>JAZGTH010000001.1:1815000-2482500 GCA_036877525.1 Chromobotia macracanthus
AACTAAGCAATTCAGAAAGTCAACGCTGCTGTAATTTAGAAATGCAGTCTGAACCAAAGTGATTCCTGTTTCACAAGGCGTAATGTGAAGGTCTAAATGGAAATAAAATCCTAAAAACTCATACAACTTTATCTAGTTAAGGGGCTCTTGGCTGTCATGATTCTGAAGTTTTCCTGGCAATAATTAAACAAATGTAATTATTGAGCTTTCCATTATGTTCATGTCACTGACAATGTAAGGTTAATAAACACATTGTGAAATGCTTAAATTAATCCATCAAATCCATGTCAGGTGATCATAGAGTTACTGCAGCAGGCCCATCAATAATATATATTCTTTTGGTTATACTCTGCATTCTGGTATACTTCTCTGTTAGTGCGATCTTTACAAAATGATTTTAAATATCCCGTTAATACAAATGAATTAATTAATACAGAACATGTGAGAACTCAGATTCACATTTGAACTGAAGTGACCAGAACAAGAATCTTGAAACTCGCGGTTTCATTCCTGTACAATCCCACTTTTCAACTTTATTAACTTGCTGTAATAAACTCAATAAAACCAACACAAACTGTATGTAAAATTGAACTGCACTGATTTATTTCCATAAAATACAAGAGAATGAAATGCATTTAAATATTTACTACATTTCAAATCAAACATGATTTCTTTGATCAACAGATCAAGTGTGGAAACCTTTGTACATCAGTCTCTCTCGCTCTCTCTCCTCCATGTCTCTGTGCATGAGATGTACATGTATATACAGTACATGTGCAAGCTACGCAAGCTAAAGAAGCAAATGAAAAGCGCTACAACATGCTTCGGTCACAATACATCAATAATCATTCAAATAAAACTCTGGCTGAAGGGAAACATAAAAGCCGTTATGGGTTTCTCTCAAGTGCTTCTTTTGTTAAAACCCTGCAGTTCTGAATTCAGTACTACTCAGCGTCTGAATAAGACAACTTGAGCCCTTGTAAGATATTTCACGTTATCTGTGGCTTTAGGTCTTGATCAGTGTGGCTACCCTGTGCTTTTGCAAACACACTAGGACCTGTACCCAGCGTCCTTCATTAACTCAGAGGCACTGATGACAGATAAACCAACAAGATCCTGAAAGTTAGTATTTGTCTCCTGTATCCCCCACCTAAAAACTGAAAGAAACTAATGAAGAAATAAAAAAGGAGTGGAAATATGATGATAAATAGGCAAGACTGTGCGATGGACGCATGCAGCCATTGAAGATTGAGGCCAGGAGTGGACGGGGCATGTTTTTACGATGGGGCTGCTTGTTCCTTGGGCGATTGGGGATGAATGGTTACGACCCCAGAGGATTTGAACTTGGGCAGGTGCAGTCCGAACTTGTTCTCCACCCCAGCAAAAGTGGCGGCTGCCAGGCGATATCCTCCGACATGCTCAGAGTTGACAGGGGGAAGCTCAGAGATCCGTGATTTAGGTGTTGGGTCAGAGCCAGTCGGGCGACTGTGGGAGGGAACAGAGGTGATTTTTAACCAGGCAGACTCACAACACAAAACTTCTTCAGTTAAAGGTGCTGAATGTGATCTAAGCCATTTTGCCAACTTTACAAGACCAGCAGAACTGCTTTGACCACACACCCTGTCTCCAAAAACAAGAGGCAATGTGTACTGCCTTATTTACAACAGTAATGTTTTACTGGCCTTCCCATGTCAGATTTTAGAGCTAGATTTTAATTTAATTTTGAAAAACATGTTTCATTTAGAATCATGCCCTTTTTATAAGAGGTTATAATCACACGCTTTTTAATAATTACTGCTTTCATGTAGTAAAAACATGTTTAACACTTACTGTCCTCCAAAGTCGATGTAGAACCATCGCTGCAGGAGCTCATAGGTCACCAGGGTCACACCAAACTGAGGAGAAGATCTGAACACACGAGCTACAGAGACAACAGACAGATGATTGTGAGGAAATGTGAAGATACATGTAAAGAAGTCATGTTTGGTTGTGTTTGTGTACCTCCAGCTCCTTTCCACAATGCCCGGAAACCTTCCTCCTTCAAGATTTTCCTAAAACAGTCAATCACTCCAGAGTAAGTCGTCTGACCCGCACGGGCAGCCACCTGCAGTCGTGTTTTGATGACATCAGCAGGGGTGACGAGCGATGCGGCCGGGACACCTGTAGAGCAAAGAACATTTATCAATACCAATGTGAACATTTTATAGTCATCAAGGTCGTGTGCTATTCACAGCTGAACTGAAAAGGCCAAATTAAAACCCTGAATGTAAATATGAATTGTAGATAACATTTTATTAAGATTCCAATTTATTAAATGTTCAAGTATGAATAACCCATTAACATGTTATCAAAACTTGCAGACTATAATATGCAGACAGAAATATTAGATCAGAAAAAGAAACCCTTAAAGGGATAGTTCTCCCAAAAATTTGTTCCGTCATTTACTCACTATCGTGTCATTCCAAACCTATATGACTATATTTTGGGAAATATCTCAGTGGTTTTGTGTCCATCCAGTGGAAGTCAATGGGTGCCACTGTTGTTTGGTTATTTCAAGGATTTTTATTTTTGGGTGACCTATCCCTGTAATAAACAGAACAGGACTGAGAGGAGCCTGATGGTGCTCAAGGTGACCTGCGATGGCACCAGCCGTCAGCAGCTGCAGAGGCCCCAGTCGTCCATCTTCATCAGCCAGAGTTGTTTTCATATGAGCATAAACAGGAAAGTAGATGGCAGAGAAGGGGATGTCACGCAGGAAACAAGCCTTTGCCCCCTGTGTAAGAACATCATGTATATTATAGTCACATTAACCCTCACTCGCACAAACAATAAAATTTGACATTTTTAGACTTCCAGTTTCCAGTAGGACTGGAAAATAAAAGGTTGATTGATATTTTAAGAATTCCTATCAGTTCACGCAAAGATTACAATTAATTGTAAGATCATTTAAGTTTTTACTCAGTCTTAGTTCACACAATAAATAGCTTAACACTGAATCTTTCTCCACCTTGTAGAGGCCGAAGAAGCCGAGGTCTCGGACCACACTGAGCGCGCTCACTCTGGGCCCCGTGGTGATCTCACCAGCAACCTGCAGGCGAATCTTAACGATTTCCAGAGGATTGGTAAAAATGACCTGTGAGCCACCAGCCTGGACAGAACGTGACACAGATTTTACTAATAAAGCACAACAAAACCACATTGTTTGCATTCTGCTCCACTCCAAGTATTAATACTCACACATCCACCAGCGAGAATCTCAGCAGCCAATGGTATTGTGTCATCATTACTGGTGAACTTGTCTCTCACAAAGTCATTGACCTGCAAACAAAACTCAGAGTTCACACAGAGTTTGATCACATTCGTCTGCAGCTGTTGTCTGCATGCAGAGTAAAGTTAAGACTCACAGTGAGTTTGATGGCTTTCTCCGGAGCCACTCCGATGAGCTGGGGTAAAAGACCTGGAAAACACACACAGTAGCAGACAGTGGTCATATGGGATTTGGAGATGAAGAGTAATATGTGACAAACTTTCTCCTGTGCTGTACTTCACCTCTGTAAAAGCCGAAGAAGCCCTCGTAACGCAGGACCTTCTTGGCACAGTCAAAGCTGTTCTTGTACATTAGCTCTCCTACGAAGGAGCCAGTGGAGCGCTGGTTCTGCATACGGGTTTTTACCAGGTCTATAGGGTACACCGCTGTGGCACCCGTAGCTGCAAACACACACACGCACACATTAAAGACACAATAATGCAGGATTCCTGAGAAATAAAAGGCAGGCATAAATTCAAACCTCCAGCGATGGAGCCCAGGGTAAACCTGTATGCAGACTCTGCTGCCTGCAGCCACACGGGCCGAGACGTGCCTCCATGAGATTGCTGCATAAATTAGAGCATGTGACATTAAACAAAATGTAAATGTTTTTGGTGTGATCAATAGTTAAGGAAATATGACAGCAGTCTGAATGTTAAGGGTAAATTTGACTGATTTTCTAAAGGAAATGTGAGTCTTCATTTAAGATCTCTACATTTTTGTATTGAAGGTTAAGGATTTTAACAAACCTCAGCAAAAGCAAATGTATTTCTGTAGCGCTTTTCATAATACAATACAAATACAATACAATAATACATATTTAAAAGCAGCTTCACACAAAATGCATGTGTCTGTGTCTCATAAACACTGTTACAGTTGCACAAATAGTAAACACTATACTCTGACATTATTACACAGTTATCTGACAGTAATAAATCTTTAAATCACCTTCAAAGGACTCGTTATCAGTCACAGCTTTTAGATAACTCACCTGTCTCTGCACCTCAGCCAGGTTATATGGCAGAGATCCTTCCTCCAGTGGTGCTATCCTCTCGATATCAGTCAGGTTTAACCGTCTGCGCGATAAAACACACACACACACACAATCAGCTGATCACACTCCTTACTGTGTGCGCTTATACACTGAAGAAATAACATTACCCAGTTTGGGAGTGCAGCCCTGACAGCTGGAACAGGATGTCGATTTCCATGGGGGTGATCTGACCGAACTTATTAGCAGCATGAACAAATTCCTCTACAGACAGCACCAGGAAACAGGAAACGTCATTTCACAATTAAAACAGTTTTAGCACATAAAGCAAAATACAATGTCAAACGTCACATGGCCAAACTGCTCTCATTGCATCCACTTTTTTTGGGAAGAAAGTGTTTACTGCATGTATGTTTTTTTAGCGCACACCTTTAGTGACGAGCGTGTCCTTGCGGGTTCCAGCAAGGGTGCTGTAGATTTTACGAATCAGTTCCATGTTGTTAAGGAGAGAGTTGAAAGCGTTGAAGAAGGAGAAGCTCACCATGTGAGAGGTGCCGCCCCCTGCTGCCTGGGAGGATGCAGAGCACAAACACAACATTAATCACAACATAATGACAAACCTAATGAAAAACCTGGTGCATCTCGCTTACCGAGACAAGGTTTTCCTCCACAAAGGGTGTGAGCATGTGGTGTCTAATGGTGGACATGATGTCACTGAAGTCCAGGGCTGAAATGACTCCACTCTTGGCCTTGTCTTTCTGTGCGAAGGCCTGCCGAGCGTGCTCCAGCTGCAGCTCCTGTACCAACGCAACAAAGCACAAAAATGTGCATGTTTTTTTTTGTGCAAAAATCTTTTTTTTGTGCAAATTTTTTGTTTTTGTTCATGGATGCACTGGATAGAAATGGCTGGAATTGATAACTGATATTACTGGTTACAGCTAATAAGCAATATGGTGAATGATGTTGAAAAGTTGTAGATACGGTTAAACTACAACTGGCAGAGCATTGCATTAGCAGTGCAAATGTTGTGGGTTTGATTTCCATGGAGCATGTGTATGGACAAAATGTATAACTTGAATGTATTGTTAGTCGATTTGGAAGTGCATAAAAATGCATAAAATGCATAAAAAAGGTTTAATCTAGAATTTTGAGTTATAAGTAAAATCCGGCATTAAAATATTGTACGGAAGAAAATCCACGTGTGTAAGGGTGTGTGTTACCTGCAGGAACTGGGTGAACTCCAGGTAGCTGAGGCGTTTATTTCTGTCATTGCCAAAATGCAAACGGATGAACTCACAGTCCCAGTTAAAGGGGATGTGATGGTGCACAGTCGTCTGACTGAAGATATCACGCACATTCTCTGAAAACACACACACACAAACACACACACAGTTACATAGCAGCTGAGAAACACACATCCAAATTAATGAAATTCACATGATCAACCACAAGTTCAAAAAGATACAAATCAGCACTCAGCAGCTCCACAGTTAAAGGGTACAAATTTGAATGCAACGACTGACATTTCAATCACAAACGTGTTGTACTTGTTTGTTGTGAAGGTTAATATGCTTTTTTTTAATGTTAACTGCATTATGTGTTCCTGTAGCTGTGGGTTCGATTCCCAGGAGAGCACAAGTACTCATAAAATGTATAATCTGAATGTCTTGTAAGTCGCTTTAAGAAAGCGTCTGCCAAATGCATAAATGTAAAGGTAAATTATGATGAGCTGTTGTTTTAATGGGTTGGTCACAATGCATTACAAGGAAGAATCAGGTTATTATTACCTACATGTGTGTAAAAAGGTTTTGTACACACACTGTACAAAAAAATACACACAGGTGTATATTTGTGTGTCTGATTGTGTTTTTTCTGACTCATATGGATTGTGTGTGTGATTGTGGACTATTGGTCCAAACTAGTGAATATGCAGCACAAGTACAGAAAAGGCCTGCGTTCCAAAATCAAAGTTTGTGTTATATAAGAAGTTCTCTACTAATCCTCTGTTAACTAATATAATTCCAGCATTCCTCTGCCATCCAAAGAGCACAGCAGCACAGACACACACACACGCACAGACAGGTCTCTCACCAAAGGACACATCTCCTGTGCCAGTCTTGTCAAACAGCTGAAAAGCCACAATGAAGAGTGCATCAGGAACACACAGCACCGACTCAAAGGCCAGAAACTCTTGGAACGAGATCAGCCTGAAAATGGAGAAAACATTAAACATTCATCCCCGTCTCACTGTTTCTCACATACGCGAAGAGAACTCCATCACGTCCACATTGAGTCTCAATTGTATTAATCTTACAGAGCATACACAAATAGATTATAAAGCACTGCTCACCCCTGCTTGACTGATAAACTCTGCACAGGCTGCCAGGACACTTCCTGACCTACACCTGCAGTCTCATAACAGACCTCCAATTACACACAGAATGACAGCTATAGAAATCATGCTGTCTGTCTCACCCGTCTTTTGTGGTGTCTGCGACTCCGGCAAGCAGCTGCACAGTTTTAGGGTTGTAGTGAAGCTGTGTGTGTAGACCCAAATACCGCTGCACAAAATCAGTGGGTGTCATGTAATGTTCTCCATCTTTATCTGTCACACTGGTATACTGAAAGAAAACAAACACAATTACAGCATTACAGTGTGTGTGTGTTTGGACAGAAGTGTGAGTTTGTAATATGCCTCATTTGTAAGTGGCCTACAAATGTCTGTGATGTCCTCACAAGCAGCACCATCAGACTCAAAAATAGTTTCCCCCCGCAGGCTGTCAGACTTTAACTCGAGATGTCATAAGGGCTGAATGACACACTGAAACTACTTCAACAAAACTGTCTGTTCCATATAATGTTCTTTATCTGTCCTCTGACACACCATCTGTTTTAGACAATTCTCATTCACACATACATTATCATGTCAGGACTTGACAAAGTTCAGAATTTAAGTTTGAACTGATCACACAAAGTTGAAATGACAGGTGCAATTCATCAACATTTAGTAAATTCAGAACAAAGTTTGTGGCACTGGGTGGAAGAATAGTTCAAGTTAATTTGATAGGTGACATTTCATTTCGTCTCTTTATTCATGATTCCACAGAAACAGCTTTCCTCCTTTAACTTTAATATAAATCCAGGAATTGTGATGGAATTTAAAAGGAATTCTCATTTCTGCTTCACACTTCTTTGTAGGTGTACACTGTCACACCCACCTGTAGTGTTATTCTTCTCCCAGCGTTTACATTTGAACTGTAATTATTTTTATTGTAATCTATTTATACAACTACTTCCTGCCGCAGGCAAGGACTCTTGTGTTGTAGCCTTGAGAAAACAATTCAGTTCTCCTTGAACTGTCATTTAACATTTATACAACGATACGATTCATTCAAGATTCACTTGTTGTAAGCTTTGCATAAAGGTGCAAGCTAACTGATAAATACAGATATGGTTTACATGATTACATTGGTACAAACATGACAGAGAGCACAACATGGACACATCAGTAAAATCAACTTCTCGCTTCTCCATGTGCTTTAAACATGAATCAAAGTCAGTATCAATGTCATCTTTACGAACAAGTGGAAGTCTCTGCCAACCGGTTGTGAAGACAACAAGCGAGCAGTGATCAGCAATTCTACCACAGCTAGAGCCAATGACTGCCCTCCAGCAAATCAGACAGAACTACAGAGTAAACATAATTAATATTCATGAGCCAAGCTGGTTTTATGTTCAGCTCATTCACGTGACATAAACCCATATATATGTGAATGTTCTACAGCTCCACATTAAACACAATGCCAGAGAGAAAGAGGTTAACATTGCATAACACCAGCAGGTTACTTACTAGTATATCATACATGCCTGTTCAAACCCATATAACATTATTAAAAGCAGGTCTGGACAGGGCTCAGCTAGGCAACACAGTGAAAAGCACCTTCACCTAACATATGAAGTCAAGCCCTTGGTGTTCTGTACTGTTCCCCGTTAGAGGAGAACATAAAGCTGTGAATATCAGGTCTAACCCGAGATGCCCTCTGACCTTATGTTACATTCTTCACTCCTGCATCTATTGCCTTGACATTCATGTTTTCCTGCTTCCAAACACCCGTCGTACATGCTTTAGTCCTATTAATAGAGCCACATCGCACACAAGTCACTGTGATACTGGACACCCAGCAGTCCCACATGCAGAAGAAACAACTACTCTCAGCTGACAGGCACACAAGATCTGAACTGCGGAAGTGATCACAATCCACTACATAAATATTAAAGCTATGGAGGACTTTTAAGGATGAAGATTATTTCCTTATTACCACTTCAAAATGACACACACAACAAACCAGCGATTAAACACTTTCAATTTTCTCTTTTTGTGTTCGGTGCATATGCTTTCATAAAAGTGGGTGGCTCCAGTTCTTTGTATTTTAAAGAGATTTTAGTTTACTTATCAAATAATGCCTTTCTTAGCAGCTAAAGTAACACATAAACCTCTACAATTAGGATCAAAGCTGGAATTTATAACAGGTGAAACAAGACCAGAGAAGACAAGAGAAACCACTGCAGGCTGACATTACAGCAGAAGCAGAAATGAAGGATTTGTGCTCTTACCTTCTGAAAGATGGCCTTCAGCTCATTGGGGTCGGCCCTTTTGGTTGACTGCACCTGTAACAACACAACACAGAGGTGAATGAATGCAAACAGCCATTACCTTCATGAGGGTCACCTCCACACAAAGTCACTTGTGATGTCTGCTGCAGCCTCACTGATGCACCTGTAACACGTCTTATCTGTGTGTCTTAAAGCACTGATGATACTGTCAGCAATACCTGCCAAGCAGCAGAACCCTTTCTAAAGGTCCAGACTACATTAATTCTCAAATCTCAATGGCACCCGTGCAGTTTAAGGGCTCGTTTAACATTACTGGGCCTTACTGGCACCCAACAGAATACAGACCACAGTTTAACAGGGTCTCTCTAACCATCACGGACACAAAGGTGACTAGCCGGTACATGAACACACACATGAAACCAGAGTCACATTCAAGCTCAGCAGATTCAAATGAGTTCACGCCGCTTGTCCCCAGCAGAAGCACATCTGCAGTAACATCACGACAGGATCTGCAGAAACATCACATCTGCAGTAACATCACGACAGGATCTGCAGAAACATCACATCTGCAGTAACATCACGACAGGATCTGCAGAAACATCACGACAGGATCTGCAGAAACATCACATCTGCAGTAACATCACGACAGGATCTGCAGTAACATCACGACAGGATCTGCAGAAACATCACATCTGCAGTAACATCACGACAGGATCTGCAGAAACATCACATCTGCAGAAACATCACATCTGCAGTAACATCACGACAGGCTGCTGAGGAGCTGCTGCAGGTTCATGAAGCGCAGTGTCGCAGTTTTATGCGTTTATGATGCTCACAGACTGACTTCAGTCAGCCCGGGCTGATAAGCTCCGGTGATGCCGGCGCCACACCCGCGTTAAACCTCTACCGCACTCGCACCGCGACTAAACGCGACCGCAACCACCAGAAAACGTCAGAAAAACGCGAACCAACACCATTTTAATCACGCTGTGCTGCTGGAGTCACCTTGGCCGCCATGCTGCTTCCTGACGTCACGAGTGGTGGGAGAAGGGCGCGCGGCCGAGTCGGGCGCGGTGCGCGCGCACCTCCTCTAAAGGAAAAGGTTCGTGGGAAGAAGATTGATGTTTCAAACACGCTTCCACATCTTCATGAGTTACTGAACCACAAGAAAACTTCATTATAACACAATGACTGCTTAACTGTATTATAACACAATGACTGCTTAACTGTATTATAACACAATGACTGCTTAACTGTATTATAACACAATGACTGCTTAACTGTATTATAACACAATGACTGCTTAACTGTATTATAACACAATGACTGCTTAACTGTATTATAACACAATGACTGCTTAACTGTATTATAACACAATGACTGCTTAACTGTATTATAACACAATGACTGCTTAACTGTATTATAACACAATGACTGCTTAACTGTATTATAACACAATGACTGCTTAACTGTATTATAACACAATGACTGCTTAACTGTATTATAACACAATGACTGCTTAACTGTATTATAACACAATGACTGCTTAACTGTATTATAACACAATGACTGCTTAACTGTATTATAACACAATGACTGCTTAACTGTATTATAACACAATGACTGCTTAACTGTATTATAACACAATGACTGCTTAACTGTATTATAACACAATGACTGCTTAACTGTATTATAACACAATGACTGCTTAACTGTATTATAACACAATGACTGCTTAACTGTATTATAACACAATGACTGCTTAACTGTATTATAACACAATGACTGCTTAACTGTATTATAACACAATGACTGCTTAACTGTATTATAACACAATGACTGCTTAACTGTATTATAACACAATGACTGCTTAACTGTATTATAACACAATGACTGCTTAACTGTATTATAACACAATGACTGCTTAACTGTATTATAACACAATGACTGCTTAACTGTATTATAACACAATGACTGCTTAACTGTCTGCACTTAAACAGATACTGAGCAGGTCAGGGTTCAGGGTTCTTTAGCCAGGCTGGATTTCGCGCAAAGTAGAGAGTTTGACGTCCACTTACATAAATGAAAGCCTGTGAAGTAACCTCAATGTTGTTATGTTATGTGAATTTCTGAGTTTCCACTTTCCATCATGTTAAATGTCTTGAAAAATTCTGTAATCAATTGTTTGTCCTCTGACAAGGTGCGGCGCATATAAACCTGCACAGAGATCAACATGCTAATTGATAGAAAACATGAGCAATGCATTTACATTTCAGATGTCTTCCACAGTGAAACAGAGCACCCTACAGGACAACAGCTGGTACTGAACAAACGAAGTATGCGTTTCTTTAAAATGTCTTTATTGTACATGTTCTGACAAATAAAAAGGTCATCATCACAGCAGATGTATTCTGCACTTACAGCCCATGTTTTCTTTTTCACACACCACTTCACAACATGAAGTGAGGTTTGAGTATCAAATAAAGAAACTGAAAACCTTTATGACACCATGAACAAATAATTTTTCCTCCTGCTTTTATCTACAACCCAAAGCATATGTACAGAGAATATACAAAAAATGTCCAAAAAGTGTCAACACCATAGTGTTGTTAAGATCACTGCACAGCAGTCCTGTTCCTTCAGTCCTGCCTCAGCGTCCTCTACTGGACACGGTGTTTATAGAACCAGCAGAGACCTTTAGTGAAGTTCCAGCCAAGAGAGATGGAGAGAACATACAGGAGTCCAAGCAAAGCGAACGGGTAAAGAAGCACCACCGTGTTCTTTAAGAAGGGGAGTGCTGAAGAGAGGAGAGAAAGTGAGGCACAATGGTTAGCTAATTACTACTGGTTACTACTAATTAGCTGTTGACTATTTTTATTGGCTATGCTAGCATTAGGCATACATACATACATACAAACACATACACAAATGCATATGTATATAAAAAATGTAAAATTACTGAAAAATGTGTTATTGATAGATTGACCAGTTCTGTAAATCAGCAGTCATATATCAAGTGTTTACTGTTGAACAGCGTTTACTGCATCTTTAACTGGCCTGGCCGATGTATTGGTCTATCACTAGTAGGAACAACATATTGTTATAACAACTGATAACATCACTTACCATTGTAACCCAGGAATGTGATGTAAATATAGTAACCAATGGCGATAAGCCACAAGGTGTTCCCCACAAAATAACCCAGGAACCAGTCTGCACTTATAACCACAACATCTGTTAAGAGAGCAAGACGTTTTGTTGAAGTTTGGCAGTTCATAACTACAGTTCTAAGCAGTACTTGACTCACGGTTGATGAAGAACAGCTGTAAAAAGTGCAGAATAACCAGCAGAGGGTAAAAAGCGTTAAGATGGACATCAAAAGCGTAACCCCACTCAACATCATAATCTCTGCTGGGATGCTTCATCAGGTATTTATTTGTGACAAACCTGGAGGGAAACAAATATTAATATTATGTCTGATATAAATAAACAGAACACATACAGTAAACAGCATCTCACCACATCAGAGTGGAAATGAGCAGTCCCACTGCAATGCAGTCGATGAAGATGACCCAGAGCAGCAGTTTCAATGTCTCCACAAAGCCCATATCAAGAACCAGTCCAAAGCCTACTGTCGACACTGCCACAATGACAAATAACACTCACAAAATCACAGCAGTGTACATTCATGTAGCTTCAGCCAACGTGAGTGTACTTCCAAAGCCCCCCCACATCTCCTCTACTCACCACACAGCCAGATGCTGAGCAGCACCAGGAAAGCCGGGTCATCACGGGCCCACTGGTCCTTAGTCTGTTTGCGATAGTGGAAGTTACGGTACACTTTCTGTGGTGATGTAAACAGATATAACATCTGCCACAGGGCAAACTCAAAATCCATCTGTTTGAAATGCACAAGCCGCCGCAAGTACTTGTAGCGTTTGGCACCGGCGGTGTGGCGAGCTGCGTCCCGCGTGCTCGGGCTGCCATTGCGATGGATCTGCCCACTGCTCGTTGGCAACATACTGTGAAAAACAGTGAAACTTAGTTTTCACAACAATGGGCTGCTAATAAATATATGAGCAGAGAAATGAACTGCTTAACAGTTCAGTATTTCATCATTAATGATTTACTGTATGCAATGATTATAATACTTTTTTGACAAAA
This sequence comes from Chromobotia macracanthus, assembly GCA_036877525.1. Taxonomy (NCBI): domain Eukaryota; kingdom Metazoa; phylum Chordata; class Actinopteri; order Cypriniformes; family Botiidae; genus Chromobotia; species Chromobotia macracanthus. The sequence goes on from JAZGTH010000001.1 coordinate 1,828,077, forward strand.
AACAAAATCAAAATGTTAACACAAACCTTGCAAGTCCCATTAGAAATAATTCAGACTCATATTCATTCGCATTTACATCAGTTTTGAATATTGCCAGGTTGAATATTCAACTAGTTTGAATACACTAAGACAACGAAGAGTTCAAAATCTTGGTATTTTTCATTCAGACCCGAAAATAAACAGCAAGCTTTGAGATTTGAAGCAAAGTAGTGACACCTACCATGTTGACCTACCATGATTCTCAAATCATGAGTCCATGTGTGCTGTCATTAAAGCTATACCAGATAGTTATTATCTAACTCTAACTCTTTTCTCTCTCAGTAAACTCAAACTGTCCTGAAAATATTTTAATTTCAGAACTCATAAGCAGAGAAAATCTTAATTTCACCTCATACCAGTTCATTACAGTACGTCTTAAGGATAAGAAAACCTCTCCGTGAGTTTGCACGCAGCGTGAGAATGACGCTCGGTAATCTGGCATCAGTTATAGTCTTTCACATACATGTGAATGTGATTATGTAAACATGAGAGCAGATCCTACATCAGTCGTATTAGTCTAACACGACACCTTCATGAGGTGTTTAACCTGCAGCGTTTATCTGTTTATCTGTATATAAGCACAGTGGCACAGTTAAAGCTCGTCTGAATACTTCACTCACCTGCTCTGACTTCACAAACGCGTTAACAACAACGCGTCAGCCGCATGACGTCAGCTTCGTTGGACGTGACACGTAGCTCTCATCCTGCGCCGTGACATCACATCCTGCACTACACCCTTCTGGGAAATGTAGTTTTTTTTTCTCGACTAGCTCGTAGAGCTCACGTTCTGTCTACAAACCTCTTGTTAGCTTAAGGAATAAGTTATAAGTTAAGTTTATTTTCGTCACAATAAGTAACTCAGGAACTTCATATAAGTGTCTAGTTATTTGACTGAAATAGTATCGACGTTGACTGCCTTCTTTACCAGATCACACATTTAAAAGAGATCTTTTCAAACTCAATATACATCATAAATCTCAGTAATACTCTTTACACTAGGTTAAATAATTAACATAATGTACGATTATGTTTAGAAACAGCAGATGTCGCTGATGTATAACTCAGACTAACTGTCTACCTCCGGTTGATTTCTGTAAAAAGCAAAGAACGAACCACCTCATACACATTTACATACACATTTGGGACAGCTGTATCATTTTTAGATAAAACTGATAGCACTATTCGTTAAACAATATATGGTTTCATTAAATTCTTGTAAGTAGTTGTAACCCTACCTGGATTTTGATTACTGATTGATTACCATATTGAAACAGCTGAGCCAAAACTTCTAAAAGTTTAAGTGAGCGGCGCTTTACTTTATCCTGCAGAAGTTTAGAGTAAATATCTAAGTTTATGTTACCCTGAAAACTTTTAAAATAGTGAGGACAGGACAGGTTTTATTTTTTACCTTCCATTTCCTTTCGAGTCAGTGAAGCTGAGCTCACCTGAGAGCACGTTCTTCTGTGCCGTTTCAGTTATTTATCAGATTTGTTAAAAGCATAGTTTGGCTCATATTTATTTTATAACTACATATGACCTCGTCTTTTAACATCTCACTCAGTTCTCCTTTCTCTCAAGCCTCAGAGTCTGTGGTGCAGAATCAACCACTTTGTCACTGTATCTCCTGTGTTTCTGGACTGAATATCATCATGAATTAACATTTATTCAGTCTGACATTAAGAAGGCTAGTTTGTTCTGGTATAATGTGTTTTCAGATCTCTCACAGCACAGCAGCTCTTTTAAATGAGGTCTTATGAATGATGCATGAGAGAAGGACTTCATCAGAGAGCAGTGAACTACTGCACGTCAGTGCAGAAGGATCTGCAGCTCCTCCAGTGCTGTTTGTGTTGCTAATGAACAGCACACCATCAGATAAACCATTTTCATTCTCTCTGTCTGATTATGGCGTTTATTCTTTCTGTAATCGGTCATTCTTACACTCACTTTCAACTCTGTACTATTGTTTTATCCAATTTAATGTTTTATCCTGGAATGTTTGGAATGTAACAAGTAGCTCAGGAAACATGATTTAAATACAAATGTTACTTTTGTATTAAATTCAGCAGTAATCGGTTTAAATAAAATAATTTACATAAACAATTTTGTGAAATTTTTCGGCACAAATGTAAATGTTCATAAAGTTTTTCAGTATTTTTAAAAATCAGATACAGAATGTAATTACAATTTCTGCTAAACACGAAACATTCTGTCATAGGAATGTAATAAGTACAACAATAAAGACAAACTCTTTATCACTTGTTTAGTTTTACTGTATAGTTATTTTGGGTGTTCACATGAAATCAACATCTGTGCATGAGCAGAGCATTCTTGACTGGATTTGTGTAATGCAGTCCAAGGTATAGTATTCATTTAATTTAAACACTAAAACAATTTGTATATACTTTATATAATACTGTTTGCAAGATTATTTCTAATTTAAGATTTGGTTGTCATTAACTGCTGTCATCTTTAAAACTTCTGTTTAATTGTGCGTTTTCTCCTTAAACTGACTTCTTCATTTTTTGTTAACATTTTAAATTTCATCTGCCTTACCATTTCAAAATTAAGTAAAAAATATTTACAATATTTCATTTATATATGTTAAATGTTACACTTGTATTAATTTCTGAACAGCATGAGTGTTTAAGTTGACACTCACACAGTGTTTGTATGAGTTACACTTTGATTAGTGTTGACTGAACACCAGCACAGATGAAGCTGTGCATTCACCTGATAAGAGTATTTAACACTCATAATGTCAAATCTCTGACAGTATTCCACTGTGCAGTTTCTCTAGTGATATTAATGTCAACACATACTAAAGAGTTAACAGTTTAATTAAACTAATCCATACTGAACAGACGTTTTCATAGTATCTGGAGACTAAAGGAGAGATGGAGATTAACCTATTTCTCTCTCCTTTAACTCCCATGTTAACAGCTATAATGTGCATCTTTACAGAAAAGAAACTAACCAGATTCACGTCACACAAATGGTTCTTTGACTGATCAGTTATTGTTTTATATCTCAGTAGGTTCTGACAGCAAGGCAACAAGTATGTGTTTGGAAAATGACATAAATCAATGGAAATGTCTGTCTGTAGACTCTGAACACCCGTTACAAATGTACCTTGTTGGTCACACCACCTTGAGCTGAGAGCAGCTGACAGATGTGTTTTATTTCTGGAAAAGAGTGCAGTCCAAATTAATGTTAGTGCAAGACTCACGTGTGTCTCAACAGTCTTTACCAAACCAAATAAAATGTGGAAATTACAAAAGAGAGGCAGTGCACTTAAACGAATAGTTCACTCAAAAATTCAAACATAGTGCTTCAAGATAAACTGATAAAATAGAATTTAATTTATGGATTGTTCATTTATGGTTAGAGAACAGCTGCAAGCAGTTACATTTCATGTTTCTAAAGCATTAACATCCCACAATGTTTAGAAAAATGAACAAATATATTCAGAGGACTAACTCACGATTGTTCACACTCATATAATATTTATGGCTGTAAGTGCAGAGTAGACAAAATGATGGGAGAAAGTGTATTAGGTTCTGCATGACCCGTGTAACCCTCTCTGCCACATCTCTGCATGCTGTCAGAACCAATAACATCAACTCATCAAATTTCAACACAAAGATATGATCAAATACAGCCTTGTGGATGAATCGAAATCCAATTACAATCACATCTGAGAGCAGCAATCCAAGAAATAATGAAGGGGGGCGCAAAAAGACAGATGACATAATTTCTCTTTAGCCATACTGAGTAAGTGTATTTGTGTGTATAATAAGATCATGAAATTCACAGTAATTCGTTTTTTTCAGGCGGTGAACTACAGACTTGAAGTGACACACCCAGATAATCACACGCACTCCTACATACTCCATCACTTATAAACACACTTCACTCCATCCACACAATATTCCAGTGCGCCTGCCACTTTTCTCATTGGCTCTCACAGTCTGCTGTGATTAAAGAGGCTAATCACAGCGACTCTGAAAATAGCCCAACATCAGCACTGCAGACGCCATCCTATAATAATCATCCACCATAATATCTCCACCAATGCACATTCACTTCTTTCTGAATGGGTATGTGTGAACTCTAGATATCTCTATTGACTAAACTGAATAAAATGAATAATATGTACAGCAGGAAGAATGAGATTTGTTGGGAGCATCACAGAAATGACAGATCTGAAACATTATGATTTGAAACACAAGTTTGGTGTTATCATGTTACAGCACTAAACAATGAGAAGAGACTCTAATAAGCATAAAAATACATAATACACACAACAACTGGGTAAAATCAAATTTAATATTGAATGAATTATGAAGTATATTAGAAGGCAACATTCTGCCTAGCACCTGGGACAGTATTCAGGTCAGGGGGCTTGCTGTCTATATGGGCAGCTCACTAGGTTTTGGAACAGAGCTACAAAGTCACAATGCAAAACATTTTCTAGAGTCCTAAACAGCTTTATTTTCTTTAATCAAAATGTAATTTCTCATTTTAATTTTGGAGTGAAATACGGCAGGACATGTTTTGTGAGATTCAAATGCTTTGGATGTTGTATATGCATCTTTATGTGTAATTATACTGAAGGGAATGTTTTAGTTTGCTCTTAACTGTTGCTTTGTGTTTAAATGTACATTCTCTCAATCTCAAAAACATTCATACACACATTCATAAACCCATGTTCACACACACACACACACACACACACACACACACACAAAGCATCAGATCTGAGAATTTCAAGTAGTGTGGAGAAGACAAGCTGTGGTTGTCAGTCTTTTGTCTGATTGACTGCTTGGGAAGATCTGTTTTTAATGAAGGCTTAGAGGGTGTTTAAAACACCACTGCGTTTATTTTCCTGCCAGCATGACTTTGCCAGGCATTTTACTAAACTTTATCATGCAAGGATTTACTGCAGAAATGAAAGGTTAACTTCAGTATGTGATATATGATTGACAGCTCAGTCTGCAGTGTCCCGTTCAGCTCTCTTCAGATCCAAAACTCCTTATTTATTTTGATGCGGTTCCTGATTTCCAGATTCCCTCTCTCATATCTTATATGTATTTTAATGCAACCATGGAATCAGTCACAGTTATCTCTGCTCATCTGTTCTCTGTTCATCTGTATTACAGTATAATGAGTATGCTGCAGGCATCATACATTGGTATCAGGTCAGAGACAGCATACGTAACATGCATGCAAATTAAAAGCATAGGTGTAAATACACCATCTACTCCGTCAATAACATCACACAGCACTTTTAATTAAAGTACTCTTTACCCATCACATTACGGGTAGAGCTCTATGGTTTTCCTCGGTTGGGGTTCGAACTGCTTCCGTTCCTTCACCAAACGCATATCCAACATCACGTGATCTGTTGGCCTTAAACCAGCTTATTTTTATCAAAACTTTCCTTAAATCACTCTGTTGTCAAACGTGCTTTATATTTCCTATTAATATTACCTGACATTGGGTAGTTGACCAATAACACGGCATGATTTTTATAACAATAATGTTTAATAACGTTAATAAAGTTAACCCTAACCCTAACCTAGTATAGATGAATAAATCAAGGACAGTTTCTTTAAACTTCATTTCATTGTCACTTCATTTTAACCTCTCAGATTTCATCTAAACTCTCAGATTAGAAACAACCTCAAATAAAAAGTCATATTTTCATGTCATTTTCATTCCAACTGTAAGTATATTTGGTGAAGATCCCTGTTGTTTAGGTGACTCCTGATTAATTTCGTGTTTCTACTGTACTAAATAAGGCGAATTGATATGATTTCCTAGTAGGTTAAATAATTATTCATAAATGAAATAAATAAAAAACATAACAGTACTGTAGTAAAGTTTACGTCATCAACGTCACCAGACGTCATTAATATTCAAGATGAACCTTTCTTATAGGTGGGTGAAGACGCGGCGGCGGCAGCTGATGAATATTCATGAGCAGAGCGGCGGGGACGCGCTCGCTCGGTGTCCCGGTGCGCGGCGGCTCGGTCGGTGAGTCCTGCGGAGGATCCGGATGTAACACACCGAGTGACTGAAGCGTCGTCCGGCTGAGAGGTGAGCAGCACTGCGTCATTATCTCCACACGAAAGTGAAGTTTCAGTGTTCAGGCTTCAGTGTGAAACCGCTGTGAGGACCTTCAGGAGCCCTCAGAAGTTCCAGCATAAGTGTTGAGCATGAGGCGAAAATCCAGCCTACAGACACAGTGTGAAGATATTACATGATGAGATCATGAGACCTCATCTGCACTCCAGGATGCTGTTCTGGGTGTTCCTCAATGTGTGTGAAAACGCTGAGGATTGGGCACTGAGCTGAACTGTTTTACTGCAGACTAATAGTTGTGCTTGGTTTCTTTCAGCCAGAGCTTTTCTTCAGCATGTGTGTTAATTCTGGAGAAAGAATAGCACTGCTTAACTGCAATAGAAACGATACCTTAACTCAAGACGAGGTGGCGAGTCTTTATCATTTATCTCCTGTCAACATTTACATACAGACTACCTTTGTTTTATTATACATAGTTCATTCTTCATGAACACTAAAAGTTAGACTAACACTTTAAATAAATCCTCTCAAACGTGGAGTTGTTTTGAAAGAAAATGTCATCTGCAGCGTGTTCAAAAAATATTCATAACAAGTTTCTGAGCAGCTTTCTCACTGATTCTGAATGATTGTATGTAATTGTCATTGCACCTTGACACTTTCTGAGGGCTTGTAAAGAAGAGAGAAGAGTTTAGGTATGAGCTGACATTTATAACCTACCCAGCCTAATCACAGAGTTGCTGAAGTCCCAAGAGAGACTAAACTGTTATGAAACTATATTTTCACAAGCATAGGGAGACTTAATTTGTCATTATTAACAGGCTGTCTTTTGCCTTACCATAATTATCTCTGTATTCGGTTTGCTTCCACTCTTTGTAAAAATTTGTCATTATGCTTAATGCTGAAGGGTGTAATTTTTTAGACTAAAGTACTTTTCTGTTGAGGTTAATATGTTGATTCAGACTGTAAACACTGTATCATCACTCTGTTTAATACATTTTTGCTCATGGGTTGCTCTTTCACAGCTCAGGAGACTCATGGGTTAACAGCAGACACAATTTAGACCATTGTTTATATACAGTAAGAATATGTATAGTATAGGTGTAGATGTGGATAGAATAGCTCTGATATTTGATATTGGAAGAATTTGTTGGGAAATCTCTTTGGTATTTTGGCACATCTGAGCACAATCTGAGACATTGTTGAGATCTCTGAAACTCCAGAGGAGACATGTGAAATTGTGAAAAAAATTGAAATTGAAAAAAATGTGAGACTTTAGCAAACATTTATAATTGCTTTCCATTTAAACTCACTGCTGTGTAAGAAAAAATGCTGAGATATTGCAGAGATCTCATCTGATGTTCTTTGGTATGACTCTGACTATGGATAATTATTATTCAAACAGTGAGATATAAAACACATCATCTCTTAAAGAGTATGTCACACATTTGTAAAAGAGACTTTTCATATGCTAATTCTCAGTCATAGGTCTTTTAGAATAATATAAATAAATAAATATACATCTGGGCTCGTCAGCATGATTGGTTGTAATGTGGGTAAGGTAGAGAGGTTATTGGGTAAAGTAACATCTCTGTTGTCATCTCTCATATGGCCTCCAGCACCATTTATAAGTGTGTTTTAAAAGTCTGTTACATGAATTATTTCTGGAGCAAGAAGAAAACAAGTTAATGATTCATGTTGTGCTGAATGAACAGAACTGACCCAGCAGCAAAGAAAACAAACCTAAATTCACCCGCCCTAAATTTCTGAAGCAACTGTTTGCCATGTGGTATTCACTGCTTTTACTGTGTGCATGACGTAAACGGAATATTCTTGTGTGGAGACTGCTGCACTGCATTTACATTTTTTGATTGAGTTTTTAAGTTATTTCACACACTGATCTATTATAAAGGATCCCCTATATCAGGTTAAAATATCACAGTATATCATAAAAAACTTGTCTTTGGTTGCTCTTCTGTACATGTAAGTCAGATGGTCTCTTTCTGTCGAAGTGGGCAGTTTTTGGCCAAAATCAATATCAGAATGGACCAGACTTTATGTCACATGTTAAAAGTCTTGTTACATCAGATTATCACAGATATTGGCAATAGAAAGTCACTGTTATTGGACTTGCAATATTCCTTTATTATCAATTAATATGCATTTAGTTTACAATAACGGAGTGATTATAATTAAAAGTGTAATGATTTGTAGAGTGGAGTGTCAGCAGCTCTGACAGGTCACCATTAAAATAGTGATACCAAAGTAGCAGAGCTCAATTAGTGTCCTCAACATGACCCCTCAACTCCATTCTCTCTCTCTCACACTAGAGTGACATTATGCAATTTAAAACAAGCTTTGCTTTTGCTAAGACATTGTAGAAAACCTGACAAAGAAAGTGTTTGCAACCTGAAGCTTTCAGAACACTTCAAATAACTGAGATCTTGAATCAGATCATCAAGAGATACTGAGCTGGATGCTGAAAACACAAGATTTTGTTGAAGGAAAAGATTGAAATCTTTCCTTGGAGATCAGCATTTGTACCGTTCAGCTTAACAGAACAGAATCTAGAATAGATTAGATATTTCAATTCAGAGCACATAAATGAGTTTTTAATGTGTCCTTCAGCCACATGTTTCTTCCTGAAGTTTCTTTAAGGAGTGATAATGTAGAAATATCTTGTTAAAGTACAAAATTAAGACAAGAATAGTGATTTTGTACATATACAGATATCAGCACTCATGGCTTAATGTGACTCATTTTTCTATGTCATATACCAAAAACTTTTGAAGACAGTAAATGTGCCTTCTACATATAAATATGCAATTATGCACAAAAGTCTTGGTAAATATTCATTTGAAACAATGTAGATAACGTGTGGACTCAGAGTGGGAGAAAAGATGTAATCAAAGCAATGAGAGGATTATTCATTATAAAAACTGTTTTTAAAATTTTTAATGAGAATAAATTGTACACAGAAAATGAGTAATGCGACAATACCAGAATGCTCCTATCATGTTCAAATCACTGAAGCTTTTCCACACTGCACGTTTACAAACGCAACTTTGAGTCCCACTGAAAAATAAATCTTGTTATTGTCTGTGGTTTTATTATTAGTATGTTGCAAGCGAGCGTTGCAATGTGTCCTCTGATTCGTCACAGCACTTGTTGGTTACAGCACATAAATGCACAAATTGTTGCATTAAATTTGTTTACATGCTGTAACCAACCAATGAGAAACACATCTGTTGTGCACACAACTCCTGTGACGAATCAGAATTATCATTGACCTAACTGGAACTTTTAATCACGGCAGTTGTAATTGTAATATAGATCATTTTTAATTTTTTTGCACAGCCCTCCTGTGGAATAGCCAACATTTATCCTCACCAGTGCCTCCTCCTCAGGTTGACCTCAACCTCCCTTTACGGTAACCTCGGTCACTGGTTTAGTGCAACCTTCGGCCGGACTGAAAAATAAACCACATACTACAGTTTTTGTTCTCCACAACAACTTCATCACTTGTGGTCAGCAAGCCACTCTTGAATAAAGAGTCTGAGAAGATAAAAAGACAGAATGATGGATAAGCTGGGTGGAAAGCCACACCTGTAATGAGGAACTGTGGGTTTTCCATATCGACTGCCACACGTTCAGTTGGTGCATGCATGGTTGGGTGGAGATGCCACGTTAGGGGTTGTAGAGCGAGTTTGTGTAAACCGCAGGAGTGGGAGGGGCAGGTGGGCAACACTGCTAGGCTTGTGTGATATGGGTTAAGCTGAATGTTTTAAATATTAAAGAAAATATTGCTGTTCCTGAAGCTCTGGGCTACACAGTGACGTGCTTTGTCAGGCACAAGAGATCCATTGAGGCCTCTTGCTAAGGAGGGTGTGTTGTGTTTTAAGGGGGGACTCACCCCTAGAGGGTCCGTGCACCCAGAGGCTGGGTTAGTCAAACAAGCAGGTCTTTTGTAAGAGGAAGGTGTTTTCTTAAGGCGTGATGACATGTAAAACTTCATTCCTGCTTTATCTGTTCAGCAATCTGGTTACCAGTGCACGCTAGTACTCATAAAACACCCACTACTGGAAACTTAAAAAAACAAAACTGAATTTGAGGGTACCAGTTGCTACTTGCTTATGTACATCCTCACAGTTAATTTGAGGTTTTCAAAGATATTTTTTTCAGGTTTACAAAGACATTTTCCCCCTTAAAAAGTAAAGTATGAGCTCGTATTTAGCTCATGAGTGCAGGTAAAAAATCTCATAGACTTATAATAAAGGAAAGATTCAAGCCATATCTAGCCACCAAAATGTTCTGTGCCTTTAGGGGATGGGCACAAGAGACAACATCCCCGAATGCCACAGCAACTACCCAGAGTAACCACATAGCAACATCATAACAACCACAGCATCTTACCACTGTTTGGATAAGTGTAGAATAAGCCAGCTGTAGAAATCATGTTTCTTGTGTTGTTTAGTTTTAACTGTTAATGTGTTAAAGACAGGCTTAGAGGAGATTTGTGAGGTAGAATTCAGTTGTTACATTAATTTGTTACAGTTACAGTCGTCATTTGCTGTCCAAGTGTGAATTGTGCTGAAACTTTCAACTCAGCGGTCGAGATTCACACCTTCAGAGTAACTCCCAGCAGTAATTTACAGCTCACTTCACATTATGACGTGTGATGTGTTTACATTGATAAAGAATGTTTTGGAACTCTTAAGATGTTTTAAAAAATGTTTCAACCTGAAAGACATCACCAGTTTTAAAAGAGTCCTAAGTTCGAACCCGGGTCAGTATGATCTGTGTTCATTGATGTCCTGATTTATGATGTCCTTCATCATGATGTCCTTGATTATGGCATTTAAGGCACAGAGGGACCAACTCTACTGTTAGTGTACTGCAAATCACTGTGGATGAAAGTATCTTCTAAACCTCCGTTCTTGTTCTGCTCTTCACCGCACATTCACCTTTCCTGTCCACATTCGTCTCAATCCTCATGTTGTTGCTCAGATTGGTTTAGCATGCTTCTCTGTGGTGGAGCTTCCCACTGTTTCGTCTGTCTGTGGAGCGCAGCAGAATAAGATGAATGGTACTCTCGCTGATAGCTTTAAAGGTTAAGAAAATGTCAGAACAGCAGAGCTATTAGTCTCCTGTGCACTGACGGGCACTTGAAGGGGCCATTGACTTCCTCTTGAGATGTGGGGTATGATCTGTGTGTGCGAGTAATTGCCGCCTTGTTTGTTGCATCTGACGGGTAAGACTGGGCCCTGTTACTCTTTTCTACCATCAACTGTCTGGTTTCAGGACTGACATTTATTTTGGTCACTTAGTTGCTGGGACACTGAATGACACAAACTGAGGAGATGTTTTATGCGTTTTTTGTAAAGCGTGTTTGGCTCCCTAAAAGGAAGGCAATTACGTTTTGGTTTACGATTTGGTGCATGGATCGTAATTCTACACTTCTACAGATCATTCATGTCAGTCAAATTGTCTTGCACTAATTTAGTATTAAAGGCAGCTGTACCACAGGCAGCTTCACACCCTCCTTGATGTTTGACCAGCAGGTGAATCTTCTGTTGAAGACATCTTTTGTCTCTCTCCTCTTTCTCGCTCCCTCACTCTCTAAAGTATTGTGGCTTGTGTACAATCTGAATGAACATCTTGGGGCGTCTCGGAAGTTTTTCTCTAAGGCAGAAAGCTAAAACCTGACTGGTGCTCACCTGAGGGTTCAGCAGTTCTCAAAATCGCACCATTATTCAATCTTACCTCCTGTTTTTGTTTTGGTCGCTCCCTGGGGCTAAAAGCTCAAGAGACGTGATGTAGTTCTCAGACATGTTTAATTCATGTATCATTTTTGTCTCAGAAATTGTAAAATTCCTTTGGAGAAGCAAAAGTAGATGCAATTGTAACATGTTAATGTAGAGTAAGTGTATAGAGCTATAGAATAAATGTGGACATCGTAGCACAGATATATAGATTTCAACAAGACATTCTGAGGTTACATTAAAATCGTAAGCTTTTGTTTAAAAACTAGTTAACTTGAGAGATTTTTTCTGAATCTCCAGTGGAGACACTCAGCTCTCAGATTACTTAGATTTTTTCCCAAGAGAAACATCTTAGAATATTAACTGTCACTTTATTGCTGTGTGGGAGACACATCTGAGACATTCAAGAGATCACATTCAGATCATGAATTCTGGTTTATGGATGTTGGACAGCCATCACAGGAGCACAGGAGCTCAGAAATGAGCAAGCAAACCAAAATAACTCTAAATATGAAGCAAAAGACCTCTGTGCTGCTGTCCTTCAAATACTGCACGTTCAAACACTGAGTCTATTTAACAGAAATAATCTTTTTAATTCAGAATGTTCTGTGTTTGGATTAGCTACAAACCTTTTCATTGCAAAAAATGTGCTGCAGAGAAAAACGAAATAAAGTTCCAGCATGTTTTCATAAAGAACAATTTTCAGAAATCACTTGAAATTAGTGGGAGAAATAGAGAGCCGAATGCTGCTGAAAATCTCAGCTGGACTGAGCTCAGGAATGACATCATGTATCACAGTAAGATCATGTTGGCCGTGTCTCTCCTCATCTTCTGCTCTGACATGACTTGAACTTCTGACGTGTTCAGATGTGTTCAGATGGTCATAGTTAACCATGCAAGAGGGAACACGCCTGTGAGGGGCAGAGCTAAGACTAATTAACACCAGATACTGAGCACTAACATGCTCATTTCACAGTGTAACATTGTAGTGTAAGTAAACAAGTATTTCTGTGAGTTGAGCTCACTGTGGTTTTAATGCAAATTTAAAGCAGCTGAATGGACATTTGTGACTAAATATGGACTTGGTCAGTGTGTATTAATGTGTTTTTTACCTGCCTCTCCTGGTTTCCTTGTTTCCTTCCTGGTTTCATGTTTTTTTATGTGGAACTCAGGGATTTGTCATATTATATCCTAATCAGTTTGTCTTCATCCATGTTTGATAATTAATCATTAGCAGAAGTTCAGTCCAGTCGCATAGTGAGTTTTGATTTATGCAGGCTGGTTTGTTTCTTGCTCTGGTTCAGACTGGTTTGGTGCTGGTTTAGCTGGTGTAATATCATTATTGTGAAACTAGTTGCCCAGCATTAAAAGTGTTTCTGGTGAAGTTGGTTGGTTAAGATGCTTAGCTGGTAAATCTAGAGAGTTACTGGTTATGATTTTCTCAGTGCTGTTGTGAATTTTGCTCTGTGTAGACGAGAAATGGTCAGACTGTCAGGAAACCTCCTCGTGATCCTCAGCTCCTGCATAAACGATCTGCTCTCCTTCATCTCACATAATAAATGAATCTAGTTTCAGTTCAGCGAGTGAAGTGACCCGACTGAATGAAGACTCAGATGAATGGATGAATAGCTGCTGGGTGAATGAATGAGTGAATGGATTGATCTCAAGAGAGGGACGTACAAAAGTTGAACCCAGGATCAACCTCCCTGTTGTGTATTGTGTTTTTGTTTTTCAGTGTCTTGTGTGTGTGTGTGTGTGAGGGGGATATGCAGGATAATGACTGAGTAGACAGAGTGGATTTTTCTTGATCTCTTTTCACCTATTCTCACTGTGAAATGTCAAATTTGAATTGATTGAAAAGAAAATTGCAGCTGTATTATGGGATGTCGAGGGGGAGGAGTGTTGTTGCCATAGAAACAAGACTATTCGAATTGGCATGCCTAGGTAATGAGGCAAAGGTCTCATACAGCAGACCCATAAAGTATTTGGACACTTAAGAACAGATAGAAAACCCTGAATGTCATTATATTAGATAACACAAAATATCAACGCAAATGGCATTTCATTTAAAACGAATGAAGCACAAGCACTTTTTTTTAGAAGCAAAGCATGTCAAAGAACGAGGGATATATAATAAACATTATGTATGAGTTGCCCTTTTTGAAGTTTTGAGTTTTTTTGTGCCCTGGAGTCTCACGTTATGATTAAAATGGTGTATACTCTTGACTAAAGCATGTAAACATTAGGGCAGGGCAATATATAGGATATATAGATTCAATCAGTCCCAGAAAAGTCACCTTGTTGTGTTTCACATTAAATAAAGGTAAATACTGCTGTTTACTATTATACATTTTATTGAAAGTGCATATACTGTATATGAAAATAGTGAAAGTGTGAAACAGGTTTTTGTTATTTTTCACTAGATTTTTATCATATCTGACTTCTGAAGCGTGTGAAGTGATGAAGCTGTGATTAGGACACCAGTGTAAACTGAAGGTGAACTGATGGAGAAAAGCTCCAGTCTGATTTGTCTTTAAGTGACACTTGGTCTGACATTTTGTACATTCTGCATACATTTTTAAAAATGTGATAGTCTCAGTGATTTAAACATCCAAATACTTTATGGGTTCACTGTACACATATAAACGGCACTTAGCCTCGGTTTGAAAACAGTTAGTGGAATTTTAACCCATGCACCCCCTATTTAATTTACTATATTCTCATATGTTTTTACAAATTAGGATGTCACCCAAATAGAGGTTTTTCTCAGATTTGTCAGGTTTTGCCGACTTTTGGGTACAGGTTTGTTCTCAACATTTGGTTAAGTAAACCCACATTCACACACTTATACTCACACACACACACACACACACAGCCGCCATGCCCCCAGCAGCCTCCCTCCATTGAGAAAGTTAACAGTTTGTTTTTCACAGGGCTGAATGCTTCACTGCACACATCACTGAAGCCCCTCATCCCCCCTCACGCTGGACCAGCCCGATCGTGAGAGGCTCACTGAAATAATTTCTCTCTGTCTGTAAGGATTCCGCTAAATAAATCTGAAGTCTGTCGGATGCTGTTCCTCGGAATGACTTCTCTGTAATTCCTCAGTGCTGGTGAGTACGACACTGTTTTCTCACTCGTGGACAAAACTACCCGCTCCCTGTGACCTGTTCATCCTGTTGCAGCATGAATTTTCTGTCTCCTTGTGTCCTAAAAGCAGTTTTGTTCACGTCTCTGCCGTTCTTGTGCTTGCCTGTATCATTTGAAATTTCTTCATCTCACCACACTTCTGGTCTTCTCTCTCTCTCCTCTGTCTGTGTGTCTTTGTTGAGGTATTCTGATAAACAGTTTGGCCGTCATCTCCAGACCTCCCCCATTGTGTGTCCAATTCTCTTTGTTCTCTCAGTCCGTGGCGCTGCCCTCCGTGTGTGTGTGTGTGTGTGTGATTGACCACCTCAAGTGTGTCTCTCTGACTCAGAACACAAGGAGCTGCTCTGCAGGAATTTAACAATATTGTTCATGGTGTCACATGTTTTGTTTCTTTTTATTCGTCTGTCTGTTTATCTCTCTGTCTGTCAATCAATCTGCTTTCACACTCTTTGTCTCATTTGAGTTCATTTTGAATTCAGTCCAATAAAATTCATTTCATTTGAAATTCATCTGTTGTTGTTTTATTGTACATTTCTCTTTAGCGCTGTCTGCACATTTTTCTTTCTTAATCACATACGTTCAGTTTAATTTCAATTGATGACAAATTCTTTCATTTTTATTTTAATCTTTAATTCTTTAAATTAGTCTTTTCAGAACAGTTATTTTTGTCATTTATTTTTTTGTCTGTGTGTTTTTTCACTGAGTTCTGTTTAATTTAATATCATGCAGTTAATTACATTTAAATGAAATTTATTTTTGTTGTCATGACAGTAATTTACACTGCAGACCTGCAGAAGCAATATTTAGTTTGTATTACTGTGTGTAGTTAGAATGACATAAAAATATCTCTGTTTGGTGTTTAAAAAAAGTTTTTCTCTTAAGGAGTGCCTTAATAAGTCATTAGTTTTCCTAGGAAAATACTGTATAATATGCTAAAAGTATAAGCAGATGAACACAAGATTTATTTGATGGAAATATTAATTACTATAAGAAAACCTGAACTACTCTGAATTTAAGGTCATGAGACGTCAGTGTGTGTGTACTGTCCATTATTGACAGACAGTCATTGATGTGCTACGATTCATGAACAAATATGCGAATAATGTACGGCTGCATCCTGGGATTGTAGTTTAAAACTTTTGAAGTCCATTTAAACCATCACTTCCCATTTTAATCTGCTTTATCTTCATTAATACACTGAATTATGAGAATGATCATACAGTGTTTGATCAGATTCTTCTGTAGGAAACAGAGTCTTTCTCAACAGCACAAAGAAACTAAAGATAGACAGAGAACATGAGACGATTGAGAAGACCGAGTGAGACGTGGAAGGAGTGAGGATGGGCATCATGAAAGCCTTGTGTTGTTGCCGTGCTGTTTAAGATTCTGTCCGGTGTGTGAGTCCGTGGTCAAAGCTAAGAGGCAGCGCTCAGCTCTGGGGGACCACGTGCTCGCTCCGAACGGCTGTGTCGCTCAACGGACTTTATTCACGTGCTAAAGAGCCTCTGCTTTGGCAGATAGTTGGCCAGTCACACACAGCAGCCTTTCACAAAGAGACAGTGAAGGAGTTGAAGATAGAGAAAGAAACACTTTCAGAGAAACAACGCACATCTGTGAACTGGGTAAATTTACATGGTACAATTCAGCTTGGATCTCTCTCTGGTTGGTCAGGTTGGCACAAGGGGTGTCTGGTTAGCTTTTCGGCCGCAGAGGTTGTCAGGTCATCTTTGGTGCCCTAACTGAGGGGACAGTGCACAAAGCACCTGCTGTGAATGGGGCTACAGTTCATTCTGGGTGTTTGTTTTGGGGATAAAGGTTTCGGTTGTGTGACCCCTTGAAGGGCTCAGGAGAATTGAGGGATTGAGGGGGGGCAGACTCCTGTGAGTAAAACTGGATGTTCTCCATGGGGAATGTCAAGGGGCAACACTGAAGTTCTGCCCCTGTTTTACACTGTTTTCATCAGGTGTCTTTATTGGCGAGTCTAGCTGGTCAGTTGAACTCATCGTGCATATTGAATTTTAAACCTGGACATTTGACTCAAGACGTTTTCTTGTTTTCCTTGTGGTGTGCACTTTACATAACTAATCCCAGACTGGAGGACATGCTCATGAAGTGTGAGCAGAACACATTGTTGTGTAAATCATTAACATAGATTTTAATTTACACCAGATATAGTTACGCTTGCATTTGTTGAATGAGGTAAATGTCAATTAAAAGGTTTTGATCAGTTTGCAGAAATTATACCCACACATTCTTTATGTAACTGCTTGTTGGAAGGAGCAGGGTTATAAACATAGGTTTTGATGACGAAAGTATAGGAAAGTTGATCACTTTGAACTTTCAGTAGGAACAAAACATCCTGCTCATTTTCTGATCGCCCTGTAATGTTGTAACATCTGGAGTAAATTGAAGCCTCCAGTTTCTGGTCCTTCCTGAATCATTGGTTCACCTTGAAACATTTCTATCAATCCTACCTGCTTATTTTCACTTGCTTTTTTTTTCGTCTTGCTTTTTCAACTCTCTCTCTCTCTCTCTCTCTCTCTCTCTCACTCTTTCTCAGAGGACAGTTAAAGGCAGGTTGTGATGCTGCAGGGTTCATAAAGCAGTAAGACTTATCTGTGAACATGTACCACAGATTAACATTGAGCTGTGTGTTTATACAGACACGGAGCAGTTTTCTTTCATTATTGTGCTCATGGAAAGCCTCTGAGATCAGGATGGGAATTTTGCTGGAATTCAGTTCTACACCCTTCATATTTTCATTCATTATCCATGTTACATGCAAAACTTAAGATCTAAGAGGAGTTTGATTGTTTACACATTGTACAATCTACAGGAGTGTGACAGGAATGTTCTGGGTTAAATATAACATGGTGTGCTGTTGATTACTGCAAACTCTCAGTTTGTAATAACAAACATAAGTTTGTAAGTGTATGAGGCAAGAAAAGCAGAACTTATTTTAACTCTTCCATTAGGAATGGACTCAGCTTTACACAAAAGTGACATATGTTTAAAGATTGATAATGATTACAGCTTTACACAGAGCACATTAGTAAACAGTTTGATCACTCTTCTCTCATGTTGACATTCACAGTGTCTACCAAATCTGCAACTACCAAAATGACTCCTTCAGTATATGATTTCTGTGATTTCTGTTCACTAATGACACTACACACAAGTTTCAATGATTCTGTGTTGGTCTGCATCAAATAAACTGCCAAACTGCTGTAAAACAACACATTGTAAAAATACAGATTGCAGTTATTGCAGTTGTATTTTAACAGTTATTCCAAGTCCTATTTAGATCACACATGCACATGCATTCACAATCCCAGACACCATAGCGGTCAGTCTGAGCTCACTGTGTGAATAAAATGATAAGGATACAGGCAGGCTGCAGGAGTTAAAGAAGTAATAAGAACTGAGATACTCTTGAAAATTACTCATGCAGGTTTTGTGCCCATTTACTGATGCAGGAATTTAGAGTTGTCAATGTGTGCTTGTTGTTTGTGTGTGTGTACGTTTAAAACAGAACTGTCAAATGTCTTTGACCTTATTCATTCACTCTCTTTATCAAATCTCATCTATTAACCCAGTGGGAATCAGTCCAGACAGGTCGTCAGTGGCCCACCTAGTCTGTTCATTGTCTGACCCTGGACCCCCCAGCGCATTTGTCATTGCCATCATTGGCTTTCACAGTACCCTCTCTTCCTCCCTCTCTCTCTCTCTCTCTCTCTCTCTCTCTCTCTGTCTTTTGGCTCTGATGAGTTTGAGAAGGTGGGCATGAATAGGATCAATGTGGGGTTCTGGGGGTATTAGGGGGGATTTGAGGATTTGGAAGTTCTTTTGCTTTTGAGCTGCATTAGACATGGTTAGCGCTGAACTGTCCGCTGCACCGCATGGCACCCGCAGCCAACAGCACGCATAGACTCTGCACCCGCTGAATTCTGCAGGACTTCCACTTCCATTTATTTCTTAGAATTATATTTTGAAAGAGTTTTAAATTGTCAGTATAAGTGTTGTGATTTCTGTCACCAAATGCAAGTGCAAAAATAATGAACAGCAAGTCCTGTCCAAACTCATGCCATTGGCTGAGTTGCAACAAAAGGTGAACACAATTATATTGCATTACATCTCTACAGATCAGGTGATCTCAGTGTGTGAGTGTATGTTGAGTGTGTCTGTGTTTGAATAAAACCAGACAGATGCATCAGTGGGTTTCTCTGAGATGTCAGGACGTGTATGTTTAAGTGTGATTAAGCATGTGTTTTTACATGTGTGCATGTGTGTGTTTACTTGAGGGCTAACAAGAAGGTGTGTGTTAAGCATGAAACAGTGTGTGTGTGTGTATGCACACGCTCAGATGAGTGTTTATATGGTAAGTTTACCTGCGCTGTCACACTTCTAATGGAGAGATTAACTGATCCAGACTGAACTCCACAGAGACCTTTCACAGGCTGAGCTGTATCAAAAATCCCTTTCGCATCTTATAATTAAATAAAGTTTTATTGATCTGTCGTTTCACGGCCACATAAGTTTAAAAATTCCATTACGGCTAATGGTAACAGCAAAATCAATGTCATGTTTTAGAAGCGCATTGATTGTGGTGAAACAGCCGCAGGTCTTGGAGCAGCGCCAGTTACCTCCACTATCACTTACACTGATGAGAGAAATGAAGGTCAACTGGATTAGAAACAGCAGGAGTAACAGGTTGTAAACTGTCAGGAGAAAATGAAGCCATCTCTCAGCTTTCCTGTTGGTCTGTTTGTCTCTCTGGATGTTTGGTTTCCTTAAGGACTTTAAACATCCCTAGAATCTTTAAACAACCATAAAAAAGACTTTTATTTTGGAAACTCAAAATGGTTGTTCTGTGGCATCGTTGTGAAGAAGCTTGTAACACCTTTATTTTTATGAGTGTGTCTGTTGATGTTTTTGTGTGCATGTGTTTCCATTCTTCCACCTGTTCAGCGTGTCAGTGTTTGGTGAGCTACTTGAAACTGTAGTTTTCCAAACTACAAGACACATGAAAGTCAGTGTAGTTCAAGTACAGGCAGGCTACTTCTGGAGACTGTTTGTCTTTAAAACCTTGTCTTTAAAATCTGTTCTCAGGTCCCTCACACTGTTTCAAACCATTGGAGCGACTGTGGCAGTAACCATGGCAACATCACCGCTACAGGCCAAATGGCTGTCCTTCACTGGACTTCTCATATACCTTGTCTTGCTACCTCTCATCATGTCGCAGACCCCATCATTCTCAGCGACTCTTGACCTCATGCCGTCGCTGCCTGAAGAGTGCCAGAGAAAACTGCACCCGGTTACGTCCCACACAGGTGGGTGTAAAAACCTCGTTCTTCCTGCTCCATCTACTCGCCTTTGGAGTTAGAGGTTAAAATGATGCTGTTAGCTTTAATGTCTTTTGTCCTATTGATAAACAGTTAGCTTTTTATAGGACATTTAAACTTAAGCTTAAGCTCAGCTGGTTTAAGCTTGTCTTAAGATAAGACTTTTCCTTAAGAACTAGACTTGACCAAATAGCAGTTAGTTAGGGCTAATCAGTTGTACTTTTTAGATTCAGATTACACCAATGTACCTTATTATTTGACTGACTTGAAGTTATAACAAATCTTGAAGAAAACAATTAGTTTTCTGACTTGTAAGACTAGTCTAAGAAGTTGATGTAACTGGCCACTGGTCTTTAGGTTTCAACAGCCTTCTCTTTGGTAGCTGTTTTCAGCAGGTCTGCGCATGTGTTTCTCAGCTGTTTGTAATGTCAGGATGGAGCACATGGTGTTGAAGCTCACAGCAGCATTAAAACTCAGCTTTTAATATCACTAACACATGCTGCTCTGTGTGCTTTGTCTCTACAACCTGAACGGCTTTGTTAGACTGTAATGTGGACATGATCATTTGTGTCCCATAATTCCTCTAATGTGAACTGCACAAACAGAGGCAGCTGTACTCTTAAAGGGAGAGACTGATGACCTGTGGTTTTGCTCACAAGGAGAAGTGAGGCAGTATTTATTTTTAATTGGGAGACAGTGAAAGTTTAGTCGTGTGTCAGGGATTTGTGGGTAATAAACACAGCTTGTTTTAATACTAAATAGGATATGTTCTTCTCTCTAGTCAGTATTTCTATTATTCGTCTCCTTTATCTTTTACAAGCAAAAGCTGAAAAGGGATTTTATACAGGCTTCACAAAACAGGTTAGCTGATGTTGTGAATGGGGGTGGGTTCATTATGGGTCCAGTGTGTCTGTATTTGACCAATACTCTTCCTCTCTCTGTTTGACTCTAAAAGAGGAACAATGTTTATATTTGTTTTATAAATGATTCATGTTACGCTCTAGATTAACATTATTATAATTGAAAACCTATATAATATACAATAATAACAAAATAAGAGTAAATTCACTATTTCTTGAGTTCATTAAATGTTTGTGGCATTTGTGCATGTGGTATTTCAGCACAAAAACCTGCGTCATGTTCACTAACACGCAGGTAATGCAATATTTGCGATTCAGATGTCTTGTTGGAGAATCCTACACAATCTAACATTCTGAACCAACTCGCTAAATGGAGAACTTTTGTTTGGGCATATTTACACCAATATCTAATTTGCAAAATTCCTTTAGTAAATTGGGTGTTAAAACAGCACGAACAAATAAGGATGGATGTAGTTCATTCTTAGTGGGTTTCCCCATGTGTTTAGATTTGTGTAAACAGAAGAAATCTGCAGTTAAACTACAGGTCAGACCTGCTGTCTCACAGCTGCCTGTGTAAATGTCACCTGAGGTGTCTGCTCTGATCTTCTCTGCTGTAGATCTAAGCCCGTGGATGTTCTCCTTCTCCCTGTCTGGAGTAAATGATTACTCGCCCCTCACGCTTGACCTCACCAGGAACCAGCTGATAGTGGGAGCCAGGTAACACACACAAACACACTCACAAACTCTGCTGTGTCTGACAAGCCTAAAACATCTTTCTCTCTGTAGAAACCATCTCTTCAGGCTGAGTCTGAGCAATGTCTCACTCCTGCAGGTAGGATATCTCTCTCTCTCTTCATGTTCTTCTGCTGCCCTGTCCATCCTATCATCCTGACAGCTGCAGAAATGCAGAACAAGCATCTGTTAATGCATCTGTTAATGTCCTCTGTGCCAGACACACACATACAAACAAATACAATCTTCTCTTAAGATTATTCGCATTAAAAAGTGACACACACACACACATCTGTTATTGTTCATATGCAGCTCTGAACTCCTGCATCAGTGCGTTTCATGATTCACCTTCCGCTGATTCTGCTGAAAATACCAGTTTATCTGCTAAATGAGAAGATAAATGCTTTGTGTATTATTTTTGTAATGACAATTAAGCACACTTCCCTCTCACAATGTCATTACCATAATGTAAATAAATCCCATTAATGTAACATGATAAAATGATATATTATTTACGTTGTGATTAGTTATACATTATAAATTTGTCGCACTGCATTTAAGTTATGTTGATCTGCATCATTGTATTATAACAGTGAGAATCAACATTGAGGATAATGAGGGGAAAGTCCGGACTTTTGATGATATGGGTGAAAAATGTGATTGTAAAGAAAATGTTGTCACAGTGAGAAAAATCTCTTTGATCCTAACAAACTTCATTTTATTTAGGACTTACAAGCTGATTCTGATTGGTCAGTGGCAACATTCCAAGGTCTTCTATCCACCAGTAACAACCACTACAACTGATAACACACTGCTCATCTAGGCATTGCGGGTTATTTGAACCGGAAGTGTTTACATGTTTAATGTATCACTCCACTGTCTCTTTTCTCATGCCAGATTTGTATCAGTTACAGATAAGCTAACAAAATATTTCAAATCAGTATTTTGTGTCCAGTTATTTGCTCATGTGGCAGGCAGCCACATGGATGAACATCATCTCTTACATGTATGCTGTGTGGAAGTTCACATGATTACAAGTGTGGAATACAGATGGAGTAAATATTCAGAAGTTTGCACTCTTGTGTACTGCTGCAGATGTACTTGGTGGGGCTGGTTGTCAAGAGATAGTAATCTTATCTGGAATAGGGTTTAAACTGGCACATTTTTCAGCTTGAAGGATAATTTGAGACCACCTCTGTAGATAGTTTGAGCTGCTTCTCTGTTTGTGTGACATGCCTGTGGAGGGCTTTGAGATGTTGTGTGATATTTAAGAGTGACTTTACTGGAGTTTGTGTAAGAACCTGCTGGTAAACATTCATGGTAAACCTAAGAGGGATTCAAGCCCTGGAGACAGATCTCACAAGAACCTGTCAGAATCTTGTAATTTAGAGTGATCTTCTGACCCTGTGTCCAGAAGAGTGACCCACAGTAACCCCAACACACACACACACACACATACAACACACACACACACACACACACACACACACACATTCCTTTTTGTAGTACTGTGTCCTTTAGTAAAATCAAAGACATGCTAATACCAGAGAGATCTGGATCTGTTCATCAGTAAGTCAAATTGTGAAATTGATTTGTTATACCTGCACTGAAATCTTTGGGTTAAACAATGTGTCTCACTCCAGCCCTGGTTTAGACAAGCAGGAACACACTGCAGATCTGGGGAGACACGGAGAGAGATAGTGAGTGATAAAGAGGGCAGATAAGAGCGCTTTAGTGGAGGTAAAACGATCGTGCCTGGTAGTGAAGACAGGAAGGAGAAGATCTTGAGTGTGTTAGAGTGAAAACACAACCTCTCTGAGCATCCAGAGGTGAGCAGTTCTGACCCCTGATGTCTCTGTTCAGAGAGAGTTCTGCTTGTCAAATGAAACGTCTTTCACATATTCTTTAGTGAGTGACTGCAGAGACACAGCTAGATTGATTACTGCTTTCCAGACCCCCCCTCTCTCTCTCTCTCTCTCTCAGAAAAGTAAAACAGAGCAGATGTTAGTTTGTCAGATCAGTTTAATCAGCATCTTTTGTAGTTTGGTGTGTGCAGTCAGTGTGCTATTTACCCTCTTATGAAGATGTACCTGTAAACTCGTACAGTGTCACTGGGGCTTATTACCGTAATGTATATGGACATTTAACTTTCTTTCTGAGTTTTCTGAGTAAATTTACATTTATTGTTTTTTTTTGCATCCTGGTAATTCTTATTAGAGTCTCATTAATATAATACAATAATATTTTTACTTGTAGTATTAAATTAAAAAACACCTTTAGAACATTTTTTTTGCTGCAGCAGTACAGATAATACAACAATGATGTATACTGTAAAAATAAATATAGTGATTTTCAGGGTAATACCATGCTGATGAAGATGGACTGCAGTTAAGGGTGCTTAATGGTCAAAAAAAGTTACCTCTTCTAGGGTCCTAAAATAGGCTTAATTTAAATTAAATCTAAATTCGCATTTTATTTGAATGTTTCTGTGAAATCTGAGCCGGATATGTTCCTGATAGGTTTGGTGGTCTTCAGTCTGATGTGTGATTCTCAGTTTATTAAGGGGTCACTGGCTTTGATTGGTTTCTTTGTCACAAAACTTCCCCCAGCACGATCATTTTATCTGTAACCTCTCAGCTCCTTCATTCAGCATCTGCTGGAGCCTTCACAGTTGTTCAGCTGATGCCTTCAATATGGGTCGCACCCAGTAGAAAATCACACTTTCACAGTAGTGTGTGTGTGTGTGTGTGAAAGAGAGAGTATGCTGTAGGTCATTAGTTCTCAGGCGATGACAACACAGATAAACATGACAAAGCAGTCTGTCTAAAGAGAGAGAGGAACAGGGAAGAAAACAGAGGGAGAGCTTTTACAATGAATGGGAAAACATACGTTTCAGATACGTGGATAAAAGTATACAGGACACATTTGTTCATTAATGATCACACAGTTGATCTTTCACCTGCATCAACACCGTCATATTCAACAAATATTCTTCTAACAAAGTCTTCTGTTATTTTGTGTTAAGGTTCTGGACGTTCTGTTACAGGGCTGTTGTAAAATTTGTAAAGTTGAGTCATTGTAGCGAATCCTTTCATTTGAGCAGTTTCGATTTAATGAACCAGTGTAAACAAGCGAATGACCCTGTGTGACAGTTTACATCTTTGTAGTAAAATTAATATTTAGTTAAATACTGCTTATTTGTGTTTATTTATAATGGTGTTTATAATGCCACAGTGTGATTACAGACACTTTACCAGTTGGTTCAGCTGAATATTTTTGAATATATTTCTCTTTGACGTGCGTCAGCACATCAACTGTGTTGAAGCAGAAGATGCTGCAGCAGCGACTGTGCTGTGTTAAGCAGTCTTAGTATGCTGATACAGAACTGCACAGCTGTAACTTCTAAATGAAGAGGCAAAGATTTGCTGAATCAGGTTCTGTCGGGTCTGGGCAATACACACAGCAAGACCACCAGCAAAGGCGTGATGACATGCACTGTAACAATGCTGTGATGTTCTGTGAGTTCAGAAATGCTGCATCATTTGCAATGTTGAAGTGCTGTTGCATCAGATAATGGATGTATGGGAATTAAAGACGTGAGATTTGATGCATGTCTGTTGCAATAGCTCGGTTTCTCACAGTGATGTCAATCAATTGTTCACTGCAGGCTGCTGAGTGGGGCGTTGATGACACCACCAGAAGATCCTGCCAGAGCAAAGGAAAGACTGAGGTGAGACCAGACAGCTGTTTGTCTGTAATAATAATGAGACATTTCATTTATAGGCACAAGATCACCATACAAACATAACACAGACGTTGCCACAGAAAAACATCAATACTAACAACATTAAACATGATTATGGTATACGATAAAACACAGGAAGATACAAAAATCAAGTGCTGTCAAAAAAAACCTGTTAACCCTTAGATAAAATAGTTTTTAAAAAAAGGTTTTACAATGAGATTTTAAAGTATGAAGACTATCACTGTTCTAAACATTCAAGAGAAGAGAATTCTATAAGTGAGGCATAAGTAAAGCGTCTGTAGAAACCTGTACTGTTCAGATGAATGTGAGGTAGAGGAAGAAAAGTTGAGGAAAAAGATCAGAGAGGTAAAGATTATAGAGAGCCTTGAGAATAAGCAGCAACATATTAAAATCAATTCAATACTTCACCAGACGCCAGTGTAAATGTTGAAGAACAGCGAAAGTGTGTTCAGCTGAGAGACTTCCAGAAAGAATTGTTTCCACTGAGTTCTGAACCAGCTTTAATGTGTAAATGTGTGTAAGAGATCAACTGGCAGGTTCTGAAGTAAAAATCCCATTCAATTTCTCTGTAGAGAAACTGGTTTTAACAATTCACTTTTCAAAACAGACTTGAGACCCAAAATGTGAGGAACAGTGAAAAGTGTGTATTAAATATTAAATAACTGTATTCTCTGTGCTCCTCTCAGGATGAGTGTCAGAACTATGTCCGTGTCCTCCTGTTGAACGGCAGCCGTTTGTTCACTTGTGGTACGAATGCTTTCATGCCCGTGTGTACGACCCGCTCTGTCACTGACATCACAAGCATTCTGGACTCTGTCAGTGGAGTGGCCCGCTGTCCATATGACCCGCAACACAACTCTACAGCTATGATCACTGAGAGCGGAGAAGTGTACGCTGCCACAGTGACTGATTTCTCCAGCCGGGACCCCATCATTTACCGCAGTCTGGGGAATATGCCCCCCCTGCGGACCGCCCAGTACAACTCCAAATGGCTTAATGGTACAAACCTGTCGGTAACATGCATGAGTCTTAAGAATCAATGTTGAGAATACAATACATGAAAAAGTATTGTTCTTATTATAAAATAAGTGTTACAGTACTTCTGTACATATTGCACTGTAGACATAAATTATTAATTTTATTAGGTCACACTGTGACAGAATATTCGATTATACTTTTGACCTCTGTCTCTCTCTCGCTCTTCTTAGAGCCTCATTTTGTCTCAGCATATGAGGTAGGCCGCTTCACCTACTTCTTTCTGAGAGAGAATGCAGTAGAACAGGATTGTGGGAAGACAGTCTTCTCTCGCGTGGCCCGCGTTTGTCAAAATGACGTTGGAGGTCGTTTCCTGCTAGAAGACACCTGGACCACCTTCATGAAGGCGCGTCTGAACTGCTCTCGCTCCGGAGACGTTCCCTTCTATTACCATGAGCTGCAGAGCACCTTCTACCTGCCCGAGCAGGATCTCATCTATGGAGTCTTTACCACCAACGTGTAAGTGAATTTTTCTGTTATTGTGTGTTTGGTGTCTGTGTATGTTGAGAATGCCTGATGGAGTGTACTGACCATGCAGTGAGTGTTTTGCTGAATCTGTAAATTCTCAGCATCTCTCACTTCATCTCTCATTTTTCTCACAGAAACAGCATTGCTGCATCAGCTGTGTGTGCGTTTAATCTCAGTGCTATCACACAGGCCTTTAACGGGCTATTCCGATATCAGGAGAACCCTCGAACCAGCTGGCTATCCACTCCTAATCCTATCCCAAACTTTCAGGTAAACAAACTGAGTTTTCCCTGCTTTCTCCCAAAACAGGATATTCTACTCTCCTGTAGCATTTTATTCCCTGAAGTTCTTGTATGAAGTTAGTTGTGGCTTCACTTATTTTTTGATATGTAAATGTGAGGTGTTTGATGTTAATGTGCTCGTGGTTGTGACATCATAGTCATGATGATCTTTGGCTTTGACCTCATCTGTCTCTCTGTCTTCAGTGTGGGACAGTGAATGATTCGGGTCCGGGTGGTAATCTAACAGAACGCAGTCTTCAGGATGCTCAGCGCCTCTTCCTCATGAGTGACGTGGTTCAGCCCGTTTCCACGGATCCTCTGGTCATGCAGGACAACGTCCGGTTCTCCAGACTGGCTGTTGATATTGTGCAGGGACGGGACATGCTCTACCACGTCATGTTTATCGGCACAGGTTCGACTGTGAGAGCAAGAGAGAACACAGACAAACCCTGCATTGTGTTGATCTATATACACGATTCTGATTGGTCACTCACAGCTTTCTTTTCTATTTTATCCTACATAGCTGAACTGGATTCATGTCCCTCTTATCATTTTATGGTTACGGTCCATTTCTTCATACTTAATGAAATAATTTGAACTTTAATCAATATTTAATGTATATTCATTTATTTTTGTGGGCAAAATAAGCAGGATAATGTACAGTCAGCTGGTCATTATTGCCAAGTAAACACCTTCAGGAAGATTCAAGGCTCTGATCACCTTGTCAGAATTGATGTAGTGATTGTGACGGGCTGATTGTGCATTATCTTTATCTTGTGTAAGAACTGATGGTTTGTTGGATTGAATGTCTAATGTAGGACACGCAGCGCTGCAGTTCTAATCATAACTGTTCTCTCCTCCACCAGAGTACGGAACCATCATCAAAGCGCTCTCCACAACCAATAAGAGTCTGCGAGGATGTTACCTGGAGGAGATGAACATTCTCCCAGAGGGCGTGCGAGAGCCAATCCTGAACCTGCAGATCCTACAGAGCGACAGGTCGCTGTTCGTGGGGCTTCACAGCCGGGTGCTGAAAATCCCCCTGGAGAGATGCTTTAACTACAGAACCGAACAGTGAGTCACATCATCAGCCACAATCACTCATTTGCTAATCAACTAGTTTTTTACAAATGTTGATGAGTGAGTCAGTAATTATTTTTCTGTATGGTACATGTCCCACACCGGTCAGAACCTAAAGCTGAATACATTGCGTCCATTTTTAAATATATGCTGCTGGCATTGTTATAAATAATGTAAAAAACATAATTTCCCACATTTCTTGTATTTAAACACGTGAACTGAGTCTTTGTGATCATGTCACATGTTCCAGTTTCATATTCTTTTCACATAGTTTCAAACGCACTTGACCGGTACAGAGCAGTGTACATAAATGAGGACACACAACTACAGCAGGACACAGGAAACAAACACAACAGAAATCAAATATGAACTATTCACTGCAGCTCCTCAGACACACAGAGACCACTTTCACATATAAAACTTCAGACTGATGTAGATTTCAGATAACCTTCTTAAAACCTAACCAACATTCTCAGAATGCTAACATTCTCTAACAGTTCTTTCAAAGTTATCAAAACATTCTTGCTGTAACTTTACTAGAACCTTTTTAACATTATATATCATATATATCAAAAACGGTAGTTAGTGGAACATTTTAAAAATGTTACAGAATTAAAAAAAATGTTTGAATAATGTTCTTACAACTAAGCTTTGATGTCATTTAATGGGAGATTGTGGAGCATGGTTTTTTGGAACTGAATGTGGCACATATCTAGTGAACTACCAGAGCTAAATCACATGATCGATGGTGAGGAATCATCTCCAGAACTGTATGATCAGACTCTTCTGAGGTCAAAGTGTCCTAACCTCAGACGACACACAGCATCCACAAGCAGCTTTTCTGGCCATTTTACAGCTTCCTAATCCATTGAGGTGCTGGGGCTGATTGGCTGTCATTGTGATTGTGGATCCTGCCCACACATGTCCTCTGAAAGGAAAAAATGCAGTTGTGGCAGCCTTGTTGGATTGACATACTGGCATGCCCTTCTCAGCCGCTAATGTCCTTGGATTCAGACAGGAAGTGCAGCTGAAGATAAATTGAATTACAGTACTCATGAGCAGTTAGAGATATTATACCTCTCATCAATTCCCTGCCATTGGCCGAGACATGCGCGAATGATGAACTAGGTCATTTTAAAAAATCACAGCATCTTATTCTCTGTCATAGATATAAATAGAACACATAAAAATTGTCGACCGCCATTAAAAATACATAAAGCATGCTTCACTTTTGCCAGGAAATGACCGCATTTGCATTACAAATGAAGATATCAGATCTATAATATAATTGCTTTTCTCTAGACTCTAAAAGGCTGAATTGGGTTTCTGAGCTGGATCTCCTGCTTCAACCAGGTTTTCTGGTCCTGCTGGTTTAATCTGAAAACAGACATCAAGGCAGCTCATTAGTCTGTATTTTACCCCCCTCCCCACCCAATCAGGTCATGTGTAACATCTGAAGAGGTTTTCCATGAGATCTGTCAGGTTTAATGGCAGGAGCGATTATGTGTGCCGATAACATGAGACTGGCAGTAATTACTCTAGAGTCAGATAAGAGTCTGTATATGAGGAACACAACCCTTCAGATTCTATACAAAACTGCCTGCTGCAGATGTTATTCAACACACACACACAGGTACACAAGTGAATGTGTTTAACTCTTGATGTTAGAGTTTTTTATTGGATGTGCTTTTGACAGAACCGTGTTAGTAAAAGGTGCTCTGTGTTTTGCATACCAATGTGATGAAAAGAAGCAAATTTAATTACAAATTAATGCACATACACACAGGTGGCAAAAGGTCAGGTCTTTACAAAAAGAAGAAAAGTGTTGCATATTTTACTCATTTAACATTTTGATTAATGATCTGTCTTGACTTGAGCTATAAACCAATAAAGCATTTGATTTCAAGATCATCAGAAATATTGTCCAGATATTAGATTGCAGTTCTCATCTATTGTGTCTAATTAAAAGTGTAATTATGAGCTGCTCTTATAACTTTATTCCATGAGTGACACATTCCATGAGTGTGTGTGTATGAGGGGATCAAGATCAGTCAACAATCCCCACAAGGAAAATGGATTTCAAACTTATTAAAAATCTTGTTACTTTAATGCAACAAAAATTTAATTCTAGTTACTAGTTATGTAAAAAATAGATATATTCTTCAAACTGTGAAGTTTAAAAAATTCTAAAAAATTCTAAAAAAGTAATTGTAGTAGTGCCTTTAATTTAGTCTGATAGATGTGATTAGTTAATTGTGTGTGTGTGTGTGTGCGTGCAGGGAGTGTCTGGGTGCCAGGGATCCATACTGCGGCTGGGACAGGAAACAGAGACGATGCTCCACGATCGAGGACAGTTCCAACATGAGTCAGTGGAGCCAGAACCTCACACAGTGCCCAGTGAGTGACAGAATGATGAATCACTCCAATATCTCTACAAGATCTCATTAACATCTCATCCTGGACAGCAATGAACAAATAGTCTTTTTTTAAAGCAAAAGATCTCGGTAACCTCAGAAGTGTCTCCTCAAGAGTTTCATAAGAGATTTCATTGATGTCTCCAACCTTGCCCAGATTTCAAAAGTCAGAACTCATAAAACATCATGTTTTTTTAATATCAAACTATCTGAGTGCTGTAATCTGCATTAATTCTATTTTATATTAATACATTATTTTCCCCTCTCAAAGCATCTGCTGTCTAGATGCAGAGGAACTCATTGACTTACTTTAGGAACAGCAGAAAGGAGTTTTTTGAATCAGTGGTGGAGAATCAAACCTCTGATGAACCGGCTTGAAACAGATCCTGACGCTCCTCTGATGTCAGCGACACACTGACGTCCTCAATGTCATTCCTGTTCTCATATCACACTTACATTCAGAATTACAATCACTTGTTTCCTGTCAACTCTGAGGTTTATATTCCCAATGGGACAATCAGAAACAAACATTGCTTTGGCTTGAAGTACATACTTCAGTTGATTAAGTATGAGGAACACTGTAAGAACTTTACTTAAAAAATTGAACTTTTATTTTGATTGGTCAGGAACGGAACCTCACACAAGATGGCGGCTTCGGCCAGTGGTCATCATGGCAGCCATGTAACCATGATGATGGAGGGGAGGTCACCAGCACTTGTCAGTGTCGCACACGGTCCTGTGATAATCCACAGCCACAGTGTGGGGGCCAGAAGTGTGTGGGGGCCAACATAGAGGTGGCCAACTGTTCCAGGTACAGCAGCCTTGCTGAACTAAACTCATCTTTGCTTTAATAAACACCTGTGTACAGTTGATTGACATTTAGTTAGTATTACCAGCAATAAAATTGATTTGGGATAATTTAGTGTCATCTTGACATGCCTTCTTTGTGCCTTTGAATAATAATAAATATTGCTGTAAGGGCCTAATATTATTCTGGCCTAAGGGGCAGAAGATCTGGGCTGTTAACTGAAAGGTTGAAGGTTCAAATCCTTCAACAGTTAATTGGTTACTCCATGAGTATAAAGATGAATGTATTGTATATTGCTTTTAATAAAAGCATCTGCTCAATTATTTCCAGATATGTGAGGATTGGTGTTTGTGAGTCACTGTGTTGGAGAGTTTGCTTATTTGTGTTGAGTCAGGCATTTCAGACTTTTAAAACAGTTTATCCCAAAATCATGTCATCTGCATTCTCATTGCCATTCCCACCACACATCTTGATCATGCTGAGCTAGATATGAGTAACTTTTGGTCATTTTTGTTTTCCACTTTGTAAGAAAAGCTAAGCTTAAAAATTCCATGTTCCACTGAAGAAAAAGAAAATCATACAGGTTTCAAACAACATAAGGGTGGAATGAATAATGACAGCAGTTGATTATTTTTGGTTAAACTGTTAAACGAAAATAGGACGAACTGACTGATTTATGTAATCTAGACAAGATCAAAGACCTCAGATTACAATCTACACACAGACAAAGTGTCAAAGCAGATCAGAACATGATGGTTCTATATCATCTAATTTGGCTGTGCCAGGAAAGAGAAGCATGACCCAGCAGTAACAGCTGAGAGGAATGAGACCTACAGTCCATCAGTCTGAAGGGCTGATACAGACGGCTGTGTAATCACGGTTTATCTGTGAACTCACCCCTGCTGATGCAGCGCTTCTGGAGAACTGACAGCTGTTTGCATGTCCCATTATCCTGCAGTCACTTCACCGCACTGACTGATCGTTCCAATTAGTTTTTAACCTGAAGAGTTTGTGTTAGCTCACACATCACTGGGTCTCAGTGCAGGAAACTAATAGAACATAATGTTTCAATATAAAGAAAGACAAACAGCCGTGACATCCTAGATCTATAGCAAATAACCAGCAGGTTTAGTAATTGTGCTTGTGTGTATTGAAATGAACCCAGCAGTTAAAGGCAGGTAGACAATTTTTTTTCCAAAAACATTTTTTGTTATGCTGGTTGAAAGTCTCTTCACATCCTGTTAGCAGTCACTCATGCTTTCAAAGCTAGGTTACTGTTACTAGCCTCTATGAAATTGCCTACGCTACCTTTAAATAACTAAAATAATCATAACCGACAGCAGTGTTGACATCTGTTTAAATCCAAGAGTCACAGTAACCCAGCGGTAATCCATGAATAAAAATGGTCATGTAGCATAAATTTATGCATTCATTGTACATTAACATTAAGTAAATAAACATGAACAAGTATTAAAGAATTGTATTTGCATTAACTAACAAAAATGAATAAATTCTGTGAAATATATTGTTCATTGTTAGTCCATGATGGCCAATGCAATAACTAATGCTAACAAATGAAGCCCTTATAGTAAAGTTACAGAAACAGTGAATGTATAGAATATGTTGAATAGAGAATTTATTTTCTATACAGAATGTAGTGCACAGCAGTCATGATGAATCCTACTTCTGTGTGTCTAGGAATGGAGGCTGGACTCCGTGGTCCTCTTGGGCTGAGTGCAGCACCAGCTGTGGCATTGGGTTTGAGGTTCGACAGCGTTCCTGTAACAATCCAGCACCCCGGCATGGAGGGAGAGTGTGTGTGGGCCAGGCCCGAGAGGAGAGGTGGGGTGAGGTGGAGGCTGTCGACTGTGTGCTGCTGTTTGTTAGAGGTCACTGTACGATGATCTTGTTGATTATTTGTGTGTGATTCAGATTGTGTAATGAGAAAAATCCATGTCCGGTTCCGGTGTCCTGGGTCTCCTGGAGTGCTTGGTCCAAGTGTAGTGTTGCCTGTGGAGGTGGAATCCAATCCCGTGTTCGCACCTGTGAGAACGGCAACACGTGTCCTGGCTGCCCACTGGTACAGTCTTAAACTGGTCATATAACTTCATTGCAAATCTTAGTTTCTCCCAAAACTCACTCTCACCAAAACTCATAACTCTCTATTTTATAAAGAGATAAAAGTTAAACACAGCATTATTGCAAAAACTTCCTGTTCCACTTTAGTAAGTTTATTACCAAACAGTGTAAACACTGGCACTATTGGTTCAGGCATTAGTGTGAGCTTGAGGCGGGGCTAATTGTTGTTTGACCAATGGGAAATGAGGACATGTTTGATAAACCTGTTTGAAAAGAGTTGCTGTTATTTCACGATACTGTGTAGTGATGCTGGTGTCGCAAAAATTGCACACTTCACCTTTAAATATTAACTGAGAGCTGGCCA
Source organism: Chromobotia macracanthus (assembly GCA_036877525.1). Classification (NCBI taxonomy): domain Eukaryota; kingdom Metazoa; phylum Chordata; class Actinopteri; order Cypriniformes; family Botiidae; genus Chromobotia; species Chromobotia macracanthus. The sequence continues at coordinate 1,862,338 of JAZGTH010000001.1, forward strand.
CAACTGAACAACTCATGTTCCTCACTCCATGTGTGACTCTCCTCTCCAGGAGTACAAGGCATGTAATTTGGACGCGTGTGCTGAGGTCAGGCGGAACACACCATGGACACCCTGGTACCCTGTTAATGTGACCCAGACAGGGGCGAGGCAGGAGCAGAGGGCCAGATACACCTGCAGGGCTCTGCTCGCAGACCCTCATGAACTGCAGCTTGGAAAACGTAAGACAGAGACACGCCTCTGCCCCCCCTCTGACGGAGCTGCGGCCTGCGAGACTGATGGTACACACATAAACACAGCCTCAGAAACAGTCACATAAACAACAAATGCGTGTGCTAATGTTTTGCTCCTGTTTTAGGGATATTTTAAGAACTTTCTGTCTGCAGGTCTGGTTGACGACTTGTTGAGAATGGGTCGACCCGCTACACGAGTGCAAGGAGCTGCCTGGTTGTCATGGGAAACGTGGTCCATGTGTTCTAAAGAGTGTTCCAAAGGCTTCCGCACACGCAAGCGCTCCTGTGGCACCCCTGATGGGCGGAGCACCCCGTTTGCCTGCAGCGGAACGCCTGTGGAGTATCAGGACTGCAACATCCATCCGTGTCCAGGTCTGGCATCCACACAGTTCTGTCACTACACCAGATCACCTCAGCTGTTGTAATTAGCCACGTGTAATCAGTGACATGCCAAAGTAGTTCCACAGTGAGTGAAGGGGGTGTGGTCATGCTGTTGTTTATTAGTGAAGGGGGTGTGGTCATGCTGCTTGTGTTTTTCAGTGAAGGGGGCGTGGTCTTGCTGGTCCTCCTGGTCTCAGTGTTCCACTTCCTGTGGTGGCGGTCATTACCAGCGTTCCCGTACCTGCTCTAATCCCGCCCCTGCTCATTCCGGTGACATCTGCATTGGTCTGCACACAGAGGAAGCTCTGTGCAACACCCACGAGTGTGAAGGTCAGCGTACACACACAATCCTTCTCGTATGCACACAGCCATGCATGCCTGGCTTACATGCACATGCTGCAATGATGTGATATCCTAAAAAGCAAAAATCTTAAGCTTTAAATACTTCATGACTTTATTTGGGATAAACAAAGAGACAGCTATTAATTATTGCACAGCAACTGTAAGATCCCATAAGCATGCACTCTGTTTCTCACATTTGTGTCAGGTGGGTGGGGGGCGTGGTCAGAGTGGGCGGAGTGTAATGAGGAAGGGCTTCAACTTCGCAGTCGTACATGTGAAATAAGCCCCGCCTCTTGCCAAGGAAACAGCACTGAGCAGAGCGAGTGTCGTCTCAATGAGAGCACAAGTTAGTTCCCTTTTTTCCCCTCTCCAATAGACCATCTGGCATTTCAGACTGCAGTTATGAATATAGTGAATATTTTTCACAAACACTTTCTTTCAATGTTAGTGCTTTCAGCCGGAAGGAAGAGAAACACAAACTGTGGAGGTAAGTTTAACTCAGAATAACCAGCATGCATCAGTTGGCACTTTGTATGTTTGTTGTTAAATTAGTGGCGCTGTTTGTTAAACATGTAGCTACATGTTTAAAGCGTAGGAAGTTGTTGCTTTTGTAAATAACAGATATGATATTTTTACCGGAAAAGTTGACCTCAGTTCTGTGGTGATTATGCATGATGTGTGAGATGTCTCTGATTTTTGTACCTGCAGGATTCTCTCTGTTTCACCTGGTGTTGACAGGCGTGTGCTGTTTTCTGGGAGCAGTTTTAGTTTCTGTTCTTGTGTACATTTACTGCCAGAGACTCCGCAAACCTCCCCAAGAATCAGCAGTCATCCATCCCAGCACCCCCAACCACCTGCACTACAAAGACAACAGCTGTGCGCCCAAGAATGACTTTTACACCCCAATGGAGTTCAAGGTATCCCATCATGCCTCAGTGATCTCTGTATTGCTCTACAGCAGTTCGGGTGGGCCATTCTCATAGGCCACGTTCACACAGCACCAGCATACAGGTTTCAGACCTGTATGTGAGTCATTAATACGGCTGTGTTCACACACAGTTTGTTATTAATGGGAGAGAGTAAATTTTTAGTACTCACATCCATGTTCTCGGTGAAGCCCTGCTGTGTGAACAGAATCGTATTGGACAGCTAGTTGTCTGTCCCGTCACACGTCACTCTGTCACTGTGATGATAAAGATGAGGGAAAACCGTGGTGCTTCATGAATTGCTTCACACTGTCTGTGATTTTGGTTGCATGTTCATGCAGACAGTATTCCAGCTGTGGCTGTAAACTGCAGTGTGAACAGGACATTTCAAGATTAACACCTGTATGTTAATATGGTTGGCAATCCTAAAAACTGACAGTGTGAACATGGCCATGGTATCGGGGACAGACTTACAAATGTACAAACAAAGAGAGCAGGTAATATTTTGCCCTAAGAACCAACAAGTTTCATCTACAAGGCTACATTTACAAGTAGGAATCGTTCTGATGGCAGTGACTGAATGAATAAGAGGAGAGTCACATGGTTAAATCTTAGAAAGTTAGGGATTAATCACGTGTATGTGTGTGTCAGTATGTTGTTAACGATTTAAAAGTACATTTGATATTTATAATATTAATTTAATATATCATGTTAGTAATTTTTTATAGTTATAAATAATACCTTTTGTATTTTGCATTTTGAATGGTAATTTTAATACCTTCAAACTGAAATGTTTTATTTGTTTGTAGAGTAAATAATGCTGGTAGTGTGTTTGTTTGCCTCTTCATGTCTGAGTCACTGCACCACATAAACCTGTCTCAGATTTCAGAAATCCCTCTGATCATCAGTGTGTGTTTTCTGGTTCTTTCTCTTTCCTCTGAGCACTGACATCACAGACCGGCAGAAGCATGATGCAAATCACACCATGGCTTTGAAACATCTCCTGTTCTCACTCTTGTATGTTTCCCTCTGCAGACCCTGAATAAGAACAACCTGCTTCCACCAGAAGAAAGCTGTAACTTCTTCCCATCGCCCCTGCCCCAGACAAATGTCTACGCCACCACATATTACCCCTCCCCTCTGGGCAAATACGACTTTCCCTCCCTGGATTCTCCCTGCAGCTACATGCACAGTTGATAGACAGAGACCCACATTCACAAACATTTCACACTTTTAAAGATGTGTGTAACCGTGGTTACTCACCTGCATCTGTCCAAGCATATGCATTGAAAAATGTGTGGACACGCAGGGAAAACCAGCGCATGACCTGCATCTCCAAAACAAAGAAGTGACGTTCAGAGGGAAGCAAAATACTTTTCCTGTAGCATTTCATTTCTTAATATCTGTGTTCATACAGGAAGTCGTGGGTTCAGCTGACCAATAATAATGGAGTATGCACGCTTCTTTAACATTCAGCAGCAGGAATCTCCAGAGGATGTAGCTGCATCAGGTTCAATAGTGAATCTTACAGATACACAACTGTATGTGTTGGTGTCTTCAGACGCTGTGTGAGGTTCTTCATGACTTCTGTTGTTTAAGAGAGTAAATGAAAGTGAACTCATTTCAGTCTATCAGATATGAAGGATTTGGGACAACTGTGATTATCACACTGAGTCTGAATCTGTTCTCTTATTTTTCTGCTTCAGAATGTTTAACACTCACAGTACTGTACGTAAGATACATGTCACTGGTCATGTGACTGCAGGGGCTGCTGTATGTACAGAACAGAGGAGTGACTCTGGATTTGTACAGCAGGCTGATGTCTCCAGTGTCTGGACGCTCTGATCGCGTGGATATATGTCCACCTTTCGCACATCATCACACCTCAGTGTCAACATGTCTTTCACCCACCGGCTTTTAAAATGCAAAGACTTTAAAGAAACAGTTCATACACAAACTACAATTCTGCCACTTGCTCTATCTTTCAAACCCTTATGAGAACATTATTCAGCATTTCACACATTCAACATTTCGTTCTACAGAAGAAAGTTAAACATGTTTAGAGCGACATGAGGGTGAGATAATGAGTAAAACATTCTTTCATTTTTGAGTGAACTGATTATAACTGTAGCATGACAGTATGAATCAGTGCTATGTGAGTTTTACTGGAGCTAAAGGAAAGGATGTTTTTTATGTATGTAAATTTGTTGTTAGTATTACATATTTATGAGCAAATGATAATTTTTGATGACTGTTTTTGTGGTTATAGAAGATTTCCTCTATAGACACACAGCATACATAAGACAATATAAACAGTGATTCTTGTCTGTGTATGTGAAGACTGATCAAATTTACACTGTCTGATGAAGGGCAGTTTTGTCTGTGTGTGTATGTTTATATGTTTTACGAAATATTTTATGGTTATTGTTTTCTGAACCCAGATGAACATTAATGCAAACTCTATATGAACTCTCTTCATGTAAAGATCCGCCCTCTCTCTCTCTCTTGTATTTTGTGCTTGTGATGGTGAAAGGTGCATGAGCAGTTTGATTGGCTGAAGTGGATGATGTCACACTGATGTTGCATGGGTGCTGCATTATCTGAGGTGCGGACAGATGCCTATGCAATAAAAAAGAAATCGATCACTGCCTTTATACACTGTGAAATCTTTGCTATGTTTTTGTATGTTGTGTAAAAAAATAAATATTCTGCATATCTAATGTGAAACATTTTTCAGTGATAATGGCATTCAGCACAGAGACTGTGTGTTGGTCTCTGCAGCAGTCTCTTTCAGTAACTCTTTATTATAAATATCAGGATACATCCAGTGACAGAGTGGATGAGGGTGATCTGAATGTCCTGTCTGAGAGAGCGAGCATGTTCTCGAGTGAGCAGTGCGGAGTGTCGCTGTGATAAATGCTGCTTGTTTGGCATAGCATGGCTTTTTAATGAGCTGTTTGGAGGTTTTTCCCACTAATGGGAGGAAACTAGTAATTTCCCAGCAGCTGGTGAGAGTTACAAGCGCAGAAGAGCTTTTTAATCGAGACCCTTTACAGCCTCCAGATCCACTTCAGCAATGAAACCTGCTCGCAGACCCATTACACCTCCAAAACAAACATCAAACAAATCGCAGACAATGAAGACTGCTTTTAGGAGTCAGACATACACAGAAAGAAATGTCTGTATGCATAACACTTATGGCTCTTTGTGTAATTCTCATATTCAGAGGTGATTCTTATTTTCATTACTGTAGTGGAGTAATTTTTACAGAACACTTAAATAAATTTTAGGCAATCAGGCAGGAAATCAGAACTGTTAGGGTAAGACTTATTAAAACAAGTATACTGTATAATATTTTATTTATTTCCTGTGAGTTCAGGGCGAAATGTGTTTTTGACAAATTCTATCACCTTCACGCATTAGAGAGATTAAAGAAACACATCAGACATTTGAGTTACTCTTGATTCCTTCATAACTACATTTAACATGACAGAGAATCCAAATTTTAATACACTGCAAATTTAAATCAGATCCATTATAATCCATTCAAATGAAGGCAGTAATTGTGATTTAAAGATAAAAGTGACTCATGATAAAAGAATTGAAACAGAATGAATGCACATAAATCTCTGAGGGCAAATGCAGTTTATGTAACTTACAAACAATTACTGATGTCTTTAAGTGCTAATAAATCACAGCCAGATGAATGGAGAGCATGTTCATATATTCAATCACAATGCAAGGGTAATTAAATGCCCGCTCGTGTGACACTGCTGTGTGTCTTTATAGGCATAAAGAGACAATTCACGCAAGAAAGAAAACTTTTGTCATTATTTACTGGGCCTTATTTTGTTCTGTGGAGCACAAAGGAGATTTTAGGCATGTTAGTGGCTGACAGTCTCAGTCACCATTCACTTTCATTGTATGATGTTTTTGTTAGATATGGATGGTGACTCAGGCTGTCCAGCATTCTGCCTTTTGTGTTCCATGTTAGTAATAGAATCATACAAATTAGAAACCACATGACAGTGAGGAAATGACAACAGAATTCTTCAGGAAAAACTCTCTGCATTTAAATGGCTCAGGTTGTACGTTACAGACTCTTGGACGTGAAGGGGAAAAGCACGCCAGTCTATAGCTCCTGATATCAGAGGGGTCCATCCTGGGTAGCTTGAGCATTTGACAGTGTGTCCAATACTGAAAGGGTCAAAGGTCACAGATGAAGTGGACAACATGTTTCCACTGAGCAGAGATTTCACAAGAACATCATGTGGACTCCAAGAAATGCCAAAACATGTTGCCAAAATATTTTGATTGCTTTGGGTTGTAATTTACAATGTACTCAGAAGGCATGTGAGGTTCATGAAAACAACAATTACTTACCCCAACCAGTGGAATAAACACTGGCGTGAGTAAAAAGATTTTGAGCTGAGGTCATGATAGTCCCTCAAGTACAAGACTGATGACATCATCAACATCAGCGAGAAGATGGAAAGAAACTGTTACATGTGCTCACAACCTCCCAAACATCTGTAATGTGCTCACACATCTGAACACTGAAGTCCTGCTTTCAGAATGAATTACTGCTTTCAGAATGAATTACTTTCCACAGAGACCAACCATAACAAGTGACTCCTTCAGCCATTATCTGAGATATAAGGTGTCCATTAATGTGACTAAGTGTCACTATTGTCTGAGTGTTCATTTATTCATGTTCATTTTGTCCTGGTGATGTCATCTGTAGGATGTGTATATGATGTGTGGGTTGTTGTATTAAACAGTAAATGGATGGTATAAATTTTCATTTACAGCACTTTATTAATTACCTAGAGACAACTCAGAACATCGTTTTAACTTTACTACAAGCTCAAACAGAAGTTCTCCTCACAATTTATCACACACACACAGACAGAAAAATCATTCAATGTAATACTTTTAATCTTGGACAGTGCAGCATCAGTATAGTTTATAATAACCAAACCTTTATCATCATATAATAATGTAAAAGTCATAAAAGTATACAGTATTTATAGTTTAATTGGTAACAGAAATCAAGTGCAAAAGTGCAAAAGTGTGACGATGCTGGAGATCTTGTACTTCATTTAGAAATCTCTACATGAAAAACAAATTAGATCAGTGAAAATCACCATCATTTACACCAGTCTGTGATCTTCTAACAGGAGATATTTCAGTTTGCACAGCTGTCACAAAACCTGACCACTGCTTTATCTGTGTAGTAGCTGAACCAATGAATACAGAATTGGTTGGTGAGTGAAAAAGGTAAATCTCACAAAACAGGTAACACATAAAAAAATAACAAAATGAAAAATATACAAAACTTTAAAGTATGCATATTTTGAAGACCATGAGTATGGAAATTTGGAAAGCCAAACTAGCCTCCAGCCTCAGCTGTGGATAGACAGAAATGCACAAAATCCTTCAGGACAGAAAAACTTAAGACAGCCTAAATAGTTACTTACATGTCTAACACTGACCCCTGCTGTTACTACTGTATACTGACACTGATCACATAAACTGGCTGTTATGAGCATTTATGTAAGGCAAGCACTATTATTATTGTCCATTCTTTGAGTTAGTGATATACACAAACCTCTTACCCTACTGATTAGCCTAGATTTACATACATATCAGATGGCAATAAACTCAACTCATGTGGAGGGTGCAGCTGTAAGACCCTGAAGTTTCTGTCAACACCACTTAAAAGGTGAACGTGTGACATAATCAAAGTTTTAATAAAAGAGTGTCTTTAATTGCACTTTAAAGTTACAAAGTTACTGCAAAGTGAAGTTATAATCTGATTTAATTTCATTTCAATCTCATTTGTGTGATTTATCAGTCCACTGTCTTCAGTGTGAACGTTTGTTTAATATTCACTGAATACTCCATTTAATTAAATAATCTTAATGACTAAACTGTTAAACATGTTAACAATGAACATAAACAATTCATATGTTAAACATGTTGCTGACAGATAACAGTGAGCGTTTTCAAACAGCAGTGATTGTTCTCTGTTTAATAGAGGAAAGAAAGGAGAAACTTCAGTGTCTGGTAGTGGTGTTACTTCACAATCTGGGCTTTAAATATATGTAGAGAGTCACAGAAAGTCAGAAATGAAGAACATATTTCCATACAGATGTCTTGCACATCTCTCACTTTTGTCAATTTAAAGGGGCTTTGAGAATCAAAATGTAATTTCTTCAAATCTTTGGCCAGTAAACAGTAAAACATTACTTCACATTAAGACTGATATATATTATACATGTATGGTGTATCGTGTAAGTCACTTTGGATGAAAGCGTCTGCAAAATGCGCAAATGTAAAAATGAGAAATTTAACACAATTTAAAAAAAATAATACATAGCTTGCAATGAGCTGCTGGCAACCAGTTTAAATTGCAAGATAGAAATCGGTATTTGAGTGGAATAAACCTTTAAAACTTTGTTATTTGTTGGGAACTTGCTGGCTTACTTGCACTGTGTTCAGTCATCCAACAGGCCCTGAAACTGCAGTCTGCCGTACTGCAGAAACACTGGAAAACAAGAGCTGTAGTTACAGATGAATATATTAAAGCACTTTTCTTGAGCCATTGTGTGTAATTGTATTTATTTACTCATTCTGCCCCTGTTGTCTCACAACTGGATTAAGATGACAGATTTCCATATTTCTAAAGTGCTTTCTGTTGACAGCTACACTGTTATGGGTTACTATTATAAGGTGTTTAAAGAGAGCTTTCGCTTGTTGCTATGGGGTTGCTAGGGTGTGCTGCTGATGGGCATCCGTTTTAAGAGCTCACCTTCAGACGTGGCTCCAGCATGTCGTTTTCTTCCGACATACAATACAATACAAACTGATGATGGAGGAATCTGGACCCGCTTTTCTCCCCAAACCTGTTCACTGTGTTCACCCAGTGCCGGAGAAACCGGAGACCGGCAGACCGGTTCGCCTGCAGTGTGCGGAACAGAGAAGAGTGACGTGAACTTGATCTGATCCAGAACCTAAACCTCTCTGTATCTGACCTCACTCGCCGGAGGATGAGTGCTCGTTTGTGGACAGAGGAGCAGTTCAACTGCCCCGTCTGCCTGGATTTGCCCACCGACCCCACGACCATCCCGTGCGGCCACAGTTACTGCATGACCTGCATCGCGGATTACTGGGATAATGAAGGCGGGAGAAGCGGCACCTACAGCTGCCCGGAGTGCCGGCAGACCTTCAGCCCGCGACCCGCCGTCTGCCGCAACACGATGCTGGCCGACGCCGTGGAGCAGCTCCGGCGGGGCGACCTCAGCAGCTCCGGCCGAGAGTCCATCAGAAGCGCCCGGCGGGCGGCGTCCTCTGCCTCCGAACGGGCCCACGGGCGGAGCAGCGGGGCCCCGAAACGACTGGCGGCCTCCGCTGTGCCCTGCGACCGCTGCCCGGAGCCCAGAGCCGCCGTGAAGACGTGCCTGACGTGCATGGCGTCGTTCTGCGAGGCTCATCTGAAGCCCCACGACACGCAGAGCAAACTGAAGAGCCACGAGCTGATCGCGCCCACGGGAGCGCTGATCCAGAAGATCTGCCCGGAGCACCGGTACCTGCTGGAGCTCTTCTGCCGCCGCTGCGAGCGGTTCGTGTGCTGGCTGTGCACCAGCAACCTGCACGCCGGGCACGAGTGCGCGTCCACGCAGAGCGAGCGCGGCCACAAGCAGGTCCTCATGCTGCTGTCACAGGGTTATATAGCGGATAGACATTTATTCATCAAAGAGGAGAAGCGAGAAAATCAGTGAAAGAATGAATGAAAGAATGAATGAAAGAAAGAATGAATGAAAGGGGGATGAATGAATGAAAGAATGAATGAAAGAATGAATGAAAGAAAGGGGGATGAATGAATGAATGAAAGAATGAATGAAAGTGGGATGAATGAAAGAAAGGGGGATGAATGAAAGAATGAATGAAAGAATGAAAGAATGAAATGGGGGATGAAAGAATGAATGAATGAATGAATGAAAGGGGGGATGAATGAATGAAAAAGGAAGGAATGAATGAATGAAAGGGGAGGATGAATGAATGAATGAGATAGGGAGATGGATGAATGAATGAAAGAATGAATGAAAGAATGAATGAAGGGGGGATGAATGAATGAATGAAATGAAAGGGAATGAATGAATGAATGAAAGGGGGGATGAATGAATGAATGAATGAAAGGGGGATGAAAGAATGAATGAATAAATGAATGAATGAATGAATGAATGAAAGGGGGGAAGCAATAGAAACTGAAGCAAAACAAAATTTGAGTTACAGGATGAATGTTTTCAAAGCTTGTTTGTGTTTAGAAAAATCTTCTTTACTGTCATTATGTGACAGTGAACATGTTTGTATCATGACGTAAATCACTTCATGTTCACTCACTTCTCTTTGTGATCTGTGCCAGTGTGAGCACATTCCTGACCACATTCCCATCTAATCCAACACTGTGTGTTTACATCAGAAAGAGCTGGGCGCTGTCCAGTCTGAGAACAACCAGAGACTCCAGGAGAGAGAACGAGAGCTCAAAGATATGAGGAACGTTTTAGAGACGCTCACGGTAAACATCCTTCATGGCCTTACAAGCAAACCTATACTTACATATTGAAGCCCAAAGCAACAATCTAGAACAGAGGCTGTTTATGTGTGTTATGATTTACAGGATTAGATAAATATGTTCCTCCTAAACCTAATTCAGAACTCCCTGCAGGTTACATTATTTTAATATAACATTTTATATCATATTTAAGTCATCTTGTGGCTAGTTGGTGACCCTTTGGAGGGCCCCAGTCTCCTGGTTGTGTACCACGTAACTAGACCTTAATTAATCATAGAGTAAACTTCTTTATTTTTAAATAAACTATCTTTTATAAACACCTTCATTTACAGAGCCAGTCAAACTGGCTTTTCAATAATATATAGACCTGACAGTATCTTCTAAAGGACCAACAACACATAACGTCAGTCACTGTGTGTGTGTGTAGCGCTCCTCAGACACAGTGAAGGATGAGGCAGATATGGTCCTCTCTGAGCTCCAGCAGTCAGTACAGAGGATGCTGGAGATGCTGAAGGACGTCCTGCTCTCTGCTGGGCAGGAGAAGATCAGCGAGGCCCAGGATGTAGTCACCAAACTGGAGGCTGAAGTCAAACAGCTGAAGAAGAAAGATGCAGAAATGAAGGATATCATCAACTGCCAGGACAATATTTACTTCCTGAAGGTCAGCTCATGAGTTCTGCTGAAATGTGATGTTTTATTAAGACTGATCTATGAGAGCCTGCAAAATTTACACTAATGTTTAAAAATATGCCTTTAATTAGCAACAATTTATCAAACAATGTACATTGGGTTTTGAAATGAATTGATCTAAGCTGGAATATTTCTTTAAATAATGAAGATTTATGTAGTAGCTTTTGGGTAAAAATGGACAATCTCTCAGTTCTCGTGATTTGTCTTTGTCTCGTCTTCCTCTCGCCACAGACGTATCAGTCTCTGTGTTCTCCTCTGGAGGGGGGCGAGCTGGGGGCCGTGACTGTGAACCCAGAGGCCTCGTTTGATTCGGTGAGGAACATCATTCTGCAGCTCAGAGAGAAGGTGGAGGAGATGTGTGACCAGGAGCTAGACAAGATCAACAAGACAGGTGACAACACACACAAACACACACACACTTGTTGGCATATGTGGTTTAATTGTATAATTATAAAATTGTATTTAAAATATAATAAAAATATATAAATATATATAAAAATATAATTAATGACGTTTTTAATTAACAAAATCACCATTTAATGTTTTATTAAGTGATTTACTTTATGAGGACACAGGAAGTATACCTGTAAACATGGTTATGTTATTTTACACATTAAACGTCACTATACACATTTGTCCTCGTAAACCACGTTCAAACCCACTGGAGCTGTCGGGTAAGCAGCCAGCAAACACGAATGTCCGTCTGTATGTCCTCACAGTTTACAACACCACAGCATTCACTGTAGCTGACCGCAGCGGACAAAAGATGGGAGGCATTATGAAACGTGAGTGACTGTAACTGTAATACTTTATTATAGTAAGAGTAATAATGTAATATGAATCAATTGAATTCAATAATTGAATTGTTTGGCCATTATTTAGTTATCATAAATTTAGTGTAATTTCTAAAATGTATATTATTATTAATAAAAAAATCTAACATAAATTCAGAATCTGGGAGAGCAGCTGTCCTGAAGAGTTTATCTCCAACCCTGAAGCAGCTTATCTGTGTCTTCAGGATTATGTGAATATTACGGGCTGGTGTTTGTTTAGGGTTCGGGTGCTGGATCTGCTTTATTTAACACACCTGATTCAAATCATCAGCTCACCAGCAGAGATTCTGGATGAGGGAGACATAGAAAATGTGGAGTGTTTGGATCCACAGGATCGGAACAGAGACCACTGGACTGATGTATGAATCTGAATATTGTCTTTTATAATCTGCTTTATTTCAGTGTTCTCTGGAAAGGGATCAAAAGCGACACGTGCACAGGGTATGAACACAATGAATAAAAGCAGTGCATTGTGGGATTGTTTTTGTCTGAGATCAGTCAGGATTTTGATGTGGTTGTTTCAGGCCCTTCACCTCTGCCCTCCGTGAGCTCACGAGGATCTGGTAAACATCACAGTCACTCATTGCTCTCATCTCAATGTCAAACAGTACTTTAATGATTTTGATTTTATCTTCAGGTGTAACTTCACGCACACAAGCCGTAAGAAACAGTGAGCCACGAGGTGAGATGTAAACTCGCTCACAGTGGAATCTGATTATATTCCTAATTTTGTTTTTGTAAATGTAAAGGTGCGAATTTTGTTTCAAAAGCTAACCGAGCTGTTACAAGCTCTCCAAGACCAGAACGCTCTCTGAGAGAGGAAAGAGATGATCGTAAGTCACACACACTCCTCACACACACTCCTCACACACACTCCTCACACACTCTCCGTCTATCTTTAATCTTCTGTAGTTTGTGATGTAGTGTGTGTTTCACTCCTCAGCTGACAGGAGCCGAACTTCACTGAGACCAAGAGAGACACAAAGAAGAGATGAGCGAGAACACAGCGATGGTGAGAGAGAGACAGATTTATGAAGACACAGAGTTTGTTTTTTGATTTTTGATGTAAAGGTTTATGCTTGAAATAATTTGTTTTCATCTTTATGGTCACAACAGAATTCCATATTTCTGTTTGTATAATCTCAAAGTTTTGGTGACGTTAATAAATGTGTGAAGTAGTAATGTAAAGGATAAATAGGTGTGTCCAAACTCTTGACTGGTGGTGTGTTTCAGTCTGGTGTAGCTTTATTCACTGTTTCCTCAGCAGACACCTGGAGTTTAAATTCCATAAGATCAAGAGGCCGCCAGAGCACAGAGCAGAGAGATCAGGGTGAGACTTACTGACTTCACCTTAAAATAAACAGCATAAAATAAGACATCAGGTTTAGCAAAATAAAAACTGTCGTCATAATTTAGCACATTTCCCTCCAAATCCTTGTTACTGTAACAGATGTTTTACTTTTGATTTTCTTTCTGTTTAATTCCTATTGTTCTCAGTTATGCATTTCATGATGGTAATGCAGTAATTTTTATTTCACAAAAAATCAGGATGCTTCTTAAAAGCATATTCATGTTTCTTGTTCATTCTGTTTTTATTGTTATTGTATTGATTTTATTATCTGTGTACAGAAAGAGAAAATCAAACCTCTCAGAGACGCCAGAGTACACAAAGCAGAGCCACACATGATGAGGAGCAGGGTGAGGTGTACACACACACACACTCACACACACACACACACACACACACACACACACACACACACACACACACACACACACACACACACACACTCTCTCTCACACACACACACACACACACACACATTCTCTCTTACAACACACACACACACACACACACACACACACACACACAACACACACACACACACTCTCTCTCTCTCACACACACTCTCTCTCTCTCACACACACACACTCTCTCTCTCACACACACACACTCTCTCTCTCACACACACACACTCTCTCTCACACACACACACACACACACACACACACACACACACACACACACACACACACCTCACACTCTCTCTCTCACACACACACACACACACACACACACACACACACACACACACACACACACACACACACTCACACACACAAACACACACAATAATCACTGTGTTGATATGTGTGTCTGTTTCCTCAGCTGACAGTCAGAGTATAAGTTCATTCAGATCCAGGCAAACACAGCAGAGAGAAGAGAGGGACCAGGGTGAGAAATACAGTCTCTGAACATCTTAGGCCTCTAGTGAACAATGCTTCCATTTTACTCTCCGCTCTAATTTATTACAAAAGGTGTAATTTTTCAAAATACAAAAACTTACATTTTTATTAAGTTTAATTTTTAATTCTCAGCAAATCGCTGGAGTTTAAGTTCTATAAGACAGAGAAGAGACGACAGAGAACCAGGTGAAGTCTGTTTTATATCAGATTATTGACATTTGATGAAATCTTATAACTGTCATCTCATGTTTGTGTTTGTTTTCCTTCTGACAGCCAATGGAGAGACTCTGAACTCCCAACATAGAACAAACACCACAGACAGACAACAGCCGGCTAGACAATGTGAGTGACATGTGAAGATCACATTTGATGCTATAATGAGGCGTATTACATGTTTCATATATAAATTTCCCTATTCTGTTCTATCAGCTGACAGATGGAGTCTGAGCTCTCTCTTACCCAAAAACAGGAAGAAGCGACAGGACACGGGTAAAGAAAACACACACACACCCAAACACACAAAAATGCACACGCGCACACACAAACAAACACAAAAATGCACACGCGCACACACAAACAAACACAAAAATGCACACGCACACAGAGCACACAAACACACACACACTCACACAGGTCATTCTGGTTTGTCTGCAACCTAAATGACTTGCAGTTTTTCCTGTTCATGTCATGTGTCTGTAAACTGTTTTTCAATGATAAATTACAAAATAGCACAAATATTGTCTGCTGTCATTTTTCAGATTTTTGGCATTTATGACAGCTGTGTGCAAAATTTTTATTTCACAAACCACAATGAAATTTTAGGTCAGTGTGACAGGATACATAATATTCTTATAATATTCTCAGTGAAAGAGGCAACAGCCACTATACAAGAGGCAGAGTCAAGTCCTCGCAGACCTTCCTCTGTCAGTGCCTGTAAGTTAATCACCAAATACAGATTAGAAACAAGCTCTGTCTGCTAATATGTTTCCTTGATAAAAGTGCTGCATGCATACAGTGGATGACTGTATCTCTCTCTGTTCTGTCTGCAGGGGGAGAGCCAGCAGACGGTAATGTCTGAGGAAAAGGTTTTTTCTAAACGTTAACAGAAAATAGATGATGCTGCTTATGGGTTTTATACAAATGCTGCTGGTTTAAACCTGTCACCGTGGTAACATTAGCCCCTTTCCCACAGTACTCCTGATAATTTTCCAGAAAATTACCAGAATGACTTTACTGGTAATACATAGATGTGCCGTTTACACATGCAATAATGTTCCATCTTTGTACCGGTAATGTACTATTCACACATCAGTAACTAAATTTTGGTCAATTCTATGATCACCACAAATGAGCACCAGTGTTGTGCTTAAAACATGACGGGGATTGACTTCGTTTCTGAAAGCATGTCGTCTGTATTTTTGTTGCAGACGTTTACATTCATGCAGTTGCTTTTGACCCAACAACATCATATTAGACGAACATCTTTGACTTCTGTGAACAGCACAGATTAAACGTGACATCCGTGTCAGAATGCTCAGATTTGCCAGTAATTTACCAGTAAAGACAGTATGTGGGAAAGGACTGTTGTTCATGTCAGCTAATATGGATGAGGCACTGTTAAAACTAAAAAAAATATTTAATGATAAAGATCAAACATTGCTAAATAAGTGAAAATATTGGCAGGTCAACTACTGGCCAAAACCTTTTAAGGTGTGACAGGTGCTTCATAATCTTACATCTCTCTCTCTTTCTCTCTCTATCTGTCTGTGCAGTGAATCCCGGCCTCTTCCTGGACTCTCCAACTGAGAATCCCATGATGAATCCGGCTTTTCCAACATGTCAGCATCTTCAACATTATCTTTCACATTACAGATCTTGTCAGATAGTTAAACGGATCATAGAATCATAAACAATGTACTTTTGGACAGAAAGTTATTATTCAGATAGATCCGTTCATGTTTCAGAACGTTTATTTTGTTCTGAATGGCCGTGTGTTTTAACAGTTCACTGTTGTCTTTTTAATGTTGCAGTGAGAGAAATTAACATCGACAGCATTCAGGCTGCAGAACCCAGAACAAGAGACGAGTTTCTTCAGTGTGAGTTTAATCCTCATACTTAATTTGCCCATTTACCCATTGTTTACCTATTCTACAGTTTCATGCAATTTGACGCTCACTTTCCTGTCCGGTCCATCAGACGCATGTGATTTGACCCTGGATCCAAACACAGCTCATCGTCGTCTGGTTCTGTCAGATGGAGACACTGTAGCTACCCTCCAGCAGACGTCTCACAATTACCCTGACCTCCCCCAGCGCTTTGATGGATGGACGCAGGTGCTCTGCCTCCAGCCTCTCTCTTCTGATCGCTGTTACTGGGAGGTGGAGTGGAGGGGGCGTGGCTCCTCCCTGGGCGTGGCCAGCAGCAGCATGTCCTGTAAAGGGGCGGATGCTCGGGCAGGTTTAGGATATAACAAGCAGTCATGGAGCTTAGAGCTGTCAGACATGTGCTGTGCGGCCATGCATGCTAATCAAAAAGTGGAGATGCCTGTGATCTATTCCCCCCGGGTGGGGGTGTTTCTAGATAGAACCGCAGGAACTCTGGGGTTCTACAGTGTGGATGACAGTCTGGTTCCTCTGCACACGTTTCACGGTTCGTTCCCTCCCCAGCTGTTTGCTGCATTCGGGGTGGGCTGCGGGGTGGGAGTGGGGCTGGATTTTGCCATGGGGCAGTTTAGTTCTACATCAGACAGCATTAAAATCTGCCCCCTGTGAATGTCATTTTTCACCCCCAAATCAAAAGCTGAATTTGTTTTGCATAATGAAAATGAAGCTCATGTTTAGATCCATTAAGATGTTCAGGCATTGGGCATTGTGTTCCTGAAAATTAAGCACATTCCCCCAGAGTTTATCTCCAACCTACTCCAACACACCTTCTGGGATGTCACCAGCAGTTCCAAAGAGATTGATTAGCTGGTTCAGGTTAATTCGTGTTGGATATAAACTCTGCAGGTCTGTAAAAGGCTTAATTGTCATGAAAGTTTTGTCACAAGCAAACAACGCAGTGATGGTGTTTGGGAAGTAATTATTACCTGCACATGTTCTTGACAGATTTTATGTGAATCAGAGTTAATGATCAGAGATAAACACATCTCATTGTTATAATAAACTCATTTAAAAATAAATTATTATAAATGATTACAATAAATGAGGGAAAAGGTCATCTGTCCTTATAATGTAATGAAACTGGCCTTGATAAAAAAATAAAAAGCTGATTTTAAATGTTGTCAAACTCAAGAATGAAATGCTAAGGACACGCAGAATTTTTAGTTTGTTTTATTATAAAAACCAACATTACGATGCTGATACAGAGTTCTGAATGAAGCTAAACACAGGTACACACAATGATCATGGTTACCATGGCATCAGCCTACATCTATTCAACTGTTATTAGCACAACAGAAATCACTTGGTGTTTGACGTCACTACCTGTGACATCATCTTCAAGCATGAACCTTTGACCTGACTGGCAGCAGAGAGCTTGATGACCTCAACAACAGGAAGTAAATAAGGACACTTCAACACTCATGTGTGTAGTACCGAACCATTCAGCTTGCTATTCAAATCTGCTCATGTAAATATTTAATGTTAATACTTAATGTATATAAGATACAGCTCGATGTATATGCAGTAAATGCTGAACAGGCTGTACAATTTCAATTTGATGTGAAATTGTGATGAATATCTGCAGGTTGTGTAATGAGGCTTTAGTCATGGTATTTTGGTTTGTATTTTTGTTCATGGGCATGTCCACTTACAGATATCTCGCCCGTGACAAAGTTTCTAAACCAGACTGGTGATTTTCTCTGTCCTGTCACGATTACCTACAAAAAGAGTCAGTTTACCACAAACGTTACAGCTTATAAAAATCCCAGTTCAGGTGATAAAAAAGGACAAATCATTTTGGTTTAAACCCATATATAAGGTCATTGAGTCCCTTCTCAAAATACCAAACACAACACAAATATATTAAAAACCACATTTCTACATCTAATAGCTTAGTAAATAATAACTTCTCAAGTTAAATGTATGACCTTAAACTAGTTTATAGAATGGTAGGTTAGTCTATTTACTAAAATTTAAATAGAAAATCAAAAGTGCATAAAATGAAGAACAGAGGAAAATGAGAATGAGCAAATGATGATGTCACTGAGGAATCCATTTAGGTGTCATTCATTCTGAAGTGCCACAGCCATATGAAACAGAAGTCTCTTGATGGGTAAATCTAGTCTGTTTTCACTGAACATATGATCCCTATTTTAAATTACTGATGGATGTACAAGCAAAATATGTAACCTACTCTAGCAATAATGTAAAAACTACAGAGTTGAGTTGAACTCATATAACATCTGTTCCCATCACATCTGAACTGTCCTCATTCATACAACTGTGTGAACAGATCTCTGCTTTCCCTTACATACACAATCCCTGAATAATAAATCATAAACAAACCCACAGTGATAATTCCCAAACAATCCAGTTCTCCCAAAACTGAAAGTCTGTGTTGAAAAACACCACATGATTTAGACAGGTGGGGAGGAGCTAATGTCCAGGTGCATGCTGGGAGTCAGGATGTTTAAATGTAAATCTCTGCACATAGGATATGATGTTTTAGGTAGACATCTATAAACAATCTTCTACCTACACACTGATAGAATGTTGAAAAACGTATAATAATACAGGAGGACAGATGTCCTACTAAACATCTGAGAAGCATCGGCTATCTTCCGTGTGAGACAGACTCCTCAACTACAGAAACTTTCAGGATCCTGACAGAATCTTAACAAACCCCTCAGGTGAGGCTGTGGAGATGCCACCTTCCATTTCGTCATATTGCTTTTCTCTTATTCTCTTATTCTTGTTTTCGCTCATTTTACCACAAACCATTGGTACAGTAACTCAAAGTGACCACACTTTCAAAAGAAACCTACAGAAACCCTCACATTTCTGGTCTTCAACAGCTTTCCTTTAGACTTCCATTTTCCCCTTGTCCATCTGCTCAACATTCAACAACCTTCCTCACATACATGTTTCTTTCTGCTCCACTGATCCTCTCAGAATCTCCACAGCCTCAGTCACTGGACAGAGAAGTGCAATGAGAGAAATAAAGGACAAACAATTCACCACATTACGATAGTGAGGTAATGAATGGAGAAGACATGGAAAATTTGATGGAGTAAATGAGAATATGATGTTTAAGGGGGAAAAGCAGAAGTCCATATTCTATACGTGTGCTATAAGGCCTTTAACTCTTCATTTAAACATACATGCCAAAATAGACATTTACGTCATCATTGTGCTTTTAAAACATTCCACCTTTTTCTCTCCGTTTATGGGTGGCAAGAGTGGGTTTTATAAAGGTTAAGAGGGATATAAATGCCATTGGTGGGTGACCCTGATTTGGTTTACCCTTCTGTTGTTTGTCTGGGGCCACTCCCTCATCTTTATGAATTATGCAGGAGGGACGGAGCCTGAGACAGGGAGGCATGTCTACGTGTGCGGCGTTGTTCGTTTAGTTTCCCCCAGGGCGGACTGGGAAGGGCCAAGGATGTAGGGTGTGGGAGCGGTACTGGATAAGAGGGACTGGAGAGTGATGCGCTACGCCGACCAACCATGGCAGGCAGACTTTGATTACGTCGAAGCCCATCCAATAAACTGCCTCCTCCGGTTGCTAGGAAGGTGGCGGATTCCTGTGGATGGGTTCCATCAGTGTGAGACCCTTGGAGCACTTTTTTATCCAAGCCTAGCTTACGTAGATGCTCCACGAGTTTGGCGCTGTGACGTTCAGGTTTGTTTGGCTGCTCTTGAGGAGATTGTTCAGGGCTTCGCAGATCTGCCCTGGGGGCACGGCCGAGTTTCAGCCCATAAACATCTTGTAGAAAGACCTCAGCTGGACGGGATGCCAGGAAGTTGTCAGAAGAGGCTGATCGTGAATCGAAGGGCACGGGAGAGGGGCATGGGGAGTGGGAGGGGGAGTTAGGAGGGGTACTAGGAAGACACAGAGAAAGGGGCTTTTTTGGTGCTGCAACAGCAGTGGGACCTTGGGCAGAGATGCCTTTCTCCAGCAGGAGTTTAGCAAGACCACCAGGTAGCGCTGCAGGGCGGCGAATGGGGAATGAGTCCCCCAGACTCAGTCTGCAGGGAGTGACTGGTGTACTGGGGCCGGTCCGAAGAGAGCTTGGAGTGTTATCACTGACTGAAGGACTGCAGGCAGAGCTGACAGACAGGACAGAAACATTTAAAAGCAAAGTTTTATTCCTCTACAATGAAATCATAATAAAACATATACATTATTATAAAGTTCCTTTAAAAAAAACATTTAAAAATGTTACCAGAAACAGCACTGAATTTGTTGGACTTTTGTTGTTTGGAGGTAGATGTCTTACCTGGGTGTAACCTGTGTGCTGTCACTAGGATGCAGAATCCGGCAGGTAGTGAAGGTGTATGTAGAAAAGGTAGAGCTCTGATATTTTCCTGGATTAACTGCTAAACACAAACAAATGATGATAAACATACACTAGTCACTCAACCTCTAGACAGACCAGTGTTTCTCAACCAGCGGGCCGGGCCCACTAGAGGACCATAACAAACTACCAATGTAGCGTCATAATGACATCAGAAAAATGATTTAATTTTGACAAAACAAGCATTAAAATAAACTAAATGAGATATTTCTTAGTGTTTGATTTTTAGAATGAATATTCATCGTTCTAATTATTCAAGATCCAGAATATTTCAATGTGTAGAAATTGTGATCTTCAAATATAATTGTGGATGATGGGGAGTTTTGAAATGAAAAAGTTGAGATTCACATGTACAACAGCTCAGCGGTGGTTGCTGTGACAGTTATTTACCTGTAGAGGAACTCAGATTCAGATCAAGCAAGGGAGCAGCTGACACAGAGATTCCTACAGGTGCTGAACTAGTTCCCTGGTTAACTGCTGTTGCTATGGAAACAACTGCTGCTATGGGCACAGGGGAATTCTTGAGGGATGCAGGAAGGGGTGGGACATTGTTTGTGGTTTGGAAGCGACTTCTCTCTCTCCTCTCCTCGGGAGTGGAGGACGCCTGCACCTGGAAGGTAATTCCTCCATCTTCCTCCTCATCTTCTTCCTCTTCGATCTTCTCCTCCTGTCTCCCATGATGTTCCCATGATGGCTTCTCATGGGCTTCATCTTCCTCGAGATCTGTGAGTTGGTAAACATTGTCCTGAGGAAGAGGACGGAAGCCTTTGGTAACGACACCCGGGTGAGGATCCAGAATAGTGGCCAGGTGGGGTTTAGCCAGCTGCTGCCAGTGATGAAGAGTCAGAGAACCTACAGGTGCAAGAAACAGAAGCAGATGAAGAAGCTTTTCCATCAGCACTGATAAACAGTATCTCACCATCAGGCCCATGTGGCACTCACAGACTTTTAGGAGAAACATCTACAGTATGGAACATGGTAAAATGTGTTAAATAAAGCTGAGTATCACACACTCTTCATTATCATATACTCATATTAGCCAATAAAGAGCTTTCTGTGGACTTCTGTGGGAAGGATCTGTGTGGAGATGATCCATGCTGATCTAATGTTGGCCAAACAACTGATTGATCAGTGAGGTCAACTTGTGCGTTTTAAAAGTTTTTCTTGTTTTTATTTTTTTTAGCTGTATGAATTTAGAGACGCAACAGAAAGTGTTTAGTAACTCAGAAAAGATGCGTTTTGTTTTCATCATCCTCTACTAACCTTCCATTGGTTTTACAATCTGCAGTTTTTCAGGTAGAAAGGTTTTGAAACAGCTGGAGGATGAGAATTCTGATAGGTTGGTGAAAGAGGAAAATGTGCTTCCCATTAGTGAACCGCATCTGCTCCTGCCCGCTTCTGACTCTGTGGTGGCCAGCTCCTGCAGCCTCCGGTCTCTCTCAGCCTGGAAAAACTGTCGCTCACACAGGAAGTTCTGCCTCCGCAGAGACAGACGGTGTATAGCTGACGTCAAATCGTTTCCTCCAGGAGAGCCGGTCTGACCCAGGCAGAAGTTTTCTCTGCACCACACACACATTTATTACACACAATGTACAGAACAACTTTTGGGGTATTTCAAATAAAACTCACATCCTCACAATAAACACTCACTTGGTGGCGTGCAGATCGGCCGCTCCTCCCTCTGTGTGTGATTGATGGGGGAGTGCTGTCATGACAACGCCGCTGTGGGCGGAACCAGGGATCTGAGGCATGGCGGCTGCAGCTTTCATCACGGACTGATTCACAGATCGCACTGTCTGGAACACACGCTTATGGGCAGACCTCCAATCAGAGAGCAGATGGGAGTTAAAGGTCATTTGGGGTGCAGGACTAAGTGAGGTGTGATGGAGGCATGATGGTGTAAACAGTGAGTCTCACCTCTGGTCCTGAAAGGTGATCTCCTCCTCCACACTCACTTCTCTCCTCATCGTGCCCTCAATCTCAGCTGCCAAAGAGTCCTGCAGGACAAAACACAGATCAGTACATCAACAGAGCTTATAAAATAATAATATAATAATGACTCCTATAATCAGCTGTTTACATTCCAGCAAATAACTGTGATGAGTGTACTGTGAGTGTGTGTAAGTGAACTATGTTTCTCACCATGGGGTACAGCCCATAAGGCAGATGTCTGCGCAGGCCTGCAGATGGGGAATTCTTACTGCGCAGTTCTTTAATCTCCTCCTGAGACTCGTGTAACATCCCCACACACTCTGCATTCCTGTCCACTAGCTCCTTCAGCTAACACACACACACAGTCATTGTTGTTCTTCCAGTGAGACGGTCATGGCATCATTGATTAACTAACACTTGTCCTATGACTGCTCTATAACACTCCTGCCTTTATCATCACATTTCATAAGTTCATCATTAAGGGCAATGACCAAACAGACGCTCTCAGATAAGAGCCTCCACAATGAGTCAACAGCTTTTCAGAGTCACAGTGACTGAGCTGGTTTGGTGTAAAACCTGTTAAATGTGATAAACAAAAGACCTTCAATAATCAGGATTATTCTAAACCATCTGTAAGAGTTTAATGCCACAGATTTACTGTTCTGATCCTAGATGGGTTAATGCAGCTTAGTTTGAGCTTGTGTTACATTACAGAGTTAATTCACACTATAAACCTGTGTGAATCTGTGTGTGTTCACCTCAGCAGTGAGCTGTCGCTGTGCTTCTTTTGAGGCCTGTAGATGAACTCTCAGCTCTTCTTTCTCTAGTGCCAACTGACGAACCACAAACACACACACACACTGTATGTTATTACACATCAATCACACACACACGTGCACGCATGCATAGAGATAAATCAACACACACACACACACACACACACACACACACACTATAACCCTGAGAGTATTAAAAATTCGAGGTTATTTTATTTAAGATTTGGCATTTATTGACCTTGCTTCCGGTGAAGCACACTAGATGCTGGAATATTCAAAACCATAAAACATTGATCATCAGGTTTCTCACAAACTTGTTCCACCCAGTGTGATCTATATGATGAATAAACTGAGGAGATCTGAGGTAATGTGAGATGTTCTGTGATCCTCTGACCTCTTTGATTCTGTGCTGGAGCTCCACAATCTGTGAGAGCAGCTGTGCGATCTCCTCCTGATGTCTCAACAGGTCCTCATTCTTCTGGGACAGTTCCTCTGTCAGGCTCACCATCTGACTGTTTGACTCACCTGAAACACACACAGTGTCATGTTCACAGACTTCTTCATTTAAGGATGTGTCCCAAACCCTTGTGAGCTGCCTACCTAGACAGCATGTTTAGCATCACTGAAGTGCTCCTAATGTGGAGGCTTGTTTGAAAGTTGGCAGCAACAATATGCTGCTTTATAGGAGTTCAGTTTTTTTCAGTAAATTAGCACTGCATGAATGTGTCAAGGCAATCCCTATATGCACTGCAGAAGACTTAATTTGAGAAATATGACGACACAGTTGATTTAGTTCTGAAAGGCATCAACTGAAAATCAACGTTTGTGACATTCTACATTCTTTAGGCGCAGGGGAACCGTCAAGCCCTCTAGGCCCCCAGAGAGGACCTGAACAGGGATAGTAATAAACTAGCCTTTAAAAGGTTGTGGTCTATGAAGACAGTTAGTCAGAGTTTGAAAGAGTTTCAACATCTAGACACTCACGCAGCTCTTTAACGCAGTCGTTCACCAGCTGCTGTTCTTTCTCCTCATAGGTGATGGTTTCTTTCTTCAAATGACACGCCTGCAGAACATCAGAGCTCACGGTCAAACAGACAAACTCCTAAAACAACATCCAAACGCTGCTAATGTTATAGGTGAAGCACATTACATGCCTCTGATCTCAAAGACAAGTTCTCCTCCTCCAGGTCCTGCAGTTTGGCCTGCAGTGCCTCCAGCTGGCTGAGGGTGAAAGCGGCCCCTGCAGGCGCGGGGTGACGGAGAGGCGTGGAGCAGCTGGAGTCAGTCTCGCTTTCCTCGCTGGCGCTCGCGACCATTCGCAGGAGTTCATCTTTCTTACCCAACTCATGCTGAAGCTGATGAACCTGAGAGAGAAAAAGTATCAATAATGACCAGTAAACTACCAGTATGATGCTGTGTGAACGTGGAACAGGATTATCGGTAAACGCACAGAACATGCAGACGTGCAGACAGGTCTGCTTTTGGGCTAATCATAACATTCTGGTTGCATGATGCGTTTACTCCATGCTGTTTATAGAAGCCAAAAAGTCATCTCATACGATGTTGTTGGTTCAAGAGCAACTGCATGAATGTAAATGTGTGAAAAATGAAAGCAAAAATACAGTGTACATTCGAATACAAAGTCAAACTGGTTAACGACATCACAGAGTTTACTAGTATTTTATTACTGATGTGTGAATGGTATCTTATGGGTAAAAAGACGAAACACCCTCGCTTGTGAACGGATTTCTGCATTTACTGGTAAAGTCATTCTGGTGCGTGTTGTACCTGATCTACAGCTTGTGCGAGCTGCTCCTCCAGAGACTCGCTACGTTCCTGCAGCACATGATTCCTCTGCAGGAGAGACTGACCAATCCGAGCAGCCAATTCCAGATCCCGATCCCTCTGTGAGATTACATCATGCCACCAGACAGCCAGTAAGTAGCCAGGACAATCAAACAACCCTAAAAAGCACTTTTTTTTCTGATAGCCAGCTGACAAATCATTTCACTCACTTCAGCCAGCAGATGCGTGACCACGTCAAGGTCATTGTAGGTTTTGGTCATTTGCTCCACACGGTCAGAACTAAGAACTGCAGGGACAACAAGAGACAAAAAGAAATAAGAACGGATGTACAGACAGAATTTGAGAAATTAAAACTATTTCCACAAATGCAGAGAGCTGAACTACAGACATACAAGTAACAGGTGTTTGGTTTGGCTAGACCAAAACAGGATGTGGCAACATCCGTATACCTTCTTACATGCATTATGCATGCACAAGACTACATACACACACCCCATAACATCTTTACAACATCATGCACACTGAGAGAGTATGTGTTTATTAACATTCACTCTGAAATTACATGCATTTACTACACACAGCTCTAAATCTAATTCTACACAGATCTGCTGATGGAGAATCTTGATGGCTTTTTGTTGTTTAGCATCTACGGTGTTTAGTCATGTGATATTTAAAGGGGTCATATTCTACACTTACAGTAATATTTCCACCTCATTTATGATATCAAAACTTCTTGCACCAAAATGGACAATTTAGTTTGACAAAAACATCATGTGGGCATTCATTTGTTATTTGATATGACCCCTTTAACATGAGTTTTGGAGAACTCTAGAACAGCTTGTAAAGTGAATATGCCAAGATCAACTACTAACAGCTGCAGGCACCAGGATGTACAGAAGCACACTGTAAAAACTACAGTGTTAGAGTGACAGAGAGAGAATGAGAGAGGGAGACAGATAAAGACAGAACAGACAGGCAGAGTGTTACCTTTAGAGAGACTGTTAGAACCATTATGAGCAAATGTGGAGGAACCCACAGCTAGAAATGCTGAGAGAGAGACACAGAGAGAGAGAGAGAGAGAGAGAGAGAGAGAGACACACACACACACACACAGAAAGAGAGAGAGAGAGGGTACATTTAGAAAAAGAAGTGTAAATCAGGTGAATACAACCACAGAGGGAAAACAGACACCTTCACCAGATGTGAGAGAGAGAGACATAATGAAGCACCTGACAGTAGTCACTGTTCTTTTCCCATGAGCTCCTGAATTAAAATAAACTCTTATTAGTGTAAATGCAGCACACACACACACACACACACACACACACACTCTACAGAATGTCTGCTGACTGATTCACACTCACAGCAGCCAGTGACCAATCAGAACTCTTATTTTATGATGCGTGTTCTGTCACGTGGGCTGTCACGGTATCAGATTATCAAACAATTCCCTGTAATAACACTATCGTTGTATCTACTGAAACGTAAGTTCATCTTTAATTGACACACCCACGGGCGGACACGGACACGCGCACGCGGACGGATGGACACGCGCACGCGGACGGATCACTGCAATTACTGCAACGAAGGACCATGTGTTTATGTAAGATTACTATAGTTTAATAACACAGATAAACTATGATTATCACACAGTGGCCATTTGTTAAGGATACTGGTGAAAGTGTACTTTAATATCAGTTAATTGTTTTGTTCTGTCCTTCTAGAAATAAGACATTTATCTCACCAGCTATAAACCTTAAATAGTCTCCAATCATCCTCTCTCTCTCTCTGGTTATTTTTAATATTGGATCATTGCCCAGCTGTGAGGAACTAGGGCAGAAAGTCTCTGCATGTCTCTGGCTACGCTCTCCTCTTTTCAGACTGACCCCAAAAGCACCCAACCCCTCGTCTGTCGTTAGTCACCCGACACGTACACCCGAGAGCCGGTCCACTCTGACCCAGACTCGCTGCTTCCTGTTGGGCACAGATTCCTCCCTGCCTGGTCCAGTGCAGGAATTTATGTTATAAATATTCACTCTTTCATGAGCTCTATTACTGATCAGTGAAGCAGTAAAAACTCTTTTGTTCTTGACAGTGTTTCCTGTTCAGGACCACGATTAAAGAAACATTAAATTAGGAGTCAAACAGAAACTCAGTTAAGTTATTGATTTGGATCAGTCCACCAAATTACTCATTAACTGTATGTTTGTTTCTGTTCATGTGTAGTTTAAGTAAATAAATATTTACAAAATAGTTTGTCATAATGTTGCAATTTAAACAATTAAAAATATGCGGTTTGGACCAAATAAGTCTGTAAGTCTAGGAACATGTCGTTGGGGACCTCACATACCGACAGGCTCTTAAAAATGACATCAACACAACGCGAGTGCTCACAGACGACATCAGCGCAGGTAAATGATCTCAGACACAGAGAAACTGGAGCCCACACTTCCTGTACACAGTGCATAGACGAGCTAGCACACACCCAAATAAAACCAGCACAACAAGTCCAAGGAAATCTTCCTTAGTAACCTAATGTAACGATGCAAGAAGGACGCAACACACATTCGTAAGCACAAACATGGACAATCTCTGACTGTGAGTTCACCCTGCCTGTCCATGCCTGTCATCTTATAGATAACCTTACACTTTAACACAACAGCCACACACAAACACACACAAATCCTCACTGCATGCAGAAATCTGTCTCTCACCCTCTGCAGCAAACTCATGATAGATTTCCTCATTCTGTATGTTCAGCACAGGCATGGCTGCTGGTCACTTGTCTTTTCTCTCTATCCATCCATCTGTCTCCAACACCCCACCCCCCCAAAACACACACGCGCACACCCCGCCGCCTGCCTGGCTCTGCTGTCAGCTGCACTTAAGAGACAGGCACACTGAATTCCTGTGCCCTTGCCAGGGACGGGCATGCACGCTGTACAATCTACAAACTAGACATAAAGTAGCTTTCCCAACACTGACACACCAAACACATTTGTGTGCTTAACACTGTGTCCTAACAGAAATAGCAACTGAACAGTCGTGTTCGCCTCCACACGCGCACACACAGGTTTTTATTACTGTACATTCTATCTGTATATTCTACCCCCATGCACTAACCCTACCCCTAACAATCACATAAAACTTTCAGCTACTTTACATTTTCAAAAAACACCATTCTGCATGATTTATAAACTTGTTTCCTCATGGGTACCTAACAAGATTAAATTTACCGCTATTACTATACTTGTGGGGGGACAGTAATGTAGTGAATAATGCAGTGAAGATTGTTTGACTAAATTAGTGAGGGCATTCCTTAGGCTTCCATTGATTAAAATGTTAAATGTCAGTAAAATGTCTCACAAGTTGGTTGTCATGATATTTCACTGTCAGTGAGGACATTTGGCCCTCACATTATAGCTAAACCCACACACACACACACACACACACACACACACACACACACACACACACACACACACACACACACACACACACACACACACACACACAACACACACACACACACACACACACACACACACACACACACACACACAGGGTGACTTACTCATGTAGCGGAAGGTCTCCTCTGCCAGCATGGGTGAGATGGCACTGGTTTCCTCTGGAGAGCAGGAGGGGGAGATGACCCAGTCTTGACCCTCGTACAGATATAAAGACTCACCCTCACCATCTGTGACCCCCATGTCACGCACCTTACTGCCCTCATCTACAGCAGACACACACAGACGAGACATTATTGAGCAGTTAATGGTTGGAGCACCAGTCCAACAATAAAGCAAAAAATTCAGTGCGATAACGATTTCAAGGTAGATTGTTTGTAATGCAGATGTAATGCAGACTTTGCAACGAGACAATAATGTGAATCTGTGAATATTAAAACTGTGAATATCTAAAGCGAGGTTTCTACTCACAATAGGAGAAACTGATTTTTTTCTCTCTCTCTTTCGCTCACACACACATTCACTCACACATGCAAACACACACACGCAAACGCACCTGTTTCTGTAGCTGTTTCTTTCTTCTCCACGCTCATTGGTTTCACCTCAAACATTCTGATTGGTCAGCTTGGCGAATGAGGGCGGGACTCCTCACTCCTGCCCAAACCGCACAAGCAGAAGACTTCTGTTTGCTGATGTCACATCCTGTTTTGCATCAAAACACCACGGAGATGCACAAACTCCACCTGAAAGAGAAACCACACACTGATATTGACAAAATGTATTTGTGTGTGTGAGTGAGGTCAGCAGAGAAACAGGAGTCTGTAAAAAGGTGCATGCATGTGTATCTCTCTCTCTGTCTGTCTGTCTTTCTGGCTGACATCTTCCCTCCAGCTGTTCTACAGATTACCACTCCACAGCACACAGTTTTGAACAGGAATACAGCAAGTGTGTGGATTCAAGTGCATTATACCTCTTACAAAAATGTACCATAGTACAAATTATTTTCACCGTAAAATCTTAGTAACCTGATGACAGAGATACATAACCTATTGAATTAAACTGTAGTAACTGGTCATTTGTGGAAACTGTGGCTACAATAGATTTTAAAGGTAGCACAAGCACACTGTTTAAGCAAAACATTTCCCAAAAATAAGTTTTAAAATGATATGATAACAGATTGTTTTTGGATGGTCACTGTATGTAAAGCGGAGCTGTGTTTTGTTCTGGAGAGTCTGTCTTGGAGGAGGAGTGGGAGGCACTTCCTGTTTTTCAGAAACTCAAAGACACCAGTGATTTTAAGGAGCAAACATGAACTTCCTGTCTTGATGTCTACAGGGAAAACATTCCCACAATTCTGTACAGCCTGAGGTTTACAGAACATGATATTCATGTGGGAAACATGGATTGACTTTCAAATGAATGAAAGCTCAGTGGAGAGAAGCCTCTTGAAAAAATGTACCATTGATTTCTGAAAAATACCAGAGCTCCTACACTTACAATACACTACAATACTATTGTAAGATTATCTAGAAGATCATAAATATGTATTATAATATTTAACAAGCAAACATTCTCCAAACGGTGTATACAGCTTTAAGCATTGTTCTGTCATTTTGTTTTTTAATGTCTTGTTTTGGTTTCCCTGGTCTAACGGTAGTTACATTAGCTGTAGTAACTGTGGTTTGTGGTTACAACTGTAGTTACCATGGTGCATTTTGGCTATTAAACTATTAAAATATGAAGAATTAGAAAAGTTATGAATAGTTTCCTGCCATGTGTTTGTAAAGCTGAGAAGGACTGTGCACAAGCGAGATCAAAACCAGCGTGTGTTGACTGGAGCTCAACACAAACAAAAGTGAAAGACAAGAATCTGCAGTCTTGTGTTGTGTCTCTGTGACTTACAGCAGGTTATGTTATTATCAAATGATGCACAAATCAGTAAGTCATGAAACAACTCTTTACTAAACTCCTTGTGCACTCCCAGATAATCTTCAGAATTAAGTTGAGTAGATTCTAAATGTTCATTTGTAAAACTTTGTCTGTTTATTGCAAAAGTTTCTGCTAAATGAAAATTCAAATAAAACTGTTTCTATTTACCAATCAGTCAGTTACACAATTTTACAGGTCCACACATCCCATAATTTACAATAATCTGCCATGGAACAAAACAATACATGGCTATTCACACAGTTCTGCTTTTGGTCTTCAGGAAGTTATTTTTTAGGAAGTACCAGTGTGATGACCAGCTCTGTTATTTTAACATCAAGACTCATACCCACAATGCATTGTGAAAATGTAAACCATGACAGGAAACTCTGCATGAAAAAAATAACCAATAGATGACCTACAAATATTCAAAACCTTTATACCAATCAGATGGTTAGTGGATCAGACCACAAACATCTCAATTCCTCCATCTCTGCATGTGAAATACATGAAATGCTGCAACTTGTGTCCTCTCTGCTTAAGCAAGACAAAAATAACTAAATATTACGGGCAGGTCAAGCACAGGTCAAGCACAACTTGCAGACATTATTCAGATGTAGAGCAATATTTTTATCAGGGTTGTCAGCTGTTCAAACATTTCTCTGAACGTTTCGTGAATTTTAAAGCTGGTGCAGCACTTGTTCCAGCATCTCATGATCTGTGTTTCAGACGTTCATACACAGCTCATGACAACTGTCACTAAGATCATACCAGTGACTTCACATCCAACACACTCCATGTAAATGACACCGGAAATAAATGAACACACACTTATTATTTATTTATTGAATAAATGTGTGTTCATTTATTCAATAAATGAACACACACTTATAGATTGTTTGACAGATTAAGACTGTCAAACAATCTTCTGTTAGTGCCATGTCAAGCTGTTCATTAATCTCTCTCTCATTCTCCATTCTCTCTGATCCTCACATACTGTCTGCAGTTACCTTAACAGTAACTAACTGAACTGAAACAAGAGGAGACAGAAGGCGAGTTAAATGGGTTCATAATAATCTGGATTACTGCAGTCAAACACACACGACTGCTGGTGAGGTGTCAATCATCCAGCACTGACCATACGATTCCTACAGTGACAAACCTGCTGTAAACCCACATGAGAAAATGATCTGCATTGTTCTCTTGAAAGGAACAGTTTACCCAAAATTAAACTTCAGTCCATCACTTACAGTGGTTTTAATTCCTGATTTAACATCATTTGGTGAACTTTTACTTAGACATAAGATATATGTTCAAATAAACCCAAAGTTAAACCACAATACATTTAAAAATATATTTGATAAATTAAAGTATAAAAGTGTCTTTTATAGCGGCATTTAACAAATTAAACTATTTTATAAGAGGAGAGTTAAAAAATTAAAAGTCAACATTCATAAAATGTTCATAAAACATTAAATGTGTGACGCTGATGAGCAGATTCAAGTCTGTCTGGACAGAATCACGTGATCTCTGCTAATCGTCACTGTTGAGACTAAATGATCAATAAAGCGTTTATGAACAAACGTTTAGAAACGCTGATTAAACGCAACACAATGAAGTCAATGAACAGAGTTCATCACAACCCTGCAGATATCATCACATCATCATCATCATCATCACAGCGCATTTCTCTACAGAGGAGTCCGAGACCCGACGAGCCTCCGGGGCTCGCCCGTGATTTTCACCGCTGTGACCCGTTACCTTCACCGCGCACACACGCATCTCTTACCTGCGCTTCTCGTTAAACCTGCTGCGAGAGCTCCCGGTGCTCCGTCCGCTGAAACAATAGCGACAAACGCGGGGAGGGAGGGAGGGGCATTAGGGGCAGAGTTTGGGGCAGATGGTGCCTTCAGACGTCCCACATGACGTCATTTATCGTGAGACGTTGGTTTCGTGATAAAAGTCCCGGCGTTTTTGTGTTCAACTGAACATTGCTGAAAGTGTATGTGTGTGTTTACAATTGTGTATTTTATACAGCTTTAAATGAACTTTCCTCTGTGTTCTGCGCTGAAAAACAAACACCCGCCAGGAAGCTACGTAGGGTGTTTCTCAAACAAAAGGCTGCGTGCTTTCTGGACCAGTCCTGCTAAAGCATGCAGACTGTCCTGAATGAGAGGGTCTACATCTTCTTATGTTTCAAAGTGATGACAGACGAACTGATCTGAGGCCACCGAGCGTACACTTCATGAAACGACACAAAGGCGCCTTCCCAGCATCCTTCAAACTGAGTGCCCTTCGACGACGCTTGATGACGTAGACGCCGTGATGCGCAGGCCTCCGTTGTTTTTAGTTGTCATGATTTTATTATCATTAATGTTATCATTAATATTAATGTAATGAATTACTTTCCTGATAATGACTTTGCTTTTGCATTTCACGAGTGTTCAAACACTTAACACTTTATGCTGTCATTTCTGATGGCGTCTGCCTTTATAATTTTAATTATTGTTCGTTAATATTGTGAGTTGATGTCTAATTTGTTTGTCAATTTAACTTTAATAAAAAAGGACGCTTCCATTTGAGAAGCACCCTACATCAATGCGTATTGCATTGTGGGTAGTGTGCGCCATGTTTTAGGACATAGTAAGGATGAGATTACAAAGTAAACACAAGTAAACAAAGAGTTTACTTATAGCCTTGTTGTCTGTTCTTAATAACCTGAATGTTATGTCTCACACCTGTTGTATTTGCACTATAGTAACACTGAACACCAGCTGTATTTACATTACAGTACTGAACATTTAGATGCAAAGGTTTTTGTTCTATTTACCATGTTTTGATACACAAATAAAGAGATACAGAGTTGAAGTACTTTTTTCCATTTATTATGGTAGCAGCTCATTCATTCATAAAATCTCATTCTTTCTTGTATAAATAATACACATTTAATACCTAATGTTAAAACCTCATATGTTAGTTCAATTGAGTTTAAAAATGTAGTACGATGCAGTTTCCTATCGTAACTATCAGTTATTAATATTTCAATAGGGAGATTTGGTGCCTTCAGATGGATTATGGACTTTTATTATGTAATTGGCTCTGATACGTCAGGCATGACGTGTGATCAGCTGGGACTGTGAACAAAAGCTTTGGCAAGTCAAATTAGAAATGTTAAGTGTAAGTGGCGCTGTGTGATTTTTAATGCAATGAAACTGTGATGCTGTGATATTGTGATTGTAAATGCCACGAACTGACGAAACTCACTGTCAAAACCAGCGGTGCAAAATCTGTGACAAATGAACCTTTCTCCACATGCATAACAATGGTAAGTTATTGTTTCGTCTGGCTTTAAGGTTTACATCAAACTGCATTATGATTAATATCATGAACTGATACTGTTATTTTGCATGTGCAAGTAAGTAAGTCGTGCATTTATAATGTGAAGTCGTGTTAAAATTCCCACTGACAGTTATGAAATCCAAAAAAATGCATCATTTAAAGCAAATGCATATAAAACCAGATGAATTTAATTTCAATCTGAAGTCTGTAGCAGTTTATCACAGAATCTTCTTGTAAAATGTTGCTTTTTTGAGCAGAAATTCTCATCGCAGAAATATTAGTAACCTGTCAAGGACTAGAAAGGGCACGTGCGGTCAGATGCACAAAAATCGCATGATTTATAATTAATAAATAATCTACGTTGGAAATGCTTGTTTTTTCTTATAACTATATGCATTAATATGCATTTATTTTATTTTTCAAATGTAATGTAACTTCAATTATCAGTGACGTTATTTGTTAACAGTTCATATTTTTCACATTAGCTGCAGAGATCTGATCTTGCAGACGTGACCTTATTCTGATCTGACTAATGTATTACTTAAAAACACAATATGAGCAATGCTCACCAGTTGCCCCAGTGGTGATCTGATCTGGTCTGATCTGATGTGACATTCCATCGACTGAGATAAAGTCTGTGATGATGATGATGGTGTCAGAGAGGAGATCAGACCCCTCCAGACTCATCCAGGCAGTGTCAGACATTGACTCTGGCTGCTCTGTTCATGGGCACATTCAGGGGTTAAAACATCAGAACAGGTACAACAGATGTCCAGTTACAATGCACTTGACATCAGAATTCAGAGACTGACATAATGTTGAGAATGAATCAGTCCTGTAAGACTGCATATAGACAGTAGAGATGAAACGGTCTGATTGGTTTCAGCATCAGTGTAATTAATATCACCATGAATCATGTTTTATATCTAATGAAAGAAGCAGAGGAATATGTGTTTGAGTGCATCTCTGTTTTGATGGTTTGGTGTGTAGGACTCTACAGGGAAAGCCTGTACAGAAATGAGATGAAGTCTGTATCATCTACCCAGTGGAGTCTGAGCAAAGCAGGGTAAGCAAAAAACAGACTGTTCTGCGTTCTGATGCATTTTGCAGGTAGAAATGTAGCTTGCCAGAAAGCTACTATTACAGTGTCTCTGTCATTAATTTGTGCTTTTGGATGTATCCAGATGTGTGCCTCCACAATCGCATAAATGAGCTCCAGTGACGCATCAGTACAGTCAAAAGGACGTCATGTCATTTCTGGTGAGTGTTAAATCTGATTCCTGCCACTTTATTTCTGCAATCCTCAGTGCATTCTGTGTTCATTATTGAACCTCAGTGTTTCAGCAGTGTTTTAGAAATGTTCTTGCAATAGTTGGACTCCAGAATGCTGATAGTATGTGCTTGAGGGTTGAAGATGTTCACTGAACAATACTCGTGGCCTGATTCTTGTCTAGTCTCTAGATATTTAATAGACTCATTTAATAAATGGCCTCATTAATATCCTCCAGTCACTGTACAGTCCCCCTCCTCACCTCCCCGTCTTACCATTCCTGAATGCATTATTATCTCACTGTGTTCTGGATTAAAGCAATGTTCTGGATTCATCTGTAACAGAAATTACTCAATATACTCAATTTAAAGATGTGATAGTAAATGATGCCTGTACATTTAAAACAGAGTGATTCATTGTTATTGTTGTTTATTGATGGATAAAATCAAGTCTTTCTCATTGGATTTCCTGTTTTACCCAGAGAAATGTGATATTATGGGACATAATTTGAATTGTAGAGGTGTAAAATTGTGAATGCCATGATTTGATGTTGAGTTGAACCCGGAACATACTAATCAAGACTTCATCTAACATGCCATGGTTGCCACAAGACCATCATCATCTTCCTTGCACTGCCATGCATAATCATATTATGCATATTTGCATACTATGTGCATATTCATGTATGGGGTGGGGTGTGTCTCATGTCTCCTCCCCTTTTCTCCTCCCCTCAGGACTGCACCTGTATCTCCTCTCACTCACAAGTCCAGTCCATCAGCATAGAGGAGCAGTATGAGGACATCAGCTATCAGATCTCGGTCAGTACAGTCTCAGCAGTCTCAGGTTGTGGCTTCAGTGAGGAGTTTGAAGGCATCTTGCAGCAGGATCAAGCAAAGTTCAGAATTGAAAAGTTGGTTCCTATTCAGTTCCTGTTGGATGTTGAATTGATCACACCTACATATATATCTATATAAAATAAATACACATTTCTGGAGATATATATCATGTTTATAACACTGATTATTAATATTATCTACAATAATGTTTCATGAAATACTCCAGTAAAGTTGTGAGTGATAAAATGTTTGGGTAATTCATACTCAAACGTAATGCATTATTAAACACTACACTTATAGCAGTGAGAATGTTTTAAATTTCATTCCTTTCTAATTTTACTTTCTTTAATTCAGATCATAATTTGGTGTCCTGTTTGCTTCCTGGATTTGAATTCAGGAATTGAATTGGAATTGAAATGACATACTCAGATCAGCTCTGAATGGCACCCAGTAATAAACACGTGATCACTGTCTGCGTTCACATTAGATGTCGCCGCATCGTGTTGCATTAAACGCTACTCAACTTTGTTGTACCATCATTGGTCTCTGTTTCCCATGTTGCCTCAGATCAGACTCTGATTTTAAATGATTGATTTCCATCATGTTGTCAGTTGAAATTGTTGTCGGTGAGCGTCCCTTCAGGACACATTCCCTCAAAGATGTCAGGGGCTGCCTCACTCTGTTGTGTGAGGGACGTATCAGAAAGGAAATTAATATAGTCATCTCCGTGGAGCACAAGCACTGTTGACGGGTAGAAGTGTGACTTCACACTCTGAGTGGATCTATTGTGTTGGTCATCACAACAGCTTTCTGTGCATCCATCTGGAAGAAAGGTCACTCTGTTGTCCTTCTGTTAAGGAACGTGTTTGTGGGCTGACTGTAGAACTGCAAATGGGATTCTGATAAAAAATAGCTTTAAACAACTCTCTTTAAGCAACAATAAGACTGCAGTGAAATGAGCAACGTTTTGTAGAAATAAACAGGGTGGAAGTTTTGAGGTCTGAAGTCAGAGTATTTCAGAAGGGAATTTTTATTTCTCATGACATGCCCATTTTGATGTTTAGTAAATATGAGGTAATTTTCTCCTAGTTGTTCTATTTCCTTCACCCCATCAACTCATTTTCATTACAAATCGTTTATCTGATCCATGAAGTCAAGATCATTATTTCTCAGTCAGCACTGCACCCAATCTGATCTGAGACCAGCAGAAACAGGCAATTTCTTCCATGATCTGTTCATGTCCAGTCAGTGAATATCTGCTCAGCCCAGCAGTTTCCTCCAGCACTGAATGACTGTTTTTATTATGTGCTGATACACTGATATACTGTACAAGCCCTTTGGCCTTTTCCTGATGCTGTGACTCTTAAGTGACTCCTAAACAAGACACTGTGATTTATTTCAAAGATCAGAGAAATATGTCTTCATGATATGAGCCCTTTAAATTCAGTGTCTGTCCAGGTTAGAGCTTTGTGTGTGATAAATGTTTGTTTAGATGTGTGTGATGTGTTTGTGTGTGTGTGACAGAGCAGTGATGTTTCTCCATGTTCTGTGTTGATGGATGATGATGACATCACAGATCTTTCCACTGACCCTGCCCACTATCAGCTGCTGTCACAACTGGGTAGGGAACATGACCTATAAATTACATAGTAAACACATATATTAAATAGTGTTTCATGTGTTAACTGTTCCCTGAAATTAAATTTCAACAATCAGTGTTTGTACTCTATCAGTGATTGAAGAGTGTTGCTCTATACCTTCCTCTGTATGTAATATTTATGTGTGTGTTTGCATTCATGTGTGCAGGGCAGGGCTTCAATAACCTCAGTCAGGTGAGTGTAGCGTGCCATACGCCCTCCGGTCGGCTGGTGGCCATAAAAAACACAAATCTGGATGAGTGTACAGAAGACGAACTTCTGCAGCTAATGGTGTGTATACACACACACACACACACACACACACACACACATCCTCATACAACAGTTTCCCTCAGACAGCAGTCTGCATTCTTACTGCCGTCTGTGTGTTGTTTTGCATGTTTATGATTTTTTGATTTATATCCTTATGAATATAAAAATATTCAATTATATTATTGAATTATATCCTTATGTCCTCATAGTGCAGGGATAGAGACCTGAATCCTGAATACACAGTACATTGTGAGCACATGAGTCCTCATAATATGGGTCAAACCAGTACACACACACACACACACACAGAGGTTATGTTCTAGAGTTTAAAGCTTGTATCCTGCACAGTATGTAATAAATACTGTATAGTCTTACACTAAAAATAGTGTAAAACACTTCACACACACACACACACACACACATGAACTCAGTGTTTGTGTTTTATCTGCAGAATGAGGTTTTGTTGTCCAGACGGTTTCGTCACCCGAATCTCCTGACGTCCAGGCTGGTGTTCTGCTCCTGCTCTCAGCTCTGGGTTTTGTCTCCTCTCATGAGCTACGGTCAGTGTCTGTCTCATCTGTATCACAGGTGCTCAGCGCTGGTTAAATGTCCCTCCTGCTCTCAATCAGGTTCTGCAGACTCTCTGCTCAGGGCATATTTTCCGGATGGAATGAGTGAATCTCTGATAGCCTATCTTCTGTATGGAGTGTTGAGAGGTCTGGAGTATCTGCACCACATGGGATATGTGCACAGGTGAGGATCTGACCACACATGTTCTCCAACAGCAGAAGTACAGAGTCATGAATTCACCTAATCTCATCTGCTCTTCTTGCCTTGTCTTGTGTCTTTATGCCTCATTTTTTCATCTTGTCTCTCTTTATCTTGTCTTGTCTCTCCCCTCCTAACACACTTCTCTTCTGTCCACTTTGCTTTACTCTCTGCTTCTCTTCCCTCTCTCCTCTTCCCTCTTTCCTTCCCTCCCCTTCCCTCTTTCCTTCCCTCCCCTGTCTTCTCTCCTCCTGTCTCCTCTTGTCTCTCCTGCAGGGGTGTGAAGGCGAGTCATGTGTTGCTGTCTGCAGAGGGTCGTGTGTGTTTGTCAGGTCTTCAAAGTGTGTACAGTCTGATGAAGGATGGCAGGAGGATGAGGGCAGTGTTTGACATGCCTCAGCACAGCCCGTCTCTTCTGCCGTGGCTGAGTCCTGAGCTCCTGCGACAGGTCACACTCACACACACACATGCAGTGAAGAAAATCTAAGCTTCGAGCATCATGTGAGGTTATGATGGATCTTTGTCTCTCTCCTACTTGTGAAGGATCTTCATGGCTATGGTGTGAAATCAGACATCTACAGTCTGGGAATCGTGGCCTGTGAGCTGGTCAGTGGCCGGGTGCCGTTTCAAGACATGCCGCCCACTCTGGTACTGCTGTTATTCTGACTCCTGCATCTGCTGCATTCTACCAGCATGTAGAACCACAATCAGCAAACACTTTTTACATTGTAGATGCTGCTTCAGAAGCTGCGAGGTTCTCACTCTTGTCTCCTTGATGTCTCTCCTCACCCGCTCGGAGACCTTGGGGCACTCAAGGTGTCCCGTTCTGGTGTGGATTCGGGGATTGGTGAGAGCGTGGCGACCGGAAGTCTGACCCGTACAGCCACTGCAGAGAGACCCCAGAGCCCTGCCCCCAAAAACCACTCAGCCACACTGCACAACCTGGTCCAACTTTGCCTGCAGCAACAGCCGGACAGCAGGTAGAGGAGACTTTCAAAACCCAGATAAAACCGGATTTAATCGCTACTGAATTCCACCTGTGTGTGTTTTTCAGGCCCTCTGCAACCACTCTCCTCACCCACCCGTTCTTCAGACAGGTATGTTCACACCGTTCACACCTGCTGATGTCATGTCATGTTTAAGTGATGTATAGTGTTGAGTTTTTTTGATGTATTTGTGTGTGTGCTGTCCAGGTGAAGAAACATACAAGAGACTCTTTCCTCAGTTTAATGTATCCAGCTGTGCCAATGTCCTGTCCTCCAGACACGCCTCCATCTGAAACCCTACCCCAGACCTGTAACACCCCCTCACCCACCAACACTGAGCCAGAAGATGGACTGTGGGACTTTTCCTAACACCCTTTAGGTCTCTGTTATCCCTAAATACCATTTCCTTTTGATCTCTTCAGACACGGTCTCATTTAACATTGCCATTGTTATTTTAATAGACATTCACACAATGAGGAATTTCACGCTTCCAATGATTTTTCAAATCAATCAAAAATTTCAATAAGTGAATTTTGCAGTGGGTTTAAGTTTGGTGAACTTTGATATGCAAACTAGCAGTACTGAATTGCAAGTAACTTGGTTAGGCAGTGACCTCTGTGTAGATGGAGCTACACTGTTGGTTCAGAATGTCCCTCCATCTTCGTCAACATGCAGTGGTAAAATTTCGACGTGCAGTGGTAAATGTGACCACTCTTTTCTCTCCTGATTTAGCCTCTTGCCATTTTTCCATTTTTTGTTGTGTTTAAAAACGATACGTCTCTTTATTTGGTTTCTCTAGAACCTGATAACTGTGTCTGACATAAGACACAGAAAAGTTATCACAAACTTATATACTGTGCTTTATTTACTCTGTTAGCTGTACCAAGATTTAGTT
The DNA here is from genome assembly GCA_036877525.1 of Chromobotia macracanthus. Taxonomy (NCBI): domain Eukaryota; kingdom Metazoa; phylum Chordata; class Actinopteri; order Cypriniformes; family Botiidae; genus Chromobotia; species Chromobotia macracanthus. The sequence continues at coordinate 1,902,996 of JAZGTH010000001.1, forward strand.
AACCACTCAGAACGTATGGATTTGTTGTACTCTGGGTTTTCTGTTGCTTATATGGGGATCTGTTGATCATTGAGAATATGGCTTTGTTTGGAATGCAATCTGTTACCATTCTACTGTTAGAACTGCTGCATTATATAGCATGTATACTGTGCACAGTATATGAATCTTATGTGTACACTGAATGCACAATATACAACAGTCATGCTGCACAGAATACCTTCCCACAATGCAATGCACTCACTCTGTGCTTCCATTATCAGTGTGACAAATGAATCTAAAGTATTTATAAACTTGATTGTTATTGTTATAATTTTAAAAATAATAATTTAATCAAACTGCTAAATATTGTTTACACACACTTTCAATGGAAATTGTTTGAGTCGGCAGCTGAACACCACCTGCACATGTATATAGTATGCATTATATACTGCACAATATACAGTAAGCAGTACCCTTACTATTCCATTCCAAACACAGCATCATTGTGATCAGACCTGTTTGATGTTTAAAGTCCACAAGGAGCCAAACAAAGTCAAAGAAATCACTGTATATGATGAGGCCATCAGTCTGAGCCATGAGTGCTGGGGAGGTGCCGGTCCCTCTGCATGTGTGTCTGTGACGTTTATGAAGTTTGTCTCCTGTGCCAGTGCGTTTAAAGCGTGTCTGTGTACTGTTTATGTGAGTGTGTATCTCTGTGTTCCTCTGGCACTCTGTGAAGAAACTGCACAACTCTCAATCCTGTGAAGAAAATCAAACCATCAGTGCTGTGCTGTTCAGCTCACCCATCACTACTGCCTCAGTATTTGCTCTGGAACAGGATTTTAATACATCCTGGTTATACTGATGGATGGAGCAGCTTTATCTGTGACTATATTCTATTTGCTGAAGACCTTTGATGATTTTTTTATGTAAGCTGTATGAGATCTTTCCACTGATCTCATACAAATTTATGCTTTAGATTTGTGATAAATATATTCTTACTCTGATTCTTAACTCTTTGCTGTCCTGTCATTTGTCTTTAATGTTACCCCACATTTTTTGGTCCGGTACTTTCAAAGGGAAATTCTTAACTTACATTTTGCCACCTAAAAAAAATTGTATTCTGTTATGATTGAATCTATAATATGAAGGAATAGAATTACATTATATTTGCAGAATGCAAGAAACTGACACTAAAGAAGAAGGTGGTTGATGGAATATGTTCTGTCTGTTAAGATTGATCAGTTGCTTTCATGTGTTACTATTGCTCATATTACATTTAAAGGAAGAACATTTGTCACATGCAAAAGCTCAAAACAACTTGAATTTTCAAGATTTTTCAAGAAGTTCTGCAGTAACTGCAGAAATATTGAACAGCAATTATAATTGCTTCTTGAGAGTAAGACATAAGTTATTTTTATGATTTATGCTTTTTTACCTCTTCAGGTATCAGTGGATTATTGATATTGATCATTATTATTAATATTTTATATCTAGATATACAACACATTTCGTTGTTGTGTGATCTGCTGTACTGATCTTTAACCATCAGGGGGCGGTGTGGACTGTCTAATACTGCACAGATCTTTGTTACACAAGTGAACAGCAGTACCAGAGTTAGAAAATGACCAAACTACAACATTAAAGAAAAGCTTTTACATAACTATATATCATTTTAATTCTGTCGTTTTTATGATTTTTAAAGAATTTTCTGTTCATTTCGATTTGTTTTTTGTGTTTATAGGGAAAAACTTGAAGTTTTAAAAAAGTGCTTCGTGACTGTGGAATTGTGTAAACTTTGAGAATTGTCACAATATTTGAACGATCTGCGAACTGTACTACTTTTCTACATAAGTTATATCATTTTAATGTTAGTGTGTTTGTTTTTTGACCGACTGCTGTTTTGCAACCTCTTAATAATAAATTAATATTTATTGTGCCAAGACTTCGCGCGATACGATTGGTCATTTCGACAGTTTCGACCACGCCCACTCACACGGGCTCCACATAGGCAACGTAAAGGAGCGTGAACTGTCGTAAAACATCAAGGAAGAGAAAAAGTCGCACACACACACACGTATTACAGCGCACACAGACACACACAGACACACACAGACACACACAGTGAGGAGACTCAAGCCGTGCAGTCCGATGATGTTCATCATGTGTATGTGTATGTGGGCTGTCAGGCTGAGCTGGTTACAAAGTGAGTCGAAGCCAGTTTGACGTGTTGAAGTGTCCCGGTTTAAACCCCGTCTGTCGGGCAGAACCGAAGCTCTGGGTCGGGACGAGTTTCAGTCAGGTGAGTTACAAGACGAAGCGTGTGTGTACGCCGCTGTCTCTTAAACGACGACTTTCATCGTATGTCGTGCCATACATGTCGCTCCTCGACGCGTTTTTAAACGTCATCTAAACGGACAGTCTGTATTTCGTTTAGAGGATGTCGTTTACAGCAACATAAACGTCACGGTCACATCCATCTTTTCATTATACTCGAAGGTTTGAAGGTAAATGCAGAAGTAAAAGCAGACGTGATGTAGTCCGCTGGTTGAGTATAGTGGATGTAACTCGAGTCTGGAGTCAGGAATGTGATCGTGTTGAGCTGGCTGGAATGATGTCATGGGAATCCGTTTGCGTAAGGAAAACGCAATATTTGTGCTCATCTGAAGAGTCACGTTCACACGTATTTGCATGTATGCAGCATCCAAACACGGGGCTGATTTTCACGTCTGCTGTATCCGTCGACAGGGCCGGGACGACCAGAGGAAAATTCCCAGTGAGGACCTGCAGGAAACGGAGCGACAACCTCTCACGTGATGGATGAGATTCCCCGCGCGCGGAGGGATGGCAGACATGTCAGTGTGGATTAACACACCAGTGTAGCATGTGCACCAACATCCCTTCTGCTGGATGTTAAGAGCATGAACTGAGGGAGATCTTAACTGCATCTTTATTATCTGGAATACTGCTGCCTACATGCCCACAGCCTGCAGTGCAGAATGGCATCGACCGAGAGGCTCTATGAGGTTTGGATGCTGTACTGCAATAAGGTAAAGAGCTCGTGGTGCATGCACACTGATGCATGTGACGCATGCATGCACCTTCTTTGTACCCGTGCATTTAATCATGCACACGCACAGCACATCACTGTTTTCTCTATAGGAAAGAGAGCATCAGTGTGTAACTAGCTGTTTAATTGAGTTAGTTTTGTACCGTGCATGTGGCTGATTGGGTCTCATGGTACATGGTGTTCTGCATGTGATCGTTTGTCATGAAGAAATCAGTGTCTTAAAGATTCATTGAGTTCAGGCGGTTGTGAATGTCAAGACCCCCCCAATGACACCTAATCAGATTTAACCTGAGATAGTCAACCTGAGACAATTTCGTCTGTGTACTGTAACAGCCGTACAGTGATGGTACAGTGTTGAAATCCAGTGGTAACTTCATGGTAGACGAAATGATCATTTTTGTTGTATTCCAGTACGCTTTCAAAAATACCATAGTGGAACCAAATCCGAAATGCCATGCTATGATCTTTTGAAACATGCCCTAATAGCTATACATATGGGGTAAGTTGTCACAATGGGAACCTTCCAATAAACTTTTAACTCAAAATCTTACTAGTTACTGAGATATGCAGTAACTAACCCGTGTGACAACCTTCTCATGTAGCAACTATCCCCCAGTGTTCACTGTATTAAATAGTGCTGTTTATTTTGTGTTTTGTATCTGTTGTCAGATCACTATGGAGCTGTAACTGATGACCAGCCTGTGATGTTTCAGTATTAGTTCAGGTTCATTCTCAGTAATTATTAGTGTGGAGAAATGTCATCAAACATTGCCTTTGCTTGTTACAGTTGATGGTCTAATTCTAGAGGTCCTCATTATTTTGTTTCTGACTGGTCCAAAGTCTCTCTCTACAGATCTCTCCTGTAAACAGTGTCAGCTGGACCTGTTTTATGAATGCACTACTAATGCAATACAGTAACTAGATTATGGCCTCTACAGCCTCGACTGTCTTCACATGGTTTAAATGACCTGACAGATAAATGAAGGATATTTACTGATTTGAACATTAATCTCAGGTCTACACATTTTCATCCTGATTTTAAACACGTTTCATGACAAACTTACATGACTGAAATTTGAATAATAGTGATTTGAGCTTCTGATATGAAGTGGGCAGTGCAGAATGTTGTTTTGTGTTGCGGTCACAGTGAGATTATGGTGTCAAACAGGTCTGATCAGCTTGTCCTCGACATCATTTCCTTCATGAAGCAACAGTCGCAGGTCCGCTGAGGTTTAGCTTCAGCTGAAGGCTGAGATTGCAGAATGACCTTTGCTTTTGTTTATGGTTGTAGCTCTCATATATTAACCAGCCTGTGATCTTCATAACACAGTGAGAGGTGATTTTTCTTTTAAACACGTTTAAGATCATATTCCCCAGACTGGTTTAACTGGTGACCTATAATCTACTTTAAAAGGAAAATAAAACTAATTGCTGCCTACATATTTTTTCCCTCTTACTAAGCCGATGTAATATATATTTCTATAAATGTAGATATAATAGCTGCAAAAGGAAATCAACAATCAAACCTAGTCCTGTGAAATACAAATACATATTTGTTATTTAGTCTTTTTAACTGAAGCACCTACTGAGAGCTTCATACATGATCCTGAGTGTTCACTGTTCTGTAACTTCCTGTATAAAATTACGACAACAAACTTTTGACCTCTGTCAAAGACACTTCAGTTTTTCAGTAGCTGTGTTTTCTGTGTTTCTCTGCTTCTGTCAGATATAAAATAAAGCCTGAGGTTTGTTACCCCCACAGTAACACAAGAACATGTTACGTACAACAGCACTGCACGCTTGCAATATTTTGACCAACAATTTGCTAACCTTTGCACACGTGCTTTGAGCATGTTTTCAGGCTGAAACAGAACCCTGTGTGCAGTGAAGACCTTCAGAGTTATGAATACTCTGTCTGTTCTGCCATTATAATGACCAATTTGAACAGCTTATTCGGTTAGACTGTAGAGTTTGTTTTCTGAAGAAATCTGCTTGCATGTGCAAAGTCACCACCACTAAATCAGGGATTTGCTTGATGACCAGGGTGTTGCTATGCGATTGCTGAAGTATTCTTTGTGGTTTTTAGTGAAATGATATCCTGTTGCTAAGGAGTTGCTATGTGGTTGCTAGTGGTCTGAGTGGGTGTATACTAGTCCAAACCAGCAGAGTGTTTGATATTCTGACTTCTAGATATGACTGTGTCTGGTGGCATCTCCATGTCAGATATGTTTTGAAGATGAAATAAAAACCATCCAGCCATGTTCTGCTTCTCATCTGTCTTAATGAGGAGAGCAGCAGATGAACATGCATCTGTATGAGTGAATAAATGAGAGCTGTAATGAAGTCATGAAAACAGTTGAAGGACGGACAGACTGAATGAGGCATTAACAGCCTTTTCCTTTAATACGATCTGTTTGCTCAAGCATTTTAACAGAAGCTTGACTGTGTGTTTCCTGGTTACAGTGGCCCTATAAACACACAAACGCCTCGTCTGTGCTAATGATAGACTCACTGTACTCACACTCTCTGGAGCGGGACAGCAGCAGTTGTTTTGTGAATGGGATGGATCTGCTTGTGTGGTGACCTTTGACCCAGTTAAAAGCTATACTTATCAGACCCACTTTAGCGATGGCTTTAGCTGGCTCTTAAAGAGCTCGGCGCTATTTATATATACACACACTCACACACAGCCAGTACTCATCCAAAAGTCCTATTTAAGAAAGCAAAATAAGGAAAGTCACTCCATGATATGAACCGAACTGTGGCATTGGTATATCATTACACCCCTAGTCAATATGCATATGTAAGGTTGTGTATTTATAGCAGTTATTTTGTTTTGTATTTAGTTTCGTAGTTTTCACATTTATTTGTGTAACTGGTTCCTCCATGTCTTATGACCAAGTGTCATGAAACAAGAACCAATAATATTTGATTACATTGATGATAATTGATATTAATATTGAGGATTTTTGGACCCCGTTAACTTTCAGTTAATAATATTAATTAATATCTTTGAAATATCTTTTCTCTTTGGCAGAAGAAAGTGGAAGGACATATGGGGTGGGCTTATAAAGCTTTCAGCACAGTTGACAGAAGATAAGGATGGAGGGTTTTTAAAATATTGTGAGAACTAAGAAACCTGAGATAGTGGCTGATGGGGTGAGAAAGATGGAGACCAAAAATGTGTTAAAGTGCCAGAGATTAAAAAGCGTAGTTACCAGGTTTTCCTACTCACAATTACCCTCGCTCGTCACTGTGGTAACAGTTCCTACTGCTTGCAAGAACCGACTTCCTGTCGTGAGGAATTATTACAGTCTTTGACTTCAGAAACACAAATATATAATCAACCTATTAAACACTCAGAAAACGCAGAGGCCAGCTGATCCAGTGACCCGATCTGAACTGCAATAGAAAAGACACCTACATTTGTACTGGTTACACGTTTGAACTGGATTTATTATTAGAATCATCTCATCATCCACCTCTCCTATCACCTGTAATGTTTTATTTGTCAGTGGTGTGTTTTCTCTGCTTGCATGCATGCAACACTTTCAGTCATAAAGGTTTAGAAGTAAATGGTGTAAAGATTTTCATTTTTGGGTGAGCAGTCCCTTTAAAATTATATTGAGAGGATGGACAGGCCCACCCACACAGGGCAGATGGCGATATGATTGATATAATGATACTGATTTAAATTCATAACACTGCTGAGTTAAGGTGACACTGTCAGTATTTTTTAGTTTGTGTAAAGCTGGACTAAAGTTTGCCCACATCAGCCCCTGCACTGCTGACTCTGGTGAGGTGTTGCTGTCCTAAACTCTTAGTGTCTTGATTTCCATTGAGTTTGAGACTCATCAAGCAGCAGATGCATTAAATGAATTTATTGATTTCTATAAATGTGATTTATATGTGTAGATATGTAAAAATAAAATGTCCCTTTTGTAATTTATATTCCAGTGTCTCCAATATAAAGAAAGCTTTAAATTTAAGGTTTAACTCAGCCAACTCTGTCAGTGTTATGTGTATTCCTTCGTTGACTGATTCTTGTGTAATAACAGAAAACTAAATTACAGCTGACAAATTCATTGTTGAAACGACCTAAAACTTAAAACTGAAATTAAATGTATAAATAACTCGCAGTCTTGCGGTTACCAGCACTGATCAGTGACCTGTACAGTGTGAGTGATCTGTTCACATCACCAGTTTAAGTCAGGTCACTGTATGATCATGCAAGACTCAATCAAGCATGCAGGGGAGGAAGTAATAGTTTCCCTGAGGGCCTGGGCGTGCAGTGCAGCATGACACAAAAGACTGCTTAAGGTCAGTGTTTGCCTTTTTACAAAACTCAGTTTAATTGAGAACTTTGAGGCAGATGAATGGTTGAAACCACCTCACACCCTCACAGCTGGTGAGGGCATCGGGGCGAGGCAGTGCCCGTCCTGTGGCTGGAACTCTAAATAAACAGGGCGTGCCCTCTTTGGCCAGATCCAGAACTCAATAGACATCTGTGTCTTGCCGCTGCATGAATGAGGCTTTTCATTTACACACACAGACACAGAATGAGTTACGAATGTGTTTGGAAACGTCAAAAACAAATGCAAAACACCGTGTGGTGTTGCGTTGTTCTTATCTCCTCATGGTCAGTTTATTGTGAGGTGTTTCTGAACACGGACACATTAGCACTGCCTGATGATGTCATCCAGAGGAATTTTTGAGTATGGTTTCCTGCCTGAGTCTTTTTTTTCCCGTAGCCTGCCAGTAACGCAGATTAAACGCTGAACACACAAACTGTTCAGCTGGGACGCTCTCTAGCCACGTCAGTTACACTGTCACATGTTTCTCCTAAGCATTCTGTCTTCATAAACACACACACACACACGTGTAGAACACACACCGCCAGCTCACAGATTGACTTCAGTTATTCAGTCTGGAATGCTGCAGAATTCTGAGTGTCTTTCTCGGTCAAGATAATTTCTATCTGGAATGTCTCGCAGGTTGGCTGTGCCTGTGGGAATGTGGACCTGCCGGTTTGTCGGTCGTCAGGTGTCACGTACCTGAGATCTGAGTTGATCAGTCCGCTCGCCTGTAACATTCAAACACACCTTAGATATCTGAATCAGAGACACGCCTGTCAATAGATGACATCACTGTGAATTATTCTCTCCATGATTCATACTTTCCTTTCTCTGTTTCTCTGTTTGCTGTCTGAAACCTGTAGAAGGACCCAGACTACCTGAAGCTCTGGCTGGAGATCTTCATTGGATCCTATGAGAGATGTCTGGATGTGGACTTCGAGAAACCGCCCACCAGGTAAAGCCGTGATTTTACTGCATCACTCTATCAGACCCTCTCACAGACACACTACAACCTCCAGTCTCCTCAGTCTGATGAGGAAAAAGTGAATAATGAACCAACAGAAAGGAGATATATTGAGTTTATTGGTACTGAAGCAGGTGACAACCCTTCAGTGTTCTGACTGGTCCATATATCAACAGCCCACTTTGACAGAAAGACCCACCCACCTAGACCAGAAGAGACTGAGCCTATTAGACATAGAGTAACCAGTTAACAGTTTTTCCTCCAAGGAAATTGGGAAAAAGAAAATTGGTTTCTATTGGGCAAACCCAATAGCCACCTGCTCAGAAAAAGCCTCAAATGTCTCATATCTGTGTACTGTTTACCTTATAAATCAACATATTCCCACACATTGCCAAGCTTCCTAGAAATGCAATATTTATTGAAACAGCAATGTTTCAGTTATGTGACCACTGAAAAGCCAAGAATGTGTGTGAGTTTTCCTTTTCTTTCCTTGTTATATTCCTGTCTAGTACACCTATCTGTAACCATTCAGCCCTGTGAGCGTGTTTTGATGTTTACTGAAATTAATATAGATTACCATGGATGATAAAATAATATACATATTCCCTTTATATATTAACAAACAGTGTTTGTGTGTAATGAGACGTAGTTAATGTCCTGCCATGAAGATCACGTTCTGATGTAAGACAACAGCAATACAGAGAAAATCCAACCAGCCCTGTGTGTGTGTATGTGTGAGAGCTGAAGGATTTATGTGTGTGTAGTTTAGAGTGTTGCATGAGAAAATCACTCTCGCTCTCCCAGCTGTGGTCATGTGATCATGAAGTGCTTTAATCTGTCAGATGACATTACGTAATGCATTTTGTGAGGAGAACCAGAACGGAAAGAGAGAGAGAGGGAGAAAGAGAGAAGGGAGAGAGAGACTGGATTTGAAAAGGTTTCATTTGTCATTGCTCTTTTGCTTCACAGCTGTGAAGCTTTAACACACAAATGGTTTGTTCCAGTACCAGAAAGCTGAAGGCTCCTCAAACCCCATGAGACAGACACTCTCTCGCTCTCTCTCTTTCTCGCTCTCTCTCGCTCTCTCTCTCTCTCGCTCTCTCTCACACACACACACACACACACACACGCGCACTGTACTGCTGAACCTGGTACAGTTTATTATAGAATTACAAACCCCAGAGGGGCTGTAGGCCCTCAAAGAAATAGTTCATTCAATAATCATTGAGTGTGTGAGTCGCAATCTTTTCACCTTCTGTTATTTTCTGTGGAATGAAGAGAAATATTGCAGAATCTTTATGGAATTCTGTTCATGAGTTTAGTTCATGGTGACCACAGCTTGTGTGCCCAGTTCTTCTTAAGCCATATGCTGTATGTGAAAAACAGACAGAAATTTACTGGAAATCTAGTCTTACTGTAATTCCAGAGTTTTTATTATTGAATATGAAAATGAATTATTGGAAATGTATATAACATTTATCTTTGTTAAAAATAGACATGTGATATTGTTTGTGTGTTGTATCGGACAACTTTACTCAGTAACTTTGGGTGTGTGTGTATGGTTGTGGTTGTGTGGTGCAGGTTGGAGGACACGCCCCCTGTGATGTCACTGCTGCCTGATAACATCCTGCAGGTCCTGCATCTGCAGCTGCTGCAGTGTGTGCAAAAAGCCTCTGAGGGCCTGGAGCCCGAGCAGCAGACACTGGCACTACTGCTCCTGAAGTTCCTCATCGTTATCTGCAGGTCAGATGCTAATAGAGAGAGAGAGACAGACAAACAGAGAGACAGAGAGTTATAAGCTATTCATAATTAAACATTTCATTAAACATCACAATTAAAAATAAAGAGTCTTTAGAAAGTAAAAATATGAGGTTTACAGAAGAATCAGAACAATAACAGGGTAGCTGAGTGTTCAGGGTAGGTGACTGTTTAACCCATTTAACATTTAATATAAGTTCTTTGCAAATTATTAAAATATTTTATTATTAAAATGTGATTAAAAATGATGAATTATTATTTCAGTAATTATCAGGCTTAATTTGTGTGGCAACATTCAACCTTGAAATTTACATAAAATCCTGTAAATTTCAGTCAAACCCAATCTTGCTACAGAAAAAGCTGCACAACAGTTTAAAACAGTTACTGTGATGCTACTGAAAAATCTTGTTAGTAGCATTGATGCTTTTAGTTAGTAGTTAGTTGAATTCAGGGGTGTGTGTGTAGTAGTATTTATGGCAGAGCTCATGACTGGGGCAATAAGTCCGCTGACAAGAAGTCTTTATTACTTCCTGGACAGATATTCCACCCACATGGTTTAACAGTATTAAACAAGCTAACAAACACAGAAGTCTTTTAAATGGCAGTTATGGAAATGAGGTACATTCATATCTCAGTAACAGCAGAAACTGGACACTGTCAGTGTTTCATGAGTTCGGTGAGCACCTGCTGTTGAGGGTTCAAAAGAGGTTTCCACTTTCAGTGTCACCTCAAAGAGTTCTCAGAGTGTTAGATCATCAGACAGCTGCTGCCTGTACACACGCATGCACACATTTATTTAATTGAGCTCATCCCATTGACTATTGGTCCTAATATACACTGTAAGTCAAATTGCTATATAAAATACAGCTTTTGACATTGATAGTCAGAAGTTAATAAAGAAATTTCTTATCTTCAAAAAATATTTTCCCATTTAGAGATGTCCTGAACTGTTTTTCTCATTTACAGCTGGATATACTGTAACTCTTGAAGCAATTTTATCACCTAGTGTAAACATAATTTGCGTTTGTTCATGCACTGTAAAATAAGAACACACACTGTAGTGTCAGCGTGTCAGTAAGAGTTATTATACTGGTGGTGCTAAATCTCTGACAGCCAGAACTAATGGTGTCACATGGCAGTATGTCCGTAACACACACACACACACACACTTTCTCTGGACTGACAGCTGTGCGCACACACTCTCTCTCTCTCTCTCTCACTCTCTCTCTCTCTCATCTCTCTCTCTCTCTCTCTCTCTCTCTCTCTCTCTCTCTCTCTCTCTCTCTCTCTCTCTCTCTCTCTCTCTCTCTCTCTCTGGACTGACAGCTGTGTGATTTGTCTGGCAGGAACCTGTCAAATGTGGAGGAGATCGGTGCCTGTTCCTACATCAACCACATCATCACCATGACAACACTCTACATCCAACAGGTCTGGATTTCATTCTTACTCTGGCTTAGTTTCATATGAAACACATTGTTCCTTACTGGCCTGCAGAATGCCTGCATTTGGACAGTTTTTGTATCTCTGCTGGGTCATTCAATCTCAAATCAACCAAATTTTTGTTGATTCCATGGCTCAAATTTTTGATTGTGACACCCCTTTCCAAATTATTGGATTACTCGGTAGATGTTCATCCATAGCATTTAATATTTTGGCTTTCATCACTAATTATGTTGATCTTGCTTCAGTAAAAATATTAATGAAATAAACAATTTGAGCCAGGGACCTCTGGTTAACAGAATGACCCATCTGAGTCCATGCAAAATTCATTACAACTAAAAGCCCTTTCTGTCTGTAGCTAAAGAGTAAGACTAAAGAGAAGGAACTGGCCGACCAGACACAGGCCGAGGAGTTTGTCCGTCATGCTTTGGCTTTCTGCGAGAGTCTGTATGATCCTTATCACAACTGGAGGCATCGTATTCACGGGTGAGAAATGCGATCGACACATGACGCCGCTGACGTCAGACTTTCACCCTTTTGTTTATCTTCATTCCTGTACTGGCAGAATGTCTGTTATCAGCATTGCCTGCTAACATCACGCGTGTGTGACGCGTTACATGCCAGTCATACATTAATAGACACTCTGTAGCGCTGCAGAGTGCCTGAATTTAGCCTCTGGTGTTGTTAATCTCTGAGCAAACGTGTCTGTGTCTGCTCTTATTGTAATGACATTTTAAAAAAGTCTGAGTGTCTTTCATTAAAATGTAATAACGTTTTCAAATAATCTGTTGACATCTCCTAGGTCGTGTGGGCAGAAAAAGTGATATTACCTAATGATATGAAAGCTTAAGAGGTTTTCATGATCCAGTCAAATCCTAATTAACAGGATCAAGTTATTCCCAGTTTTATTTACAGCTGAATATTTGATTTGCTCATGAATGCATTGCATTGAGCTCTTTCATGCTATCCAGTTTTTGACACCACAGACATGACAGGCTGGATGAAGTTGTGTGTGTTGCTTTGTGTTTCTTGGTACATATGTTACCATATGATACATTCAGACTCCAAACACTGCACCATATATAGTTTCCAGTTGTTCAGAAATCTGACCAGCACCGACGCACATTTTCTAAACACATAAACAATGAAACACACAGCTGTGTTTGACCTGTAAACAGTTTGACTGGTTCTGCAAGTTCTGGAAGAAGTGAGTGTATCTGTGTGTGTGTGTTTCAGAGGTTATTTGAGTGCAGATAACTTTGCTTCAGGGTCAGAATTTTAACAGGCCTCAAACATGACAAAAATGCTTTCATTTAATCTCTTATTTAATATTTGATACACAACGTTTGATATGGTTGTAGGTTGAGTGTTCCTGTAGATAGTTTAACTTCAGCTGTATCATATCAGTGTTTGCCCTCTCTGAGTGTTGCTGAAGGTTCAGATAATATGACGTTGAAATTCTAAACTTGCAATAGAAATGTAAGTGGATCTACATCTCGCGTTTGTTGTGTTTTATTGTTTTTGCATTCATTACATTTACTTTTGCCTTTGACGGAGCAGTGTAAACACATCTGTTCATCTCTGATGCTGTATGGCTGCTGAACTTCCCTACATCTACAGTATAATCCATGAAGTGTTGAGTGATGGATGCTTGTTTGGTTTGTTTGTTTGTTTACAGACAACAGCTCAGTGCTGTGGAAAGAAGCAGACAGAAATTCAAAGCAGCACCACTTACTGTAGAGTTTGTGCCCTTCTTTTACCGTAAGTCACTTTCGCTTTCTTACTGTCTCTCACTGGTTGAGCACTGTGGCTTGTGTGGTTTGTTTGTTTACTTATTTGATCTTCTGGTCATGGATTTATCATTTGGCCTTGAGCGTTACAGTAGCCTCCATGTTCCTCTGCTCTTATCTAATCTTCATGTAGAGCATGTGGTCTGTGGTCTCACTTACTGTGTGTACCTGTAAATTAATGCTGCCAGCACCTCACTTCCTGTTTCCTGAAGCGTTAGAACTAATGAAAGTGTTATCAGTGAGATCAGGTGATTCAGAAGATGAAGAAGGCTACAGATGATTTCAGCCTGGTGATGTTGTTTCTCCTTTGCATGTAACCAGGTGCCTCGAGTGTCTGATTTTCTCTGTGTGTGTTCAGAATGTTTTCAGGAGAGTGAGCACCTGAAGGACAGTCTTAAATGTTGCCTTTTGCATCTGTTTGGCGCCATCGTAGCAGGTGGACAGGTGAGCTCACATCCACAGGTGTATGTCACCTATGTCATGAGCAGTTAACACTTTGGTTAAAAAAGAGAAAATGTTTGCTTTCTCCTGACTGGATGCTGTAATGGATCTCAATATAGACAGCTAAGAAAAGTACTAGGTATGTATTTGTATGAAATACATTGACAAAGATGAAAACAAATTGAAATTAAAACCTTGGTCGAAACCCATATAGATAAAGGGAGAAAGAGAAACATTGGTTTATATTGAGAAGTAATTTCCACGAATCACACTTAAGTTTACAATTTGATGCAAGAAAGAAGACCAGCTGAGTATACCATTAATTATAATGATGTCATTGCAATTACATTTGGGTTGCTGCATATTATATCAGTGTCAAGGGAAGATTATTAAACTTATGTTAATTTTCTCTCAGCGTAATGCTCTGTTGGCCATCTCGCCGGCCACAATGGAGGTGCTGCTGGGGGTTCTGAGTGGAGGTGAGTGTCTGAATGGAGGTGGAGATGGAGAGGATTGGGATAGTGAGGCTCCAGACAGAAAAGCGCTGCTGACGCTGGGCTGTTTGAGGGAGGTGGTGCACAGTCTTCTGGCCAGCAGCTCCGATCAGAGACAGGTGGAGATCAACTCTGTGCTGGAGAGCTACTTCAAACTGCTGAACTCTGACCCTGCCGCTGCAGCGCAGGTCAAAGGTCGCCCAACTCCACCCCGCTCGCGACACTGGGAGAGCCGCTTTGTGGCTCTGCAGGTGAACATGCTTGGTGAGTATACATACACATTTACCGAATCACTTTTCGGAGTGGCTTTGTAGGTAAAGAGCTTGCCTGTTAGGAAAGGTTGTAGGTTTAAACATTTTCTGCTCATGAACCTTCCACACAGAACAGCTCTGTCTGCCCAACAACTAATCACTATTTGTTTTTAATGTGAAAATGATTGGTGGGTTATGAAACAAATAAAGGTTGGTGTCCAGGGAGATGATATGTATATGTGTTAATTGGAGTCTCAAACAAAACTCTTAAAACTCTTTGACTGTTGTTTGAAGAATACTGTAATGTAACTGTGATAGTTAGATTGAGATGCTATTTCTGAGGCCAAGCATTAACAAAACACTTAACTGCAGCTCCTGACTAAATTCTGTTTCCATAGAAACCATCCAGGACATGTTTGAGTGCACGGATCGACCTGTTCTGCAGGCCATCTTCCTCAACAGTAACTGCTTCGAGCACTTGACCCGACTCCTGCAGAACAGCAAGGTGAGATCCAGTTACAGTCCTGATGAAACTTCTACAGTCACATCACAACTCTGAATCACAATAAAACACTTTTTGTTTTTAAAAATAATCATTCCATAGGAGCATTATGGAAAAATGCTTCCAGAAATCAACAAATTTTTTTTTGCAGTGTTCCATAATGTTCATTAAAATATCTTTAAACCAAACCGACCAGCATCAAAAACTTATTTTACAACGGCACACACTTCCACATGTTAGGTTCATTTTTAGTGTTCCTTCTAGAACCCAACTGTTGTGCTTCTGTTGGCACTGTGGCTTATAGGAAGTTCATGACCTATGGCCCTGTGCTGCAATGTGCTGGTTAACCTGAACATCCGTGTCTGTGTTAGATCCTGTCAGAATAAAGGGTATGACTGATTAGTTCATTGTTTAACTAAATGTTTTCTCAAGTTACAGTATTTTTCTTGTGGGTTTATCCACATGAGAGAATTTGTCTTGCCAATCAGTGTTCTGGGTTTACAATCCTGTGTTTGGTTTATTTGTCTTAGGGAGCAGTGTGTTGTGTGTTGTGTGCGTACCTGTGTGATTCAGATTGTGGGTCTTCACAAGAGTATGTTGCTATTAAAACTGTCTCACTGTGTCTATATATTTACCACTTCACAGCATGTACATTATATCTGCACTGCCTTCCGTCCATGCATGTGTCTGCCCTGTAGTGACGGAACACTGTGTCATGTGTCATGACCGTTGACCTCCTACCTTCTAACCTTTAACTCTTTGCACTTTCCTCTCACCTGACGTTTGTGCTTGCTGCGGTTGGCTCCGTCCGGCAGCTGGTTAACGCTAGGTGCACAGCTGCAGACAAGGACCAGAAAGATTTAACCAACAGGTTACTGACAGGAGAGAGTGAGATTCAGGTACCACCCACCTGTTGCCTGTTCCTCCCACATGCCATGCCCCCCTGCTGCCCGCACAGCCACTCCAGTACAAGTTCACCTGAGTTGTTATGATTTAAAGTAAAACTTGCAGCTTTGGATGGGCGAAATACAAGCTGAAATGAAAAACTGATAGAAGCCCGTTTATAAACCAGAAAAAAAAATCTGAAGTTCAGGCAAATCAAATTTTTCCCATAAGTTGTTGAGCTGGTAGTATCGTTTGTAATAACGTCTGTATGTTATGCAGAAATAATAAGTCCAGCCTGCATTAAACGGATAAATGTTGTAATGGAGTGGCCTTGTGTTTATTTATACTTGCAATCATTTCATTATATTTGTTTTGTTTTGCTTGTTTCCTCCCCTCTCCCTCTCCGCTCCTCCTCTGGTGTTTATGGTGATGGGGTTGGAATGCTGTGACATCAGCAGCTTTGTGTTGCGGTGGCGATTATGGGTTTATACCTGTTTATAGTTGTTTACAGCTATAACTTTCTTGATTTCATGTTTTAGTCTGTTCAGTTATTGGTTGTTTATTGCTGCTCGGTGTTTGTCCACCTCCAGCCAGGCTTTGTCCTGTTCTTATGTGTAAGAATTAGTCAATCATGATCAGCTGCTGATCATGTGATTTTGCTCTCAGTCAGGAGTCTCATGACACGGTGTGGCTGGACAGTGATGTTAAGGGCTGTTGACGGGACACTATATATGTATACAAAGTGAATGTGTTTGGTGTGTTGGTGATGGGAAGAGTTTTTAGGTGTGGTCTCTGTGCTTGATTCAGGTTCTTGCTCCTGAAACTTTTAAAGGGATAGTTCACACAAAAACTAAAACTTTTGATGAGGTGATGAGGTAAACACTTTTTGTCAGTTTTGAAGCTTGACAACCCTAAGCCTGCTTTTGAGAAAGTACACTTTTGACATTTTTCTAAACTTATTGTTTTGTGTTCCATGGCTTTGTAACAACATAAGGTTGAGTAAATGATAACAGAATTATATTTTTTCAGTGAACTATTGCTTTAATTTGAAGATTTATTTAATAGTCCACACAGAAATGGTTACATGTTGTGAGCAGGAATCAGAAAAGCAGCATCTAGATTTGAACTATTCACCCATCAACTATACTGCGCTTTAATATAACCATTCACAGATACATTTTCACCCACAGTGTCTGACTCTATTCCTGCCTGTTTATGTGAGCATTGTTCTGTTCGATAAAGAAATCTCCTCATCATGGATCTTCATTCATAATTTGCATGGCAAAGCAAGCAGATCTTTAGACAGGGCAGGAATAGAACAGGCCACACGCAGCCATTGGCTGTATCAGTTGAGTGACTGTTCTTTCCTCCAATCAGGTGTTCCAAGGGAGGCTTGACTCTCTTGCCGTGGCAACCATCAAAACTCTCACGACGGTGATGCACAAGTCTCCTGCTGCAAAGGTCTGTTAGATTCAAGTGATTGCTAGTTACTAGTTCCCAGAGTTAATTTTCAAAAGTGTGTTGATTCCTTTCATGGACATAATTTGGAACCACATGTTCCTAAAGGCACTTTTCTAATAAGGTTTCAACATGACACAGAACAGAAAAACTAGATCTTTATTCCCAACAGGAACGTTGTCATTGACAGCTGGATAAAATGCCGCTGTAGGGCATCAGAATTTAAATGTTTTGTAGCTCTTCCCTGAACTGTCCTGTGACATTGTTCCAGTATAATAGAAAAGGGTTCTGATAAATTATTATTTATTATTATTTTTTCAGCCTTCCTTTTTGGTCCCATTAGGATTTTTTCCCAGAATTATGAGAAATAGGAATCCTGTGCACACTTTGGGAGCTAGCTAGGCACTGAGCAAGTGAATTATTCAGTAAATGAGTTAATGATAAAATGATGAAACGATAATCAAACAACATGCATCCATGCAGGAAGTGTTTAAGGAGCGGATTGGCTACACGCACCTGTATGAAGTGTTGGTATCACTGGGCCAACCATCACGACACCTGCTGAAGGAACTTATGAATATGGTGAGATAAACACTTCTTGTGAGCCAATCGTAACTGCTGGGGACAGACAGAATTCCATCTAATGATCCAGAGCAGTGGATCTCAGACATCTGGACTTCAGGGCCCCCGTTGTCCACAACAATATTTGAAGGCCAGATGAACAGAGAATTACATCTTATTAGTTAAAAGGGATTTGAACAAAGGTTTTTCCTTTGGGGACATTTGTATTTTGAAAATGGTAATATATCGCAATATATCATAATATGATATATGAATGCTTAAAATTCCAAAAATAGATTGTGGCTGAAATATCTTGACAGTATCGTGGGACCTCTGGTGATTTCCACCCCAAATTATTGTGTTTTAACTTTAACACTGACCCAGAACAAATAGAAATGATCTTTAGAGAAACCAAGCAAGTATCTCATGTTTAATGCTTGTTTCTGAGTAAGTGATCTATCAAAATGGGTGCTAACAGTTCATCTTCTCATGGTGTTCCTGCAGGCGGTTGAAGGTGAACATTCCTCTGTGGGTCTTCTGGGCATCAGTAACGTGGACCCTCTCCTGCTGCTGATCCAGTGGCTTCCAGATCTGGACTCTGCTGACCTGCAGATCTTTGCCGCTGATTGGATCCGTCGGATCTGTGGCCTGAACCGCCGGACGCGAGCCACCTGTGTCAACTCTTCCATGACCCTGAGGGTTCTGTCTGCTCTGGAGAGGCATGACCGACTTCACCGGGTCTGTGTGGAGAGCCTGGTGGGTCTGCTGGGCTCGCTGGGCAGCCAATCCCTGAGCTCCTCTGAGCTCCAGCACCTGCTGAGGCTCCTGCGTCAGGACGAATCGGGCCACCCTCACCCATATGTGGGTCCTGTGCTGCGGTCCCTCCTCAGCATGGTGCGCAAACAGGGCTTAGAGAGCGCCATGCAGTATTTTGACCTGTCCCCACCCATGGCTGGCATTGCCGTGCCAACCATCCTCCGTTGGCCAGGCTCCGCCTTCAGCTTTTTTGCTTGGTTGTCATTGGACCAGGATCAGCTGGGCCCACCCAGTAAAGGAGAGAAAAGGAAACAGTTGTATAGGTACGTAATAATAGGGGGGAAACACACAAGGACTTAGTGAATAGAATATTGAACTTGTAATTAAAGGCATAGTTGACTTTTTTTTTATAGACTTTTTTATACTTTTATAGTTGAGTAAAATTTTGTAATCATTGACTCAAGGTAAACTGGTAAGATTTTCTATCTTTCCTGGAACATTCAAAGAAATGCAAAGTGCATAAATTAATTTATGAAAAATATTTTCTCAATGTTATGTATATGCATGTAGTTTTTTCACTCCGGGTGGCACCGGGTTCGAGGCCTTTATCAGTTCTGCTGGAGTGCTTGTGGTTGCCGTTTGCACCAAGAAAGAATATGTTACCGTCATGCTGCCTGACTACTGCTTCTGTGATTCACTGTGGGTGAGTCACATGAGAACGTTTCAAAGAGAACATTTTAACTCATAGTTATAGCATGGATGAATTGAGGCCTGTTTTTCAAAGAAGAAAGGCATTGTGGGAATCTGAGTCTAATGAGATGATTTTAATTTAACCTTCAGCACAATATTGGTGTAGTTCATGTGCCAGGAAAGAGACCGTTTGGCCAGAGTTTGGTTTATATCTATGTAGATGGACAACAGAAGTTATCAGCACCTCTAAAATATCCAGCCATGACTGAGGTGAGAGATGTTTATGTTTGTTGATACGTTTCGTTGATACGAGTCTATATGTGAACTTTACTTGTTCATAAAATTATCAAGGCTTTCTTGAAACCCCTCTATCTCCCTCTCTCTCCCTCTTTCCCTCTCTCCCTTTCCCTCTCTCTCTCTCTCTCTCTCTCTCTCTCTCTCTCTGTCTCTCTCTCTCTCTCTCTGTCTCTCTCTCTCTCTCTCTGTCTCTCTCTCTCTCTCTCTGTCTCTCTCTCTCTCTGTCTCTCTCTCTCTCTGTCTCTGTCTCTGTCTTCAACTTAGGCCTTCACGTCATGCTGCATTGGTTCCGCGGGTCACCGCACCACAACCCCTCCCCCCTCTCAAATCCCAGACCCTCCTTTCTCTGTGGGAAACACCTCCGGACGCTCCTCATTGGGTGGCATCCTCCCGGGATGGGGCGGGCTGCTGGGGACCAAACCTGAATCAGTCACCAAACTCATTTCTGCAGGAACTCAGGACAGTGAGTGGGGCAGCCCCACCTCACTGCAAGGGCAGCTGGGAAGCGTCATGGCATTCCATGAGCCCCTCCAAGCCAATCACATCAAAGCTCTCTGTAGCGCAGGACCAAACTGCATCTCTCCCCTTAAAAGCCAAGAGGCGGAGCTTGGAGACTTGGCAACCAAACTTTTGCTGCACTATTCACCAAAGGTAAGTTGTCTGTATGTGTCAGTGTAAAATTAGACAATATATATAGGGCAATATAGCTAAAAATATCCACTAGACCACTTTACTTAGTGATTGCTATCAGAATGTGAGGAGACTTTCAATCAGCATAGCAAAAAAGGTTTGTGGAAAAAATTACCTGTCCTGCCTATAAAAGGTTTTTACAATGAGAGAAACTGTTACATAAAGAAATAAATTTACAATAAATATTTCGTCTATACTCCCAGTAATGTACATGTTGTCTTACACACAGGCATGTAGGAACCCGATATGTTTGGACTTGTCCCCTAATATGCTGCATGGACGCCTGACAGGAAATAAAGTGGTCAACTGGGAAATCAAAGTATGTATGGCATGTTTCCTTCTAATCTTTCAGCGTCCATCTTGTATTCATGTTATTAGCTCTGAGTTTGTGTAATCTGTTCAAATAACACTCAACTTTGTGCTGAGACTTTGTGCAACTTTGTGTAGATGTGCTAACATCTACTCACACAATCTCTTGTTCAGGACATGATCAACTGTGTTGGGGGTCTGCCTGTGTTGCTTCCTATCTTGGAACAGTTGACATTGTTAACCCCTGAGTTACATCACATTGACCCCTCGGGGTCAGAGTTCATCACCCCTGACTCTGCCACACCTGCTGATGGAGACTGGGTCATACTGCCCTCAAACAGGGCATCAGGTGAAATGTCATTATGGTTCCTCGTACTGGTTTTGTAGTGCTCTTGGTGCACAGAGCAGATATGCTGCCTTTCACATAACGTACACCAGGGATTCAGTGAATGTGTGTTTATAATGTTGTCGTCTTTATGGGCATCTGTTACTCAAGAGGCCAGATTGGAGAAGAATCTCGTGGCAACTTTCTTGCTAGTGGTCAAACATTTCCTGCAACGGCACCCGATAAACCAGGAAACTCTTCTGCATTCGCATGGTGTGGCCACTTTAGGAGCTCTGCTTCAGAAGGTACTCACACGTCCCTGTTCTTCACAGCACCAAGTTTCTTCTGGTCCTTCATATCTGACTTCTGCAGTCTTTTTGACTCTGTTTGTACCTGGACTCATCTGTCTATCTGTGGGTGTGTGTGTGTAGTTGCCTGCGTTCCTGGTGGATGTGAGCGTGCTGGTGGCCGTTCAGCTGTTGATTGAACAGGTGACATATGAGAAGAACTCGCAGCTCCTGCAGCAGCTGCACACACACCTGCTCTTCAACTTCAACATCTGGAATCAAGGAGATTTCCCACTTCGCATTGGTCAGTGTGCATGTGTGTGTTTTAAGGCTTGGTGTACTTTGTTTTCCGTGTTCCACTTCGTCTCATGCAGGTGAGTGTGCAGGTCTTTCAAAGTGTACTTCACTGAGCGTGAGTGTGGACGCATGCTATCTTGTGCACTATTTATTCTCTGTTAAGCTGAGACCTCTGCAGGCTCTGCTAGTGAGGAACAGACATCACAGTGACTCTGGGTGTGCCGGAGTGGAACAAAGATAAGCACACTTTAAGCTTCGATCACCCAGTCAGTGTCTGCTGTTTGTTTATATATTTCAACAAGCAAACTGTTCATACATGTGTCCTTTATTAGACCACGATGCAATGCAAGTACACACACATCTGTGAATGCTCTGCCATTTGTTGTTCTACAACATGTGCTTTTGTGTTATATTGTGGGTAACATTCATCTCCCAGGGGTGCTGGAATTATCACGTCTGTGATTTCACTGGACGTTAAATATTAAATTAAAGCATTAAAATATAGCAAAAAAATAAAAAATGTCAGCAGTTGAATTTACTTTAACTAATTGAAGCTCAGCAAGATACTCTTCAGTCTGTTGCTTCACAATGACAGTATTAGACTCAAAAGAGAAACAGGCTGTAGAGAAATACAGAGAAAAACGATTTGCGATAGTTCCTGCTATAGCGCCCCTTGTGGCAGTTCTAAGACTGCAGCTCGTACTTAAATTGCATTCTGACTGCGCAATTTTACGAATAGTGAATTCAAGGTTGTGTAGCTAAAATTATCATATACTTTTTATAGTATCATGTAGTATTTTTCTTGCCTTAGACAAGCTGATTTTCATAATGGTGTGATGTGTTTGGTGTTTGTGTCATGGTGAAGGTCACATCCAGTACATGTCCACCATTATCAAAGACAACAGGAAGCACTTCAGGAAGAAATACGGCGTTCAGTTCCTGCTGGATACCATGCGCCTTTACTACAGGTAAGACATGTCCCAGAATTCTTCAGTCCTCTGCATCGCCACGCTTATGGTGTCAGTGTTACTGAGATGTCACTTCCTGGTTACTCTCCTCCTTAGACTCCATCAGTTTATCTTCCCATGTTTTCTGCTTTGCAGTTGTGGAAGTAAAGATGGAAATTTGAGTGAAGACGACATTAAGACAATCAGAGCATCTCTCTGTGGCCTTCTGAAGTATTACATCAGTAAGGGCACCACCCAAGAGGAGATCCAGAGCATTCTGGGATATATTGCTGCCATTGGAGACGAGGAACAAGTGAGATAAGATGCCAGCAATTTGCATGCTGTTTGTCTGACCTGGCATCAGTGGGCAGACTGCAGGACCGCAATTGTTTGTCAGATTTGCCCTTTAGAATTTGAAGGAAAAGTGATTATATAAGTCAAATGATATAAAGTTAAAGAGATTTTTTATGCCGTATGTAGGTTTATGGTGATTGAAAATCTAAAGAAAAACATGCTATACTGGTAATTGCCATTTGGTGAACATGAAGCTAAACTATTCTAAATATACAGAGTTTTCTTAATACCATCTAGGCCTTCAGACAACCACCAGCTGGCTGATTTTTGATATTGTGAATATGTGTAGTTTTGCACGTTCCCTGAGGCGGCAGGAAAGTGTTGCTCTTTTCCTCTGAGTGTGTCTCCAGGAGAGAGGTGCTCTCCCATGGTATTATTGATCTGCTCTTTCTAATCAAACACCCTGTCAGAACAGACCTCCTCTTCTGTCTTAATCTTGATTATTGCTAAAGTTAAATTCACTTAACTGCAAACTGAATTTACAGCCCCGCCGATTTATTTGATAGGCTGAGTCTGGAATCCCTGCCTCATCCTAGTTTAACAGTAAACAACCCAGTCAACATAATTGACAGTGCTGCCTTAGCAGAGCACAGTCAAGAACATTTTTTCTTTTTGCTCTATTAAGTGTATTGTGACTGTTGCACAGTATGCTTTCTGTGTTTTCACTGTGCTGTTAACTCTGCTAGCTTCTGTGCTGCCCTGCTGACATCATTTTTGGTTTGTTCTTTGTTCTGTGTTACGAATATCAGAGTTATGGGTCTCTGTGTCATTGACTGTGCTAACAACTGTGCTGCTCTGTCTTCTGTGCTGGAGTTTACTGGCCTGTGCTGTCTGTATCATTGACAGGGCTTTAGTAGCTCCAGTGTTTCCCAGTGTTTAACTCCAGTGCCCCCATATTTTGACTGTTGTATGCTGTGTCCTGGTGACTGTGCTGTTGTTTTCTGTGCTGTGTTGCAGCTGTGTGGGATGTTAGAACTGCTGTTGACTCTGCTGCAGACCAGCACGGCACGTGATCAACTCTTCCTGCTGCTGTTTGAACCTGGAGCGGCCGACTCCTGCTACGCCCTGCTGCTTAACAACAAACATTCTGACCACCTGCGAGAGCTCATCTTCAAGGTGCTTGTTATTGTTGAGTGCGGCTTTTGTGTACATTATTATATCCTGCTTAACAGATCATTAGTTAACTCAAACTGAAATGCCTGTAAAACCATATACCAAATATTTATATGTAAGATTAATTATGATTTATTAATTAGCATATTATGTAATTAATTTGATTATAAATTATAATCGATTTACACCCTAGTTTAGATATTCATATTTGAATGTATGTGAACTATTAATCTGTTAAACATATAAATAGCATAACGGCAGTTAGTTGGTCACAACTGGACGGGCTCATCCAGGTTCTTAACGCCTGAACTTCACAAATAAATGAATAAATACATGGACATGAAATCTTGATTTGAGAAGAACATCAGTGTGATATGACAGATTTAAACAGCTATGTAGGAAATCAAATCGATTATACAGTTTTGGTGCTCATTATGCATTCATATTTGACAGCATGTTATCACCCAGTCACAAACAAGTATTCCAGTGAGTTGTGTAATCATGTTTGCTTATTATAAGTGTTGTTATAACCACTGTGTTAAACAAATGTAGTGTTAAAGGGATAGTTCACCCAAAAATTAAATTTTTTCCATAATATTCCAAATCTATCTGACTTTTTCTTCTGTAAAACACAAAATAATACATTACGGTTGTCACTGTTGTTTAATTACCAGCATTCTTCAAAATATCTTTTGTGTTTCTCAGAAGAAAAAAATACATACAGGTTTGGAATGACGTGGCGGTTTTTAGCTGAACTTTATGTTGTGTGTTTGGTCATCTCTGCAGTTATTTGAACGGATGCTGAAGTGTGATCGTGTGTATGAGAAGAGTAAACACAGACTGCGATTGAGGGATGTAGGATATTCTGGACTCAGTCTTCTGTTCTCTGACATGCACCTCACATCCTCCCTTGTCAAGTGCCTCCTTCACCAAGTGCTCAACACTGGTTAGTGTGATTAACACTCCAGTCACCAGTCCACCAGTCACACTGTTCAGCACACTTTGTTAAGAGTGCCATACTGATGCCGTGCTTGTAATCTGTGCTTCAGCTGGCCAATGTATCAGATATTCTTATTATATTTCTATTGATTTCGCTAGCACTGTGAAATTAAGCAACATTGTACATATTGTAATGAAATGTTTTCTGCATGCCACCCCTTGTTGGCCTTTGACTCTTTCATCTTTAGATACTGTGGTGAACTATAAGGACCTGATGGCTTTGGTTCTGCTGACCCACAAAGCTGGGCCCAGTGTTCGCCTGATCGTGTGCAAGAGGGTGAGAGATCGCCCTTCATTTCTGACATGTACACACCAACATTATCATCATAAAACATTTCATTAAACATATAGTTCAGCAAAAAAAAAATGTAGATCTGTTTTATACTCACCTTCATGTCACTCATACTTCCACGGCATGGAAATTTTGTTTCCTGCTCCCCACAGTCTAATTCTTGAGTGTTTTTTTCCCATCCTGCAGCTGTATGCATTGTTGCAGTCTCAGCAGGATGCAGCATTGCAGATCTCCAAGCAGATGTGTTGGCAAGACACTCTAATGCGTTTGTTTGTCCGGAGCCCAGTGAGCGACGCAGGTTCTGGCCGCGGTGATGCAGCCAGTCTGGGGAGTTTTGAACTGAACCGCAGCAGCGGAGGAAACCGTCTTGAACCTGCGCTGGAGCGCAGGCCTCTGTGCAACAGCGTTGGGAGGCTAAACGAAGAGAGAGACAGCGTTTCAGACGGTGCTGGAGACAGCAGATCCCTAGACAGTCTAGATAACGGAGACCTAATGTCCCTTTCCGACACCCCGGGGGATGTGCTGACACCCAAAGCTTGGAGTGGGAAAGCAGGGGTCTTGAGTTTGGACCTTTCTCAGGTGCATCTGTTCGATCACGGGGACAGTGGCAGCCAGACCCCCGGAAGCATGCCCAGCACGCCCTCTCCCCTGGAGAACGCCAAACCTTTTCCCGGAACCTCCTCTCTGAATGACGACAGCTTCCTGTTCAGTGATAACGTCTCCCTTGGGGAGTCTTTTAGCAGTGTGGAGGTGAGGCTAGAGATCTGGTGTTTGTTTCTGAGCGATGAGTCAATAGATGGACTTTTTAAAGAGCATTAAAAAGATGCTCTTTAAAAGTTCACTTGGGTGCTGGATTAAGTTTCTCTTTTACTGTTCAGCGCACAGAGGAGGAGCTGGCTCGTTTGTTGCTAGAGATCGTGTTGTGTGTGATGTGGAGGGGTGTGGAGGGGTCTGACGATGCTGCCTGGCTGGAGAGGGGGCAGGTTTTCTCCGCCCTCACCAAACTGGGCACAGCCAATGAGTTGCTGCTACCCGTTGACCACATCAAACTCAGGTGAACGAAAACTGTTCAGTATGTTTCCTGTTATGTTTAGTAAACTGTTTAGGTGCGAGTTTTTATTACATATGAATAAAAATATTTTTATTATATATTTTATTATATATTCCGTCATGATGATAATACTGATCATGACGGTTTTTCTCTTCTCTTTCCTCAGCCTGATGGAGAGGATGTTGGAATGGGCCGTAACAGACAACCGGGAGGCGACGACTGCCACCGTGCCTCAGCACACAGAGAATGCGGTGCGTCTTCTGCACATGGTGCAGGACTTCCTGCAGGCTGAAGGTCTGGTGAACCCTGCACTATGGACGGAAAAGGTTCTAGAGGAAACAGTGACTCTGATGGACGGGCTGATGGTGTGGTATGCTGCGGGGACGCAGTGGCTGCAGCTGTCTCAGGTCGGGCTGCGACTGCTGCTTGGCTTTATGGCACAGGAAGACCCGCAGGTGAGAGCCAGAAAATGATCACACTCCAGTGCAAATCTGATAGTAGAAATGCACAAAGCCGCCATTTATATCCGTGATTTACCACTCAGCTAGCAGGGAACATTCTCAAAATGTTGGCTGACATTCTCTAAAAGTTCTCTCAAATTTATTAAAAAACACGTTCTTACAGTAATGCTAGTATAATGTTTTAACGTTATTGGAATGTTTTAAAAACATTACAGAATTAAAAAACGTTTAATAACATTTTTGTTAATGTTAATACAATGACTAAAAATCAACAAATACTAAAATTTCAATTCCTATTATTGAGTTAAAAAAAATGGTACAAATACAGCCCTTGTTCACACATTAATCTGTGTTACTGTATTGCTTTTTTGTTCCGTCAGGTGTGTGCCATGGCAACAGCCAAGCTGAACGGCATCCTGCAAACAAAGACGGTGGAGTCTCAGGACGAGGCCTGTTACCTTCTGGGTCGTGTGGAGGGAATCCTCAGACGTGCTGTGAGTGAGGAGAGAACAGAGGACACCTACTCATTTTTAGTTCCTCTCCTCCGAACTCTCCTGTTTAAAGTGCACAAGCTCCTGTACATGGAGCTGCACCTCCCTTCTCTGCCCGACACCAATGGAAGCCCGTCCTTTTTCGAGGACTTCCAGCTCTACTGCAACTCCCCCGAGTGGAGGGTCTACCTGGATAAATATGTAAGAACCTTTAGATCCTGAGGCTACAATGAGTCTGCTCAGTCAGAGTTTTTCATTTCACAATGTTTGCTTGAGGTTTGTTTCACACAGCTCACACAAGCATGTTATTCCCAAGATCTGCGTTCAAAAGAAAATAAGCTCACAGCTAAAGCTGTACTGACAGATAAGCCTGCTGTAACCGGCTGAAATAAGTGCCCTATGTAAAACTGGCCCGAGTCCAAACTTGACTGTGTTTGTCCCACTGAGCCTGAAAAAAAGCCTAAAAAAAAATTCATTGTACTTTTGTCAATTAAGTAACGATTAAAAAGAATCAACAAAATCACAGATTTTTGATTTTATTACATTTTAAAAAATGTCCCACCTTTTCTGGAACTGGGGTTTGTATGTTTACATGCATCAGGCGTGACACAATCATCCTGCAGTGTGACATACCATACGCAAGAAAGTCAAATGAATCCACGACCACACAAAAACCTTTAGTGTTAAAATTTTAGACTTTCACTTTTAATCATGGAGGCTAAATGTGGTGTTAATTAACTGATTAACTCATGTGTAATTACTATATTAATGGTTGTGTTTAGTGCTCATCTTCTCTCTCTGTCAGAAGTAACAGTAAGTTTTTGTTTTGTCAGATCATCCCTTACATGAAGCAGTATGAGATCGAGTTGTTCAGTCAGGTTCATGAGAACATGGCTCTGTTCTGGAAAGACTGTTATGAGTCCTTCATGCTCAACCTCCACCGCAGGGATCGAGAGAGAGGAGAGAGCAAGATACGCTTTCAGGTATAAAAATACATTTGTGTGGCAACTTTCTGTTACAGTTAGAATTCAAACACAGAACACAGATTAAAGCATTTTAACAGCAAGTAAATGTGTTTTCTCTTCACCTCAATCAAACTCAGGAACAGTTTGTGGAACCGTTCAGTCGCCGTGGGCGTCAGGAGAACCTGAGGTACAACAGCATGCTGAAGCAAATCCACACGCAAAACAGCGCCATCCTCAGGCAGTGGAGGGCAGCACGCCGAGGGCTCTTCTGTGAGAGAGGACCGTGGGTGGACAGGTGAGTGTTAAGGATGATCAGTTTTTCAGTTCTTTGTGTTTAGATGTTGTGGAGACCCGGGGTGGGTTGGCTCAGTTTTGAAAATCATGTAGTGTAATCAAGCCTTAGCGGATACTTGCAATGAACATTTAACATCTCTGGGACAACGGACCAGAAATGTTCACATTTTCCACACAAACTGTTTGTTCTGCTACGTGCCATCAGCTAGCAATAACAAAAGTAGAAATTCATGTGAAGTGTCATTGGATGTGCTGACACTTGAATTTTAAAATACACTTATAAAGTTTATCCACACTGTAAAGTGTATTTTGCAAGGCTGTAAACTGAAGGCTATAGACGTTATCTAAAGATTAGTAGAATGAGCCCTGTAATATGTTGTCTCCCAACTTTCTGTTTCACCTTTAAAACAAGAAGGAAAACTGTTCTAGTCAAACAGGATCTTTAAAGCAGTTGTATGTGTGTTGACAGGCACCAGAAAGACGTTCACTGGAAGCTCTCTAGCGCTGAGAACTACTCGCGTATGCGACTGAAACTGGTGAGGAACTACAACTTTGACCCTCACAAGGAAGCCAGCGCCCTGAGAGACAACCTGGGTAAGACGCGCGATGAAGCCGCACTCAGAACCTTTGGCTATAATAGGGAAAATAACCGTTTTGTGTGCGTCTCCTCAGGCGTACAGCACCAGCAGGTCAACACAGAGTCGCTGCTGTTAGAAGCCGTGAAACAGGTGAAGGTCAGTGACCTAGAGGATGACATCCTGGAACCCCTGGAGGAGGATCCCACATCGGCCAATCAGTGAGTCTCGCTTTTGATGAACTGATAATCTTTTTAAGTCAAGTCATCTTTATTTACATAGCGTTTGTACAATACAGATTTTTTACCTATATGACTGAGACCTCATGACTAAGTGCACAGTGTAAAGTGACTTTTGACATGATGATTGTCTTGCATTGTCAGTTTATTGATTTGCATATAAACTCTTAAAATGTTTTTTGTAGTGAGCTGGGGTTTGACAGTTAGTATTTTGTTGTCTCAGGGCTGATTCTGAGGAGGCGGGTCAGAAGGAGAAGCTGGTGATCTCAGAGGACTGTGAGCTGGTCACGGGGGTGGATGTGTATCCAGGTCGCCTGGAGCTCACCACACAACACATATACTTCTATGACAGCAGCACCATAGAGAAGGAGGAAGGTGAGCAGAAATTAAGTGTGTGATGCTGGGATATTTGACAGGGTAGAAGGTGAAAAGGCTTTGCTGGTTTGTTCCTCAGGTGTAGGTCAGGACTTTAAGTGGCCTCTGTCTCTGATCAGAGAGATCCACCTGCGCAGGTACAACCTCCGACGCTCCGCCCTGGAGATCTTCCTCATCGACCAGACCAACTACTTCCTCAACTTTAAAAAGGAGGTGAGAGGTCTTCAGCCAAACGTTCATTAACTGTCAGTGTTTCTTCTTGCTGTGTTTCTGAGGATTGGTCATTTTTTGGATTTGATTGACAGGTGCGTAATAAAGTCTACAGTCGGATGCTTCTGCTGCGAACTCTTTCTCTTCATGACACGCGATCTCCTCAGGAAGTCCTTAAAGCCTCGGGACTTACTCAGGTCACTACACTGAACAGCTTTCATTTAACAGTGTTTAGTTCACTCATACTTTTACAGTAATGAGGAACTGTATCATACTAGTGTCTCTCTCTCTCTCTCTCTCTCTCAGAAATGGGTAAACAGGGAGATCTCAAACTTTGACTACCTGATGCAGCTGAACACCATCGCAGGAAGAACATACAACGATCTTGCTCAGTATCCTGTGGTGAGTGACATTTACACATGCTCTGGATTGTGATCCACATCTTCTATATCTTCCGGAATGACCTCATATGATGATTTCTGATTTGTTTAGTTTCCCTGGATTCTATCTGATTACACATCAGAAGAGCTTGATCTGTCAGACCCGCGTGTGTTCAGAGATCTCTCCAAACCTGTGGCTGTCCTGAACGAGAGGAACGCCAAAGCAGTCAGAGAAAAGTGTGTTTCTCTCTCTCTCTCTCTCTCTCTCTCTCTCTCTCTCTCTCTCTCTCTCTCTCTCCTCTCTCTCTCTCTCTCTCTCTCTCCCTTTCTCTTTCTATCTCTCTCTCTCTCTCCCTCTCTCTCCCTTTCTATCTCTCTCTCTCTCCCTTGCTCTTTCTCTCTCTCTCCCTTTCTCTCTTTCTATCTCTCTCTCTCTCGTAGGCAGTGTTTTGAAAAATTATTGATGCAGACCATGAAGGATTAACATAATATTAGGCATCAGGTTTTGTAAAATGCATGTTTTAGACTAATTTAAAGCAGCATCTTGGAATTAGTTATTTGTGGGTAGTATCAATGTAGTATTTTCCCTGTTTGCTGCCTATTACATCATAATTCATAATTGTAACTAGAGAATGACTTAAAGCTGTTTTTTATGACACCATCAGCCACTAGACATGAAAGCAGCTGAATAGGGTTTGAATTGAGTCGCAGTCTTGATAACTGATAGTGTTTTAGTGTGTAAAGTTGATGTTCGTGAATATAGTTTGTTGTAACTGATGTTTGAT
The DNA here is from genome assembly GCA_036877525.1 of Chromobotia macracanthus. Taxonomy (NCBI): domain Eukaryota; kingdom Metazoa; phylum Chordata; class Actinopteri; order Cypriniformes; family Botiidae; genus Chromobotia; species Chromobotia macracanthus. Next base: position 1,934,126 of record JAZGTH010000001.1, read on the forward strand.
CTGTAGGTATGAGAGTTTTGAAGACCCCACCGGCACCATCGACCGTTTCCACTATGGCACCCACTACTCAAACGCAGCGGGTGTCATGCATTACCTCATCAGAGTCGAACCCTTCACCTCCCTGCACATACAGCTGCAGAGCGGAAGGTTCGTTTTTCTCAGACTCGCCTCAAATAAGAATAATAGTTTAATTATCCTCAGGAGGGAAATTTGTGTGGGCAATACAAAAAAGATACATCCATAATAATCATACAGTTGTGTCCTTTGCACTAGAGTTTAACAATCTTATGGCCAGAGGAACAAAATACTATGTACAATATTGGTTAAAGTTTTCTGCACAAATAAAATTTTTATGCTTTTACTGGTACAGTCTGCTGCTGTACCAGTAAAAGCTGTACTGACCTAAATATGTAACTTCTTTTGTAATTGACTAACCTCTGCCATGTGAAATAAATAACAATTATACAGGTGTGTTTATCTGGAGACTCTAATAATGTTGGTCTGATATTGGACTTTGTTTGCATTTTGCAGGTTTGACTGCGCAGACCGTCAGTTTCACTCGATTCCTGCCACCTGGCAGACGCTCATGGACAACCCCAATGACGTCAAAGAGCTCATCCCAGAATTCTTCTACTTCCCCGAGTTCTTGGAGAACCAGAATGGTGAGCAGAGGCAGCAGCGTGAACGTTTTCTCAGAGGGGCTTCTCAAGAAACTGTTTTCACACAGGTTTCTGGGTCAAGCTGATTGGATACTGAAACAAACCTTGTTTTAATATAGTGTTTAAACATGTTAAAGAGATCAGCCTATGAGTGACTAATTATAGTTGTCTCTGCATATTAAGCAGGGATAGCAGAGAGTATTTCATCATTGGAAAAATTACCCACTTTACCTTTTAAAGAGTTAAAAAGTTTCTTCCACTCAAGCTCTCTCTCTGTGTTGTAGGATTTGACCTGGGTCGTTTGCAGATCTCTAAAGAGCGAGTAAATGATGTCATCCTGCCTAAATGGGCCAAATCCCCTGAGGATTTTATCTACAAGCACCGCAAAGCCCTGGTGAGTCCCTTTCTGATGACCTCATCACGATTCTTCCCTGCTAACCTCAATACAGAGCCTGCTGAGAGGAGTGTGGAACTGAATACAGCCTCTGCCTCAGCATCTGTGTCTCTCTTCATCATCTCTGGCCTAATAAAAGCTAACGGAGTAAAAAAATAGCCCCATGAAAGGTTACAAAACTAGAACGACTGAATATGTGACAGAAAAGACTTTCCCAGTCATCATCTTACAGTGAAATGAAAGAAAGCGTTGGCCTCAGATCTGTCGTATCATAATTATTATAAATAAGAAATACGTTTTGGAAGCGTGTAGGGTTTGATTAATACTAGTATCAGCCTCACGGACCACTGGGCGATTGTCTGATGCATGAGGCACACAACATTGAAAATGCTTGAGGAGTTTTGAAGTCGTCATCTGATTGGTTGAATTCTATAGGATTTTCAGGGACATATGTGTTGGGTTTTTTTAATGGTCCGCATGAAAACATGATGCTGACCAAAACGAATTGTGATAGGTTGCTTTACACCTCGATGTATTAACGTTCATGCTTCTGAAATGATGATCACACTTCCGTTTTTGGTACAGCTGTTTTTTATTCCTGTTTTAGTGTTTAACCGTATAATGTGTGGCTCTTTGTGTGGATGATGTGTGTCTGTCTGGGCAGGAATCAGAGTATGTCTCTGCTCACCTGCATGAATGGATTGATCTGATCTTCGGTTATAAACAGAGGGGCCCCGCTGCCGTGGAGGCCCTTAACGTCTTCTACTACTGCACGTATGAAGGTATGAGACCCCGCATCATACAAGCTTGCAGCCCTTACTGTGGTGACATTTACCTGTTTAATTTTAGTATGAATGTTGTAGATTCATTGTCTGTTTAAATCTAATTTATTTTCAACATTTGTGCATGCATTTGAATGTTAGAATACCATTTTTGGATGAAAGTGTTTTTTTTTTTTTTATTTGTAAAAGAGATGGCCATTATATTAATCCTGCAGTAGTGTTGAGTTTCCATCTATTGTTTCACTGTGATCTAAGCACACATACTACAGTAACTGTGCAAGAACTATAATAAATGTACAGATAGAGCTGTTTGTGACATCAGAATAATTGATCACAAATGTGAATAAATATTGTTCCACTGCCACTGAAATTTCTTTTTTGTAGCTTCATATATAAAGATCTATAGACACAGTTTATAACAGTTCTGTTTATAACAGACAAAATTGTGTTTATTACGTGGCTCTTTGGAATATTTGATTCTGATTGGTCAATCATGACATCCAGCAGTCAAATATATTTGCATAATAGCCGCTAAACTGCGGTTCTGACCCGGGTGACTGATTAGCTATGGAGCCGCGCTGGTGTAATGTCTCTATTATTTCTCTGTGGTCTCTTTCTTTTCCCGTTTATTTATTTATTTGTTAGCTGGGTAATAAGCAGGATAATGTACCATCAGCCAGGTCATTAGTGTAAAATAAACCCCTCGAGGGGCCCATTCAGGGTCCTGATCGTCCAGTCAGGGTTTATTTTGTGATAATGACCGACAGACTGATAACTTACATAATTTAAGAAGCTAATGTTTCTCAAATGTTCCAGGGGCTGTTGATTTGGACGCTATCACAGATGAGAAAGAGAGGAAAGCTCTGGAAGGCATGATCAGCAACTTTGGACAGACGCCCTGCCAGTTACTGAAGGTACCACACACTGATGTCTCTTTTAACATGCTAGAAACTTTAAAAAAACATTCAAATAGCGTTGAGAACATCTGCAGTGTCTTTAAATGCAGGACATTAGTTTATGACTTGTGGTGAAATAAACAAGTCAACATGAAGGAAATGGGGTTTTGCAGCATGATCCATCTTAATTTGCATGTGTGTGTTTAGGAGCCGCATCCTGTCCGTCTCTCCCTAGAGGAGGTTGAGAAGAGGAGGTCTCGTCTGGATTCCTGCCCTCTCAACGTGTTTGAGCATCTCACTGACCTCAAATCATTCTTCATTGAGGTGGGTGTGTCCACTTAGTGTCAATCAACTGATGTTGCTTAAACTTCCTGTTGCTGGTAAAACATGATGCTAACTACCTCAAGACCATCATGGGTTTTGTGGCCATGATATGCGTGTCATTTTGGAGAAAAGCATCTGACAAAGTCTTCAATTTAAATCTTTGTGTTTTAGGGCATCAGTGACAATGTGCCTCTGTTTAAAGCCATCGTCCCAAAGAACCAATCACATTCCTTTATCTCACAGGGAAGCCCAGATACTCTGGTGAGTCTGACATCATTTCGTATTTTGCAACCAGATCAACATGAAATCAACATGAAATCAACATGAAATCAACATGAAATTGATATTCCAAAAAATTATTTTTCTAAAACAGCTTTTCTTTTTAGCTGTGTGGGCTGGAAAAATAATATTAAGTAATATCAGAGCTCAGTTTCCAAGATGCAGTCAAGTTGCACTGGAAGAAATTAAGCCACACCCAACATTATTTCCTGCTGTATATTTTTTTTAGTATGGAATATGTCACATTATTACAACTCTCTGGAGTACTTGATTCTGATTGGTTCAATGTGACATTCAGAGTACTTGATTCTGTTCAGATCCATAAAATATTTGACGCTAATGACTGACTGACTGACTATACCTTGTCCTGGTTTTATGTCATGATGCCTGTAAGATTTCTGAAAAATTTCTGATAATCTCTCAATGGTTTGGGTTGTCAAGGTAACGGTGAGCCAGAACTGTTTGATGGGAACTCATGGTTGGTTGCCCTACGACAAGAACATATCCAACTACTTTACCTTCATCAAAGACCCCACCGTCACCAGTCCAAAGTGAGTCGAACTGAAAGTTCTCCTGCATCCTGACTGGAGCAGTAACTGTTTTTGCAGCTGTACATTTGTATTTACAGAGCATTTGTGTAAAAACATCTCTTGCTCTCTCTCGCTCTCTGTAGGACACAGAGGTTTGTAGCAGGGCCGTTCTCTCCAGGGGTTGAAGTCTCAGCTCAGCTGTTTGTTGTATCTCATGATGGGAAGCTGCTCTTCAGTGGAGGACACTGGGACAACAGTCTGAGAGTAACGTCACTCGTCAAGGGCAGAACAGTGGGCCAGCACATTCGTCACATGGGTAATAATCTCACTCTCTGTTTTTATCACATGACACAAACACACTGTGTTCTTACTGTATTATGTGTGTGTGTTTGCTCGTTCCTGGCAGACATTGTGACCTGTCTGGCCACAGATCACTTTGGGATTCACCTAATCTCGGGCTCCAGAGACACAACCTGTATGGTGTGGCAGGTGCTACAGCAGGTACATTCAGTACTCCTGGAAAAACACCTGCTCAGTTCTTCACCGCTCAGCACAGACATTTGACTCAAAGTTTTTCATTTTTTACTAAGTTTTTTTTTCAACATTTCAACAATTTTTTTCCACGTGCACGTGCGTGTGCGTGTGTGTGTAGGGAGGGGCTCCAGTGGGTCTGTCCTCTAAACCCATGCAGGTGTTGTACGGACACACAGATGAAGTTGTGAGCGTATCTATCAGTACAGAGCTGGATGTGGCGGTTTCTGGATCACGGGTTAGACCTCTCATACTATCCCTCAAAATCACACCCTGCATCACCTGCACACCCTGCTTGACATCTAACATTCATAGTGTAAATCTTGCTTTACACAAAACACTGGAAATTAGCACATGGAAATTTACACTCCCTAGTCAGTAACTTTAGTCACTCATTTCATATTCTGAAGATATGGCCAGTCATAAGATAATGTCATTTATATACAAAGGTCTTAAAGGTACAGTACTGCATATAGGTATACTAATTAAAAATGGCCATGTAAAACAATTACTGTTATTGGTGCATCTAATATTTCCTAACTTTAGAATTGAACTTGATACAAACAGTGTGGAATATGACCACTTTCATATAACACTGTGTGTGTGTAACAGGATGGAACAGTGATTATTCACACAGTGAGGAGGGGTCAGTACATGCGCTGTTTGCGGCCGCCTTGTGAAAGCTCTCTGCCCATGTCCATCATGCACCTGGCTGTGTCCTGGGAAGGGCATTTAGTGGTGCACACCTGCATTGAGGGCAAAGCCACACTGAAGGTGTTACACAATTCTTTAACACAAACCCTGTTTCCCTCTCTGTTTGTTTCACAAGTTTCACGAGAGGCAGTTATTTGGCATTTATACAATTCACACTGGGGAAACTGCCCATTGAAATGCTTGTGATGAGGCTTATACTTACAATAACATTTACAGGACCAGACACAGATTTAAAACATTACTTAAACACAAGTGGAGGGCATCAAAATGCCATGTGCTATTACAAAATGTTATCACTCACACTCATGTACACATGTAATCAGATCCTTGTGTTTAATGCGTGTGTTTAGGATAAGAACGCGCTGCACCTGTACTCTGTTAATGGGAAACACCTGTGCAGTGCTGCTCTGAAGGAGCAGGTGACAGATCTGTGTGTTTCTGGAGAATATGTTGTCATCGGCAGTGCGCAGGGCTTCCTGTCGGTCAGAGATCTCTACAGGTATGGCTTCTGTCTCAGTGTGCTGCTTCTATCTTATTGAATGAGTTGTGGTGATTTGGCTAGCTCTGCCCGTCACATTTCCATAGCCATCAAATTGTTTTTGTGTTTCCTAAAACAACAGCTGATGGTTGCTGATAATACCATACCAATATTACCTGTGGAAAATAGTTCAGATTCAAATACACATCAAATATACAGACTTAAATACATACATACATATTTCATTTTTATGATTTTTTTTATGAAGGTGTGCTTTATATCAGATTGCAAGTCATTTAAAATTATTTCTTCCTAACGTGATTGGTCCTGTCTCTCCCTCTCTACTGGTTGCCATGGCAGCCTGACTCTGTCTGTGTCGCCGATGGCAATGCGGGTGCCCATCAGGTGTGTTTCTGTGACTAAGGAACAATCTCACGTGCTGGTGGGACTTGATGACGGAAAGCTGATCGTGGTGGGCGTAGGAAAACCAGCGGAGGTAAAGAACTCCTTCAGGAACTACATCACTCAGAGGATGGAGGGCTCTCCTCTCATGAGCACACTGCGGGTTCGATCCCCCGCACGCTTGATGCATCTCAGAGACCAGAACACTTTCAGCCCTGACATCATTTAAGAGACACACACACTTGTGTGTCAAGCTCAGATACACACTCAATTACATAGCTACCTATAAATGAAGACTAACTCCAACACTGACCCAAAAAAGAAAACGTGTGCAGTTTTTAAATGTACAAAAAACATTCTCCACTTTATTTATAAATCACTAATTAAAGATGTCTCCAAATGTATTGATCAGATTTAGCTAATTTCTCTGCACTAATTTGTCCCTAATCAATCGAAGTCGCTTAAAAACGCAACATACACAAACACACAGTAAGAAAACAGCAGCAATGCTTTTAAACTTGCCAAGTAATTTGAACTTGATCAGTTGTTGCGTAAACCGTGTTGCCCGTGTTTGTGTGCATGTAACTGTTGTTTACTAAGTTTAGTGATGCTACTGATCATGTTAACAGTAGTCATGAGAAATCGTGAGATCGTAGTGTCAGTTTGTTTAAAATTAGGAAAAGATAGGAAAAGTTGGTGATTTCTGTTCTTTATTAAAGGTTTTTTGGCATTTGTGATAAACACTGTTCTTTGATTTTCTGTTTAATATCGGCTGGTTGAGTAGCAGTGTGTGTAGTTCTGCAGTGGATGAATGATACATTGTTTTGAAACACTGTGCAGATAAGTGAACATGGAGGTTTTACGTAAGCTGTATTCTGTGATTTCATGATAACATTGCTCTGTTTGTTTGAGTGTTATGACCAGCCGGACACAGCAACATTGGCTGAACCAGTGGCAAGTTTGGGGCAGGACTATATTTTTGGCAGATGATTATTTTTCTGATAAAACCGCTTGCAGTGCACTGGCCAAAAATGTACATCTGCATTTGTGTTCTTGCGTAGATTAGTTTTCTAGCCTAAGATTAATTATTTTTAAAATGTGTGGTTTGTATGCATAATATGGACACTTCCATCATAATCCCATGTAATGTTGCGTTTCCTCACTTAAAAATCTACCTTTTGATTTTGCACTAACCTCTGAATGAACCAAACAGTCACACGTGCTCATGAATCATTTTGTTTTTCCACTCTTCACTCCCTCTTTTACTTTATCCTCTCCTCTCATTCTCCTTTCCTCTCCTCCAATCTTCAGATGCGTTCAGGCCAGATTACGAGGAAACTCTGGGGCTCCAGTAAGCGTCTCACTCAGATCTCATCTGGAGAAACAGAGTATCACACCCAAGGGAAGCCCTGAACACACCCCTTAAATCACACCCCTTCTTCCTGATTGGCCTACTGCCGTCAATCACCACCGTCTCTCAAAATCATTGTTTCAGTATGGAGGATGGCTTTCCTCTTACTGAAACAATATGAAGGACTTTTTAATAGTATAACTAGAACCTGTATGCAAACCTGTGTGTGTGTTGAGCAAAACGATGTGCTTGTTTCTTTATGTTGAGTGTTTTTGGGAATTGGACCTGTGTTTGGACTGGTGCTGGCACCATCTGACTCTGTGTCCAGATTCTGTGAATGCCCTGATGTCAAACCGTCTGACCCTGCCCACCCTGTCTTTTTTTCTGCCATACCCACACACGTCCCACCCATTTTGATGGTTCTCATTCACATTTTATCACACAGTCATCTTAGTCATTATCATTACCACCATCATCAACATATTTTTGTCAACATGGTTCGGTCTTCGATGCTAATGTCTGTCTTGCATTGTTTTATGTATTTTTGTAGTTGTACTTTTATTTCTTTGCTTTCTGTGGCCTTGCCATTTTTTTGATTTCCACGACTGATCTTTTGTAACCTTTGAGTTGTTTTGTGATTGTCAGATGAGAAGACACACAGGCATTATTTATTTTCACAGTTGTGCGTTGGCGCATACAAAAAGTGGACGATAATTAACACCAGTGTAATTTTCAACAGATTTAAGTATGTAATACACAAAACACGTTGACAAACTATTCCAATACATCAACACATACAACACTATATTTTATGACAAATGCGACATTTATGGTTTGATGTCTTTACATAACTGTTGAATGTGTTGTGATTACTTGAATTGTGGTGTAGTTATTTCAATGAAGAATGAAAGATATGTTTTAATGTTATGGATGTACATGTAGCTGTGGTTTTATAAACGGTTTCTCAGTTTGATTTATAGATTTGTTTTTTCAAACATCTGCCGTAACAGTTTTTTTACAGTCTTGATAAACACTACAACTACAGCTGGGAGCAAGTTTTGAAGGGCTTTGTGAAAAATGACAGTAAGCAATATAGTGTGTCTCCCAGATTACAGTTATTTAAGCATTCCACTGTAAATTGCTAGCTAATCAATACCCTGCAGTCTTCCTAGTTTCCAAACAGAGCACTACAACAGGGAGGAGGGGGTACTGTACCTGGAACAGCTGTACGAGATGCTGCGTAATTCATTAGTCAGGTGACCTGCTGTTCTCTCCTCTTTAATGTTTCTAAGCCATGCAGTCATTGTTTACTATGCAGGTAAACGTCCAAACGTTCTAGAGAATTCCATTACTGACTGATGTCTGAATTCTTGTTCATATGCAGTTTTCTCACTGTTGGCTGGAGATGACTGTGTGTGTGCACACGTGCGCGTTTAATGTTTGTCTGTATCCTGCGGGCCCTTACAAACGTTACAACGGTGACCGTAGTTTCCTCCCAAATACCATAGTGAATTACTTTTACTACTGTGAACCCATAGTACACAAATACAGATTCACCTTCAGACAGTGTAAGAAGCTTACAGAAGCCTTCTGTCATTTTGTTTACTGCACTTTTAATACAGTAAATGTAGTAACTATGGTATTTTGACAGGAACTGTTACCCGTGGTAATTTTCTGTACGGACTTTGTTGGCGGGTTTATTTTTAAGTGTTGTTCTTTTCACCTGTCTTTCTGACAGATTTTCATTCCTATAATAAAAGATTTTGAACTGTAAGTGATTTATGATGTGGATATTAATGAAGATACCAAGTTCTTTATCAGAAAGGTTTCTTTTCAGATTGTGTTCTTCCATATATCTGCTCTTCAGTTTGTATTGGTGCTGACCTCCTGAACTTAAATTTGAAGTGGGAATTCGGATGTGGTGTTTAGTGGAAATATTTATTATATATCCTGTCATAGTGCTACCACTTGGTATGGTTGCTATGGCAATTATACCAAAATCAATGTTTTTTTTTTTTAAATTCCCAGATTCTTGTTTAAATGCCATTTTATAAACAGGAGATCCACCTAGATGGTTGTTTTTATTTATAAATCTGGTTGATGTGCATTTGTTCTTCAGAATAATCGATTGGAGTGCCTTTTTATTCTCTGCTGTCATGCAGCTTTAGGCTTCATGTTTTAAACCTTAGCATGACCTTTTGTGACCCCTTGTGGACAGCCAAGGTTTCCATGGGAACCAGACAGACGTCAGAAGTGACTCTGTGTCATATCAGCCTGTGACTTACGAGCTGCTCTAATTTCAGCTGTCACTAATGTTTGTGTGTATATCTGTGCTTATTTATGAATCTAGTATAACATGTACAGCATGAATTTTATTTCTGTGTCCATGAATTGTATTTTTTTTTTTTTTTTTTTTTTTTTTTTTTTTTTGCACTTTCCAGGTACGGCAAATGTAAGCAATTGTTTTAAATGTCTCCTCGATCTGTACAGAGAAACTGCTTTGTATAAGTGAAGATTTATCAATAAAGCCCTGTTAAAAAGTCACAGTGACAAGTTTGTGTGTATTTCAATGTAATTATTTTTTAAGGTAAAAAAAACACATGTAGACTATACCTTGTGTATAATGTTAAATTCACATTTGTTTATATAGCATTTTACACAAGGTTTGCATTGTTGCAAAGCAGCTTTACAGAAAATACATTTTAGAATGAACAGACATAAGAAAAACAGTATAGAAATAATGATGGAAAACAGGAATTATCAAATATATAAAGCCATTACAAAAATATCAAGCCAGTATAGTAATTAAACCAAAGAAAAACATTCAATTTGCATTATATACAAAAACTAACTTGTCTCCGTTTGAGAAACTGCAGTGGTGTGAAGCGTCACTGGCCCTTTAAGAAACAGTGTGGCGGCGCTCTCGCGAGATCTGCCGCGAGAGTAAACAGTCGCCATTTGTGCAAAGTAAAAAAAAGAGCGCAAAGTGTGGCGGACGCTTCCCTCACATTTACACGAACCTGCCCCGTGTGTCCTCCGGTACCGGCCGGACCAGCGCCGCCCGTCAGCCGCCGTCTGCCCCGGCGGACTGTGTGATATTCCTGCGGGAGTTTGAGTGTTAGAGTAACCGAGGCCTGCACACACACGCTGCACCCTGACTGCACTATACCACCCTGCAGTTGACCATCCACAGGGGCAGAAGTGCAGAGAAATACCCCTCCAGTGAAACATGATCATTGAAGACCTGGAGGCGCTGAAGACATGGCTGTCTAAGACTCTTGAGCCCATGTAAGTCAGGCCGAGCCGCGCTCTTCATGTGCTGCATCGTATTGTGCATCATACTCATAACTTTCTGAACCTTTATATGTGTGAGAGTTTGTGCTTACTTACACACTTACACATGCATTGAGTGGTTAACTTTAAATTGCGTTATAAAATGCTTTCTGCTGGTCCTTCTTATTTAACTGCAATACTTGATGGCTTAGTATGGTATTAGATTAGTCAAGAGTAAGCAGAAGACTAAGCGCAGGTGCTGTGGGGTAATTGTGTGGGTATCAGGGCCAGGTGCCTGTACAGGATGTGAAGAAATGTGTGTGTTCACTGCAGATGTGATGCTGACCCTTCTGCCCTCGCAAAGTATGTGGTTGCCTTGGTGAAGAAAGACAAGTCGGAGAAGGAGTTAAAGGCACTATGCATTGACCAATTGGATGTATTCCTCCAGAAAGGTAAAATCTCTGAAATTGTGTTAATGAAACAGCTGTTCCCAGACCAGGACAAGAGCCCTGTCTAGATGTCCAGTGGAAAGTGTTTCCCAAAACTGTTTTTTGTTTTTTCAGTTGACAGCAACTACGATTCCCTGTTTAATGCTAGAAGACAGTCAGAGTCTTGAAGTTTGTAGCCGCACTGCTAAAACTGTTGTTCTATGAATCTCTTCTTTGCTATTAACATGCCTTCACTTCAATTGCACAGAAACACAGATATTTGTGGATAAACTTTTTGAAGCTGTGAATGCAAAGAGTTACCTACCTCAACCAGAGCAACCGACTTCCACAAGCCGAGCCGAGACTCACCAGCGCACAGAGAAGGATGAACTGAAGCGAGAGGAGGTAGAGACAAAACTAGCATTGTAGCAAATGGTCATCTGTCAGTAAACGTCATTATGAATGATGCCACATCCTCAAATTTGGCCTTTAATTTTTTTTTTCCCCTAATTTTTACACAAGCAGCCCACCCGAGATGAAGAGAGAGAAAAGAAATTCTCCAGAAGAATAAACCACAGTCCTCAGTCTAGCTCCAGATACAGCAGGGACAGCAGGTGACACATTGTAGTAGATACTGTCTCACACACAAATATCAATCTGACTTATCAACTTGAAGGTTGTTCTACTCCATTCAAATGACCATACAGGAGAGTAGATGACCGCAAGAAAGACGACCGCTCCAGGAAACGAGAGTATGACCGCAACCCGCCCAGACGAGACTTGTATAGAGAGCGTTACAACCGCAGGAGAGAACGCAGCCGCAGTTACAGCCGCAGTCGTAGTCGCAGCTGGAGTAAAGACCGCATTCGCGACCGAGACAGAGAGAGAGACAGAGATCGAGATAGAGACAGAGATCGAGACCGCAGCCGATCTCACTCACGTACTCGCTCCAGGAGCAGAAGCAGAGGTGAGCCTTTATTTCCTATCACCTCACTCTAGTGATGTCATCAGTTATGTAGGATGTTAAATATGTCAACATGTCAGACTCTGTTAATTGTGGACACAAACATGTGATTGAATTGTGTGGAAGGGAGAGTCTGATGAAAATTTTGCCAGGTTTAAAGAGACAAATAATTTAGCATTTAAGTTTTTTATGATTTTGGTAAATGCTCAGCTAAATTTTTTTTTTAAGAACTTTAAACCTTTTGCTCAGTGCTTTTCTTGCCCTTCTAGAGCGAGATTCAGGAAAAATGAAATTTGAACACAATCGGCCGGAGCGCCAGGAGGGTGCAGGCACTGACGGCTATAACGCATCGCCTCTGACGCCCGGAAACTCCTCTGCCCATTTCCCTGTGCCCACCCTTAGTAGCACCATCACGGTCATTGCCCCCACTCACCACGGTAACAACACCACTGAGAGCTGGTCTGAGTTTCCTCCGGACCACACGCCGTTCAACAGAGGAGGCCCACCCCGGAAACGCTGCCGTGATTATGATGGTAAAATCCTTCAGAGTTTTAAAACAAGCTGAGCGTTTAAATTCCATCTGTGCAGGGCAGCTCTTTAGGTTTGGGATCAAAGCCAGTGTTTTAACAGAGTAACTGTTGGTTACTGTCAGTAACATCCTTGGTTTGTTGGCTGACAGAGAAAGGCTTCTGCATGCGAGGCGACATGTGTCCGTTTGACCATGGAAGTGATCCAGTGGTGGTAGAGGACGTTAATCTACCCAACATACTTCCCTTCCAACCCCCGCCTCTTCCTGTGGTGGACGGCCCGCCTCCTCCTGGCCTGCCTCCCCCTCCATCACTTCTGACCCCACCTGTGAACCTCAGACCACCTGTGCCCCCACCAGGTGCCATGCCTCCTAGTTTACCCCCTGTTGCAGGTAAGGACCACTAACAGTGTATGCAGAATAATGTTTGAATGATAAATTAAAACTTGGGTAGACAATGTTTATCATAAATATTATGCTTGCTATCCGGATGTGAATAGACTTTCAGCTATTAATAGTTTTAAGTGATTTTTAATTTAATTTTTTTATTTCCTTTAAAATATATTTTATAAATGTATTTTAATATTTTTAATTTCTTTAAAAAAAGGAGAAAATATACATATACAATCATTGCTTTCGGTCATACGTTCATTATTATTGTAATGTTTGTACTGCTGCTTGTACTGCTTTGTACTGTAATTTTGCCCACTCATGATACATGATGTCATTGTGTTTTGGAGGAGGTGTATTTTTGGAGAGAGCTCTGAAGGGAGGATCTTTAGTGATTTTAATGCTAGCTTAATCATTAATGTTTCTTACCTTTAAATTTGGATTGTTGGATTGGTCTCTTGTTTTATTTATTTATTTTTTAGGTGGTCCTCCTCCTCTCCCTGCCCTAAAGCCTTCTGGTATGGATGCACCTCCAAACTCCATCACCAGCTCTGTGCCCACTATAGTCACATCAGGGGTCCGGCCCCCGATCAATCTGCCCCCACCGCCCCTCTTCACCTCGGGTGGGTCCTCACAGATACACGGCTGGACTCATCTTTAATAACCAGTAACACAACACAGTCATGCTGATCACCTCAAAGAGTTTTAATTAAACCTGCACGAGTTACTGTCACAGTCAGTTTGTCTTCATCCTTTCAAGGCTGTTTGGGGTTATTTAGCAATTTTGTTTTAAATGCCAACTCACCAAATAAATGAAATGGGCGTTGCATAATTATTTGACTGTTAATATGTGATAAGAGGCTGGAGAGATATGAGAGACATCAAACCAGCACAGAGGTGGAGGAAATTGCTGGTGGTGAGATCAGGATCAAGGGTTTCAGAAAGCTGTGTAACACCAGACAGTGTTTTGTAATTGTTACAGCTGTTATTGTTGTAATACTCTGCAGACTCCTTTGAGCCAGACGTGTATAATCCTGAAGCCCCCAGCATGACCTCACGACCCATGTACAGACACCGGGTCAATGCTCAAAGGCCCAACCTGATTGGCCTAACCATGGGGGAGGTGGATCTGCCCCCTAGAGGTAACAGAGTTCCTGCCCTCTGTACTCTGTTTTATTGAGGAACTGTGGGCAGTGTGTGCTTAATGATCTTCTTTATGTATCTTTGCTGTGTGTGTGATTCAGAGAAAATATCCAACAGCAGCAGTGTGCGTATAGTTTTAGAATCGGACTCCAGGAAGAGAGGAACAGGGCTGCATGATGGAGGAATTCCTGCAAAGAAACCCTGGTTTGACAAGTGAGATCAGCATTACAGCAGAGATCAGCATTTGCGGTGGAGTCAAGAATCGTTTAGTATTGCAAAATGAATTGGAGGCATTTGTGAACGTTTTTCACCGTTTTCTGTCAGAGTAGCTCCGTTGTCTTCATCTTGAGTTATGCGAGTTCTCACTAAATGCAAGAATGAACAGAACTGATAGTACACATTCCTGCTTTTAATGTGTAATCAAATAATACAACAGGACACAGCTGATCACTTACAAACACAACTGTGAGCCAGTTGTCCCAATACTTACACTCACATTAGACAGAAGAGTGAAACTTGTTCTTTTAAACTGGTAAAACATTTATGTGCTGAAACAGCCAAATAACAAAATGTGACTTGTGTACTTTGCCTCGTATTCATCTTTCAATCATAAACGATTTCTTGACTCCACAGCAAACAGCAATTTTTTTAAACTGTCCCAGTGCTTATGGAAGGCACTGTATGTGTCAAAGTCAATATAACAAAAAGTTTTACTTTTTTTTTTTTTTTTTTTTTAGAAATAACTTAAAATCAGGATTACGTAGATATGTTATTTCTGTAGCAGTTTTTTCGCTCATTTTCGCTGGAAATGTTTGTGTTTTGAGATGTTTCTTTTGCTCTGCAGACCAAACTTCAAACCCAACCACCACGGGTTTCACAGAGTTCCCTTCTACTCAGCAAACACCAAACTGGCCATCAGACAGATTCCTCCAGACCTCAACAACATCAGCAAACTCAACGAGCACTTCAGCAAGTTCGGTACCATTGTCAACCTCCAGGTACACTTCTTGCCGTCAGCAGGTTACTGTGACATCCACCGCTTGTGAGGTGTTGACATTCACCCTCATGTCCTCTGTAAAGGTGGCGTATAATAATGACAGAGAGGGGGCGCTTATCCAGTTTGCGACCCCTGAAGAGGCCAGAAGGGCCATGCAGAGCACAGAGGCTGTGTTGAACAACCGCTTCATCAGGGTTCACTGGCACCGAGAGGATGCGTCAGAATACGCTCGCAACACGCCGCCTGCGGTACGAAATCACCCGCAGCCACAGGCTGACACCAGACCAGGCAGACCTAACAATTCACTTTTCACCTGAAATTTACCAGCCATTTTAGAGAAACTTTTTATACTTAATTTCCTACTGAGGGGGAGTTGGAACATTATCAGAATTTTAATACACTATTATCTTGACCACAAGAATTCACAATACCTACACTCGTGATATCTTTTTGGCCAATAAATTAGGCAGAGGCAGAGAGAAAGAGTTTATGGCCATTGTGGCTCTTAAGGCAAAAAACAGGTGCAATTGCACCACCTACTGTGTGGGAGTGTCAACCAGATACTGCTGCTGAATCGTGTGTAGAAACACAGTATCAATAATCACAGTTATTAATATCTCGGTTATTGTCAGTGCTGACATGTTGCCCTAAACAGGTAGTTTAGGCCACTGTAAGGTGACTGTACAGATGACTGTTCTGTGATGTGATGTGTGTGATTATTCACGTATAGAATGTACAGGCTCCACAAGAGCCTGCAGTGCTGAAACAGTCAGTCAAAGACCGACTCGGACCCATGCCCACAGCCCCCCCTGAACCTGTGCTGGACTCCAGCCCTGCTCAACAGGTGATCGTTTGACTCTGAATCTGCTCTTCATCGTGTGCGTGTGTTTGTTTGTGTCCGTGGTGTAGTTGTGAGAATGTAAATCAGTTGATTAACTGCTTTGTCATTTTCCTGTTGTTCTGTTGCAGAACGCAACCAAGTCTTCAGTGAAAGAGCGTCTGGGCTTCTCTAAACCAGCAGGACTTGGAGGAAAGGTCAGTTTTCTGGCAGTTAGACTTTTGACCAAGAGTATAAGGTCTGGCCTACAGTGCAGCTCATTCTGGCTGGGAACACAGGCCGGTGTTTACCATATGGCGTTAAGGACCGGATCTTTTATCCAACCTTAAAATAATAGGCTGAACAACCTGATTTCACTGTATTATTATTTTATCAATACAGTTCCAGTACCTGGTAAACTTTTGTAAAAGTTTAATAAAAGGACTTTTATAAAGAAACAACTGACGAAAAAGCTGTAAACCCCTATTCCATGCCAGCCAATCAAATTAAAGCTTACCAGACTGAGAAAGTGATTTACATCTTAGTGGGAAATTGCATCATGGTAATCCCTAACCTTTAATTTCTTTACAGGTGTTTTCCACATCTACCGGCCTGACAAAGACTGTTTATAACCCAGCAGCGCTGACAGCTGGCCAGAAGGGGGCACCGTTTGGTTCAGTTGTCAATTCAGAAGATGCCTTGAAGAGAAAACAGGTTTGTGTGGACATGCTGGATAAAGCAGCTGGTTCAAGCAAAACGTTGAACTTTGAGTAAATCTTCATCTGCTGTTGTGTGTGTTTGAGCTTTGTGTTGTTGTTTATGCACTAGGAGGCGCTAAAGCTTCAGCAGGATGTGAGGAAGAAGAAACAGGAGATCTTAGAGAAGCATATACAGACTCAGAAGGTGTCAGTAATTGTCTTTGAGACATACAGTACCAGTCAAACGTTTAGAAACGTACTCATATTTCAGTATTTTCTCCACGTCATAGAATAATAGTAATTGAGTTTTAATCTATTCTGGGATCTGATTGGCTGCCTTTTCTTCTTTATTTGGTCCAAATCATCATTTCATTGAATTTTTTTAATTAAATTTTAATTTTCTAATGACAAAGTAATATATTGGCTGTTATATTTTTGTCTGCAAAAATTTGTCATTGAAGCAAACTGCTTCAGATTAAAAGATTTTTATGATCATGAGAAACAATTAAGGCAAGTGTTTATAAACCTTTGACTGATACTGTACATTGTCTTAATAACAGGAAAAATGTTGCAATTCAATGTTATGTTTTAAACACCTTTATTATAAAGTAAATTACATTTAGTTTTTTTACAATTAAATTATGCAAAATTGTTTTTGTTTGACAGACTAATTTTTAATTACTGTACCAATATGTAGATACTTAATGTCGACATTGATTTTCTAATGTTCTGTTCCACTTGAGACCTGACAGAATGATTTTTTGAATGGCTGCTTTGAAAAGCTCAACTTGAAATTTAAAGGTGTGCTGAAGCAAGAGTGTGTGTTTATCTGCTGTAGCTGCTCATATCTAAGCTGGAGAAGAACAAATCCATGAAGGCAGAAGATAAAAGTCAGATCATGCAGACGCTCACCACCCTCACCAACAGCATCACCAAACTACAGGAGGAGATCAAAGAACTGTCTGGTGCTAATGTACTCAAGACCACACTGAAGAGTAAAGCTCAGGTACACACGTGCTCACACCCAAGATTCCTTGCTTGCAGATTCGCTTGCTTGCAGATTCGCTTGCTTGCAGATTCGCTTGCTTGCAGATTCGCTTGCTTGCAGATTCGCTTGCTTGCAGATTCGCTTGCTTGCAGATTCGCTTGCTTGCAGATTCAGTGCTGCTGTCACTGATGACTATAGAAAAAAACATCAGGAAGTCCCTCATGTGTGTTCTTCACCCTGGTTTGTGTCTGTTCTTCTCAGGCTCAGAAGGAGCTTCTGGACACTGAGCTGGATCTTTATAAGAAGATGCAGGCAGGAGAAGACACAGCACAACTCAAGATTAAATATACTCAACTACAGTTAGAGGTATTTTACTGATATTTCAACTTGGATAACTGAAAATTATATTTAATTAACTCGGGTAACTTGAGTAATTAACTTAATGTAACTTAAGTAAAGTGAAACTGAATATTTAGAGAGAAATAATGTGAAGTGGGATTTGATTATATCGATCAGCATTTAATAGGATAACCGAAATCTGATATTATTGGTTAGTACTGTTTCAACATCTATACAACCTTTTCTTACATCGTCTAAAAATGTATTACATTGAAATGATCATTCTTTTGCCATGTTAAAAATAAGTCCACAGGCATTTATTTTAAAATATAAGCTGATAAGACTGATTTCTTGATTTCTCATGCTCATTCTTACACCAAGTATCCACCAGGTGGCACTATAATACTTGTCAAACTATATGGTTGTATTAGATGTATGTATGAGACATTTTCTTATGTTCTTGTCCAGGCTGCTAAAAGAGGTCTTCTAACTCCAGGACGTGGGAGGGGGGCCCACACCAGGGGTCGGGGGGCCCCGAGGAGCAGGGGCCGAGGCGTTCGGGGCCGCGGGAGAGGAGTTCCATCTCACGCGGTAGTAGATCATCGGCCCAGAGCTTTAGAGATCAGTGGCTTTACAGAGGCAGATCGTGTGGACCTGCTGCCACACTTTGCAGTGAGTAAGGTTGACGAGAACAGACTTGTGGTGATGTTTGATGATGTCATAACTGATTATCCAATTACCCGCCAGCAATTCGGAGAGATTGAGGATTGCCACATGAAGAATTCTAGTCTCAGTGCCATCATCACATACAAAAGTCGTGCAGAGGCAGAACAGGTACTGACACAATGCTAATGCAACGCTAATGCGATGTCAATCCACACACAGTTTCTGTGTCTGAATGTAAACCATAAAACACTTTGCAGGCGGCAATTCACGGCGTCAGGTTAAATAATCAGGAACTGAGCTTGGCCTGGCACAAACCTGCAGCCTCCCTCAACACAACCGACCCAGATGAGGCTGAACCTGAGGATGAGGAGGTATGTTCTTCATCAGTCTGCTCACTTTCTGATCAGCACGAGCCCAGTATTTGATCACAGTAGTAGTCATTTTATCATCATGGCACCGACACAAGTGTTTTTGCTCAGGTGACACATTTTTACTGTTTTGCACAGTATTGTATTTCCTGCCCTGCTCTGTTTGCTATTGACCGGCTGTAAAAGTTTCACCAATGGACAATGTGTTGCCTCTATTTTCTGATTGGCTGCAGTTTCCAGAAGATTCTCTGGTGGACGACTCTCTGCTGCAGGACGATGATGAGGAGGAGGACGATAATGAATCACGTTCGTGGCGCAGATGAAGACAAGGTGTCCCGCCACCTGAACACTTCACATCTAGTGTTGTGTGTTTTGGAAATGATTGTTTTTAATTTCATTGGCTTTTTATTTGACGTATTAAACCTGGCAGTGAAACTCCTGTCAGAAGACTGTGAATTTCAGTGTAAAATAACATGAGAGATTTCTTTCTTTCTCTTTGATTTTGTGTTGTGTCAAATTACCCACAATAGCTTTTGGCGGCTGTTTTTGGTCAAACATGTTGACCTGCGTTCTTTCCCAGTAATTCTAGAAATGTTACTGGTATGTTGAGAAAAATGTGTAATTTTTCACATTCAAAGAAAACAGCAGAAATTTTGGTTATGAAAACATGTTTTATGCTTTAACTAGTGTAATCAGCCTGATGAGAAAGTAGCTCTTGTGTACATATTTTATGTGTGAATTTTAATGGTTTGTATGAATTTACTTTTGATTTCCTGAGTTTCATTATCAAATGTAAAAAAATAAAGAATTGAAATGGTCTAGAAAAGAAATCAGCTGAAACAAAAAAGTTGAAAAGAAAAAAAATGGAAAGCTTTGCTGCGTGAGCAGTATTATTAAAAAACAATCCAAACAGCTGAATAAAGACCATTTCAACCCCACCCCTCAATCCTCACAAAAAGAGCAAATTTCCAAACTTACTCCATCACACTGCAGTATCAGCAGGTGAGTGTCACACAAGCAGCACAAAACAGGTAAGCATGTGTTTTTGTGTTTATTTTAACATCTGGAATCGTATTTTTTGGTAGACTAATTTGAATCATTTTGTCCATAAGGCGGAGATGACAGATTGTGGATGAAGGTTGAACTGTCAGATCTCCACTGAGTGTGAAACCCAAACGCCGGTAAATATGATCTTCCATCACATTCTTAATGGTCTTTCTGGTTTTTCACTTCATTATATTGTCACTTACCAGGAAACCCTTCTTGCGTTTTCCTGCAGGACACTAAAACCTGTTTTTACAATATTTGTCGACCCCTAATGCCCTCACATGCCACTCGGGCTCCCTGCATCTGACCCCCCACAATCCCAGAGCATCTCATTTGCATAGCAGAGAACAAATTACCCAATCATAGCCAAAGCAGTCGGTGATGTGGCTCTCCTACCTTGGTGCTTGTCACAGAAACTCGGCTAATTGTGAAAAATTCGATTTGCTCTTGGAGTGTGTCACAATGTTCTGTTTTACCCCCACCGACTAGACCTCACCCGCCCCAGCAAGGGGGCCTGTAAATGGACACAATCCCCTCCTACATGGCCTCATGCAGCACTCCTGTCGCAGTACCCCACCTGATCTCTCCTGCATACACCATCAGGCCTAAACTGTGTGCGGGTGTTTGTATGCTCCATTCCTCTCTAGTTAAAAACTGACCTTTGACCTGTCATCCAGTGTAATATAACATTTTAATAAGCTATGTTGGGTCAGTTACTGTGTCGTTACTATGGAGATGGTCTGAAAATCTGAATGGTACGTGAGGCATGCAAATCACTGTTCTTACATAGAGCTTAATAATCTGGGGGCTACCGTACCGTGGACCCCCTCAACCCAACTGCTTTGTAATGAAGTGATGTATTTGTTAAAGGTGAGGCTCACCGCAAGCGGAGCGTCTGAGTCAGACAGGTTTCTAGCAGAATAAACCATATAATGTGTTTATGGCAGGAAACATGGGCTAACGAGTTTAGTATGAGAGAGCTCCGGCTAATGTGTTTACTCTGCTCCTGTCATTTGTAAAGACTCTGTTATCTGTAATTTGTGTCAGCAAGATAAATGTTTATTATTGAACAAGTGAAGTAAATGGTGTGTAATGGACAAAACACCTTGAATTACAATTTAAATTTGTAGCGTGTGATGTTCATTTCAAGACTTTTATTCTGTTTCTATCTGGTAGGATTTTGTTGCTGCTAAATTCATGTATGCAGAGTCACATTCTGGTCTACTATCAATCTACATGTAACCCATCTTCATTTGTGATGAAATAGAGGTTTCATTTATTTCTGTTTCATTAAAACCATCTCAAAACGTGCTCATCTGTTGGTTATCTCTGTTAATGTTTTGTGAGGGTGGGCGGGCCAGTGGCTCATACTCTCCTGCCATCACTGAGAGAAGTCTTTAATATTTTATGGGATCACGGGCCTCCATAAGCAAATTTCAGTCCCCAGCAAGTTCAGCCAAAACATGATTAATTTAGTGTTTATCTCGCCATCCTTTAAAAACAAAACCCCCTCAGCCAGACACGCAGAGCTCAGCTTGAAACTAAATCTCCAACTCTTCATCATCATATAGGCCTGAAGAGAAATCTTTGATGGGGCTCTATGTTCTTATTTGAATTTCGGGGAAAGAGGAAGAATTCGTTTTCTTGCCCTGGTAAAATGCTTCAGAAACGAAATTAAGTAGACAGGCCGTGTAGTTTTAACCAGTGACATTTTGAATGCCCAACATTTTTTTCTGAAAGGTGCTCTGGTTTGTCGGATGACTCCACCTAGGATACTAGTATGAATATGTTTAGGGTGACTTGCATAGGGTTTGTGCTAAGAGTAACTGGACATAAGGAAGCAATTTAGTAGTATACACTAACAAAAACTCAATGTATTTTATAAATACAACTATTTTATAAGTATGACTAAACTGCTTTGTGTATGTTTAGAGAACATTAAGAAATATAGTATGGGGGTTTTGATGCTGTTTGTAATGACAGATTACGGTGGTTGTTTTTTCCCTCTGTGATAGTTTTCAAAAGTCCCTCGATATGTCTCACTCATCCGTAACTTCAGTAAAGGTGCTGACCGAAGCTTTGGGTGTTTGAACTTTCACAGTGGCCCTGTCATGAAGACAACTGCCCTCAGACAACACAAATCCCAGACTCCCCAGCAACACTACAAAATTAGCTCCATAAATCAGAGGGGCTTCTGGGAATAGGCCCCGTGTTGTTGGGGGCAATGGATCATATTGGATATTGGTGTCATGGGTACAGCGCTACAAGTGCTACAGCTTTCAGTCTGCATAAATGTGTCTGCGTATGTACTTGCAGTGCTGTTTTTATTTCATCTATGTATTGTTTGTTGTTGCTGGTGTGTAAGTGCATACAAGTGAAAGACATTTAGGAGTAGATGTTGTGCCTTTCTCATTGTCAGTAATATTATGATTGACATGCTGTTGTCATAAATGTGCAGATCATTGAGAGGAACATTTATAAGATGAACACCTCGAGTTCTTCTCTTGGCATGTAGCTGGAGTTTCCTCAGTTAGAAATGTGCTGTGTAACTGTGTTGGATCACTGGGTAGCAGTGTGCTTCACATACATTCACTTCTCTGAATGATGGGTCATGTGACATGATGGGATCTGCTGGACTTCTGAATGTTTTTGAGTAACAGAATTAAATGTTACTTTCACATTGTGTAATTAACACTGACACTGTTCATTACTGCATTAAATCCTCCCGGTGTTTCTGACTTTATCTGACTCCTGCATATTATTTCAGTGGCTTCATTAGCACATATATACATGTGATAATTACAGTAACCATGTTAATTGTGTGTGTGTGTGTGTGTACACTCAATACTATCACATTTTAAGCTTTGCTGGAGTATATGTTGAGCACCTAATGAAAAGCCAATGATGTATTGACATACAGATTTGTACAGAAGTGATGTGACGGGCTGTAAGGAAGGTTAAGGATGTCAGTTTAATTATGGGTCAAAGGTCACGTTACTTTACAAAGAGATCAAGATGGATTAGAGCGACCTCGTGTTGTTTAGGTGCCGTATATCGTCAGAAACAAGGGGAAAAAGAGAATAAAAGAAATGGTATTATCATTAGTTTTTATTTGACCCTGGAAGTTTAGCATTAGTAGAGAAACATGTTAATACTTCTACTGGATGTATATTCAATTTGCAATGGTGAAACCCTATTTGTTCATGTTTAAAAAACACTATCATAGTTTTTGGTTGAAGAATCTTTGATAACTACCGTTTCCTTGACACCATATTGAAGAATGAATTATCTTTTAAAGAGCTCTGAGTGTGTGTGTTGTATTTCAGGATGGGAATGCACAAACACAAAAGATCAATCCTGTTGTACTGCTTTAAACTCTGAGCTGAAATAAAGAGACTGTATCAGGCCCTCAGGGGCCATTCAACATCCCCCTCCCCAAATGCTGCTATCTGTAAATTAGCTGACTTTCTGACCCTGCCTGTAATTGCATTAGTTCATCAATGTAGCACACAATTTATTAGCCGTAGCAATAACAGCACACACACAGGGCCTGTGTGAGGTCTCACACCTTCCACAGTAATTAGAGAGGACGGATTTGGGAGACATGCACTAATGCTTGTGTGTCTGAGTGTGGTGCTGTATATATCTGTGTTCATTTATGCCCTGCAGAACAGAGCTGTGGGCCCCATGGATAGATCCACCAGAACTGTATTTCCTCTCACTTCATCCAGGTGCATGTAATATAAATATTTTATTGTAGTTTGCTAGGGAAGGTATTTTTAATACTGTTGTTCATATTTGGCGTTAAGGAGTTTTTAGAACTCTTTCCAAACCCTATCTAATACCCTATCTAATAATATAGACACTTGACTGTGCTTGTGTACACCAAGAAATCTACACATTTATATTAGGCCCCAGATCTCTAATATTCTTCCTCTGCTAATGTGTTGTCATTTTCACTTTCATTTTTAGCTTCACCCATTGTGCTTAATATGATGAGCAACACCGTAAAAATTAATGTCACTTTCCACCTTTGCCTTTTTTATCATGCATATATAATCATGTACTGCTCAGATGTTTCATCCTGTATGTGAAGTGACCTTAGTTCTTGATCCAGCCCCTTGTATATCATCACGGTTTCTTTGACTGCTCATTGGAGCCCATATTTACTCACTGCAGGTTGTCTGTTCAGACATCATAATCTCAGCATCTCCTGTCTCTGTTATTTGCACTTTTGAGCTGTTTAATTAAAGCATGTATTATTAATACAACTATAC
Organism: Chromobotia macracanthus; assembly: GCA_036877525.1. Lineage (NCBI taxonomy): Eukaryota > Metazoa > Chordata > Actinopteri > Cypriniformes > Botiidae > Chromobotia > Chromobotia macracanthus. The sequence continues at coordinate 1,958,387 of JAZGTH010000001.1, forward strand.
TTTTTGTCCCCTTGCAGATATGACTGTTACATTAAGGGTAAATAGTTTTGCAGTAATTCTCATTTAATGTTTCTTTGGTAATCGGAGGCTGTAGTGGAGCAGGAGGCATGGAACCGAGAGGAGAGCCGGGACGGAGGAGCCCGTTACTGTAGCTTGATGTGAGAATGGAATATTTGGGGCCTCTAATTAGGTCTGTTTTACAAGTCAAATGCAGCACCAGTGACAGTCGCAAAATATGAGCTTAATAAAAAGTGCCAGCTGAGACGATGCTTTCCCTCTCCCTCTGACCTCGCTCAGAAATATCAGCTTCACTCTAAAGTCAGCTCAAGGCCAGTAATGATTCTTTCTGACTCACATACTGCAATTGTTCATTTTAATATACGGTCCACCACATCTCCCAGACATTAAGATTATAAGACCACAAAGCTCATATATTTGGATGTGCCAGCAGCCGTGTTGCTGCCTGACATTGGCCCTTGATTACAATGCATTCATTATAACAGAAAGGGTTGATACAGTAAGATCTGTTAGTTAATAGGTCAACGGTTTAAGAGGTGTAGGGCAACAAAATTCCTAAACCTTTGAAAAACAATCAAGCTTTATTAAAAATGTTGTCATTCCTGTGATGCGCTAAACATGGAAGCCCCCACGCAGGAACCCAGTCTATGTAATACAATTTAACACATTAAATACATATTTATTTAGATGGAAAAGATCATTAGGAAAATATCACTTTCATAAAGTGCACCTTTATGCAAGTATTTCTATAATGGCTATAGTAGACTTTCAGAATATGCTTAAGCACAAATGTTTTTAATATATATTACAGTGCATGTATGTTTTTACACAATGGCACATGAAACTGAATGTGTTTGTAATAGTTGCTATTATAATTACAGGGGGTCACATGTGACACTCACAACTGAATTTAAAATAATTTTATACATTTTATACACAGTATAAAAGGTGAATATTAATAAAAGTATAAAATAAAAATCAAGGTGGCATAAATACAAAGTTAAAAGGCTAATTGTTTTTGTTTCTTAAGATAAGCACTATAGCAGTTTTAATACAAATGTTAATATTTGAAAAACGTATGGAACTAACATGAATACAAAAATGACATTTCAAAGCAATCTGTGGATACATTTTAAACTTATTAAAAGATTTTCCATCTCACACGTCTTTATTGTGACCCAGGATGACCCTGTTTGCAGCTTTGTGTTGTCAGTGTTTCCATCTGCAGATCATTTCATACCTGTTGAAAGACCAAGAGTTTTGTGAGAAAGAGAAAATGCATCTTTTACCTTAGATGTCTTCAGTGAAACCCAGAGAGCCCATGTGCTGTACTGAATCATGACCTGTACATTTTCAATAAAATTTTCCCTTTGTGGCTTTTCAAACTTTATTCAGTCATTTATTCGCCTGTACCCTAACTTTCCTTGACTGGGCTGGTCTCCTCGCATATATCGATACGCTGTCATTTATCCCGACACGGCAGCGTTGTCCGTCATATTGATTCTATTGAGGCAATTTAGTGGGAAATGGCTGTGAAACAGGATTTATTGAGCAGCCACTTCATTGTCAGATGATGGGTGTAAAATGTGATCGTAATGAGGGGAATAAGGTGGGCTGTGCCGCTCCTCGTCTCCCCCTCATAAATAACTCTGTGGGCCTCATGCAGGTGTATTACAGGCTCTTTGATACCCCATGGTGAGGATGGATGAGTATTTAAAGAGAGCAGAGACGAGGAGAATCTATCTAGTCATGTATTTCTGTTCTGTCTTAATCCACTGTAAATAGATATACTTTAGTTACCCCAGAGGGGAAATAGATTTAAACTCCTGTGCTGTATTACTTATATTGTGGTGATTTTACCCTGGTAAAGAGGTTTTCCTGTGCATGACGTGAAACAGAGCAGCTTTTATTCAAACATTATGACAGTAATGTGATACAAGACAAAAACAGTTTTTGAATGTCCAAAGTTTTGAACGTCCACTTTACAAATTCTGACTATAGCAACTTTTGATGTCAACTAACTCATTACAGTATTAGTCGATTGTTAGGTTAGGTTTAGAAGAATATGTTGACATACAAATGATAATTATGGTCAGTATAATATGTGGATCAGTGTTAGCAGATATTAAACAGACAGTCTACTAGTACTCTAATCACTGGTGATTGGAAAGTTACTTATAGTTAGAAGAATGTCTAAAGTGTTTATCTAAATAAAGTGTGTCCAAATAAACTATATCTGCAGTGTTTCATCTGTCTTAGTGTTGCAGTCTTGCCCTTATTTTAGCCATGATGTCTCATTTTGTAACATTTTAAAAGAAAAAATGTTCACCAGTGGGCAAGTTTTACTTGTCTGTGGTCTAGCGGTTAGCCCACTCTAACACATTCAGCCATGGCATTAAAAGTTTCTTAAAACACACATCTACATCTAACTGAATGTGTGAGTCTCAGCGAGCTTTTGCCCTTCCTCTGATGTTGTGTCTCCACGGTGACAGATGGGCCGTGTGACTTATGGATGTGGCATTACGGTGAATGTCACATGAATAGAACCGTCAGGGGTAATGGCTGTAAGCTCCGTGCCGGAGGTGAGAGAACAGAGAGAGATGGTGATGATGATGATGGTGATGAGATCTCACTCGTAATATCATAAAACAGTGTTTAAATATTTTAATTTCATTTGTCAAGCTGCTGCCTTCCTGCACTCCATTACCCTGCTAACCATCCCTCATCAGCTGAATGAGTGCATTATTCATCAGCACTAATTATTTTCACATAACGTCTGCCCCGATATATTTAACCCTCACATTATATCTCCCCATAATGGCCTTGTAAAATTGAAGTGGCATTGGAAAGCTCATTTAAAGAACATCAGAAAGTAGAGAATGAGTGAGAGGGGAGGGTGTGGAGTTAAGCACTTTGGGTCGAGGGTCCCCACTGATTCGGGACATTTGTTCCTGTCTGATTTGCATGCTGAAGGAGAGGAGAGGTCGAGGAGAGAACAGTGAATGAACGTGTGCTAGTGTTCAACCATAAACCTGCTTATCTAGAACCATTTCTGGGTCTATAGGGTTCTTCACCACAGCAGAACTTCTGTGGGTTCAAGAAGACAGGTGCATATACTACATAGTGGTATTATCTGGATAACAGCTCTGACTGATTAAGTCATGAACAATGTTGGGCCTAAGTTAATATACAGTAGATCTCATCAAAGTTCTTTATGTTGATCTCATATAGCAACACTTTGGCATACTGTCTGATCCTCTTTGTAGCTTAATTCTATTCAAGAACCAGAACTGTTTGCTCTGTAGTTACAGATATTTCTGTCTTTTTATCTTTAGGAGAGCACAGATGTCTCGGGCTGGGGTTAACACACACACACACACACACACACACACACACACACACACACACACACACACACACTCACACAGAGGTTTATCTGATCTTTATTCATTCATGGCTTCAGCTTTCCACAAGATGTAAAATTGACTGTCTGTTGTTTTTACTCCAGTTGGTTTATTTGTGACCTGTGACTTTTAACAGTGACCTTAACTCTGATTCATTTACTCTCTCTGTAACACACACAGATCTCAGACGACACTCATAAGAAATATGAGTGTGTTTTTCAGTTACTGATATTCAAATGTCATTGTGACGAAAATTAGCATGTGATTCCAAAATGATCTTTCATTTGAAGAGATACAGATGATCAAATATTCAGGTTCATTTTCTGCCGTCAGCCATCTGAACGAGTGATAATTAGAGCAGGATTCACATTGTGAGAACAGGAGTCATGCTAGAGATGGCACACTCAATAATTCAGTGATGGGGTCGAGGGTTTTTTAGGAGAAACTCCTCCAGAAGCACCAGAACTGGCGAATCTTTAAGGTTTGAAGGGCTGATGGTTCAGTGGACCAAAGAAATCCACATTTGGAACATTTTTTGGCAGTTCAGTGGACATTTTTATTGGTCTTTGACAATGTTTTAGTCTAATAATACGATATTCAGACTTTTTTGTTGTGTTTAAATATAGAATTAAATAATTTTTGGTGTCACTGTAAAATTAATAATCCACGATACTATTTAAATGAATCATAATGGAGTGCAGACAAGCACAACGTGTGATGAGATTTTAAGAGTGTTACAACAGTTCTGAACTGAGCGAGTCTGTTTTACTGTTGGACCATCATCAGTCTTTGAAAGCTCAACATCTGTCTGTTTTATGTGTGTAAAACACGCTGAGATTATTTTAATGACACTCGTGAAATGTGATCGGTGAGGTGATATAACATGACAGTCTTAAAGGTCAAACAGTCACAAATGAGTCTTTATAGCCTCCTGTTAAAATAGAACAATGCAAAATTCAGTTTTCAGACTTCAAAATGTTTGCTTATCACTTATCAACTCATTAAAAGCAGTAATAATTCTCTTGTCTCTGCAGAAAATCATTTTCAACACACATAACTGAAATGTATTGATCAAAACTGTAAAATCCACATACACAAGCACTCAGACGCACTACAGCTGGACAGCTTTTGCTCATCCATTACAAAAACATTCATTTTTATTTATTTAATTTGGTTTTGGAAAGAAATAAATAGGTAACAATTTATATTTGTCTAGTCTTTAGAGCAAAAGGTTTGTAGGAGCATGAGAGAATGTGTAAGGTGTCTAAACTTCTGACTGGAAGTGTGCAGAAAACTACTCACAAATCTGACAAATGCAGCGCTTGTGTTTATTGTTACACCATGTTGAAAGTAACAATTGTAAATGGACAATCAGTTTGTAAGTCTCACGTTTAATCACTTTTTTGATTGTTCAATGTTCAGTTTCCTGCAAAACAAAATTGATTTGTTATGTGTTTATAAATGTACAACTGATAGAGCAGTGCACAATGAAGATCAAAATAGACAAATCACAATTTTTAAATCACCTTGAATTATGAAGCTGGTGTAATTGGCAGTCGCAGACAGACTCACGTCCGTAATATTTCACATCAGCTCTTCATATCTGACAGTTGGATTCATTTTATGCGGCAGCGACGGAGTTTCCACTTCGTAATAAAAGCCTCACATGTTTCATTCTCTCACTATCACTGCATGATAAATCAAACTGGAGATATTTCAGAAGAATTTCGCCCTAGGAAAGGTAATTTGAATAATATCTCTTGCAGAGCTGCTTCCGAATAAAAATTATGTCTTGTGCAATATTTCATCCAATATGAAGCAGAGAAAATGATTTTCTTCCTAAATAACTAAATCGCAGTAATTCAAATAAGCAGCTTTTCTATAAGCAGGGTTAATTACAGCTCGGGATGAAGGCGAGCTCACAGCAGATGCTGTTGTTTTCAGGAGCTTTTATAACATGACGCTTTTCATTAGGCATCTCACGAGCGAGCAGATCATCTAAACTCTGGAGTTCAGAAGTAATCATGGAACATTAAGCTGAGTATCAGCTAATACTGTATCACTTATCATATTCACCATTATTTGAGCTGTGCTGTAAATGTTTCCTGACGGATCTGCTGCAGGTTATGAGTCTTTGAACTGCAAGCATTGAGAGGAGAGCTTGTGGCAGTCATGACGGGCAGCTTGAAGATAAAGTAAAAACGCTGTAATGGGACTTTTATTATTAAATTGAATGATTAATTCTGAAGTAGACTGTTGGTGAACTTTGGTGGGGGACAGAGGTAAATGAAACCATACGAGTTTGTGATTGTGAGTGTTTTCATTTAGCTTTGAGAATAAGATCACAGGCCCCTGTGTGGTCTGTTCCAATCATAAAGAAACAAATAATATCATATATATCAAAAACATTATTCTTAAGTTTTAAAATGGTACAGAATTTTAAAAAGTTTGAAAAATGTTCTTATAACCAAGCAATACTTTAATACAACGTCTTAAAACTCAACATTAAAATAACATTTTTAGTATTTTTGTTACATCATGGAAATGTTAGGGACAGTTTTACAACTTAAAATTGTTGCTGGGATGTTTGAATATGTAGTTGTTGCACAATGGAAAGAAGGTTAGATGGGTCTAGAGTAAATAATGCTGGAGGAATTAACTGTTTAAAATCATTTACGTCAAATCCTTAATTCAATTGGACTTTAAGGCTAACAAAAATGGCTGTCAAATTCTTTAGCAGCATATGTAATCTGTTTAAAAAGGGAAAAGAACATTAGGCTATGTTGTAGAATTCTTACCAGCAGTTTTTCATCCACAGCTTTCACTTTCTTTCAGTCTTTCAGCAGGTAAAATGAAACTCTGTCCATCATTCATTGAACTAAAGGGTCTGACTCCCTTTAAGAAAAATCCTAAAAACAGGAGAGGAGATGGGGCGAGAGAGAGAGAGAGGTTCATTAGTGTTTCATGTGTTTTTAATTGGCTCCGGCTGTAGGTTGGAATCTGATGTGATCTGATGGAGGGAGATGGGAGTGCTGTGGTCTTCTGTGCCCTGGAGATGCTCTGAGGGGGCAGGAAGGGGAAAGCTGTCACCTGATGACATGGCAGGCTGAGCGCTGTGTGGAGCTGCAGGTGGAAGGCCACAGCTTTGATGAAGACCTCACAGAGACCTGCTTGTCACACACTGAATACAGAGAAACCTGATCTTTTGCTTCACCATCAGTCAAACACAACCTCCATCCTCATTAATCATATCTCAACAACTTAAAAAATTAGTTTTTTACAGTTTATTTTTCACATGGTAAACGTTAGGTTAATTGCAATGTGGGATATAGGGTTCCACACTGTGACAACTTTCAAAAAATTATACCACCATATCACATATCACAGTTTTTGCAGGATGCAGTATATATGTTTTAAATAGTAAGTAAAAAAGGTGCAGTATACAACAGCACACTTTGTAGAATGCTGCATCCCACAATGCAATGTGCTCTTCCATTTTCAATATGTCTCATATATATTGTACTATACATTTTTTTTGGAAAGGAAAAAGTCAATTTGCACACATTTAGGAAACCACAGAATGTGGCAGAATTCTCTTTCTTGGCCTGTTCCTCCACACACATTTTTTTCTTGTAATGTTGGCCTCTCTCCTGCTTTGTCTCCACTGAGGGTGAGCTCATGCTTTTGTGGTCATATGCAGACAGACTCTAAAAGAGATGTACTGTTATGATCAGAAAACCGCTCCGGCCGCCACACCCAGCCCGAGCCCGGCAGGACTCATAAAAGAGAAAAGCTCTTTGCTATTAAAGGGATAGTTCAGCCAAAAAGAAAATGTTGTCATTATTTACTCATCCTCCAAACCTAATATGACTTTAATTCTTCTAAACCTAATGTTAGTTCCCATTTACTCTTATTAAAAAACAGCAGCAAAAACATTATTTGAACTTTCTTGTGTCTAAACAATAAAAGAAAGTCATATAGGTTTGGAATTACACAGAAAATTGTGACAGAATTTCATTTTTGGGTGAAGTATTACTTTATAAAAAGCTTCCTAGTCTGTGAGCATCTTTGCCACCCAATTTGCGTGAGATGATCCACGAAACTTTAAAGTATTTGGTTTGTCAGATTTCTACTCTGAAAGCCAGAAAATGTCTGAAAAATAATAATTAATGTCTGAAAGCTGTATAAAGTGTGTAAGATTTCCATCAGAGTAAGACACACCACACTCGCAATGTCTTTAGTTTGCAAAAGCACAAACACACTCATGTGAGATTGCACACATCATCACAGAAGATGCAGGACGAGGTTTAAGGTCTGGAGCAGGTGAGATGAACGAGAGGTCTGTCTCGTCTGTTTTATCAGCACTAAGGAAAGATGGGAAAGATTTGTCTCTGTTAAAGGGACACACCGCTTCTTTATTAAAGCCATTTATCATTCTTTGAATATTCTCCTTTAATGGGCTCTTGCCCCTAATTATACAACTTTGTCAACAGAAGAGCGCAGCCAGACAGAGCAGAGCATCTCCCAGCTGCAAAACATCCTGTCCCGCATGCACACACACATTTCTCTCTCTGCCGTGTTTCTTCATGCTGTTGTTAAGATTCATTCAGATGTGCTCTGGAGACAGCAGCCTGTGTGTGTGTCAGGAATGCTGGGTGTCAGATCATTGATTCTCAGTTTAGATTTTCTAAATGCTTGTCTGCATACTCTCCTGTTAAAATATGAACACTTGCTCTGCCTCTGAAATGACTTGTGATGATGTCACAAATCGTTCTTCATTCTGGTAGGTAATGGCCACTTTTTATGATTATCAGTTCCCCATAAAGACTCAAACTAGTCTTGTTTGTTCAATTCTAATCTGTTAAACAATGTCAAATCTGGGTCAAACAATGTCCTCTAAGTGTGTGTGTTTCAGCTGTCCGGGGGCACAGAGGGTCTCTCTTGTCACAGATGTTATTGGGTTTGCTGTGTAATTATGCACTTAACAAGCTGACCTGAATGAAGCCAGTGCAGTTTACACAGCAAAAGCTTAGTATATAGAATACATGATTGTTTGACACAATTGTTTTGCAAGGAGAATCACACATTAAATTTGTTTGTAATATTCTCAAATATTAAGGGGACCAAACTGTAACATTCATTGAGGTCCTGAGAAAAAGTGTCTTCTTTCAAGTTGTGAGCTCTCAAGAATGTCTCAGATTTGCCAAAGATGTCAATCAAAAGTCAGAAATCTCATCATGAGCTCACATGTCTCATCAGCACTAAAGCATCTGAGATATTTCATTTATATTAATTTCATAGTGCTACACTCTCAGTGAATCCCAGCAACTGATTCATGTCTTTCTATTGTATTTCTCCTATGGGACTTTTAAAAGCATGCTCACAAACTTAATACTGAAATGAAAAGAAATGAGGGTTTCATTTAATCTTGAAGAGTGACCTCACAATAAATTTTAGGATGAATCACTGTAGAGACACACAAAGCCTTATAAATGATATCCAACATCATCACAATCCTGTCAAAACCTCAAGAGACACAAACGCGGGTACGGTCACTTATATCAACAGTCACTGTGGGTTATAAATGTGGATCCTCAAACTGTGTTTGAACAGGCGATTTGAGAGCCATAAAGATAAACCCTGTGATGTCTTCAGCGCTAGTGTTTCTGCTATTTACTCACAGCTACATTTCAAACAAACAAACACACACACAGATATGAGACTATTTAGCAGTGAGTAACAGCCAGTCATTCCCTTCATTTTGAGACTTTAGTGTAACTTAAGTGTCTGCAAAGATTCCCTGGTGTGTACTGTAGAAGTTGTGCTCGTGTGTGTGTGTGTTAGTAGTGTACAGTTATTAACTCCTATTTAGAGACAAAACAACACTGCACCAGTATGGCTCACCGGTGAACTCAATTCTGATTGGTTAACGAGGCCACAGTCAAAGAGAATGAATCAAATATATTGATCAGAAATACATTTTATGCCTCCATGAGCAATATTGAGATTTTAGGAATCAAAGAGCTTGTTAACCCAGAGCTTAAACAGTGCTGGACCTACTCAGAGAAAGTGTACGATTAAAAAACAACAGTGTCAATAATCACCATTCATCTCTTAAGCTGCTAATGAACTTTGTTCATCTGATCCAGTGTGTGTGTGTGTGTGTGTGTGTGCGTGTGTGTGAGTTTCTTTTCATTGAGGAGTTATTCCAGATAATAAACATGTGTAAAAGAAACAGATGTGAATCATATCCATCATTATATTATATTTATTTGCTACATATCAAATGCATTCATTAATTGATAATAGTATTATATTAAATTATATATTTTATATAATCAATCATGTATTTTTTAATTGTTGTTAATGTGAAGTTTTTAATTCACATTACTGATTACATTAACTATTCAGTTTTACATATAGCAAAACAGATAAGTAATATTAATAAGTTTAAAACGATGTTTTGTTTTAAAAATATAAAACAGCAACACATATAAAACAACATCATATTATTCATTATGAACATAAAATGGCATTACTTTTCATTTCTTTATATTGATTGTTTAGCATGGCAATATCCAAATGAATTTAATATGAAATGTAATAAAAATGTATGTTATAAAACATGCAAGAGCTATAAACAATTATCCTTAAATCAACTGTTTACAGCAAATAAATGCAACAAACCATTTGGTATTTAAAGGTCTAAGAAATCATATCCTATGAGATGAAATTTTCTATTGCATGATGCTTGAATTATACATCATTTCCATACACTACATTCAGAGTGTGCTGATGAATGAGCTGCTGCATGTCATTTTCAGTATTGGCAGTAGATGGCAGGATCCATACATTGATTAAACGTGCTCATATGGGCTGAGAGGAGGTGTCACACTGTCTTTTATTTCATCAGAAACATGATTATTCCTCTTTTATGCATCACTTTAGAGCTTTTACAAATATGGACATGTCTGTGTTACAAAATATAAAAAATAGTGCTTTAAGAAATATGCTGTGATTAAAAACTCACTGAGAAATGTTTTAACTTCAGCTTTGTATAATAATATGGTAATTAATAGTTTAAGTTAGTTTAAGGTTTTAACAATTGTGATTGATTTTGAAGGCTTTTGATGATTTTACCAAACACACTGAAATATTTTAAAGTGAGACAAACCAACTAATACCACAAAACTTCACAGAGTTCTTCAAATCCATTGTTAATACTTGCAGATGTTTTCCACCAAACATGATGTCATTTCCTGCAAGATGACATCATTCTTTTAGAGTAAAAAATAAAAAATGTTAGACGGTGATATATGAGGACATCCTAAAAACTTACAGTATAAATTGGTCACCAATTAATACAATGTTCCTTATAAACATTGTTATAAACATTATTAGAGAAAGAAAAATAAAAACACCTCATAAAATGCAGTTGTATGTTTATTACAGGGGAACTGACACAAATGGCATCCCCTTCACTTAATTATGATTTTGTACTAAAATCTCAACTTTTTAGACTTTTAAGACTTAAATATTTAATTTATAAAAATGTTGATAAATTCTTAATTCTGCAGCATTCAAAGTTTGTACAAGGCAGATAAACAAACAACTATTTTTTATTTATGGTTGTAGTGTACTCAATTTTTTAAATGAACAAATTAAATAATGTATTGTAAAGTTGCAGCAGTCTTATTAAAGCTCATGAATCACAGTGATTTTACTGTGTAAATATGGTGGTGGTTCAGAACGTCTATTTACTTGTTTCACTGTTTCTCTTATCGGTTTGTTCCTCCGTCCTGTCAGACAGAAGAGTTTGTTTCAGATTGATTTAAATCTGTTGAGTCTCATCTAGTTGAGCAGTGAGTGATTAGCTGGACACTCACTGTGAGTCATTCACTTTATTAGAAAACATGACAAACTTCAAATCTGTTGTATGCGTGTTTGTACATACAGTCTCTGTGTGAGAATACATGTTTAAAAGCACATTTTCTCACAATATGACTGTCTTAATGCTAAAAAATTCAAAGCATAATTTGCATAATAATACCCTGATGAGCCATAATGAGATCTGGATGAAGATACAGAACACATTCTTCAGAGTTCTGACAGAATCAGTATCATCATCATATTTGTCCAATGGGTCCATCCAGGACCACAGACACCAGCTTTACAACACTAAAGCTTCTGGTAGATGCAAATTAAGATAAAGAGGCTGGCTGTGAAGTGAAACTTCAAGAGGTCTGAGACACTAATGTTTGCACGGGATTGTGGGTAACTCAGTTGGCTTTTAAGAAACATGATGCAGCATTAGGGCAGATCAGAATTTCATAATAATTTTGTTTTTCAAATATTTTGTTTCGGCACCAAAATATGGAATTATGACAATATAGTGCAGCCATTTTATTCTCAGCATTTATTTTTGCTGTAAATACTGATATGATTGAACATGTATAAAATATAATGTTATATATGAATTGCTTTGGCAAGCATTTTCAGCCCAATCCTAATAATCCTAAAGGAATACAGGATTGCTAATGACATTTAGAAAAATACATAATTTGGAGGCAATTAAAAAAAGAAAAAAGGATGAACGCCACTAGATAAACTGAAACTGTTACAAAAAATGAATCTAAATTTAGTGTGCTGAATATGTAGCATTCTTTTAACTCATTTCAATAAAAAGTAAAAGTTTTTAATAAAACATGAAACTGAAAATTCTGCATTGTATTATATGCAAAATGCAGTTATTGTAAAGCATTTTCAGTTATATGCATTATGTTATATTTATCTGCAATTATCTGTATCTGTTTGTCAAATCTCTGCATATCTCAGTGTGTTGTCTGTAAGGTCTGAGGCTGTGTCCCTAACACACTGAAATATTGAAAAGCTTTTGTTTTGCCTAGTTACCCATGAGCTGCTGTGACACAAACTGTGAACAATGCCATGCTGCATGCACAGGACTGCTCAACTCTATTATTCATGACCAGAGAGAACACAAAGAAGCTACAGTACTCATTTAAATTAAACACTGGACCAGCGCTTCTCAACGGCCTCTGATTCACTGATCCAGCGCTTCTCAACGGCCTCTGATTCACTGATCCAGCGCTTCTCAACAGCCTCTGATTCACTGATCCAGCGCTTCTCAACAGCCTCTGATTCACTGATCCAGCGCTTCTCGACAGCCTCTGATTCACTGATCCAGCGCTTCTCAACAGCCTCTGATTCACTGATCCAGCGCTTCTCAACCTCTGATTCACTGATCCAGCGCTTCTCAACGGCCTCTGATTCACTGATCCAGCGCTTCTCAACAGCCTCTGATTCACTGATCCAGCGCTTCTCAACAGCCTCTGATTCACTGATCCAGCGCTTCTCAACAGCCTCTGATTCACTGATCCAGCGCTTCTCAACAGCCTGCCCACTGATTCACTGATCCAGCGCTTCTCAACAGCCTCTGATTCACTGATCCAGCGCTTCTCAACAGCCTCTGATTCACTGATCCAGCGCTTCTCAACAGCCTCTGATTCACTGATCCAGCGCTTCTCAACGGCCTCTGATTCACTGATCCAGCGCTTCTCAACGGCCTCTGATTCACTGATCCAGCGCTTCTCAACGGCCTCTGATTCACTGATCCAGCGCTTCTCAACGGCCTCTGATTCACTGATCCAGGCTTCTCAACGGCCTCTGATTCACTGATCCAGCGCTTCTCAACGGCCTCTGATTCACTGATCCAGCGCTTCTCAACGGCCTCTGATTCACTGATCCAGCGCTTCTCAACAGCCTCTGATTCACTGATCCAGCGCTTCTCAACTAACAGCCTCTGATTCACTGATCCAGCGCTTCTCAACAGCCTCTGATTCACTGATCCAGCGCTTCTCAACAGCCTCTGATTCACTGATCCAGCGCTCTCAACAGCCTCTGATTCACTGATCCGGCCTTCTCAACGGCCTCTGATTCACTGATCCAGCGCTTCTCAACGGCCTCTGATTCACTGATCCAGCGCTTCTCAACGGCCTCTGATTCACTGATCCAGCGCTTCTCAACAGCCTCTGATTCACTGATCCAGCGCTTCTCAACAGCCTCTGATTCACTGATCCAGCGCTTCTCAACGGCCTCTGATTCACTGATCCAGCGCTTCTCAACGGCCTCTGATTCACTGATCCAGCGCTTCTCAACGGCCTCTGATTCACTGATCCAGCGCTTCTCAACAGCCTCTGATTCACTGATCCAGCGCTTCTCAACAGCCTCTGATTCACTGATCCAGCGCTTCTCAACAGCCTCTGATTCACTGATCCAGCGCTTCTCAACAGCCTCTGATTCACTGATCCAGCGCTTCTCAACGGCCTCTGATTCACTGATCCAGCGCTTCTCAACAGTCTCTGATTCACTGATCCAGCGCTTCTCAACAGCCTCTGATTCACTGATCCAGCGCTTCTCGACAGCCTCTGATTCACTGATCCAGCGCTTCCAGTGAACCCTGCTCCTGTGCTGACCTAACTTTGGCTGCATGTAAACTCAGTCTGGTGGGCATGTAAAGCCAGTGGAGGTGTGTAGAGGAACGGGAGAATCAGCAAATAAACCTCCGAACACTCGTGCAGCTGTATAGCATTTTTCCAGCCACTAAGCTGAGCAATGAATTATAAATGCCTCTTGAGAATTTTCTCTTTTCATTTCTTCTTCCATCTTTTTAAAAGAGAAAAAAATCAACAATACACAGATAAAACACACAGATATGCTACAAGCCTATTTGGACTGTTATGCTCAAGTGGTGTGAGCCTGCAAATGCTCTGGAAACATTGTTAGAAACATTTTTTGTGCGCTTTTGAGACCATATCAGATTTGTTAGCATTTACAAATGCAGGCAGGTGCCACAAAAACAGTGTCATAAACATTTCCACTGATTGTCAACATTTATTCCACACTAACCCAAAAAGCCGTTTCCACACAGCCCTATCAAAAGCCACATTACCAATAACAAAAAGTGGAAAAGTGCCACTAAATCGTGAAAACAGTGAGCGCACGGTGATGTAATGCTGTCTTACCCTTAATGAATAAATTATGTGCGTGAAATTTCATCGTCATAGTAACTGCCCCATTTCTTTTGACGGTACACACACACAGAAACAGGTCACACATAGAACCTAAAACATAAACATGAATGACTTTATCAGACACAATGCAAATGATTAGAATTTGCATTTCTGATAATTTAGTAAATAAGATGCCAAATAAATAAGATGCATTCGTGTGTGTGTGTGAAAGAGAGAGAGAGAGAGAGAGAGAGAGCGAGAGCAAAGGTTCTCATCCATGCATAAGAGGCTGTGTGTGTCTCTGAAGGACATAAAACAAAACGCAGCAGACCGCTGGGGCTTGTAGTTCGTAATTGTGCAGGTGGCATTTTAGCGATTCCTGCCACACGGGGGTCAATTTTTCCCCAGGTCACTGATAGTGACATCATCACACTGCTATTAACTCCAACAATTTCAACTCCATCCAGACACGATATCGACAGCAGACTGTATCAAACACGCGCATACACACACAGAACTGGTCAAGTGTGCCCTCAATCTGAACCCTTCACCTCACAACCCTTCCACACACACACTGCCACAGCCCTCAGCAGATTTAGAAAAGAAACAAATGACTTCCATAGTAAAGAGAGAGAGAGTAAAAACAGAGAACTGAGTAACAGCAAGAAGGTACAGCACTTCACTATCTGAAGAGATCAGATGAGATATGACTGAACAAAGTGGCCATCATACTGGACATTTAAACCACACGTCAAAATATATGAATGTCACTGCATTACATAACAAAATATCAATGTTAGTGGCATTTGCAAACAAATGATCCTAGACCTTCCCTCAGCACTAACATCACACTCCTGAGATGTTTTTAAATGGACTTTTAAAACAACTGATCGACCAGTCTCACAAAAACAGGTCCAGGTCACATTTCACACCAATAAATGAAAAATAAGTAAAACAATTCTCCTGCAAATTCTCATCACTGTAATGCTGTTTCATTTCTCTGTTTGTAATTCTCACTGGTGGTTCTCACTCATACAATAATTTCTTGCTCAATTGTCAACACATAATTAAAAATCTACTGAACATGTTCTGCTAACATGCTGAAGCATAAATGACCTGCCTGCAGTGAAACAGATGTCGGAAATATGAGTAGACACATTTATGAAACAAATGTCTTCCTGATGGTAAATGTGGTGTGATCCTCACTGCTGACAGTAAATCTCACACACTTTCATGCTAGTAAATAAAATGTTTTCACTTTACTATCACTTCACTTTACTACACTTTACTTTACTATGCTTTACTATCAGTTGCATTCACCCTAAAGCAACATTAAAATCACCTTAATATGTGTAAAAACATCTAAAAAACTGCATGTTTGGAACTTAATGTTAAAATAACATTTTTAGTGCTTCTGTTACTTAATGGTGCTTACACCCTAAAATTGTTGGCTTCAGAGGAACGTCCTGTATACAGTCATTCTGATGTAAGCTAATAATATCAACAACAACAATCAGCTTCACTCATGACGTGCCATTCACACTGATAACACTGATAACTCCAGATGATGTCCCACAGAAGCTGCGTTTCTCAGCAGTTTGAAATGTTCTGTTCTGGTCCTGCTGGCTGAACGGTTCTCTATTGACTTACAAGCAGGAGGCATGTGTCCAAGCGCTCTGCACTATTTTCTGTAATAATAGCCAGCAGCCATGCAGCTAAATTATTAATGGGGACTATTCAATACAAACAGGTAGACACACACACACACGCGGCCTTTGCAGTCATTCTCCTCCACTCCAACTGGGTTTTATTTCACATCTTGTGAAGTTCCCGCCCAGACCTGCTCACATCACAGCGAACGCCACTCAAGTTTATCTTATGGTTCAAGAAACAGCAAACCGACAGGTGATTTGACATGTGACTGCTGAGCATGAAAGATACCGTACCAAGTAATGAGATTTATGTCACATTATTACTGACATTATTAAAGAAGTACTGTGGCATCACCATGAAAACATACCAAAAAAAAATAACAGTATAACAATTTTTGTGAAAGATGTTAACAACAATAACATCTGACTACACCACAGTACCACAGTACTCATTTTTGTTCAACTAAAGTTCAACTAAAGATAAATTAATCATCATGCAATGTTTTTGCCACATAAACATTATGTTTTTAACTTTATTCTGTTTCCTTCAGTATGTGAATTTGCAGATTAGGCAGCAGTGTGCAGGACAGTCAAGTGAGATAGGAGGGTTAAGGGTTGTGGAATGTACCATTTCATGATCAATAACAGGGTATGGGGGAGAATGAGTACACTGACCCGCCACTTATGAAGCAGAACACATATCCCATCAACCTCTCGACCCCTCCGCCCAGCATTCACCCTCTCCACATCCTCCTCACCTCGATCAATTAACTACTAAGTAAAGAGATCTGTGCTCACTGTAAGAGATACACCTCCCACACTTGTCCCATCCGCAGAGAGAAATGAAATACTCCCTCAGTTACTGCAGGCTGCTGTGAGATAAAGACTCTAAATAAAGCGCTTACATCATCAGTCATGGCATCACTCATGCCATGACAATCATCTCACTCACATGAAGACATGGATGAAACCAAGACCTTTATAAAAGCCATCATATGATGATTGAAGCACATGGAAAGTAAACATTCAGCTTGTGCATGTATCCTGTGGCTAAAACTGTTTAGCCACCTTTTTTGATCCTGGAATCCAATTGGCTATGCAGGTCATCCAATCAAAGAGCAGCTATTTTCAAACTTGTAGGGCAAATGAAGAACATTTGAGTCACTTGTGTTATTGAGATTAAAGGAACTGATCACCCAAAAATGAAAATTGTGTCCATTTCCTCATAACATATTCTTTGTTCTTTATGAAACAGGAAAACAAAAAAATTAAAGCTGCTAAAATGTTTGGTTAAAAATGAACAAAAAAATCACTTGAGCAAGTACATAACAGATCAGTGTTCAAAATGCTCTTCCTACCCTGATTTACAGAAGTAAGTTTATAATGTTATAATGTTAATAATGAGCTATCGGGTCTGATTTTGCTAGTAAGAGGTGACAAAAAATAGGCAATATTACAGATCGCAGCTTTAAAATAATAATAATTTAAAACAAAATGTTTATGTCTGTAATTGTCTATACAATAACCGTAAATAGCTAGAACATCTGTCAAGCAAGATTTTCTTTACATAATGAGCTAAATCATAGTTTGTTCCTCACAGAAGCATATGGCTCCAACAGACTTACACTTCACACTTTTAACAACTTTCAAACTGAAAAGTATGAAGTTGCAGCAGATTTGAACTCAGCATTTGTGCCGTGAACTGTCAGTCAGACTCAGCTGTGTGGAGACTGAGGTTACCAGATAAACAAACAACAGTTTTGGATAGTCTGTTGAGAAACTGTCATAGAAAGTCACTGAACTTCAACTTTGAGGAACTAACATACATTCCACAGCACGATCTCAACAGATGTAGACGTGTCACTTCCTTTGAGAGCCCACATGCTCTGATGATCGGCACTGAAGACAATAACTTCAATCATTTATCCAGCAGAAGTTCCTCATAGTTCCTCATTCTGTGACATCTGCAGCTGATTTATGCCACAGTTCACCTCAGTGTCTCACAGGCTGTTAGAGTCCACTCAAGATGATTTTCCCCAAAACTTTTTTCACAACTGGAGGCTCTGAAAGTGTGAGAGATCAATAATAATTATGAAATTTGTCAAGAAAAGACAGAAATGAATGATACCTCAGACAATGTAGCATACAGAAGTTTGTGGGCCCTTTCAACTGGGGCCAATAACAAATGATCTAACGATCAACACCTAGCCAATGCATAGCAATGCCCTGACAACCACCTACAATACATAGAGTCTAGATAAATGTTTAATGCTATTAAAAATATTGCAGTTTTATCTTCTTTCATTAATTTGGCATTCTTTTTGTGTGATTTCTAAAGATCAACTGGAAAAAAGCACAATAATGAGTGAAAATGCCTTCATTTAGGTGTCACAATATACTGGTATTGACAATACATATGATATTAATAACCATGACAACTGATATTGTGGTACTACTATGATAACATCTTAAAGAATTCAGCAGCAGTATCTGTTGATGCTCCAACACAGTGGGTGGCGCTATTGCACCTATTTAACATTTTATCAAGAGCCACAATCACCACAAACTCTCTATTTCTGCCTCCCTACACTCATAATATCGATACCGTTTTTGTGAATTCTTTTGACTACTACTATCGTGTAGTGAAAATCTGATATTGGGACAGCCCTACCTTCATTTACTAATTCATGCATTAATTGAAAAGAAATAGGACTTCTGACAAGAATTTGCAGTCATTATATTTTCTTATATGAAAACAAACAGCAACAAAAGCTATGCATTCAAGCTAAACAGCCCATTTAAAAAACATGTATAGAGATACATTTCAGCTAATACAGCCTAGATAAAACACATTTAAAACAAACGTATGATATTAGCTGTTCATTTCTTTAAGTCTTTTGACAGCCCCGCCCTGTTGAAATCTAAAACAAGCTCTTAATTCTGTTTGTCTGAAATTCCATATGTCATATTATCTGCTGTATTCATTTAATGTGATACCCGTTTGCCTGATCTAAACGCTATACAATTTCACAGCTCTGGATCACATTGCCACAGGGGCTCTTGTACCACACATCTGTTCATACCTGCTGAACACCGCGAGCCCTAATTAAGACACTCTCAGGTGTGAGGCGCTGGTGTGTCGAATACAGGCCCAGTGAGTGTCTGAGGGAACAGAACGGCTCCGCTCTGGGGCTCCTGCTTCTGGCCCCGGGCCACAACTCCTCACAGCAGCATAATCACATTTGCGCCAGTGAGATGGAGAGCCTCTCTGGACCGCTTGGCTGTGTGTGGAGGGAGTGTAGGACTATAATGCTGTAGATTAATAAAGGGGTATATGATCAGCAGCGATCTGGCTACAGAGAAATGATGACAGACCAGGGGAACAAAAACATGACTATTAACTGCTCTAATGATGCAGAGGTGTAACACTGTGATTAAAAAACACAACCAAACGTTACTGACACACTCTTAAAAATGAAGATTCTTAAAAGATTCTTCACAGCGGTGCCATAGAAGAACCATTTTTATTCCCCAGAGAATGATTAAATTAATTTTGTACAGTGACCAGAAAACCTCACTTCAACAGTACAAGTTCTTCACTGAAGGTCCAGATCTCTCTCCAATGTGTGCTGACACAGTCCTGCATCTGAACTAAATTAACATGAGCACTTATCAAAAAAAAGAACGACAGCCAGAGAGACTGAAGAAATATTTCATGATCAGAAGTGTCAACAGATGCTGTCTCAGTTTCAGACAGTCAGGATGTGAACTGAGAACTGCAGAGCGCAACAAATGAAAAACCAGCAGCCAGCTGTGGTCCAGCAGTGATGACAAACTCCCCTGTTAGGAATTAATGAAGGGTGACAGGCTAAAAACAAGATATTATGTAAATGCTTTGTTTATCAAAAAGCTTCTTTAGACTATAAAAAGTAAGAAATGGTTCTTTTAAAAACATTTAACTACTCTTTGGTGACCCAAAAAATGGCTCTTCTATGGCATCACTGTGAAGAACATTTTGAAAAACTTTATTTTTAGAAGTGTATGTAAAACAGTACAAAACTGACAATCAATTCGCAACATTAAAGTTACCAGCCACTAAAGCCACCATGTATGACATGCCTTATTCTGCAATCTAAAAGTCTAACATGCCCTCCATTGTGTCCAGCCCAAATAGAGAAACCTCAAACAAATCTGTAAAAACTAACATAGAAAACCTATAAACCTAAGACTTGGTGATGAATGTTTACTGAGCAAGACAGACCTCAAAAAACACAAACCACATACTGATATTTGTCTGCTGGGCCTCTATAAGTTTTACCCTGGTGGCTGAACTCACCTGTAGCTCAGTTGGTAGAGTATTGCGCTAGCAGCACAAAGGTTGTGGGTTCAATTCCCAGGGGAGCACATGTACTGACAAAGAAGTTTATAACTTGAATGTACTATAAGTCGCTTTGAATAAAAGTGTCTTTTACGTGTTGTAAACTGCTATAGGTTGAATAATACGGCCTGTTATTGGCTAACATAGTTAAACGTTTAGCCAGTGTCTTCCCTGCACTGATGGTAGACTGAATATTAACTGTTTATAATCTGGGTTTACAACACTGACCACAAGTCAGAATGCTAGAGACACTTTTAATACAGGAGACCTGATTTTAATATCAACATCTATGTGCAAGTCATGCGCAACAGGGTCTCATCCCCCAACCACCACTTACCTGGAGGCCATGCAGGCTGCAGTGCTCTGTGAGTGGACAAACTCATAACTCTTGTGGATATTGCAGGAGAGGGGATAGTATTAAGCCACTCTGGGGTATATCTCATGAATCAATGTTAAAAAATTGACAAAAATTACACATTTTTTTAATTTTGTAAGTAAAATTCTGGTCTTCAGTTCATTGTATTTGTTTTAATGTC
Source organism: Chromobotia macracanthus (assembly GCA_036877525.1). NCBI lineage: Eukaryota > Metazoa > Chordata > Actinopteri > Cypriniformes > Botiidae > Chromobotia > Chromobotia macracanthus. Next base: position 1,979,405 of record JAZGTH010000001.1, read on the forward strand.
TGAATGAATGGTTCTGGAATCCCAGTGGCTCATTAAGCTGGCGTGTTAATGGATGAAAACACAAAGTGAAATATTTCTGCTGCGATAATGGAAATCTCTCAGAACAAAGGCTGGTTATTAATGAATGTTCCTCTGATGGCAGGAGCGTTTGAAACAAACAGAAGCCTGGAAAGGAACAGTGGATGTGATTGTGACAGACTGGGAAATGAATTTCTCTGAGATATAAAACAAGCATGTGTGAGTTATTAGATTAATCACACAGAGGAGAAGGATGTTGCTGATGAGAAATGACTGCACTGTAGGTTAGAGAAGCAATGCTAACATGTGCCATATTCACCAGAAGAATATTTTTGCAAATTTGATTAAACAATGAGAAGATTGTAGCTGATCTTGTTTCTGGTTAATTCGTCAAATTGGAAAGAGAACAAATAGAGAGCATTGCATTGTGGGATATATTATTCCACAGTGTGTGCTGGTATCATTGACTCACTGAATACACATACTACATTCTTTCAGAATTAATATGCATTACACTATTGCAAAAACCCTTATTATTAAAAAATGAGTGTGATCATACAGTTAACTTCAAGATTCATGTCTCTCCTTCCACTAAAATATCTAAAGATGTTTTGCATTCACAGTTTTCCTCTGCTGGTATTAGCACATCGGCACAAGGTCAGAACTCTGTGTGTATCAGCTCATGGTAGACATCACTGCCCTTACCAGACTGATACACATCTCAAGGACCCTGCATTCGCCCCAGTCGACCGCCCGATCAATAACGTGAAAGAGAGACAGCATTTAAATGACCCGTCAGAAGGCTGAATTTCCTGTGGATATGCCAGAAACCAGCACGAGCAGGAAAAAGCTGAAGAAAAAGAAGCAATTGCAAGAAAAAATGCAGGAAGAAAAACGTTGTTGGTGCGATTAGCTGCAGATTACAGATGTCAATGGATGAGAAAAAGGATCTCTCAAGTGTGGCTGCAGGGGGTTTCAGGTGAATATGATGGTAATGGTGGATAAATATACAGTAAAGGCACAGGAAGGGTTACATGTCAGGAATTATAAACATATAGTTCCTGTACTGGAAGCTGATTGGTCAATACAGTGTTCCAGCTTTGTTAAAATACACAATACACTAAAAACAATGATGAAAGACATCTTGGCCAGTCACTGTGCACTGCCATTGAAGGGCAACTATTAGCATTCGTTCACAGGTAGGTTACTGAAGAAAGACCGGAAACACTTTTGTTCTGGACTTACACTGCACTACCTACAAGTGTGACTATGAAATACTTTACACGCAGTATGCACAAGTCATCTGCCAGAGGGTGAGAGAGAGACATGTTTCGTCTGCATTCTTATCTGAAAACATCTGGAAAATTTTCCCCAGGAAACCCATATGTCATTCATAGCCATATGCTCACATCCTCACAATGCAAGTATGTGTGTGTGCATTTTAGGTGTGTGTACATCTGCATTGTGGGATTTGCATTTATCTGTGCTGTGTGTAGCAGCCAACAATGTAACATTCACAAGTGAGAAAATTCTTTCAAATGAATGTTTCATATTCAGCCCTGAGCTCAGAGTAAGTGACTCTCGTTTTCCTCTTTAACAGCCCATTCATGCTCAGCATTCCCCTCTCTTATGACATTACTGAATCAATAGCTTTACATGTAGCTCCTGTAGAGCTTTTCTTTAAAACCGAGGCTGTTTTGGGAAGTAGGCCAGGCTGTGTGTGTGTGTGTGTGTGTGTAAAGAGTCTGTCGCTTTAAAACGTCTCTCATCTCACTGCTAAAATAAACTGTAGGCATCTGCATGTATATACAGTAGAAATACACAAAGTAAAAATACAGGCACACCTGCATAGCAAAAATATATATAAAATGAACAACATAGCAATGAGATTAACAGGAAGTCAATTATAAAAGTCTTCTGCTTCCTAAATTGTTCTTCTAAGAAAGATTCCAGTCATCTTGCATAAGTTTCATTAAAGTCTTATAAAATGAATCAGAATTTTAAGCATTTCTAATGAATTTATTTGAAGATCAAATGAAGTGATTCATGCTCTCCACAAATATTCTATACCTCTGTGTTTTACTGTATCTCAACACAATGTGTCTCATTGTCCATTTTTGTTTATCCTAAGAAGTAAAGGTGCCACATCTGGGACGCAGTATTAAATATATTAAATAAAACAGTGCTTTGGTAAGGCATTTTTCTCTGGCTCTAATACATCTTAACAGGACAGAATTTCATCACTGCACACAACAAAAAACACATTCCCTGGACAGCTCAAATACACAGATCACTTGATTCAAGTAGTTAACAAGCAATCAATAAGCAATCTCACTGTGACTAGGCTCTTCTATTGTGTTTAAATAGGACATTAACATTGTCACTTACATCCCAATATTCACTGCCATTCTGCAGCGTCTTACAGCTCAACCACAGGCAAAGGTTAGAGACCAAAAGGGAACATCATTTCCAGGTCGTGACCTTTGGTGATATCAATAGGGCATGTTTGATTTAGTCTTCTTCACTGGCTTTGTGCATCTGCCTAAATGCTTGTAAAGTGGATTACAAATGAAGACGCTTGACGCTAATCGCTTGTTGAAAATCGTCCCTGATACACATTTATTTGTCCTCCAAACTCACAACTGCAAACACTGAGCAAACATAGTAAGACTAAGTAACTTCAAACATTTCAGAAACATTACGGTAAAGTGACCTGAAATATTTCTACTGTAACAAATCTCATTGTTAAAATCTCAAGGCATATCAATAAAATCCCATCAAATTAAAAAACTATGCGTACAAAAGTACAGACGCAGTACAAGATATCTCTAGGCTGTAGACTTATGAAGCATGTTTATGTATTCTGTCTATAGTCACAGCTGTGGTTACTATGAACTGTCAATGTATGTGAAAACTGACTTCAGTTTCATCAGTTTCAGTCTGTTCCTCACACAAAGCTATTGCATGACTTCAGACGACTTGCAGTATAACACATTCATATAGAAGTCATTCAAAACTGCTTGTCTGGCTGTTTTTTGTCCCTTTGGAGCTGGACGGCCCCAGTTCTTCTTCCTTGTTTTTATATGAGAAAGAGATGCAAGCATGTTCTTTAAAGATTCACTTTTGTGTTCACAGAAGACTGCAAAGTGAACTGTTCCTTGAAGTTCTGCAGATGGATGCAGCTGAAGAGGCTAATAGAGACAATGAGAAACTGTTGTGCTTATCTCACTTCATGTGTGCTGCTGCAGCCAACAGTCCCAAAAGCAGATGGAGGACACTTTAGGGAGTGAAGGGGGAGATGTGCAGTTACAAATGAACACTTTTATAGCTTTATTGCTGCTAATTCACAGGGCATTAACACTCTAGGGAAAAGGGCAGAAGGCCAGTCTCCAGATGTAATACTAATCAATGACACACTCTGAAAATGATTAACCTGCACACAGCACGTCTGAAATGTATTCATCCTCGCTTTTATTTTGATATAATGCAGTTGTCACAATTAGAGCTTGTGCAGACATCTTTGCAGAACATTTTTTATTTCAAAATACTCCTGTTTCATCTTTCTTGTGCCAGTTGATTTATTCATATATACTTCATGAAGGTCCAAACTCTAATGTTAGCCATTTAAAATGGTCTTGATTGTGGTACAGACAGACTGCAGAGCATTGTTTGTTAACTGATGTGAATGATAAAAATGACTTGATTTTATCTATTGGTAATTGATTTGAAAAGTGGACGGTCCCACACCAGACTGGAGTCGACTGGGTTGACAATTTAGATGTAAATTTATGATGTCAGAAAATGGAAGGTGGCTTGAGATGCAGAGCAAGTTATTGCAAATTGAGATTACCATGATCATCCACAAACTAATGAAATCAGGCATCCACAATAACACCATTGTGTGCATTAAAACAGTTAAAATTGTCACGTTGATGAAGTCACTTAAACTATACGAATATATTACACAATGGACTATATTATTACAGCAGACTTTGCAAATATTCCCATAACCTCTGTTGTGTAACAGTTAGCTACGCAAAAGTGTAATGCAAACAGCCTGAATAGCAGATTGTGTAGTAAACAGTTCATTGGACAGTAAATGGACTGCATCCCATGATTCCCTCTGTCGTAGTCTGTGTGAATGTTAATTAAAATGTACATGTGTGTTTGGGATAGAGTGTAGAGAGGCATTACTCATCCATGACATCAGCACATTGATCATGATGTAGGACTGGATCTCAGAGGGAGACCTGTGATGTAGGAGTCAGCAGGTTATCAGCAGGAGAGGTGAAGGTGTTGGACTGGGCAGAACTGGAGGAGGGGTGCGGGTTCGCCTGCCCTCGATCCCACCCGAAACACAATGAATGGATGTTTAACTAAGAGGAGAAAATTCACCTCACAGTAAATCTCGCTTTCTGACTATATTCAACTCCCAACGGAACCATTGTGAGTTGTGTGGGAAGTGTGACATGGGAACAGAAGTGCACCATGAACAAAACCATCAAACGTAACACCATGAACGTGTTGTCAAACATACTAAAATGTGATTTGGTAATAAACTCATGACTATTTCAACATGTGTTGCTAATGTACATGAGATGTTTCGCTCTTAACTGCTGCTGTTTGGAGCCTTAAAGTCTCGTGTAATTCTGGATTCATTCTGAAATGGGCTTTTAACAGTGACTCGTAAGTGACCCTTATTATGGGGAAGACTCTGGATTGGACTGCATGACGAGCTCTGAAGTCTCTGAGGAGAGCGGCAGCAGTATTGTGGTATTATTGCTGAGCTCTGATAGCAGGTGCCCCAGCACTGGCTTGGCCTTTATTGACCCATTATTCAGTGGCCCTATCGCTGGACAGTAACGGCCCGGTCAATGAATGGGGAGATGGTGAACATTCACCGCCACAAATGCACTTTTATTTGCTCTCATTTCTGAGCACTGAAACATTGTTGGTGAAACATTTTGTGTTTTCAGAATCTCCAGAACAACTCAACTCTGTAGACTTTCTTTCATCCTTTTATTGGCATCAGTACAGAAAGAACAGAATATGTTTGTGAGAAGGATGAAGAATGTGACACGAACCAGACTAGAACCTGCATCACCTTAAGCTCTGCAGCTCGACGGACCACAGCACGCGCTAACTGCTAACCATTGGCTGCTAACAAAAATCTTCATATAATCAAACATTTATATTTCTATTATGATAAAGTGCACAGACAATATTAATAATTATTAATTATTCATATGACATATAAACTAAATGGAAAACGAACCATTTGTGTTTCATAGTTTCATTACTGGTTTTCGAGAATGAAGATGTGTCACATAATCTGTCCATGCTGGCAGCTGCTGAATTTATATATTAGGTCTTTCTCCTCCCTTTTAGAATTTGATGAGCCTTTTATTTCTTTATTCTGTCATCCTGACTACGCATGATTATATGTTTAGTTGTATTTTAAAGGGGTTCTGTGATGTTTTTCTCAAAGTCTTGATTATGTTTTTGAGGTGCACTACAATAACTGCTCATGCATCGTTTTTTAAAAAACATGATTTTTTTCACATTTTTTACATTTATTCTTCACTGCTGCTTCCGTTCTCATAAACACGGCTGTTGAGTTCCTGGTTCTATGAAGGGGCTGAAGACAGAAGTACAGTTATTATTAAAAGGATTTCAGGCAACAGTAGGTGATGGTGGGACAGATCTGAGGATGTTCATTCTATTCTCAGTTTGTAAATGAATGACTTCACCAGTCTGCCAGTCTGCATCACTCCACCTCTCATAACCAACATTACAGCTGTCATCTCCACTAAATGAGATCACTCACAGTTTACCACTGTCTGTGGGATCTAGTTACTTCTACCCACCAGGACACATTCACTGGCAGAGACTGGGGGAGGTTCTGAGACAAAACCCAATGAGAAACATTCAAAACAGGGAAACTGGACCCTGGCGGGCTGCGATATCACAGTTTTGTGTTGAAATAATTAGCCTGCTTAACGTGCCATCTGGGCCCTCCTCCACTGGCAGGCAACGGGTTCCAGATGCCACCTGGCTAATTTTGCCGCAGCGGTAACGTCAGAACTCACAAACTCCACCACGGGTGCAACGTCGCCTCTCGGCTGGGCTCTAAATACTGCAGTGAAAGTCTGAAACTCCCCTTGAAACTGTAGAGACAGCACATTATGTTCAAAACACTTCATTATTTGAGAGCTTAGCATCTCCTCAACACACTAAACTGCACCACAAGAAGCGGGCGGCCACTGTCAACAATGCCATTATCTTTAAAGTGCATTAAAACTTCAGCAAAGCCTGTGTAAATCCTGGATGTATTAGCATCTTAAAAGTAAGAGTCAATAAACGATTTCCAGATATCTTGAAAAACCCCTTGACTTTGTTTTCGTTGCACACCATCAACACAGTGTTTCCATGAGCACAGGACAGCCCGTCCTCCTAACTGCATAAATAAATCCATCAGCACGCAAACTTCCGCAGTTATCAATGAGAAACAGGTTCCCCGTAACGCGACCGTTCCGGGTCTTTTAGCACTGACAATGACAACGGGAAGAAATATTTTTTCGACTGCAACCGGTCTGCTTGGTAACTTGATAAGGGGCTGAATTTACTTGATGAGGTAAAAAGTTCCTGAGCTCAGCAGCATGAAGCTGACAGTCCCCTGAGAGCTGCTGGGAAACCGTATCTGCCCTGTAGGAGCTTCCCCTTTGGTAAGCACTTCTTATCAGGAGCCCATCACGACTGGCCGATAGCACTGGGTAATATCCAGTAACAGCAGTCTTATGTGAGATCCAATACACGGATCAATCCTCAGGCCAGAGAGCTCTCATTATCCTCCTGAGGGTTTCTTATCCTGTGAGCAGCACCAGGGAGACCGGAGACTGCTGAAGCACACTCGGTGTCTGGGCACAAAACATCAGATACGATATTCCTAAATAGATATTCCTAAATACCACAGAAGAGTAGCATACTTCTTGATTGCGAGAATATGTTTATTTTGAAATTACAAATGTATGTATGTTTAAAAGATGACACTGCTCATAGGACACAAAAGACACAAATGAGATCTCCTGAAAATCTTAATTGTTTCCTCTATGTGGCATCGAGTTTAAAATGAGACAAAACAGAGACATTTAACAGTGGCAAAACAGTGTTTTGCCATTTCTTGTAAGACCGCAGTGTCTTCCTTAGAGTTTCAGACAAGACCTGAACAATGTCACAAACTGTACTCAGATTTGCCAAATCTGCAATAAAACCCAAAAGGTTTAATATCAAATTAACATTTTTCATTTAATTGAGCAAAGAATAAATTTGATTCTTTACAATAATTTACATTAATAGCTGTATATACTTCAATAATTGTATCTGTTTTTTCTTTATGAACTTGATAAATAAAATTAAACTCAGAACTCCATTAATTCTCTTGAGCTGTGCAAGAGAAACACCTGAGCAGAAACATGGTGGTCCACTGGGTGAAGACATCAGGTCACGCGCATATTTACTGTAGGACATGAATACCATGAAGAAAATCAAGTTCTCCAGCAGCACAACGTCCCCTGACGGGTGGCTTTACAATGCAATGGTGCGAGAAGTGTGTGTGTTTGAGTCCTGATAGTAAGATACAAGAGACAGAGAGAAGCCCAGAAAACAGAGGGATATGAGAGAGAGGCAGAAAGACAGAGACACTGGGAGGGAAATGGGACTCAGAAACTCCTCTGGGGACGTCAGTATACTGGTGCACATTTTCCCATGTGAGTGCAGAAATGAAGAACGAGCTGTTGTCATTCTTACACTCATTTCAACAGAAACAACTTATTCTAATTCATGCTAAACAAGCAGGAAAAAACAAATAATCCATAACGAAGACACAACTAACAAACATACAGCACATGACTGCACGACAGTTACTCACAGGAAAATTTAACACTAAATATTCCTTGTATTCATATTTCAACCTCAACTATCTGACCTAAGAGAAAGGTTTCACAGTAGTTATACAGTATATTACAGAAGTTAACTGTTATGGAAGTTATTATAATAATTAACCTGCTTTCCTAATCTTTAAAATGGGATTTATAGATACATGCCATTGTACTTAAAAATATTACTTTACCCTTTTATGTAAAGCCACTTTCATTATACTTCAAAATAATTAAGTCATTTAGATTATTTATTAATATGACAGAAATTACTTTCGATAACCATGAATTTAAATATAGTCAAAATTCTTCCAGTCAAAGCTCTCAGGTTTAATAACTGGCTCTTATTAGATGCATTACTATCTGTGGACCTAATGTAACAGTTCATTCTGTAATAATCCATCAATAGACTTTCATAATCTGGTAATGTTTTATGAGAAAATTTAATTCCAACTCTATTCACACTTTCTAAAACATTTACTATATATAAATGCTACCAAAACATTATTTTTTTTGTTCTGTATATCTCAGACTTAAACTAAATACAGATTAAGCTGTATTTAGTAAATACAGATAAAGCAGCACCTTCATATAAACATAAGGCAGTTTTACAAAGCACTTAACAAAAGTTTCTCCACAGCAGTTTGGTAAAGTCATTATCAGGAGAATCAGCACACATCAGTTAGGACAAACCCGTACAGTATTAACAGAGAATTCCCATGTCTACAGGAAAACTGAACACACACCAAACTAAAGTCCAGCCGGGCAGCTGCACTCCAGTAAAACCTGTCTGTCTCTTACCTCTCCAAAGAAACGGGCATCTGGGGCGGAAGGTCAGGACCTTTCAGCAGGCAAATTGTTGTAGATCTCGCCCATCTCCAGCGCGACGGACCATCTCAGACCACTGTAAGGAGCCGGGAGAAGATAAATCAGAGGGTTGGGGCAGAGGAGCAGAGACAAGCTTCATGCCTGGGCGAGCGAGGACTGCTTGAGCCCAGCCAGGCCGGGTGGACAGCCTCTACTGCGTCTCCCAGAATGAAAGCAATCCCAGGGACAGAATGGGTAATGAGAGCTCGGCTCCTGAGATTTTAGCTTTCTTAATCATGTTCATAATTAATTCAAGAACATTGATAATTTCATTACATTCTTTTTGTCTTATCAATAAATGATGTGCCTGCACTTTTGGTCGATCTTGTGTACGGGCGAGAGAGAGAGAGAGAGAGATAGAGAGAGGGATGCTCTAGAGTAATACAGTACTAGCAGCAAGAGGAGATGAATATGATACAAACAGCAAAGTGGTAATTATAATCTGTGACCAGGCCACCGGCAGCACAATATGAAGTCAAGCAGGCACTAATAATTAATAAGTCCCTATGTTGAGAGTGTGTGTTTAGTTACAAGAGGCGTGTTTTGCACGTCTGTGCAGCCACAATTAAAAACGAGACGATCAGTACTTCTTGCTGTTTTGAGTTTTGGAAAAACGAATGCAGGTAAGAAATAAAATTATCTTAAATCACAATGTGTATATAGATATGTATAGATATTTATATAGATATGTTTATATTTTAATGGGTCAGATTCAGCAGATCACATTGTGAACTTTACAATCCAGGTGTCCTCATGTTATAATAATGCATATATCAAAGAAGTGACATAAATAGATGATATAATAAAGTCTCTGTCTGGACAAAAATTAATGAGGTTTTATTCATTTTTAATGTATCATTGTGACAAATTCCGTGAGCCACCGCGAGCTTTATTTTAAACACAAGAACATTTTATCATTTATTTCTAAAAAATCAATTACAATATGTGTTACATTCTTATATCCATATCATAAAGTAAAGACTTTATGATATGGATAGACTAAAATAGACTAAAGACTATTACATTACAGTTTTATTTACAATAATAGGGTGTTTTGAACAGTTTTGCTTCAACAGATTAAAGAGATCAGGGAGGAAAAGTGGAGTACAGTAATCTACAGTAATCTGACAGATGACACTGACCCGTTTTTTGGGCAGTGATGGATGAGCCTCTGTGGGGGGTTAATCTGATAACAAGCAGGGCAGAAATATCTGGTAAAGAACTAAACGCAATAACTCAGAGTCTGATCAGCCTTCAGACTGGACACTATGACTGATACATAGACACACCGTCTGTCCCTCCACAGGAAGCAAACCGGTGGCATTTACTGCACGGATATCAGCTCAACATTAGACCATCAGACAGCAGCTAAAGATCTGAACGTATTCCTCCAAAGCTCAGTACACAGGTGGACATAAAACATTTGAGATGAAAATGTATTTATAGTCTTATTTACACACGTCCCATAAGATGTAACTGCACATGAGCTGTAATAAAACCAGAGGCAAAAGTAAAAAATTTATCGAGGTCATTTTGACAGCGCTTGATATAAGGGGACCATACAAAGTTTTTTGCATTTTACTTGGTGTCACTCACACACATTTTAATCATCTTTTATTTGATCTATGTATGCCAGTCTCATGGTTTCTGTGACACTTACGTTGGCCCTGCCCAGAACAGCTCGGCCACAATGCAAGTAATGACGACCCTGCCTAGCTGTGCTTCAGTGGGGCAGCGGATGATAGTATTTTCTTAATAATCCACCCTTGGCTCGCGGGGTCCCTTGAGAGCTGGAATGAAGGGAGAGGGGTGTCTCTCTCAGGCTAAGCGGAGCCTCATCTGGGAAGCAGGGGAAATGACGAAAGTGTCATACGGCTGAACCAGCCTGTAGGCCATGCAATAAAATCACTGCATGCTGCTCCTCTGCACCGCAACGGATGCGGGGGAGAGAGAGAGAGAGAGAGAGAGAGAGAGAGAGAGAGAGAGAGAGAGAGAGAGAGAGAGAGAGAGAGAGAGAGAGAGAGGGAAGAAGTGGGTGGCAGCACAGCAAGGAAACAGAGTTGGGTACTAATAATTGGGGTGGAATCCTTCTCTCTCTCTATTGTAAAATGCATGTATTCATTGTGTGTATGGCCCTTGACTCAAATACAGGCCGTTTACACACTTGCCAGTGCGCTTTCTTAATAGTTCTGTTTAAATGAGCCAGCTGGATAATTTTGACAGTCACGAGTTTTGGAGTATGACATTTATTAACATTTAATCCAACAGTAGTTGTACAATGTAATTAAAAATATTTTTTATTGTGATTTGTTGCCCTCCATTTTGCTGTTTTCAATAATTTTGTCATTTCTGTGCTATTAGCATCACCAAATTAAACTGAAAAAATAATGTGTTATCTTAAACATGCCCATGATGTACTATTGGTCGAACATACGAGTATTCCCACTCCAAAACCACACTATTGGTTGTGCCGATGTTGTGCTGGTCGGGAACCACAAAAAAACAGAAAATGTTTAGACACAAAGTCAGTCTTTGCCCTTTTGGAACCAATTACCCTGCAAGTGGCTCGCTTAGCTGTCTCTGCATAACAGAGAGGAAATAATTTAACATGTGAAAAATTACATCACCTTTATCACATGAAACTGTTCAGCGTGATTGTGCCCCACAGGCCTTTTCTTATCTTTGCCCAGTTTCTAACAGTTATTACCCACATGCCTTGAGCTTCAATCCATGATGCAAAATGTAAAGAACCAGATACAGTTCCGACTTTTAAAGGGCAGGGTTGTGAAAGGGCAACGAGCGCATGTCTGCATGGTGGAGGGGGCATCAGCTGCAGCTCTGAGGAGCTGCTTGACTGCAGAGAGAGAGCCGGGGCTTAAGAAAGACCCCCATGGACACCAGGTGCCCCTCATCTCCATGACACACTCTCTTACGCCGTGGCGATCGCCGTCAGGGGTCGCGCTAATCAATACATGAAGACTGCGGGAGTGCAGAGGAAAATGTCTTAATGTTGCTAAGATACAGGATACGCTCACATCGCTCTGCCAGTGGCGATGCTAAAGCCACTGTTGTGATGCTGATGTGTGTGAGGGATCAGGTGGCTGGCAGAGAGAGACAGAGAGAGGGCAGGCTAATTAATGTAAGCATTTGTCAGTGATTAAGCTTTAAACAGAAAAGGTCAGCTGAGCAGTGGAGCACGGCCGTCCCACCACCCTGCTCTTAGGGCAGTCTAAACCTTTCCAGTTTAAATGGTAAATACGCCATTTCACAATGGGGAAGCATGGGACACATGTATGCCTGACACACGGGTCATTGGCTCTCCACTCTCCATTACCCGGCCAAGGCAAATGTGCCGATCTGTGTCATTTAGCGGATGATAAATAAGGTCTCCGATGAGATCAATACATGCTGCAGTTCTCAACCAGCTGTGATTAATTGACTGTCACCAATTAATGAGGGAAAGATTACAAACCATTGTCTGAAGCATATGTGAGCAAAATACAATCTTTAGCGTGATCAAGGGTGGGGGGTCTGAACTGGATATGATTTGAACTACATGTTTACATTTTCAGAAGGATCTGTGACCAGTGTTTGCCCATGCAAAGTGAACACATGAAAGGTGGTTGCTATGTGGTTGTTAGGGTGTTTGAAGTGTTTTTTAAAATATGTTTTTTGGTTACTAGGGTGATTTGGGTGGTTGCTTATTGAAACAAAAGAGGCCTCCTTGTTTTCTGCTCCCAAAATATGGCTTGGGTTCCTTCTTTAATGTAAGTATATATAATATAAAGTGTATATAGTACAAAACAGGCTAAGTCATAGTAATACAACTCAACATATGTCTGATTAAATTGTCTGACAAGACACACAATCTGAGATACTTTTATGTCACAGATAGGCCAACAGAATTTTAAATGTCTTTAATTACAAAAATCACAAATAAAATTATTGCCAGAAACAATTATTTATACACACAACAAATGTGACATGCCTTCAGTTTGATTTTGAAACATTAGAACAGTTTAGAAGACTACAAACTAGAATTTGTAGTCTTGTAAACTAATTCTTCAGCAATTACATTTAATGTTTTAGTTTTCTTAACAACAGAGGACTTGACACTCATGTTCTCAGGTTCGTCTCATCAGTGTGATTCAAGGCTTTTTCTAGATTCTTGTGATGAGGTGTCTCATTCGCCTGCATGATTCATGTCACTGGGGACTTAATGATGACATGGACGGGGCTTGTTGACACAGCCCTACTTCCACTTAGGAATAAAGTGAGAAGCAAGCGATTTTCTGTGCTTTCTGAGATGCTGATCTCACTGACAAGAGACAAAAGGGCTGGTGAGGGTGTTTAAAATAAGAAAACGAGGCAAATTTCTATCATTCTGTGAGAGCACGCTCAGCAGTCCTGCTCACACGCACAAAACGCAGATGTTGTGTCTAATTCTGAGTTTCTGACCCTCGCTGCTCTGTTACAGTGTACAGTTCATAGTCTAGACAAAGTCGAGTCTCTGTGGGGTGTGTTGACATGAAAGGAGCTGCAACAAACGACAGTAATGCAGGCGCAGCAGCAACAGTCTGCTTGATGCCATCAGTGAACAACCGTGTTTTGCATCAGTTCAATGTTAATCATGTTATCTGACAAAAACTCAGCCGCTCGGTCTGCCATTGAGGGATAATAAAGCCATCATTTAACAATGACCAATGAGTTATGAGAGCTCATAAAAATAAACAAAAACTGGGACAGTTCACATTACTGTGATTCCTGAACCAATGGTCAGCTATAGAGATGCAGGATGAGACATGATCAGAAGAGGCTGAAAGCATCAAGCTGCTTTTGAGGGACACAAATACAGACACTGGCTATATACTACAGACAATATATACATGAAGTTGTAAATAATGATGTAAATATATCATGTGTGTGTGTTTAAATCTGATTTATATATCATTTCTATTTAATAGATAATAATAGATAATAATTTATTGGTTACAAAATCTGTCTGTCTGTCTGTCTGTCTGTCTGTCATTCACTTTCACTGTAGATCTGGATGGCAGTGTTGTATTGTATTTCCGCCTGTATGTTCTTTATGGGGACATGAGGAGTGTCACTTCAGTACTCCGCGCTCGCCGTACTCACGTGCGCGCCGCGCGGCACTTTGTGTGTGTTGGACGGATCGTGAAGTTCGGCGTGTAAGCACTTCTGAGGACCTCACGAGCCAGACATGTCTCACCAGTTTCAAAACGTCACTCTGTCTCTGACGCTGCCGATATCCTGCCAGATCTGCCTGGGAAAGGTAAGAAACTTTCATCTGAACAGCGATGAAAACACACGAACAACGTCCCCGCGTGTACATCTCCATTGTGACTGTCTCACAAAGCACAGCGAACATCAGTGTGTTGATCCGCCTAAAGAAACATCTTTCATTCACCTGTGACTCTGTTGTGATATTAACAGTGTGAGATCTCATTCATCTGTTACTCTGTTGTGATATTAACAGTGTGAGATCTCATTCATCTGTTACTCTGTTGTGATATTAACAGTGTGAGATTTCATTCATCTGTTACCCTGTTGTGATATTAACAGTGTGAGATTTCATTCATCTGTTACTCTGTTGTGATATTAACAGTGTGAGATTTCATTCATCTGTTACTCTGTTGTGATATTAACAGTGTGAGATTTCATTCATCTGTTACTCTGTTGTGATATTAACAGTGTGAGATCTCATTCATCTGTTACTCTGTTGTGATATTAACAGTGTGAGATCTCATTCATCTGTTACTCTGTTGTGATATTAACAGTGTGAGATTTCATTCATCTGTTACTCTGTTGTGATATTAACGCTCGTGAGATTTCATTCATCTGTTACTCTGTTGTGATATTAACAGTGTGAGATCTCATTCATCTGTTACCCTGTTGTGATATTAACAGTGTGAGATTTCATTCATCTGTTACTCTGTTGTGATATTAACAGTGTGAGATCTCATTCATCTGTTACTCTGTTGTGATATTAACAGTGTGAGATCTCATTCATCTGTTACTCTGTTGTGATATTAACAGTGTGAGATTTCATTCACCTGTGACTCTGTTGTGATATTAACAGTGTGAGATCTCATTCATCTGTTACTCTGTTGTGATATTAACAGTGTGAGATCTCATTCATCTGTTACTCTGTTGTGATATTAACAGTGTGAGATTTCATTCATCTGTTACTCTGTTGTGATATTAACAGTGTGAGATCTCATTCATCTGTTACTCTGTTGTGATATTAACAGTGTGAGATTTCATTCATCTGTTACTCTGTTGTGATATTAACAGTGTGAGATTTCATTCATCTGTTACTCTGTTGTGATATTAACAGTGTGAGATTTCATTCATCTGTTACTCTGTTGTGATATTAACAGTGTGAGATTTCATTCATCTGTTACTCTGTTGTGATATTAACAGTGTGAGATCTCATTCATCTGTTACTCTGTTGTGATATTAACAGTGTGAGATCTCATTCATCTGTTACTCTGTTGTGATATTAACAGTGTGAGATTTCATTCATCTGTTACTCTGTTGTGATATTAACAGTGTGAGATTTCATTCATCTGTTACTCTGTTGTGATATTAACAGTGTGAGATCTCATTCATCTGTTACTCTGTTGTGATATTAACAGTGTGAGATTTCATTCATCTGTTACTCTGTTGTGATATTAACAGTGTGAGATTTCATTCATCTGTTACTCTGTTGTGATATTAACAGTGTGAGATCTCATTCATCTGTTACTCTGTTGTGATATTAACAGTGTGAGATTTCATTCATCTGTTACTCTGTTGTGATATTAACAGTGTGAGATTTCATTCATCTGTTACTCTGTTGTGATATTAACAGTGTGAGATTTCATTCATCTGT
Source organism: Chromobotia macracanthus (assembly GCA_036877525.1). NCBI lineage: Eukaryota > Metazoa > Chordata > Actinopteri > Cypriniformes > Botiidae > Chromobotia > Chromobotia macracanthus. The sequence continues at coordinate 1,995,122 of JAZGTH010000001.1, forward strand.
TACTCTGTTGTGATATTAACAGTGTGAGATCTCATTCATCTGTTACTCTGTTGTGATATTAACAGTGTGAGATCTCATTCATCTGTTACTCTGTTGTGATATTAACAGTGTGAGATTTCATTCATCTGTTACTCTGTTGTGATATTAACAGTGTGAGATTTCATTCATCTGTTACTCTGTTGTGATATTAACAGTGTGAGATTTCATTCATCTGTTACTCTGTTGTGATATTAACAGTGTGAGATTTCATTCATCTGTTACTCTGTTGTGATATTAACAGTGTGAGATTTCATTCATCTGTTACTCTGTTGTGATATTAACAGTGCGAGATTTCATTCATCTGTTACTCTGTTGTGATATTAACAGTGTGAGATTTCATTCATCTGTTACTCTGTTGTGATATTAACAGTGTGAGATTTCATTCATCTGTTACTCTGTTGTGATATTAACAGTGTGAGATTTCATTCATCTGTTACTCTGTTGTGATATTAACAGTGTGAGATTTTATTCATCTGTTACTCTGTTGTGATATTAACAGTGTGAGATCTCATTCATCTGTTACTCTGTTGTGATATTAACAGTGTGAGATCTCATTCATCTGTTACTCTGTTGTGATATTAACAGTGTGAGATCTCATTCATCTGTTACTCTGTTGTGATATTAACAGTGTGAGATTTCATTCATCTGTTACTCTGTTGTGATATTAACAGTGTGAGATTTCATTCATCTGTTACTCTGTTGTGATATTAACAGTGTGAGATTTCATTCATCTGTTACTCTGTTGTGATATTAACAGTGTGAGATTTCATTCATCTGTTACTCTGTTGTGATATTAACAGTGTGAGATTTCATTCATCTGTTACTCTGTTGTGATATTAACAGTGTGAGATTTCATTCATCTGTTACTCTGTTGTGATATTAACAGTGTGAGATTTCATTCATCTGTTACTCTGTTGTGATATTAACAGTGTGAGATTTCATTCATCTGTTACTCTGTTGTGATATTAACAGTGTGAGATCTCATTCATCTGTTACCCTGTTGTGATATTAACAGTGTGAGATCTCATTCATCTGTTACTCTGTTGTGATATTAACAGTGTGAGATTTCATTCATCTGTTACTCTGTTGTGATATTAACAGTGTGAGATTTCATTCATCTGTTACTCTGTTGTGATATTAACAGTGTGAGATCTCATTCATCTGTTACCCTGTTGTGATATTAACAGTGTGAGATCTCATTCATCTGTTACTCTGTTGTGATATTAACAGTGTGAGATTTCATTCATCTGTTACTCTGTTGTGATATTAACAGTGTGAGATTTCATTCATCTGTTACTCTGTTGTGATATTAACAGTGTGAGATCTCATTCATCTGTTACCCTGTTGTGATATTAACAGTGTGAGATCTCATTCATCTGTTACTCTGTTGTGATATTAACAGTGTGAGATCTCATTCATCTGTTACCCTGTTGTGATATTAACAGTGTGAGATTTCATTCATCTGTTACTCTGTTGTGATATTAACAGTGTGAGATTTCATTCATCTGTTACTCTGTTGTGATATTAACAGTGTGAGATCTCATTCATCTGTTACCCTGTTGTGATATTAACAGTGTGAGATTTCATTCATCTGTTACTCTGTTGTGATATTAACAGTGTGAGATCTCATTCATCTGTTACTCTGTTGTGATATTAACAGTGTGAGATTTCATTCATCTGTTACTCTGTTGTGATATTAACAGTGTGAGATCTCATTCATCTGTTACTCTGTTGTGATATTAACAGTGTGAGATCTCATTCATCTGTTACTCTGTTGTGATATTAACAGTGTGAGATCTCATTCATCTGTTACTCTGTTGTGATATTAACAGTGTGAGATCTCATTCATCTGTTACTCTGTTGTGATATTAACAGTGTGAGATCTCATTCATCTGTTACTCTGTTGTGATATTAACAGTGTGAGATTTCATTCATCTGTTACTCTGTTGTGATATTAACAGTGTGAGATCTCATTCATCTGTTACTCTGTTGTGATATTAACAGTGTGAGATTTCATTCATCTGTTACTCTGTTGTGATATTAACAGTGTGAGATTTCATTCATCTGTTACTCTGTTGTGATATTAACAGTGTGAGATCTCATTCATCTGTTACTCTGTTGTGATATTAACAGTGTGAGATTTCATTCATCTGTTACTCTGTTGTGATATTAACAGTGTGAGATTTCATTCATCTGTTACTCTGTTGTGATATTAACAGTGTGAGATCTCATTCATCTGTTACCCTGTTGTGATATTAACAGTGTGAGATCTCATTCATCTGTTACTCTGTTGTGATATTAACAGTGTGAGATCTCATTCATCTGTTACTCTGTTGTGATATTAACAGTGTGAGATCTCATTCATCTGTTACTCTGTTGTGATATTAACAGTGTGAGATTTCATTCATCTGTTACTCTGTTGTGATATTAACAGTGTGAGATCTCATTCATCTGTTACCCTGTTGTGATATTAACAGTGTGAGATTTCATTCATCTGTTACTCTGTTGTGATATTAACAGTGTGAGATCTCATTCATCTGTTACCCTGTTGTGATATTAACAGTGTGAGATTTCATTCATCTGTTACTCTGTTGTGATATTAACAGTGTGAGATCTCATTCATCTGTTACTCTGTTGTGATATTAACAGTGTGAGATCTCATTCATCTGTTACTCTGTTGTGATATTAACAGTGTGAGATCTCATTCATCTGTTACTCTGTTGTGATATTAACAGTGTGAGATCTCATTCATCTGTTACTCTGTTGTGATATTAACAGTGTGAGATCTCATTCATCTGTTACTCTGTTGTGATATTAACAGTGTGAGATTTCATTCATCTGTTACTCTGTTGTGATATTAACAGTGTGAGATCTCATTCATCTGTTACTCTGTTGTGATATTAACAGTGTGAGATCTCATTCATCTGTTACTCTGTTGTGATATTAACAGTGTGAGATCTCATTCATCTGTTACTCTGTTGTGATATTAACAGTGTGAGATTTCATTCATCTGTTACTCTGTTGTGATATTAACAGTGTGAGATCTCATTCATCTGTTACTCTGTTGTGATATTAACAGTGTGAGATCTCATTCATCTGTTACTCTGTTGTGATATTAACAGTGTGAGATCTCATTCATCTGTTACTCTGTTGTGATATTAACAGTGTGAGATTTCATTCATCTGTTACTCTGTTGTGATATTAACAGTGTGAGATCTCATTCATCTGTTACCCTGTTGTGATATTAACAGTGCGAGATCTCATTCATCTGTTACCCTGTTGTGATATTAACAGTGCGAGATCTCATTCATCTGTTACTCTGTTGTGATATTAACAGTGCGAGATCTCATTCATCTGTTACTCTGTTGTGATATTAACAGTGCGAGATCTCATTCATCTGTTACTCTGTTGTGATATTAACAGTGCGAGATCTCATTCATCTGTTACTCTGTTGTGATATTAACAGTGCGAGATTTCATTCATCTGTTACTCTGTTGTGATATTAACAGTGTGAGATCTCATTCATCTGTTACTCTGTTGTGATATTAACAGTGTGAGATCTCATTCATCTGTTACTCTGTTGTGATATTAACAGTGTGAGATTTCATTCATCTGTTACTCTGTTGTGATATTAACAGTGTGAGATTTCATTCATCTGTTACTCTGTTGTGATATTAACAGTGTGAGATCTCATTCATCTGTTACTCTGTTGTGATATTAACAGTGTGAGATTTCATTCATCTGTTACTCTGTTGTGATATTAACAGTGTGAGATTTCATTCATCTGTTACCCTGTTGTGATATTAACAGTGTGAGATCTCATTCATCTGTTACCCTGTTGTGATATTAACAGTGTGAGATCTCATTCATCTGTTACTCTGTTGTGATATTAACAGTGTGAGATTTCATTCATCTGTTACCCTGTTGTGATATTAACAGTGTGAGATTTCATTCATCTGTTACCCTGTTGTGATATTAACAGTGTGAGATTTCATTCATCTGTTACTCTGTTGTGATATTAACAGTGTGAGATCTCATTCATCTGTTACTCTGTTGTGATATTAACAGTGTGAGATTTCATTCATCTGTTACTCTGTTGTGATATTAACAGTGTGAGATTTCATTCATCTGTTACTCTGTTGTGATATTAACAGTGTGAGATTTCATTCATCTGTTACTCTGTTGTGATATTAACAGTGTGAGATTTTATTCATCTGTTACTCTGTTGTGATATTAACAGTGTGAGATCTCATTCATCTGTTACTCTGTTGTGATATTAACAGTGTGAGATTTCATTCATCTGTTACCCTGTTGTGATATTAACAGTGTGAGATCTCATTCATCTGTTACTCTGTTGTGATATTAACAGTGTGAGATCTCATTCATCTGTTACTCTGTTGTGATATTAACAGTGCGAGATTTCATTCATCTGTTACTCTGTTGTGATATTAACAGTGCGAGATTTCATTCATCTGTTACTCTGTTGTGATATTAACAGTGTGAGATCTCATTCATCTGTTACTCTGTTGTGATATTAACAGTGTGAGATCTCATTCATCTGTTACTCTGTTGTGATATTAACAGTGTGAGATTTCATTCATCTGTTACTCTGTTGTGATATTAACAGTGTGAGATTTCATTCATCTGTTACTCTGTTGTGATATTAACGGTCGCGAGATTTCATTCATCTGTTAATGAGATTTCATTCACCTGTTGCATCCAAGGTGCGTCAGCCGGTCGTGTGCTGCAACAACCATGTGTTCTGCTCCAGCTGCATCAGCGTCTGGCTGGAGAAGAACAGCCAGTGCCCGACCTGCAGAGTGTCCATCACAGCAGAAAACCCCTGCAGAGAAATCATTGGTAATAAACCAGCAGTGTTGTTCCTGTGGAAGGTCAAGCCGTAGACCTGGATATCTGTGTCGCTTTGGATGAAAGCGCCTGCTAAATGAATAAATGTAAATGTGTGTTTTGCTCACAGGAGCCACAACTGACAGTGAATGCAGTGAGAACCATTCTGTGAAGAAACATCTTAGAAAGACTCGAGGAGAGCTGCTGTTCAGAGAGTATGAGGTACCTTCACTTAAATAATGATTTGGTTTTCTTTGCTATGTTGACTTATTTCCTGTTGAAACAGGATGTTGGGGAATCGAAGGCCTTTTGTGTTTGAATAGTCTTTAGTTTACAGCACAGCTTGAGAAAACCATGTTCAGAATGGTACCATACTGTTCTTACAGTGTGTAGTATATACAGTAGTCTAGTTCTCTATTCACAGAACACTCAGGTGACCTACAACACTACAGCAAAATGTTACACTGCATTAAATACTGTATCCCACTATGCGGTGCACATAATCTTCCATTACCATTGTAATAAATTAAATCGGTCATTGATTTCTTCAGTTTTTAACATTATTTTGATTACTTTAATGATTGGTCTGCCAAAAGTTGATATTTTTATCCAAAATGAATTAAAAAATTCTAAGCAAGTTTTTCTAGAATTTTCAACTGGACGCCACTCACAAGCAATGTGACGGATCACGTGATGACCGTGTAGAATTTGTAGAACAGCTGACTGCACACACTGTGTATTTCACAGTGTTTATTAAACAGGATTTTTGATTTATAACAGAATGAAATGTTAGCCTGTGATTTTCAGTCAATGGCAGCTGGTTATTTTGGACAAAACTGTGAATAAGCCATCAGTCTTAGCAGTACACTATCATATAGATGAGAGACCTAATTTAAAAGTTACAAAACTCCAAATTTTGAGGCAGTTTAAACCATACTTTAACGTGTGTGTGTAAAAGTTTCCTTGCTGTGCCATGAAAGCTGGTAAGATTTCTGAACTGAGGTTATGAATCATTTGTCCTGCAGGATGAAATCGAAACCCTGCAGAAGGAGAACGAGGAGTTGAAAAGCAAAACCCTGAGCCTTGAGATGCAACTCAAGACAGCTCTGGAGCCGACTGCCGCCCTGGTTCCTCAGAGTGAAACCAGCACTGTTGACCCGAGTGTTCTGGAGGAGTCGGCCAATAAGCTAAGAGCTGCCGATGACCTCTACAGGAAGGTCACACAGGATCTTGACAGACTGAAAGAGGTTTGACTGCTTCTTAAAATTATACAGACAGTTAACTAGTCAAATAACTACAAACAAACTGTTACTGTAGAAAAACTGATGATATATTGATCAGGCCAATAAAAAGGCAGTTTTGAGATCATCAGCATTGTTTTTTTTAAATATATTGAGTTTTAAAGTAATACTGGGTGAAATTTTAAAAATGTATTTCATTGTATTATGTGTATTACACACACATGTTTTATATTATCAACAGCACCTCTGTCACTATTGGTAGTAAAAACCCCAGATTCTTCACTACAAGCTTGAGATTAACGCCTACAAGGTGCTAAGCAGCCACATTTATATACGAGCATATTAATAATCAAATGACCTACTAGACATACTTTGCTTATGTCCAGGGGGTAGCACACAGTCCCAGAGTTTCTCTGTTCAGTACATAAGTAAGTTTCCCTGACCACTGGAAATGTGGGAAATTTGTGCTCTGTGCACAACACAGACTCCATGACTTGCTTGGAGATACAAAGGAAACAGTTCTGAAAGCAACATGCTTCTTTCCCTCAGGCTAACAAGACTCTACGGTCACAGAATTTTGACCTAATCCAAGAAAATATGCGCTTGAAAGCTGAAGTGGACAGCAGATCTCCACAGAAGTAAGTGCTGGACACTGACTGTGTGAAATGTTAAAGATGTTCTGTTGTTTGTTGCTGTAACTACTTGACTAATCTTACCAAATATAATATTAGTGTATAGATGCATGTTTGTAAAGGGCTTGTCTGTGTTTTACATTGAGATTCGGCAGGTACACAGTTGCAGCTCTTGAAGCTAAAATTCATCAATATGAGCGAGATGTAGCCCAGCTGAGGAAAGCTCTGGAGCGTAGCGATAAGTACATAGAAGAGCTGGAAGCCCGAACCCAGAGGAATGGACCTCAGTGTGAAGAGGCTGTGCGTTCAAGCGCTGTGTCTGAGGGAACACAAAATGGAGGAGTTGAAAGAATTACCCTGATGCGGAGGAGCCTAAGTAATATGGAGGAGACTTCTGTTTGTACAAACCTGGACCAAGAGTGCACCAAGCTCCCAAACAATCACATGTGCCTCCTGACAACATCTGATGTGTGCCAAAGGGTGGATTTTTTAGGAGGGGCCTCAGCTTCTCAGAAAGATGGACTTGAAGATGTGACAGCTCCCTCTACACCTTCCTCGGCTCTTAAATCTCTGAGCTTACAGAGTCCTGGGGTTTGTGGTGACAGAAAGTTAGGTCTCAGACCTCTCACTTACCTGAGAAGACTCAGTTTTGATGATTGTCAAAGCTCAACCAGCTCAGCCTTGCTCAACCAAAACCCAGGAACTATTCAGGTCAACACAGCTGGCCCGTTCAGTCAGAAAACCTCTGTGAACTCGGACAAGGAGGTCTTGTGTAGCGGCTGGATGGACAGAAAACCTGAGCTTCCCCCCCTGGAGGAAAGCAGTGATAAGTTCAAGCGGTCTGAGACCACATCTTCAGCTGAGGACCCGACGGGCAACAGTGAAGCTTGTATGGATGCGGCATACCTGGACAAGATCTCTGAGCTGGACTCTATGATGGCTGAGGGTGAGAGCAGTCAGGTATCTCAGCTTCCTCTAGGGTCTTCATCATCACTCTCACCAGACTTTGATGCTGCCCAGGTACCAGAACTAAATTTCTGTAGCAACCTCTTAGCTGTTCCTGGGACAGCAGTAGAAAACCAGGCAACATCACCGACACAGGTGAACACACACAATGCGCACAGCACTGCTGCAGCTTCTGAGGAGGAAGTTTCATTTGTGGAGTTTATGGTGGCACATCCTGGACAACCCACCAAACGCAAGTGTCCCACAGGATCAGAGATCTCCAGCCCCTCCAAACTTTCAAAACTGAAGTAGAAACGTGTCTGATATTTTCCAGTGTCTCCATGTTGATGTGATTCAGGGTGGTTATTTTTCAGACAATGTAGTTCAGTAATTTGTTTGGGTTTTTTTTCTCAGGATTATGACAGCAGTGCTATAAAGTCTCCATCATTTTCTTAAGGGTCGTGCTAAGATTTAAACAGTGTTGGTGAATTCTTTGGTGGTTGTACAGAACAATGTGGCATTTAAGGGCTGTCATCTAGTTATGACTGCATTTGTATCTGAACTGTAAAAAATAAATTCAATGTAAGCATACAGTTTGAAATATTAATCCTTTAAGATTTTGTGCTAAATGCTTTTTTCATTTAGATGTAATGACTGTACCTGCATCTTATACCAATACTAACTGGTGTATATGTATAGTTAATGATTTTGTAGTTCATTTTAAAGTAGTGTGTTCATTTGCTGTTGTTTTCAGGTCATTTTAATACTCGAGTGTAAACGCTCTCAGATCAGTGTTGAATTGTTTCTGTCGTCACAAATCCATTAATATTAACAGCCTGTTAAGAATCAATTCATCCGTGTGTTAATACTTCATTACATCTCACTAGAGTTGAGTAATTAAAACTTCATGCAGTGGGTAGAGTTTAGTGAAATGAACATGCTGGTGAACGTGTGAGATATTAAAACAGTCAAACTCTTCTGAAGAGACACTTTATCTCATATATCAAATAACAAAGTGTGAAGATGATTGTGTGGACTTATAGGCTTATAAATGTAGTCTGTTTTCTCGTGCATTCATTCATATCACAGAAGAGGCTCTTCTAATGAAAATACACTTTACTAACACTTTATTATTTAATATAAAACTTTATTATTAAGAAAAACGTGCTGAACAACGAATCCCCATGAATGTTTGTAATTTATTTTGTGCTTTAAGTCAAAAAAGGTTCAACACAGGCGTTTAATGTACTGTAGATTATTAAAAGCATTAAATGAATAAAATCCGGATAAAAACAGGATCTCTGGCCATCCTAAAATGGTCTTTTAATATAATGTGCTTTATTAAGTACTGCTGCACTGTGTTGTAGGTTATGGGATCAGCCGTGATTTCCACGTCAAATGTAAGTGGTCAAATTATTATTATTATTATAATTATTATTATTATTATAAAATTCATCAGCGTTAAGCGCGTTATAACCCGCCGGAGCAGGTGCGCATGCGCGCGGAATCCACAGGTGAGACTCCCTCTCTCATCAGGCCCGCGCGCGTGAGGAGGAGGAGGAGGAGGAGGAGGAGAGTCTCGCGAGAATAGACGAGGCTGCCGGACGCGATGTGAGGGACTCAGGTGCGGGAGCGCTCCTCATCCACACACAGACTGACACACTGCAGGCATCTCCGCTTTACCGCCCGGCACCCGCGACCGCCTCCGCCCGACTGCCTGAAGAGGAGCCGCCGCCGGTCGTGGCGTATCGGTCTGGTTTTGTACTCTGCGCACTTTATCTGAACGGAATCCCTCGCAAAGATGATGTCCATGAACAGCAAACAGCCTCACTTCGCCATGCATCCCACCTTACCTGAGCACAAGTACACAACTCTGCACTCCAGCTCGGAGGCGATCAGGAGAGCCTGTCTGCAGACTCCACAGGTAAACCTGCACCAAACTTCTCCTCCTCGCCTGTTTCTCCTGCTAATGAGGAGCGCTGCGAGGCTCACGCTGCCGTAATGTTTTCTCATGCACTCCACGACAATCATCTGCGCGTCTGTGATCTTTTCTGAAGGCTTCCACTTCACGCTTTTTGTATGAATGTTGATGACTGGAGCTTCTGAAAGGGATGTTCTCTGTGTTCTGTGTTGACACTATTCCCCAGCTGACTTTTCTCCTGTCTTTTCTCTCTCTCTCCCGACTGCAGCTGCAGAGCAACATCTTCGCCAGTTTAGACGAGACGCTCTTGGCCCGCGCTGAAGCTCTGGCGGCCGTGGACATCGCCGTGTCCCAGGGTAAGAGTCACCCGTTCAAGCCCGACGCCACGTACCACACGATGAACACCGTGCCATGCTCGTCCAGCTCCACCGTGCCACTCGCCCACCACCATCACCACCATCATCACCATCACCACCACCAGAACCTCGAGCCGCCCGAGCTCATGGACCACATCAGCCCCCCGTCGTTGGCCCTGATGCCCAGCGCGCACGAAGGGGCCGGTGGAGGTGGCGGAGGCGGCGGTGGAGGCGGCTTGATCTCGACCTCGGCCCACCCGCACTCCCACATGCACGGGTTGACCCACCTGTCCCACCAGGCTGCAATGAACATGAACTCTCCGCTCACCCATCACGGGCTTTTACCGGGCCACCACGGCGGTGCGCATCAGTGCGCACCGGGACTCGCTAACAACGGACTGTCTTCTATTAACGATTCGGACACGGACCCGAGGGAGCTGGAGGCGTTCGCGGAGCGCTTCAAACAGAGAAGGATCAAACTCGGGGTGACTCAGGCGGATGTGGGGGGCGCCCTGGCGAACCTCAAGATCCCGGGTGTGGGCTCGCTGAGCCAAAGTACCATTTGTCGGTTCGAGTCTCTAACTCTCTCTCACAACAACATGATCGCGCTGAAGCCGATCCTTCAGGCGTGGCTGGAAGAGGCCGAGGGCGCCCAGCGAGAGAAAATGAGCAAACCCGACATTTTCAACGGGGGCGAGAAGAAGCGCAAGCGGACCTCCATAGCGGCTCCGGAGAAAAGATCTCTGGAGGCTTATTTTGCTGTTCAGCCTCGACCGTCTTCGGAGAAAATCGCGGCTATTGCGGAGAAATTGGACCTCAAAAAGAATGTGGTGCGAGTATGGTTTTGCAACCAAAGACAAAAGCAAAAGAGGTTGAAATTTTCTGCAGCTCACTGATGGACTACTTCTTAAAATGTTGGACTGAGTTTTGGGGACCAAGGAACATCGCTTTGGCTCTGCTGGTTTTCAAATCCAATATGATGAACACTGTTTTGTTAGAGGACTCATGTGCTCTTTCTTTTCACTGTACTGGTGAATGTAAAGTATGCAAATAACAGGTAATCCAGACGAACTTCATTTCAGCTGTTCTGAGGTTAAACTACAATGATTTTATCGTTATGATAAAAAGTAACCCAACATTGTGACATTAGTTAAATCGAGCTTTATTTAGCTAAATGATTTCCCCAATGATATTTATTTCAAATGATGAAAAATAGCCATTGATGGATTACCTCATAGTTTAATTCTATTCCTGTTAATTTATTATTTATGAATTTATTTATTTTCAGCACAGTTGTGTATTTATTCATTCGTAATAGGGAGCTGCTATATTTTTGATTATTAAATGTGTTAAAAGCAGACCGGTTGATCAGTCTCACTGATACACTTCTGTTATCATTCAGTGTTAAAGGTTTACTCGGATAATACAGAGTCCCTGCAGCCGACGAGGGCGAAATAAAGGTGGCGACCACCGCTCGTATCTGGTGAAATTGCACTCAAATTTACTGTTCTCTAGATTGGTTAGATATATTCAAATGCTTTTGTATATATATATAAATATACGTACAAATCACACAAATCTCACTCAATTTCCCCAGTTTTTATGAATTCATTTTTTTGCAAATCAGCATTGGGCCGTCGACTTTTCTTTGGGAAATGCTGGTGGCGGATTTGAGTTGAATCGCATGATGAGGATTATTAAACTTACACAGAAAATTGTGCTGCAGTTTAATCTCGTTGGTTTGTACACTTTGGTTTGCAGGGCAAACATTCTATGCATTGAAAGAAAAACAAGCACTACATAGAGTATCTGCTGGTAGACCTTTGTGATTGGTGTAAGTCACTGTTAAATGCCTGTGTTCACATAAAACAACGTTGTTTGTCGTGTTAATTGTTCGGGAAAATGAAGTTGTGTAAGTGATGATTTTATTTTGTGCACAAGTGTGTTTACAAACGGCGGTCACTTGCGCGTCTCACTCGTGTCGTGTGTGAGTCTGCTGTCCTCACATCTGACCATCCACACTTCTCCTTCTGTAAGACAAGTCCAGCTGCAGGGCAGAAGTCCCGCCATCTTTAAATAAACGATGGAAAATCAAAGTGGAGGCTGTCATTGGGGTGTTGTGGGCTGGACAGACAGACGGGCCTTCAGTATCCACCACGTTCATTCTTATATATTCAGTATATTCAGTATGATACTGAACATTCACATGTTCAGTATCTATATATTCAGTATATTCAGTATATTCAGTATGATACTGAACATTCACATGTTCAGTATATATATATTCAGTATATTCAGTATATTCAGGATGATACTGAACATTCTCATGTTCAGTATATATATATTCAGTATATTCAGTATATTCAGTATGATACTAAACATTCACATGTTCAGTATCTATATATTCAGTATATTCAGTATATTCAGTATGATACTGAACATTCACATGTTCAGTATATATATATTCAGTATATTCAGTATATTCAGTATATTCAGTATATTCAGGATGATACTGAACATTCTCATGTTCAGTATATATATATTCAGTATATTCAGGATGATACTGAACATTCACATGTTCAGTATCTATATATTCAGTATATTCAGTATATTCAGGATGATACTGAACATTCACATGTTCAGTATATATATATTCAGTATATTCAGTATATTCAGGATGATACTGAACATTCTCATGTTCAGTATATATATATTCAGTATATTCAGATATTCAGATGATACTGAACATTCACATGTTCAGTATCTATATATTCAGTATATTCAGTATATTCAGGATGATACTGAACATTCACATGTTCAGTATATATATATTCAGTATATTCAGTATGATACTGAACATTCACATGTTCAGTATATATATATTCAGTATATTCAGTATATTCAGTATGATATACTGAATATCTATATATTCAGTATATTCAGGATGATACTGAACATTCACATGTTCAGTATCTATATATTCAGTATATTCAGTATATTCAGTATGATATACTGAATATCTATATATTCAGTATATTCAGTATATTCAGTATGATATACTGAATATCTATATATTCAGTATATTCAGGATGATACTGAACATTCACATGTTCAGTATCTATATATTCAGTATATTCAGGATGATACTAAACATTCACATGTTCAGTATCTATATATTCAGTATATTCAGGATGATACTAAACATTCATATGTTCAGTATCTATATATTCAGTATATTCAGGATGATACTGAACATTCACATGTTCAGTATCAGGACGGCTGTAATTTAACTACATGCATTTATTAATGTTTGATTCCCACTGAAAGCAAAACGTTCAGTACAATTTACATATTCACAGCGTTGAGTTTTCCCTCCAAATAGTATTTATTGCACAATGAAACGATAGAAATATACAGTGTCCTATTACATTAAAAAGGAATAAAAACTTTGGTACTCAAATTAAAAGCCGGACTGAAAAGAAAAAATCTCCCCCAAAAGCACCAGCGGCGAGGTCAGATTTAATGGTGCAAAATTTAAACCTCGCTTGTTTTAAGAGAGAAATTGAGCCAATAATCTTTGTTCCCAGAGATTCCGCAAACACTTTCTTTTCTTTCATTTTTCTTTCTTTTTCTAACAGTGACTTGATCTTCCTTTCCGGGGCAAATGTTTATATGCAGTCATTTCTCGGGAAAGCATGCATTATTTATACATTTATTTCCTTCGTTTTCATGGTGTGGATTCATCAGTCTGCACTGTTATAATTATTCTTCTGTATCTTTATCATTCACACATCTTTATACATTCCGCCAGATCAGTGAAATCGTGAAAGTACAATTTTTACTTTGTTACCCGAATACCGACTGTGACGAAAATGATTCGCTACAGCGGAAACGAGCCTAAATATTAATGATAATAATAATAATAATATAATAATAATAATAACAATGATAATAATGATAATAATAATAATAACAATGATAATAATGATTATAATAATAATAACAACGACAATAATAATAATAATAATAACAATACTGATAAAAATAATAATTACAATAATAATAATAACAATAATAATAATAACAATGATAATAATGATAATAATAATAATAATAACGGCAATAATAACAACAACAATAATAATAATAATAATAATAACAATACTGATAAAAATAATAATTACAATAATAATAATAACAATAATAATAATAACATGATAATAATGATAATAATAATAATAATAACGGCAATAATAACAACAATAATAATAATAATAATAATAATAACAATACTGATAAAAAATAATAACAATAACAACAATAATAATAATAATAATAATAATATTAATAATAATATTAATAATGCTACATTATAAGAAATCGTACAGCCTTTTTTTGCCTTAATTCTACATCAATTGAGCATTAATGTTAAATACACTTACTACGTTTATTAAATAATTCATGCTCTGTGGTTTGGAAATTAATAAAGGAAATACAACAAGACACTAATTAAAAACCTCAGTAATTGTCATCATCTAATGGGATCTCAGTGTGTCAAACCAATGTCGTTTTGTCCACGCATGTGTCTGTTAAATGAGCTATTATCAGCATTACATTCAGCTCCACCTGAATGTGAAGAGCCGGACACCGGCCCCGGATCTCGGTCCTCCCGCTGACCCTGAACGTTCAAGTCCTCCGTACAGCCTCGTTTATTCATTAAACCGTGGCGTGTAATACTGGAGAAAGCACGGGCAGAAGGGGTGGCAGTCCTACATTTTGCTGCTTTAAAGACATGTTATATGCAGGTGATGCAATATTAATCGCGCTTTGCTGATATAAAATGCAATATTTTCACACAGCTATCGGGCTTTCAGAAGCGCTTGATGAAAGCAGGTCGCAGCTGCGGCGGCTGGAGAAACTTTATTGCTCCGGTTTGGCTTTTGGCAACGAAGAGAGAAACGCGTCGTGTGAGTATATGGACATTTTCTTTGGAGTAAAAATGAATGTTATTGCTGGACTGGCACAGATTGTTATAATGCAGTTTCTCGTTGAGATTTAATTCAATGCTCTGTTTGTGCGACATGCGTTACCAGCTTTAATGTGCACTCATCTTACCAGAGTCAAAAATAAATGTCTTTATTAAACGCGATCTTTCACAGTCTGTTTTCTAACACTAACAACTAAAA
This sequence comes from Chromobotia macracanthus, assembly GCA_036877525.1. Classification (NCBI taxonomy): domain Eukaryota; kingdom Metazoa; phylum Chordata; class Actinopteri; order Cypriniformes; family Botiidae; genus Chromobotia; species Chromobotia macracanthus. The sequence continues at coordinate 2,010,290 of JAZGTH010000001.1, forward strand.
TCGATAACAATAACGAAACCTCTGTAATATTGTCAAGGAATCGTTATGATAAGAAAGTGTTGTGATGTTACTGCTGTTGTGTGTTCGTCTATTGTCAGTTCGGAGGTTACATTAAAAATATCTGACGTGAAGAGTCACATGAAACAGAATCCTGCTGCAGGTTTGAGTCTGAATCAGACGGATCTGATGCTGCAGGACCGAGTCTGAATCAGACGGATCTGATGATGCAGGATCGAGTCTGTATCAGACGGATCTGGTGATTCAGGATCGAGTCTGTATCAGACGGATCTGGTGATGCAGGATCGAGTCTGATGCTGCAGGTTTGAGTCTGTATCAGACGGATCTGATGATGCAGGACCGAGTCTGTATCAGACGGATCTGATGATGCAGGATCGAGTCTGTATCAGACGGATCTGGTGATTGAGTCTGTATCAGACGGATCTGATGATGCAGGATCGAGTCTGTATCAGACGGATCTGGTGATGCTGGTTTGAGTCTGTATCAGACGGATCTGGTGATGCAGGATCGAGTCTGTATCAGACGGATCTGATGATGCAGGATCGAGTCTGTATCAGACGGATCTGGTGATGCAGGATCGAGTCTGTATCAGACGGATCTGATAATGATGTCTAAAGCCTCGCACATGTTAATGGCCGGAGGGGATGCCGCAGGTCCGATCCCGCTGCTGTACGTCGGTCTGGCCGCGGATCTGTTCATCAAGAGAAACTTCATCAACTCACCAGCAACATCAGGAGAAAGTTAAAGAGGTGAAGTGTCAGAACCGACCGAGTAAACACAGAGAATGAACAGACCCATTGTCATCATGATCACAAACCTGCGACGAAACGAAGTGATCCCCTGTCGTGCAGAATATTAACAAACAGATTATTATATATGATTTATACCAGCAGTTTTCACTGGGCAGGATGGATAAAAACAAACATCTCTGGTCTTTATTAATCAGATTTGTGTGGCTTTAATTTGAGTTATTTTAATTCACACAAAAGCATATCATTTAGCAATCACACGCGGTGTGAATACAACGTGTAATAATGATGACAATATTAATTTACCATACTGTCGCTCTATGACATTTATATTATAATTATTTCTATAGACATAATCCGTAATTCTGTATATTAATAATTAGTAATGATGTTAGGGCAGCTTGTAATTGTATGTAGGCTATTTAAAACAGAATGCATATTAAAATATAACGTGAAATAATAATCTTCGTTCTTACGATGCTAATAATTTATTATTGCTCCGTATTTATTTGAATGATGTAATGTGAACGCACTGTTTGACAGGACCCGATTCAGATCAGATTCGGATCAGATTCAGATCAGATTCACGCCTCTGTTTTCTTATAACAATGTCAGTGAAGGATGGAAGTGGACGGAAATGTGAAACGGGGGTTGGGTGCGAATCCTCCGGATCTGCGCTCATTTCCACTTGTATTTATTCAGTGATCTTCAGTGCCCTGCTGTTGACACAGAGACATATTTCAATCACACGGGGTTCAGAGTCAGACCAGAAACCTATTTGTTTAATAAATCCGTCATTTAAGTAGAAAAATATTTGATAAGCAAGGCTGACCCCCATCCACCCCCTCCCAACCCAGAGCCTTCACCAGTATGAAGGTTAAAGTCTTCATGCAGATCAAAACATGCTCTGCTCTGCATTTATCTCTGCATCAGCTGCTCCATCACCAGCAGCTTCATTACAAAAAGCAAATGCGTCCGTCAAGAACAAACTGAGAGAAATGAAAGAGCCAACCAGGTTTCTGCCAAACAGTGTCCCGCTCCAGGTTCCAGCGTGTGAGAATTGTGCTGTGAGTCTCCCATTGGATTGTTAGAGTAGCTGTCAGTCTGTTTCTTTATGAAGGGCCGTATAAATGTCAAGTGCCTTCTCTCATCCTGTCTCTTTAACTCTATCATGGCCCCGGGCTCTGCACTTTTTGACCTTCTATTGAACACACTCGCCCCTCATCATTATCCTCATTTTGCCTCCGGAGTTCATCGTTTGTTCCTGGGATTCCTCTTTGTCAAAGCGTGGAGATATTTACAAACCAGCTCTGGGTGACACTATTTACAAATGGGCCTTTCAAATTGAGTTTTTGAACCAATATTGTTGCCCAAGGAATGCATGTAAAAAGTGTTTGGAAATGTTGTTTGTATGACAGAATTGTTTTTAATAATGTGGAATGCTTGAAATAAATACGATTTATAGATTTTTAGATTTTACACAGATTTTTTTCACCCTCATGCTTCTAGGCGTTGCAGTAAATAGTCTTTGTGGAAGAGACATGAGCAAACCCAGTCTCATGATTTCAGTGGTTTCTTCTAGACAACAGTGAGATTTACTGAAGAAGAAATGGAGACTTTTGCTGAAATCTCTGTCTTCTCAGATTTTTCTCCTGAGAAAAAGCCCCCAGTAGTCCTGTCTAGGGTTTCAAAAGCGCTCTCAACAATGTCTCAACCTGTGCTATCAACATTTTTCATCAAACTCTTCTAAGGCCAAATGATCTAAGCCATGTTATCCTTTATTTTATTAATAATAAAACACATTTTATTGCTATTCTTACAGTATATGAACTAATTTGTGTCTATTTTATCTCTCCTTTGCAATTTTAGGAGAGACATCTGAGTCTGAGGAGCACAGAACATCTGCGCTATAAAACTGCATGCTGGGTTTAATTGCAGTTTATTAATCCCTAAAAGTCACCAGCCATCCTTAGCCATTAAGTGACAGCCAACACCTCTAGTAAAGTCTTGCACAGATCCTTACATGGAAAAAATAGGCAGCTGATCATTTATCCCAATGAATGACTTATCGATCACAGATGTCTGCACGCAGAGGTAAAGATAGCCCTAATGCCATACATTATGCATGAAACACATCCCAAACAAGACCTGACAGGATGGGCCAACACTGTGTCACTATAAACTCATTGAGTCGTCACATTTCAGTCTGGATAAGCGTGAACCTACAACCACCGTCTGAATTTATTAATCAGCCTGAGTCTAGTAAAAGTCTGAAATTTTGTGCATGTGCTCATGGGCTTAAAGGCCATGTGTGTGTCTGTGTGTATCTCAAGCTGACAGGAAGACTGTGTGTGTGTGTGTAGATAATGAGAGAACTGGTCTGGGCCACCCCTGTGCTCACCACCACACCATCAAATATTCATCACTGTTGATTAAACAAGACACCAGCCGCAGATCTGGTGCCACTACACTAGAATGCCAAAAAGAGGACTGAAACAGGATGGAACGTCCAGCAGTCTGAGGTCAGCATGAGCAGCTGCATGTAACATCAGAAACCTTACAGACGTGACCTCACACATGGAGATGATGATGATGATGGGAGTAAAGAACAGAGGAGTTCACAGGAAATGAGAAGGTAGAGAGGTCATGTGAGATGAGCGGCTGGAAAAATCACAGTTCAAAACATTGACAGTTCAAGTCAACACAGCTGACCACAGCTGTCAGGTTCTAAAAACTCCAATATATATGTATCCTAACTAGTCCATAGACTCATGCAGACGTGAAGTCTTCTGAAGTTAATGACAGGTTTGTGTGAGGAACAGACCATCACTTATGTAATTGCTCGCTGATAATCTTCACCTTGGCGAATATCTAAAATGGACAAAATAAATGATAGGCTACAAAACTGCATCAGCACTATTGTTGATTTTGTGAGAAAATGTCTTTGATGTCAGAGCATGACGTGCTTTAAGGTTAATTGCCTTAAATTAATTGTACTTTTATAGAATTAAATGTGAATGTGTTTCATAGAAAACAACAGCATTTGTTTTTAGAAGGACATGGGTGAGCACGATGACATCATTGTAATTTTTGGGTGAACTGTATCCTTAAGAAGGAGGCGATCGGGCTGAGGACAGCTGTGAACTTGACAGGACAGAGATTGTGAAATAGATGAGTGAAAAAAATGAATTGAAGGAGGAAGAGAAGAGAAAAGAGGAGAAGAGAGGTCAGTCACTCCCAAGCACATTAAATATTTCATGAGATGTGCGGTTCAACAGAGACAGGAAAGAGTGTGGTCAGAGAGGTTAGCCCAACTCATTTACAGCCCCAGAGAGAGAGAGAGAGAGAGAGAGAGAGAGAGAGAGAGAGAGAGAGAGAGAGAGAGAGAGAGAGCGAGAGAGACAGAGAGAGAGAGAGAGAGAGACAGAGAGAGAGAGAGAGAGAGAGAGAGAGAGAGAGAGAGAGAGAGAGAGAGAGAGAGAGAGAGACAGAGAGAGAGAGAGAGAGAGAGTATTGTCACCTTTACACACACACGCTTTCACATTACAACACTCATTGCTATTTAAGAAATAGTAAGGAAGAGTAAGATATAAAACCCCTAGCCTTAAGAATCAGATTGGGATTACCTTGTGCTTTTGGACTTGGCCTAGTAAGCAATCACCTAGCAACGCCCTAACAACCACCACAAACACCCCAGCAACCAGTCAGAACACCACTGCAACCACATAGCACCATGCTAATGGCTCAGAACGGCTTAGCAACCACAATCTGGGCTGAATTCAATGTTTTTAACATGTTTTTTAATCAGTTTGTTGAACTCTGTGACATCATCAGTTTGTGCATACATTCATATTCTGCACATGAATTATTAAATGATGTTTTAAAATCTGGTTGGTTATTAAAAACTTTATGAATAATTGATGACGTCGCCGATGTGTGTGACAGAATAACAGTGTTTGTTTTTCATCTCTGACAGTTAATGTGTAAGGACAATTAGACTGGGTTGACCATACTGTAAATGTAATACATTATTATATCACAGTTCTAACAGTTTCCTGCTGAATTTGATAATGTGTGTGATACTTGATAAAGACAGAATGGGCTAAAAACACATGATTTTATGGTTTTATATTTATATACATATACATATACACAGCTTCTTCTCTCCCCCTCGCTCTATCTGTCTCTCACACACACACAGGGTTACACTCCAGATATATTCAGATAAATTCCTTGTGTTGTTTATCTACAGATTGCATTTTTAGCATGCAGGTTAAACACACATCAGTTGTGACAAACTCCTCAGACTGAATGTGTGGATGAAATCTTTGAGCAAATATAACATCATTTCTCTGGCACTCCTCTGCTCTACTTTGGCAGGACCAGAGCCAGGACCATAGTAGTTGCAATACCCTGAAACACACACGCACACACTGCTGCAGTTTATTCCCAGTCATTTTCTTCCCGTCTTATCAGCCCGTCATCCTGACAGACCATCATTGATTAGCATGTCGGTTCTGTGTCTGGACCAGACGGCCGCAGGTCATGAGGAGTGAGAGCTGTCTCTAACTGGATCCCACCAGGGACACCTTGAGCCCCCCTGATGTTTGACAGTGACAGGTGAGGCTGGAGCCCCAGTAAGCGGGACTGGCCCTCACACCCCCCTAACGCTGGGCGACCTGATCAAGCTGTCAGGGTGAGGGCAGGAAATGAAGGTGAGTGAGAGGTCAGATCGACAGAAAGAACATCATCATTGGTGTGTCTGACACGACTCCTCATATCTCTGACACAAGGCTGAACAGATTCATTACAAAATGAAGAAAACTCCATTAATGGAATATTTTTCAAGTTAAATACAATATCTGTTGCGTGAGGTGCTTTTATTCATTGACTTATTTTATAAAACTGAACAAAAACATGTTGACAGTTCTGCACTTACAGTTTAAGGAAGCAAACGTCCTTGAGGTTCCTAAAGTATTCAGTAAAAACCTGTATTATTTGATCTGTGAAGTTTAGAGCTGAGACTTTTTTAGGTGGACGATGTCTAGTCTGTAGGCGGGACCAGAACACAAATGCTGTCAATATAGCTTAAACTGTATTTAATAAAATAAATTCCTTTAACAATTGTGGTTCATTGACGAGTTTTGGAGCACCACTATACCATTTTATTTAAAACTCATTATGTTATATACTCATTCACCCGCATTACATTCTGTTTTTCTCACTCTGTTGATTATCCTGTGATCAAACAGAGGAAAACCATTATTGATGAATGTCCTGATTGCTCAGATTGACTGTGATGCTGTGTTGTCTAAATTTACACAGCTTCCCCTCATAATACTGCCCCTGACACCCCACCCACACACACACACCACCTCCACTTCACCACACGTCAAAACCTACCCCACATCATCCACTTTTACCCCACTTATTGATCATTGAATGACTGTAGAGAGAGAGAATGTGTGTAGGGGGTGTCACTGAATTATTTAGAGTGAAAATACAGAGAAGATCAATAGGGACAAAATCTGATATTAACTGCAAATTAAACAAAGACAGTATGAGAGAGTCCCTGTGATGATTCCACTATTAGATGTGTGTGTGTGTGTACCACCAAGCGTTGGGCCACTGGTGAATTTCAGGTGGTTTTCACAAGTAAAAAATCTGATAAATCATGTTTTACTTCAAGTAAAATGATGTCAACAGGTCTGAGTGATTTATCAATTATAAACCAGCAACACAATTTTCCATGACTGTTCTCAGTTTAGCATGACCATGAGTGGTTTAAGTCACTGTATAATATAAAAGTATGGACAAACTTTCATTAAAACTTAAAGCAAATCTTGCTTGAAACTGTAGCTGGTAAACAGTGTGTGTGGCATCATGGCTGTTACTATACTGTGAATTTGAGCATGGTTAGGACGTTGCATTGACCAATCAGCATCCAGGACATAATCAATCTGTTTTATGAGTGATAAATAATTGAGTATGTCACTGTTTGAGAGTCATCAGATGCTGGGATGTAATTGACCAATAAAATCCCTGCAGTGATGGTCAATTAAGCAGTCAAACAGTGTGACTCAGCATAAAATAGAAACTTTATTACCTCACGATTAACACAAATGTGCTCTCGTCCTCTCTCTCTCTCTCCGTTTATCATCAGGTAATTAGTATTTTCATTAACTCCAGCCAGAGATGAGTCTTGATCCTTTCATTTTCCCACCATGAGTTCCTAATACAGCATTGCCTTCATAATTAATATGATTTATGCATGGATAGTGTAATGAACTGTGGGATTTTTTTGCTTCCCTCTCTTATTTATTTTTTTCTTTTAAAACTATTCTAACTTTACAATCTACATAATCTTGTAGATTATTACATCTAAACAAAAACAAACTCAAACGCTGTTCCAAAAGTTAGGACTGCCTAACACTTACAAAGACTGTACAGTATCTTCCACCATCTTGGGTGTTTTTTCACTGTGCTTTTTGCAATGCATTGTGGGATTTAATTCCCCATGACTGAAAAAATTTGTTATATTAGTTACAACACTGACAACATAATGTTGACGGCTACCTTTTGAAACAACCTACAGAGTTGTTCTGATTATCATCACTGTATTTAATATTTTGCACAATTCTCCAGGCATCCTGCTCTGTGATTTGTATTCTATAATATGTTCAGAGGAAGGAGATTGAGCTCCCCTGATATCAACAGCATAATCCATTTCTCTCCTGCTACAAACCAAATGTCTCGTGCTTTTGAGGAGAATGGGTGACAAATCAATATAATCAAACATCTGGCCTCACTCATTTTCAGTTCAGTGAGACTGAAACAAAGATACGTCCATATTACAGTCGTCCTGCTGAATTCATTTGGCATGGGGCACATCCATATTTTCTGAAAGGTTGGATCAATCTGCTGTGTGGTGGATGCTCTGGTCCTCTGTCAGGCAGTCTGCACTGCTGAAGAATCCAATACAGAGCACAGATCAAGCACCGCTGCTTCTCCACAGCTACAAAGTTGTATCGTGCCCTGCGGGAGGCGAGAACTGTGTACATAAATGACTTTTATCATTAATAACGGCCCATTGATTATCGTGGCACTGTTTAAAGGTGAGCAGCGCGAGTTTAGAGAAACAGCAGGGGAGTGGACGCATGTGTAAAGCGCATACAGCACGGTTCTTTTCCAGTGTGTGATTTACATTTTGGAAAGTGCGCAGATTCCCCTGAGAGAGGGTATCATTCTCAGTCAATGCTGACCCTGAACTTTCAGTTCACCAAAGAAAGGCAAAAGATTGGTGAGCGCGTGAGAGACAGAAAGAGAAAGAGAGAGAGAGAGACGGGGGGAAAATGTCACATAAACCTCAAGTTTGTTCAGAAATTCTGCTCAAACAAACGGTAGGATCTGAAGCTCCTTTAATTACAAAAACAGCAGAAAAACAGCATAAGAGCAACCGGTGGGTTTCTACACAAAAACAAGCACCCCGTCTCTCTCTGCCTCCAGCTAACACTTCTCTTAGGCAGCTAAACATGTGTGTCTTTTGCCATAAAGGTCTTTGTCAGCACAGTGTATACAGCAAGCTGGCAGAATTGCTCACGTTTTGCCTGAGCTGACTGGAACCTCAGCACATCAGCGTGAGCGCAACAAACCTCTTGACAGAAATCGGCCTGATTTGAGCTCAAAAACAGCCGGTGCGCCAACAGTCTTGCTCAGTATGAGTGCTTCTGTAGAAGCGCTTTGCCTGAAAGCACCAAATAAACGCCTGTGTCAGACAGTAAAACAGAACACATGCATTCGTTCAGAAGCTCCAAACAGACAAATCACACCGCAGATACAAACATAAAACAGCTGATCTAATGTAATCAACAATAACTTACTAATGATTTGTTTTCAAAAGAAGCAAGACTGGTTGCATGCCAATATTTAGACAGAAAATAATGAAGAATTTAAAAACAATAAACAAAACAAATATTTAACAAAATGTGAGATGTTGTAAAAGTCTCCTAATTCTAAAGCATCACTGTTTGATGCCTTGAGTCCAAAAGATCATATGACAGGAGTTGATTATGATTGGCTGATTATACTGTCAATCTGTTAAAGCCCACCTATCATTCAGCATTTGGGTCTGCAACAGGCCTGTCAATAACAAAAGTCTTATTGCAAAAGTCTTGACCACTGAGAAATCCCTCAGTGGTCAACAGAAGTGTAACTTTCCTTTTGTGTCAGTAGACAAAAATAACAGGTGATTGGGTCATATTATGTACCACATTTGCTGTCATTTTGTATGTTTAAATATCAGCATTATATGGATCATTGGCCAGTTTTAAAGTTTAGGTGGTCCTTCTGATTCCTAATTACTATTTATAAAGATGACCATGATACAATCTGAACATCTGGTTGTATTATGGCAGATTTTCACATACCAACATCATCCTGTTTTATAAGAAAATCTTTAGTGGCAAAGAATCAGTAAACATCAGAGATGTGATACAGAAGCACAAAGAGGAGCAACACAAAAGAGAAACAGAACAAACCAAAAAAATGAAGCGCGAGAGAGAGAGAGACTATAAGAGAAGAAAACTGCCCCTCTGCACAAAACTACAGCAGTGAAAAACAAGCACTATAGACTCATATAGATAATGGTCGATGGCACATTAAAGTGAACTAAACGAGCTGCAGCAGCCAGAGCGAGCCTGCAGACAGCAGCTCCATTTAAAACACCATCCACTGCCCGCCTGCATAAATTATTGAGGATAATTATCACAGGGTGGGTTACTGTGTGCCATAACAATCCATTCTGAAGCAGAGAAAGAAGCCACGCTTTGAACTGAAATGTCACTGGAGTCTTTCTGACGCTCTGTGCTGTAGTGTGTGAAGTTCAGATCCAGAAGACCTGAGATCAGCCACAAGAGGCTATAGACAGACAAACAGACAGATAGAAAAACAAGAGACAAACAGACAGACAAACTGATAAATGAGACAGACAGACAGATATACAGATAGATAAACAAGAGACAGAGACAGACAGACAGATAAATAGATAAACAAGAGACAAACAGACAGACAAACTGATAAAGAGACAGACAGGCAGATAGATAGATAAACAAGAGACTAACAGACAGACAAACTGATAAACAAGAGACAGACAGACAGATATACAGATAGATAAACAAGAGACAGACAGACAAATAGATAAACAAGAGACAGAGACAGACAGACAGATATACAGATAGATAAACAAGAGACAGACAGACAGATATACAGATAGATAAACAAGAGACAGACAGACAAATAGATAAACAAGAGACAGAGACAGACAGACAGATATACAGATAGATAAACAAGAGACAGACAGACAGATATACAGATAGATAAACAAGAGACAGATAGACAAATAGATAAACAAGAGACAGACAGACAGATCTAGTTTACACCCTCCTATAGGTATGAAACTGCTTCCTGTAATGTAATACTGTATCTTTTATCTGTTTATGACCAGCACATATGAAAAGCAAGTGACTTTACTCACTGCCCTTTCCGTGTGTTTGTTTGTGTGTGTGTGTATGTGTGTGTGTGGTGGGGGGTGATCTCGGGTCTCTGGCCGCAGGGCATAAAGAGGCCGCGTATCATTAAGACCAGGGCAGTGCTGGGCTGGAGGGGTTCTGGGTGAGGAGGGGTTAGATGCCAGCAGTGTGTATTGATCAGCTCGGATCTCCTGTCACACACACAGTAAGGACAGCCCGCTGATCTGAGCTGTCTACCAGAGACAGCACACACACACACACACACAAACCTGATGAGCTCTGTTGGTCTGTTGCAGTGTCAGAATGCTGAAAAACTCAGCCGGATGGAAGTCACGTGATCTGAAGTGTTCAGAGGAGAGACTGCCAGCACTGAAGCACACACTACTGACAGCTGACTGTTCTCTCTCTCTCTCTCTCTCTCTCTCTCTCTGTCTTTCTCATGTTTTTTGACCTCCTGAACTGTTTTCCATGATATTGTCATCTACTGTAGACATGAAGTTTTTAGCAGGGCTATATTTAAGCTGTAAAAACTCAACCAAAACGTATGTCAGGCTGTGATAAATTGTGATTATAGTCACAGCACAAAGCAAGTGTAATGCCAGCCTTCCATTAGAAAGTAAAAGAAAGTAACTGTGTAACAAAAATAACAATCAGCTATGAATGCTGCAGAGTGATATTAATAACATCTCATTGATGAAGTCATAACTGTTTAAGAATAAACCACGGTTACTGACCAATCAGCATCCAAAATGAGAAACAGCCATTTTATAGATAAAAAAAATTATATACCACAGAAATACAGATAAATGACATTAAAAATAAGCTTATTTAGCTTTCATTAGACTAAAACAGCTTCTAGTTCATAAAAATCTGTGATAACTAACTGCATATTATTTGAAGGCTAGGTTATTTGTTTAATTTTACAAATACTGACCAATTTAGCTATCCAAACCTTTCTCAGAGAAGGTTAGAAATTTTGCACTGGAATTAGTGTCAATAGTTTGATTTGAAAGAATTGTTATACTTGCAATACTATTTTATTTAGTTGCATTGGTCTCGGTCTGAAAGATCTCATTGGCTAATGAAGGTCCGCAAGCAAAGTAAACCTATTTAGTACCGCTTTCTAAGAGGTTAAAAGGTCACAAAAACCATCTATATCATTACAAAATCTCATCCTACAGTCTAAACTCTCTCTCACACACACACACACACACACACACACACACACACACACACACACACACACACACACACACGCCTAATTCTCTCTCACTCTACCATCTCATTTCTCTTCGTCTTCTCTTACACACATATACACACACACTGTATCTGACGTCTGTCTGTCTCTTCTCAGCAGAAGCAGCTGTGACATCGCTGTGCAGACGAACAGATTGAGAATCTTGTTGAACTGGTATGAGTGTCACATCGGGCTGTTTAGGAATTCAGATGAGTTTGGGAAGAATGGCTCCCGTGCACAATTACAGCAAGTGTGTGTACTACAACAACAACTCACTTCTGCATCATTTAGAGCAATCAGAGCAGACGTCACTCTGGAGGCAGGTGATAGCAGAAACATAACTCTGTTTTAGAAACCTGTTTCAGGTCTGGATTTCTGCTAAACGGACATGTCTGGGTGAATATCAGATACTAATATTCAAAACTGCATATTCAAAACTGAATGTTAGTGTACTGCCTAATGCATACTGGGCAGCAGAAACTGCATACTATTTTTTCAAGAATAGTGAATGTAATAGTACGTAATATCAAAAGCCACTAATTTTAGTGAACAGGTTTGTTTGGAAAGGTCATTAAAAAAAAAGTCCCTGCAGGGCAACCTGTGTGAGTTTTCTTGGTGTAAAAATGTGTAAATTTATCTTTTCAAATGTTTCTGTAATGCTACTTCAGATCCTTACAGTTTCTGTGCCAGATAAGTACTGCTCTAATGAAAAAAATCTGATATGTATATATTAAAAATAATGACTTATTATGTTTTATCTTCTTTTTCTAGTAATGTAGTGTAAGTAACTACCTGCTGTAGTTTAACTGCTTTAAATGGTCAGTAGCTTGTAGTTTGGGATGCTGCATATGGCAAAAGTAGCAGTAGTCTGGTGGAATTTAATTTCAGACACCCAACGTTTATCTCACCCCATTTTAAACAGACCATAGGATGATGTCACGCACCACTGCCCAATATATATGTAATTGTTGTGAGTATTTTCATTTCCTCTTGGACAATCCCCACTCATGTAGAGAGAGAGAGAGAGAGAGAGAGGGAGAACTCATCTGGGCTGGGTGGCTCTTATTTGCAGCATAAGCGTGCTGTCATTTCGCTGCAAAGCACATCTCTCAGAAACACCCTCTCCAAATTGATTGTGGAGCTTCAGTGCTCAGAGGGGCCAGGGGATGGTGAGGGGGGCCCATAATTGAGAGCAGAATTAGCAAAGCCCTAAATACGCTCGGCTGATATATCATTACCCATAAACTTGACCCCCGGTGACCGCTTCTGTCCCCCCTGGGGTCTGCTCTCCAGCAGGGCCCTGAGAGGCAGACGGTCCCCGATCACGAGCACTAAAACCATGCACACAGCCCAGCGACAGGGCCCTGCTTGACTGATTTCATAAAGATCTCATCATCTATTCATCACATAGATCAAACAGCACGGCCTTCCCCAATTATCAGGAAGCACAATCGGGTGAGCCTTGAGGAAGATCACCATATAATCATTACACACACACACACACACACACACACACACACACACACACACACACACACACACACACACACACACACACACACACACAATATTAAACCATTCTATGAGCCATTCTCATTTGAAGCCACACAGCTGAAGAAAGAACACTAAATTGCAGGTTTTTTTAAATTGCACATGCCATTTTTGTCAGAAGTCGATATTTAAAAAGGACACACACATACACATTAATAAAAAACAAAGCAGCATTCCCTGAGCGGTTGTCAGAAGACACGCTCTCATTCTGTTGTGATTAGCTTTGATCATTTACACGCACTTATCAAAAGAGATCATTTCCTCACTGTTCTCACAGGGTCAGACCATACAGTAGTGTTCACTCTAATCTTTCTCTGAGGCTCCTGCTGAATCTAGACCATGAATGACACGGTTCCACTTCACACGCTGTGACCTGTCTTAGGTCCTTGTACCTCCAGCTCATGATTCAGATTGCTCAGTGTGGCGAGTAATTAAAAAATGAACGTGATTACAGTCCTCACATATCTGGAACAGGCTGCATTTGAATCTGACAAAGAACTCAAACCTTTAAACTTCCAACAACAATCAAGAAGTTTTCTCAAAATCATTCCAGTAGAAGTCACACAGACAGGTAGCACTGATGGAGGCACTGCTGAGGGCGTCATTTAAAAACACTACAGAAGATGAATGATTTATTAATATCCAGTCCAGATGCAGACCTAAAACAATTATGCTCAGCGGGCTGCATGTCACTTAAACGAATGAAGAAGAAATAAATAGCTGCTATGAGATGTTTGATATACTGCCGCACATAATAACATTTCTGGATTTCCACAAAGTGGATAGGAATGAAATTAGAGGGTCTCTGGTGCCCCTAATGAAATGTTCAGTCAGCTGACTGCTGCAGTAATGGATTATAGCAACACACGATAATGTGCTTCTCAAACTTCAGGAGCACAATCAGTGAGAAACACGAGAGAAAAACACTCACTTTCTGTCAGATGAAGGAAACAGACTTGATTTCTGAGGAGAAACATCGTAACTTTATCATTTTATTCAGAAAATGTAATTACAAATGTCTACAGCTCTTGATAAATGATGGGTAAATAACAGTCACCAGGTATAGCATTGAATCTGTTGTCTGATGCCTCACACAGTCTAATCTTATAGTCTGATAATTGTTAATAACTGATAATTAAGAAAAGAATAAAGGGGACGTTTTCCATATCTGCAGTTTTTGTAGAATTTGCAAAGCAAAAAGTATTTAAAAGTTTTTACTGTGCAACAATAATCTCACCAATTTTTCACAACAATGTACTTCATATTTTTTTTAAACTGTTGTGTTCTTGTTGTTTTTAAAGGTCTTTGTTTCTATTAGAGCTTTTACATGAATGTTCCCCACTGGCTGTGTCCAGATGGACCGTGGGAGATTGCTGGCACTGTTGACATATAGTACAGCCTCAGCACAATAGGGCCAATAAAGTCTTTTTCCCAAGGGCCTCAAATTAAAGCACCGTTCCACACACAACAGTCACAATACAAGCAGCAGAACGGCAGGATGAATGAAAGCCCGGCTCATGATGACACAACATCCTGGAATAAGAGGAAATTAAATAAATGATGGTTTAATATTCATGGGAAAAATGTTCAGCTACTATTTAATGAACTTGTAAAGGATGAGATGCTTACTGGAACACTGTGGGTAGGAACGTTCTATCTTCCACATTCTCAAGATGATACGTTATGTCTCTAATTCCAAAAAACTCAGACTGGGTTTTGTGGGGGTCATTACGGGGTGAGAGGGAGGGGTCAGATAATCTGGGAATAATGTCAGAGGCGTGTGTGTGTGTTTGGGGGGGAGCTCCTGGCAGCTTCATCAATTTTTTATTTGCCAGTCACACAAATAAAACACCCACCACCCAGAACAAGGAGAAGCTTCTGACACTTCAAAGAGAACCCTATGGGTGGCTCTTCTCTTGAAGCGGGGCAGCTCCGGATCCCAAACCCACCCCCTTCTCAGCTGGGGGGCAGCCTGGGCCTCATTAACCCTTAAACAGACCTGGTGTGAGGCACACTCTTCCACTCTAATTACTCCTGCAAGCTTTGCAAGACTGCCACTCTCATACCCTGCCCTGAGTTGGGAACGGGGGTGTATTTCTGGGGTGATAGGAGCACGTGCCTTAATTGAAAAACCTCTTTGCTGTAATTAACCAGTGAGAAACGCCCCACACTAATGTAGAAACATGAGGCGGAGAGTCAAGAGTGCATGTGAATCAGGGTCAAGCAAAATCCAAAATTTAACAATTGGCCCCCTTTTAATTCATGACAGTGGATCTGAATTGAGAGTGGATCTGAATTGAGAGTGGATTTGAACTGAGAGTGGCCAAGCCCTACAGGATGAGGAACATGAATTGGAATGACAGAGAAGGAATTTTAATGAATTGAAATTCTAGATAATTCAATGACCCCACAACAGAGGAATTTCATTAGTCCAACACAACAAAACTTGATAATTGCCAAATTAAAAATGCATATGCAAAATGAAGTTGCCTATTTAATCCCTGACAAACAGAAAACATTTTTTTACAGTGATCAGACATATGTATACTAAGTGAACAAAAAATCAAAGTAAAAAATAACAGGAGGCACAAAGTTTGTCATTAACAAACTTTAATAAATATCATATCAATAACATTGAATCTGGTAATTATATATTGATGTCTGGCTATTCTGAAGACTTTTTAAAATATTAAATATAAATGTATTACATTAAATGTCATTTCAAACACTGATTATATACTTCACAGGTTGTGGGTATAACATACCATTAAAAATGTATTTAAAAAAATTACTTTTAAAGCATGTAAATTATAATTCTACATACAAATTTCTTTAATTGTATTAATTTAAATTACACATTGGCACCATGTTTTCTAGCTGAATGTTAGCTTCAGATACAATAACTGAATTAGATCTTTTTCTGATTGCACAACCCTGTATGAAAGTAAGAGGGAATGAGAAAGGGAGTTAAAAAGCGAGTGTGTACTCGGGACTGTGTACATTTGTGCCAGTGTGTGTGTGGTGATATTCCCTTGAAAGTGACAAGCAGGTTTAATTGAGGCAGCCAGCAAATTGAGTGCAATTTACACAAACTCACGCGATGCTCTGTTAGCGCACTTCTACTGTTTCTAATGGCTGAGTAAATTAATTAAACTAATCAGACACACCCCATGGAGCCCGACAGCAGATTAAAAGAATTAAACAAACTGGGGACTGTTAATACACACCAAACCCAGAGGAACAGCCTGTCCAGCTGTCAGACTAATGGAACTTCTCTCCACGACCACAGACAGACGTGGTGTGAGATCTGGAGTCACTACAGTGTGGCTAAAAAAGGGTCAGTTTGGAACAGTGTGCTGTGAATCACACCGGTATACTCCATCTATCCCATGAGATACATCACAAAATTGTTAAAAAGATAAGTTTTGCTCATATGGTAGACTAGGGATTTAAAAAAAAATCACAAACCCTGAGTGATAAATGTACAGACTTATCTCAAATCATGTTGCTTGTTGAGGAGACATGTACTATTACACTCTAAAACTGTTGGGTAAAATGTGGACAGAACACACTGTTGGCACACAGGTTACTCTGTTCATATTTTACCCAACCATGGGTTGAAAATAAACCACTATAATATAACCAGTGTACTTTTCAAACCTGTCTTGATTTTTGCTAAAGGGTAATAAAACAGAAAACTAACACTAAGGCTAGAACATATATCAACATTATAAAAATACTGCAAATGTATCACAATATGAACATGTAATGGTTTGCAATATCTGAATGATTTTAATGCGTCAAAAAGTTATATGTGCGTGTGTGCATGCACATGCTCTGACATATGCAACACGATCAACATGTTGTGATGCTCTCACGTTATGCTGGTTATGTAATTTTCAATTTGTAAATCTATTTTAGTATAATTTAAATTGATTTTATAAATTTAAAGCATTATCATATCACATTTTTTTGTATATCATGCAGCCCTAACTAAGAACATCATATATAGTGAGTAACTATCTAGAACAACCACACAGAAAACTGCATAGCAACACCCTGGCAACTACAGATGACACTTCTGCAAGAGCAAGCACAACTGACATTTCCTCAAATTACAATTCATCAATGGAAATAAAAAACTGGTTATTTATGATGGTGTAGGTGAATGTGAAACTTGAGAGTGTCTCTAAGCATCATTTATGATCTGGGTCATCAGGAGAAGGTTGGATTGGTTTTGAAAGCACGGCTTCAAATCACTGACTGACTTGTTAAGTCATGTCATAATTCTTGGTTTGTGTTCACACATCTCAAGCGATGAAGCTCTTTGCCAGATAGCTACTGCTAAGCAAAACGTCCATTTACTACTACATTTGTTTCGATATGCATTTTAAAAACAGCAATACAACAGTTTATTCAAAACACATTTTCAACACATGATTCCACTGTATAGACAAGCACAGGGCCGTATCCTTTATTTAGTAAATTTGAAAGCATTATGGCTGATGCAGACTCATTTTTACTGTATGAATATTTGATGTGTGAGATTACAGCAGTGAGGAGTTTCCTCATCTGAATTTAAAGGGAGGAAAGCTGCTTTGTTCCTCTCCTCAGCTTATCAACAGGCAAACATCAGGCCCACCTCTGTCAGCATTGATTCACAAACCTCCTCACAAGGTTAGTGCTGGAGCACGTGAAACAGAGCGTGAATGCAGAAGGACCGGAGGACCACAACACCCCCTTCTGTCTGAGCCAGTGAGAGTGGCCTGCTCTTCTGAGACTGTCGAGTGTCACGTAATCTGAGAAGTTACGCTGGCTAATTGAAGGTGGACCACAACATCTGACCCAGGACAGGCACCTTTAAAATCACAAAGTCCTTTTCACCTAAATCCCAAGACGATGGAGCTCTATATTACCTGATCACCTGTATTGATCAACCACAGGCAGAATATGGCAAATGTTCAAGAGCAAAAAATCACTATCACCCGTCTGTGTGTGTGTATTCAGTGAGTCTCAGTGCGATCCTAACGATCTTGTAATGCATCTGATTATTATGACACCAGAACACTCATAATCACATGAGGAGAACACCAGTGAATGTTCTGGCTCTTCAAGAAGAAGAATCAATAGTTTGCAGTGAGCCAGTGTGAAGAGTCTGTTAATAATACATGAATTGGGCAATACTATCCGACCCCATGTCTGCCTGCCACACATTCAGCACAGAAACAAGCCTGAACATGGATCCACTGCTCGAGCCATTCAAAAAGCTCAGCACGGCTGAGCACGGCTCCACAGCAGCCTCCTTCTGAAACCATTTTAAATGAGAGACTGAAGACAGATGCTGTTGAGCTCCATAAAGTGCCAGAAAACAAACACACAGTCCATGTGACTAGTGCCCTATTTTCCAAGTTCCCTTTCAAGGGAACTTGATGCTGGGTCTGGTTTGACGCTACGCTGTCTGAATCATGAGAATGTAATTGGCTCACAGAAGTGTTTGATGCACATAAGGTGCACCTGTGAGTATATTAGGGCACCTGTAGAGCGTGTCATCAGCTTTGAAGATCACTACAATAAGTAAGCTGTTTGATGCTATACAGTTTCACTCCAGGTATAATGATTTTCCCAGCTTATTTTTCATGCCACTAATTTGCATTTTTCTAAAAGGCATAGCAAAATCCACCCAATTTTCATAAACATCTGTCTATCACTATATAAATATTAAAAATGTTAGTTCGCTCTCTGTGCAATGGCTTGTTCTCAGTGTACATAAATCCCCTTCTAGAGGCCGTTTCTAACTGCTTTCTATGTTTTTTTGCACCCCTGAGAATTTATTAATGAATCTCAATATTTTGACCCCACTCAAGGCTTGTCACTTTCTGATTTACGTTTTCACCTAATTTCTTTACTATTTCTCTCACTATAAGACAATTACTTTACAAATAACAGCTCTTGTTCCTGTGCTTCTGTGATTCACTATCTCAAAACACATCCCAGCGCAGCTAATCACCCCCCTTCTTCATATTATCTAATGGCTCTCCTATAACCCTGAAGAACTGGTTCAGAACTCATCTAGCTGCTGTCATCCTCAGCATCTGAGCTGATTCCCAAACCATCCAGGCCCTTTAAATAATGATTAAGTTATGTTCTCTGTGCATCTACTGGTGGTGGTGACACACTTACACTTAATTCTACTGGATGGTTTTTCTATTTCACAGCCTACGTGGCCTTTCTCACTCAATGGCCTAACGTGGCCTCTTTCATGGCCTACGCAGCCATTCTAGCACTGGTCTAATGTAGCCCTCTATCACAGCCTTTGTGGGCTTTCTCACTCTATAGCTGAATGTGGCCTCTTCCACTGATTTAACACAATGGCCTAACGTGGCCCTAGGAATATTTTCTAAGTATTGTTGATGACAGTTTTCATTTTTAAGTTAACTATTTGCATAAGTTTAAGAATAAGACATGTTCTAATGTCACTATAAATCAATTTCAGTACAGTTTTAAATTATTCGTTTATTTAGAATCTCAGCCCCCAAAATTTCATAGCCATTAAAATAGTGGAGGAACCCCAAAAATAGTGAAGGATGCCAGTGTTTTAGAAATGTTTCACCAAAATTCAGCTGCCTTTTTATTTCAATGTGCGTGTGAGAGATCCTCGACTTATATATTTCAGCATGTGCCTATAGGATGATTAAATGTATGTGTATGTGTGCTGTTGGTCTGAGGGTGTAAGAAACTAGTACAGGCACACAGCTGCTGCATTCTGCCCGAGCTGGAATGAATAGATTATGAGCAGTAATTAGACGTACATGGAAATCAATGCACTTATGGCACAGAGCTGGAGGCAATGAGAGCAGATGAGAGACTCTACAGCAGGGGACCCTGCAGCCCCTGAGACAGGAAGACACACAAGGAGTGACAGAGCCCGAACCAGAGAAGAGGGACGAGAGAGTCACAAATGCTAATTTGTTCTTTGGAGGCCTGTCTCTACCATGTGCACATTCACAAATTCTCCAGTGCTTTTGCTTCCAGTCTTGTACTCCTATTCTAGAGGTCTGTTACCTGACCCGAGCCCAATGGGACCCTCAAAAAGTATGTGAAGTCACTCTTTCTTTGAGCGAGAGCCGTGAGAATCTGTGGGTTTACTGTACCTACTTCAAAAAGTGATTCTGAGTCAAGTGATTTTTGAGTTAATTCCACTATTCCGCACAACAACAGCTTTGAGACTCATGTTCACTTCTGGAGAAACAAGTGCATGCTAATGATGCTATTAAAAAAAAAATGGGGGTGTGGTTTCTTGTGTGTGCTTGTGAAGGTATTGCCTATGTATATAAATACATTCTATCTCACTACACGTATACATTTGTGTGTGTGTCTGAAGGGGTATGAGGGGTACATCTTTCCACCCTGTTCCTCCCAGAGTCACACACTTCCTCTCTGTCTCAGCTTATGGCCGTGGGCAGAACCTGTCTGTGATCTGGCAATAATGAACATATGGGTCTGTCTGTGATCATACAGCAGAGTTTAATCACAGTACTGCCCCCACACACACGCAAAGCCTGAAGACAAACTCCTCCTGGTCTGTTATGTGCAGCACTAAAATACCTTTAATGATATGCCATTTTAACAAAAGAAAATAAACAAGTTTTAAAGGAGTGGAGGAAGCAGAAGAAAAGTGTTTCTTTCACAGAAAGTTTAAGGTAAGCTGAGATTTAAGGCTCTGGTTCTGAATGAATGAAGCTCTGCCTCATGTCAAGCAAATACAGTACTTGTTTGACAGTACTATGCAAAGGCAGCCATATGGTCAAATAGATGTGTGAAACAAAAGACCAATCACAAGTCAGTATGCAAATAAATATTTTTTCAGAAATAAACACTGAATCAGAATTCAGCATGCAGACACTAAGGCCTGGTTTCACAGACAAGGTTAGATTAAAGCTTAAACTAGGATATTTAAGAAGCTTTTACAAACATGTCTTAGAAACATCATTAATGGTGTACATCCTGAGACAAAACATTGGCACTGACATATTTTAAGATGTCAGTGTAGGTTGCTTCAGTTAAAACAGTTTAAACATGCATTTTAGTCTGGGACTAGACTTAAAACTTGTCTGTGAAACCTTGCCTGTGCAAACACAATGCTGTGAGACGTGGTACATTACCATATTACAACATTTTAGTGCAAGCACTGGAATAAAATTAATATTAATATAAAGATATATGGGCTGATTTGAACAGAAAAAATGAAGTGAGATTATGTTGGTGGAACAGCTATATCTGATAATGTTTGTGAAGAACGAATAAAGGACAAATCACATCCATTTCTGTCCTCAATAACACCAGCAACCCTGGACAAATTTACACAGAAAATGGTTCTGAATGCTTTTAATCTTCAGTATGGGTAAAACCAGGAGTGTGTTTGAACAAAGAATAGGGCCGATCTCATTTAAATGTAATGAAGACGTGACCCCCCAGCCCATGATCTATGAGCTCATTAGTCAGAGGTGGAGCAGTTCTGCTGAGATCTGTGTGCTTAGGTGTGTATAAGTGAGTATTTTGAATGAATGGTAATTATAATGCATATAAAGATTTATCACGAGCTGACTTCTGACTCAGACAGCTGATTGCTGGAAAATTGAGAGCTTCCAAATGATGAGGACCAAACCTGCACAGAATCTCATTGTGAGGGAAAATCCACTGAATGCTTTAAATATGAACTGTGTTAATCTGAAGGGAGAGCACTACACTCCTATTGGTAGCTGAAAGCAGTAACAACTAATCAAAATACTTAAAACAATACACAATGGTAATAGGATGTTGAAAATTCAGTGTCTTTAAAGATAAGTGTTTGAATATTGTGATATATTTAGAGTTTGAATTCTGTTCTACTGCTCAGTGATGTCATATAAACAGCATCTGAAGGCACAATGCATTCACACTGAAGGTAAACTGGTGTCACTTCACTTCTGAACCCTGTTCTGTACACACACAGTTTGGTTAATTACAAGACTGACAAACACATTCTTACTGAATACTGCAGGAGATTTATTAAAAATAACTGTTCTGTATCTCTTAATCTAGGGTTCTCAAGAATAATAATTGTATTATATATATTAGAATAATCTATTATATTATTACCCATAATAATATATACAACATAATGAATTAATAATGAAAAATAGATTTAAATTCGACATGATGGATTCATACAGAAATCAAACCACAAATTATTTACGATGATTTCACATCAGGTAAATCCAGGTTTATGTTTTATTACACACAAACTTAAGTAAATCAAAGGGAAAGTTCAGTAAAAAATGGGCTGTAGAAATGTCTGGTGATGATGCTGTTTTGCTGTGCGTCATTAAAGCACAAATAAACTGCAACAAATAGTCATTCAATTCTTCAGTGCTTCTGTGCTTCAAAACAATTGCATTACAAATGTTCCCATTGTGTTTTTAAACTCTGGAGTTCAACACACTGATCCTTGCCTGAAACTGTTATCAGAACAGATGGACCACCTGTAGTCTCAAAGACAGCCCATTACGCTAAAGATGAGAGCAGTTTGGTTTGGTTTGAGGTGCAGTGGGCCGCTCGGCTCTGGCTGTGACAGGATTTAGATGTGTTGTTGATAATGTGTTGAGATGAGAGATGTGAATGAAGACAGGGAGACTTGGGCCACGCTGCTCTTCTGCATGACTGTTTGTTTCCTTTTCCTTTTTTGTTTTGTTTTTTCACCGGCTGAATGACATCAAAGAAAAACTCTCTCTCTCTCTCTCTCTCTCTCTCTCTCTCTCTCTCTCTCTCTCTCTCTCTCTCTCTCTCTCTCTCTCTCTCTCTCTCTCTCTCTCTCTCTCTCTCTCTCTCTCTCATATCTCTCTGTCTCTCTCTGTCTCTCTCTCTCTCTCTCTGTCTCTCTCTCTCTCTCTCTCTCTCTCTCTCTCTCTCTCTCTCTCTCTCTCTCTCTCTCTCTCTCTCTCTCTCTCTCTCTCTCTCTCCCTCTCTGTCTCTCTCACTCTCTCTCTCTCTTTCTGAACCCTTTGGCATCTTCTTGCACTACTATTCTCTGTGTTTCTGTCAGCAGTGCGGCTAAGGAGAGAAAAAGAGAGAGGGAGAGGGTAGGTGACAGCCCCATGAAAGCAAGATATCTGAAAGGACTGAAAGCATCTGAGCGCCTGCATTTGCGTGTGTGCACTCTGAAACACTAGCTGTTCTCATTGTTCATTTCCCAGCATGACTTTAACGGCAACACGAGACGATTATGGGTTTTCTCAGAAGTTTGGAGGCCAAAGCTTTCCTCTGCTTCATCTTCTGTGTTGTGTTCCTTTAAATGGAGGCACTGCGGGGCTCTGGCTTTGTTTAACACAGACACACATCTGTGTGAATGAATCAAACAAACTATCATCACAGACAACTGGTTTCATCGTGTAGTTTTGTCAAAAACACAAATGAAGCATGGGATGCATGCAGAAAAAACATTGCATGACTGTGTGTAAACAACACACATACACAACACTCTAAAAAACTCACAAACACAGACTGATACACATACACTGTTGGTCAAAGGTATGAAAACACACAATGAAGTATGGACATTATGTGACAGAAAAACTAGCCCAAAAGTAGCCATCCTGTATCTAGATCACAGCTGAGGCATCATCAGGTGCATTTTGGGACACTTTTTGAACCGTACTGAAGGAGTTTCCTCCCTTCCCTGTCAGATGGACACTGTTTTTCTCAACTATTTCAAAACCATGTAGTTTTGTGAAGAAAAACATTTTTGACATAAAAACACAAGCTTTCAGATTTAAAAGTGTTCAGTCAACTGTATGTTTAAATGTAAAGACAGAGAGAGCAGACAGACATACATATACAACTGTTAGCATACATACTGTATACTGCAAATTGTATAAAGTGTTGTATATAGTATACTTTGTACTCTATGAGAAACAGTAAGCAGCATACAAACGTTTTATAGAACCTCATGATGTTGAAACTTCCTAAATGATGATAAAAATGTTATGCCAAATGATTAAAAAGCTTCTCGCATTGTGGGACATTTCATGCAGTGTGCTCTGGTTGTATACGGAATCATTTTAGTAATATTCATCCAGTGATCAGTTATGTTCCATACATTCAGAAAAAATCAAAATACAAACTACATACTTCAACAATACACTGATGTGAGTACTGTGAAAAGAGCGCCATGTCAAACATGATAAATAAACTCTCTTCACAAAGGGACACAAAGTTCAGGGGTCAATTCTCCTGCTAAATCTGTGGTTTACCACAGCAGATGGAGAAAACTTCCTCAAAGAGCTGCTGAACTGAGAGATTTAGGAGAAATGAAGAAATAAAGAGGAAAGCAAAGACCTGATCCTGCAAGAATGAGACAGAAGAAGCAGCACAAAGAGGTGCACAGAATTAACACGAAGAAACAGAGTGAAATAAACAGCTTTCCATCCAAAAGCATCAAGGGCTAAACAGGAAAATGGATGCCGAGAGAAATGGAGGGAGATTCTGAGGGTAAAAAGCCTTCTTCAATTAGCATCGTAAAATAAAATACTTTGTAAAAGGAAATAAATGGTGTAGCGAGAGGAAGATTCATGCTCTGAAATAAACTGCAGCTGTTGAATTTTTAATTGGAGAGCTCCTAATTACGGTCATCAGACTGTACTGCTAAACACATTCACTTCTCTATCTCTCTCTCTCTCTCCTGCAGTGGTAGTCCGGGTGTACGCTTCCATTTCATTAATATTTGATGAAAATGGGTTCGGCTGCCTCAGCTGCGCACCGTGGCCCAGAATGCAGCATCCATTACGCATGCTGCTGTCTTACGACCGCGTACATTAGCCGGGTGACAGCAGTGCGTGTGTGTGCATGCATGCGTGTGTGTGTGTGCGGTTCTGTCTCGTCAAGAGCTCCTGCCGATTGATGCTACTCAATAGTGGAAAAACACTTGGGTGTGAGCCATAATTGAACTGACACCAATAATGAAAGCAGATAGTGTCTAAGAGCCTCCAGCAATATGCTAAAGATATTGATGCTTCTAATAATTTCTGGGGACTTGGACAGGATTAGTCGTAACAGAGGAACCCTTTGCAAAATAACAGCTTTAAATTACATCCCAAGCCAAGCTGCGTGAAGTCCACTGATCGCTCAGAGCTGACAGCAAGCTGAGAGTTTCCTGTTGTATTGTTGCACAAATTTATAAGGAATAAAGAGTGTTTGGGTTTGGGTGCAGATTGGACTGGGAGAATAGAACAAAAACATTATTTCATTTCAACATATGATTTCATTGAGAAATAAAATTCAGATGTTCAAGCGAGATAATGAGCAAACGAATGACAAAATCAAATTGTTTATATTATATTGTAAATTATATTTTATGGTTTCAAATGTTTTATATTATATATCCTATAGTTTTCTGTCATTTAGCTCAGGAGTTAAATGTGTTAGGAGTTAAATGTAAATGTTTTATATTTTGGTACACTGCAGATAAGTCATTTTTATTAAAAAAGTGTTTAAAGAAAATTGATGATATCAACACAGAATGGAGGCTGAGATGGAATTTTCTGATTTTCTGATGGAATATTCACCTGCACTTGTTGCCCATGATAACTTCCAAGAACTGCCGAGGAAGATGTTTTTAAAAGGAAAGCACGACATGGACAACTGGGACCAGTGAGCTGGTGAACATCTGAAGACTGAATGCATTTGCCACAAAATCTACATCCTCCAGACGACCCTTCTGCAGGAGACACATCTCCGCCATGTCTGTCCCAATTCAACTTACCAAACACCCTCCCTACTTTCAAAAGCCACCTCACACACTCTCTCTCTCTCTGCCTTTTCTGTGCCCCCAAGGGCCTTCCACTTATTACCCATGATGCTTTGAGAGAGCACAGTGAACCCCCCACCCCCATACCCTAATCTCAGACATGAAAAGAAGCGTGCGGGTCGGGCCGGGATGATTCTGCTGCTCACAGGGGAATAGCAGGAAAGAAAACGAGAGCGAGGGAGACAAGCAAGAGATTTAATAATGACCGACTCAACCTCGTCACTTCCAGCTGAAGGGTTCAGACCCAGGGGAGAGTCTGCTGTGCCTGAGGGGGTCAGGGGCAGCTGAGGGGACGAGGGGCCCCTGAGTGATCACCCAAATCTCAGGGTGATTTACAGGGCCAAAGCATGTCAGGGGCCCCAGTTATGACGAGAGGTGTGGCTGTAAAACAGCCATAGACTGCGAGGAACAGACGGGCTGAAATATTGTTGCTACAGAGTCTGTGACCCTTAGAAAAGACCTGGTGCTTTTATGTTTAGAAAAATTGGAGGTCAGTTCAAAGCACTAATACAAAATGAATTAATATCATTAAAATGTATTTTCTTTAACAAAAAAGTGTCACATAATATGCATATCATTAAAATATTTTAACATTTTTTTCTATTTTTCCCATCAGTAGTGAATCATGAATGTTGCAAAAGTGAGGCCATACTGTAAACCCTGTAAAAAAATGCACTCTATAACCGGCTGAGCAACCTTGTGTGATTACATCTCATCTGAGTGAAAATGTGAAGATTCTCTGTGCTGGTGTGTAATGGAGTCAGACAGGAGGAAGAAGAGGAGAGTGGACCTGTCATCTCCAATCCAAAGTCATCTTATTAACATCAAACTTTTATAGTATGCTCTAAAACTCTCTCTAGCTCTCCCTGTCCTCTACTCACATTCTCTAAACTCCACCTTTATTTAAGGTGAATTAAGTGCTGATTTGCTCCAACTAAACACATCTGGTAAAATTTGTACTGTGAAAACACTGATGAAAGTCACTCACTTCACAATGAATCAGCAAGGAAATACTCAAGAGGGATCCAGCAACACAATCACAATTAAGTATGCAAACAACTGTAAGAAGGATAACCAACCATAATTATGTGCATAAATATTACAATGATCACATTGTCATCAGTGTTGAAATCAAAACATTTCTTTAAATGTTTTAGGCTCATAAAAACAAGCTGTAACAAACCTGAAACTGTAATTCGGCAGCTAAATTCTATTTAGTTCTAAACTTAATTTAATGTAATTATATTATTATTTATAATTATTATAATTATTAATATAATTATAAACATATATATAAAGATATTAATTATAAAGTTAAAAGGGAGACTAGTAAATCAGAGTCCCTTTAACAAGATTGTTTGAATAAGAAGCAAAGAAACATTTACACATCTACAATCCCTGCAGATCTGATGAAATGAATGAAACATGAACTGATTTTCCTTCCTCTTTAAGCAAAGCTAAAACTGCAGCTCTAACAATATCTATCAGGGGAGCACACGCAACACAATAACTTCAAACAAATTAAAAGCGCGTAACAATGCTAAACGCATCCAGTTCAAAACAAAACCCAGAACGATTTTTTTTTTGACACAGGGGTTGTTCATATTCTGAACTGTTACAAATCTCCTCTTGCTGTCGTGAGGTCACACACTTGCTATGTGACATCACTGCTTCATTTGCATATTCATTGACATGTCAATAATTTAACACTTATGGTAAGATTTGAATATGTGTTTACTGGAGAGGCCGGTACCCTGAACTCATTGATGAAGTGTGGATGTGATTGCGTGTCTGTCTGACTTTGGGGGAGGGAGATGACTTTTAATCTCTAAATCTGTACTTACAGATCAAAAAATTATTTAACATCAACATTTCATTTCAAATATCTGATTGATTTCATTATGTTTCAGAGACCTTTTATTATTGCATATTCTAGCTAGTTTTATTCATCACATCTAATCTCCTAACAATCACTAATTATATTTCAGTTTGTTTCAGTTTTACATTCACTTTCAATTTTTATTATATTTTATAAGTTTGTTTACATTTTATTGTATATATTTTATTATTGTTTTTCAAACTAAACAGGTCAGAATATTGCAAAAAGGTAATATTAATAATATCTTTTCAAGCATTTCTTTATCCATTTATTTTTAATATAATAAGCTAATTTATAGTGCCAGTACATCAGACATGAAGCATCAAACGATTTTTTTTTTTACTTTGAACGAAAATGGCAAAAATAAACTTTCTACACTGTTATCTACATGAGCAAAGCTAGTGAGGAAAACAAACATATTTTACAACATGAACACACCTGACCTGTGAGACTGCGGCCTACTCAACACAATAACACTTAGGTGAAGTAATCTATACGCACACGCATCCTTCAACATGTATCGTCATGAAAGAACAGCAGTGGGCCTGAAACAAACTTTCTAGCGTGAACAGTCAGCCCTAACCCATCCCACCCTCTCCATCGTCCATTCCGACACGCTCACACAGGCGCTGACACACAACACCGTCACCCTCACTGACAAAAGCCACCGAAAAGATGACCGCACCGAACAGATGACCGCACTAAACAGAGGCACTTACTGTGTATCAGACGTCCCGTGAAGTTCTTTCGCTGAATTGAACCCCCTCCCCTTCACCATCACCCCCTCCCCTCGTCTATATTCAGCCTCTCCATCTCCGGCACGTTCCACTCCACACAAAAACAGGCTGGCAGTACACGGCCGGTGCCCGGCTTCGTTTCTGGAGTGTCAGTCCAGCTTCAGCTGCTTTTGGGTTGGAGGAACTGGTCTAACTCTTCTGTAGAGAATCACACACTCTACGCACACATGGATGCTGCCTGTGTTGCTCTGCATCTGGTTTCCAAAGCAAAGCACAATCAATATGGAAGGGGAGCGGTATTTTATGATTGGAGAAGTTGTTGTGTTTTTGGTGGTGAAATTCATTATTTAGTATCTGAACCTTCAGCTATTCAGTATCATTTATTCATAAAGTCCCTTTTTGCCAGAAGGAAATGGATACAGCTGGAGAGATGGGGAGAGAGAGAACGAGAGAGAGAGAAGCTTAAAGAGAGAGAGAAACTGTGGGGAAGAAAACAAGAAGGGAGACTTGGATTGATGTTGATCACGATATTGATCATGCAGCATCTTAAAATAAATGGATGGTGGTTATTTTTTCTGTTTGATTGACAGATTCACATGAACATCAGTGGCATTGTGCAGCGTCGAGCGTGTGCAGATTCTGATGTTTGCTGCTTTAAAATCTATGTAGCGCAACAGCCTTGCGCACAAAAGCATTTGAGGCCTGAAACCCATTCTAAGCTAAGCCTGACTTCATTAGTTGTTAATAGCAGGCATTAGCAAAATCATTTTCTTTTGATGATGTTGATGAAGTTAAACAGTTTACATGCTTATAGTTATCCACCCAAATTATAACATGTGGTTCAACAGACATTTGAAGTTATCTCTATGGCCTGATTCAATCCTGCAGTTAATGCCACAGTAACGCAAGAATGCAAGCACATAGACTGGGTAACAGTCCAAGAAGGAGAATGTTTCCTCCTTCAGTCACCATTTATAGGAAAGTGTAAAAGATGTTGGGATCCACAGTTAGCTCACAGTCTTAACACAGTGGCAGAACTGATCAGCTGTTCTGTGCAATCTCTACTGCATTCTCAGCATTGCCACAAGGGACGTTATACGTCCCACACTGCCTTATGTGTTATACATCAAAAGTACCAATGTACAAATTCATTTTCATATCGATTTGAATTGTGGTTCCATAAGTGTTTCATTTGGGATGAAACCACCTTTCCACAAGTCATACACTAGATGGTGGAGTACATAATGCATAGTTTAAGTGCATAGTGTACAGTATGTCACTTGAGACACAACTATAGAAAATGTGCCATGCAGAGGGCCTTCAGAAAAGTGATTCTGAACAATCATTGCCACCATCAGAAAGCAGGAATGAATGTAAAGTATGTATAATACACTGTACAAATGCACTTCTGACCAAATATTTAATTGTTTACAAAGTTGCATTGGGTATTTTTCTGTATCATCACTGTTTGTTTGCACCAACAAACTCAAACAACACAGCAGTTAGGCAGTATGCACGTTTGCAAATTCACTGATGTAAAAGTCCTTCGGTCTGACAGCTGACACTCACAAACACTGACATAAAACTCAAATCATGACAAAAACAGTCCAATGTAAATAAAATCAATATCCATTACAGCCAGAAAGATTGAGATTACTCTAAACTAAACTCACACTTAGAGAGAAAATGATACAAGATGTATCATAACACATCCTTATTTACTACGACATGGTACAATGCAATTCAGCACAGCACACCGTGAGCACTTCTCAGCTCTCGCTCGCATTTGAAAATAAATAAATAAATAATTAAATAAAGTAATCAGAAATATCTGGCCCCTTTTCAATTATTTAGATTCGACTTACTGCGACACCAGCGGCACAGATTGGTAGAATCAATCTGCGTCAGTTGGAGAGGAATGAGTTTCACCTGTAGCTGTTGCCTGGCCTTTGGCATCCCGGCTCCCATTGACTTCCCGAGACTTCCTCTTCCAGACAGGACATTATTCTTCTGTTGAAGTCATTTATTTTCCATCTCTGACAGCGGCGGCGCTTACCTCCTGAGGAAGCACATTAACTGTGATATGACGTTCATATGCAGTCTAGATAGAGAGCAATAAAACAACAGTTTTCATGAGGGTTTGATGAGGGTTTCACAACATCTATTTGTGTAAATTGTCAAGTTATATTCAAAACACTTACAGCGACTTGTGTGGATGAGCTTGGGAGGGTCGAAAGCGAGTATTCCCAGGAGAACAGCAAATTGCATCAGGATGCGTGTGTACAGGGAACAGATGCTAAATGTATTGATTTCTGAGGTCTATACAGTAGCGTTTCTGCCCCCTGAGACGGCGATCATTGTGAGACGGCCTGTTTGAACTCCTCACATCCTCCTGAGGAAAATATCAATAACTTTAGAAGAGAAATGAGGCTAAAGGTATTATAAACTCACAGATCCTGCACTGAAGTGAAATGTGACGTAAAGCATGTTAAAGCAAGGTCATCATGACTGAGGGTTGTGTTTGCAGAAAAGACCAGCTACAACTAGAGTCATTTACTCATATATTTATAATTTAAAAATGCTAGTCAAGCAACATGATCTTTCTGATGAAACTGGTTCAGTAAGAAAGATCTGCTGGGCCATAATGAGGTTTTTCTCTTTTAACAGAGAATGGTTGATATCGGGCAGTCGTTTTAATATTCTATTAACAGTCAGATACACACATATAGGCAGAAACAACCACACACACACAATAGAGAAACATACAGTCCTTAAGGTTTTGCTAGCATTATAAAGCAGCTAGCATGTCTCCATTTGTCCGGCTGAGTTTTGAGCGTGTGAATGTGTAATGAAGAAGTGCCACATAAAATTTCCCTCATGTGTGTCAGTCTGACATACTTCCCCTCACACTCTGAGCGGAGTAAAAACACACGTAAAGATGACAGCCGAGCTCCTCTTTCTCTCAGCTCTTATACAGATGATCAAAGAACAGAAGCAGAAAAACAGAAGAACATTGACCAGATGAGCTCATATCAGCATCTGCTGAAGACCTTCTGTTTCTGCTCTGTGGATGGTGATGTCACAGCAGTCAGAAGGAGTTTGACAAACAGCCCTCACTGAATTACAGCAACTGCAGACGAGATGAAAATGTGACAACAGTTCTAAACAACAAACACTAATTCTTTAAAGCATGTCCTGCCCTGCATAGCAGCTACACCATGCAGTCCGCAGTCCGACTTCATGTTTTAACTGTTTTAAATCTCAGGTTTCTAATTGTTTTCATAATTGACATTTTGTTAGGCTGTTTGTCAAGTACATCATTTAAACAGTGATTCTATTAAGAAATGAAAATGAAAGTGCTATGAGCTAATGGCCAAGACTCACAGGGTATTACAAATCTAAAAGTTTGTACTTTTCATGTCATCGACTCACATAACAAATTGAAGTGCATTATGGGAAGTGGCAGAATGAGATGCAGGAAATGGACTGATGTACTCTGAACAACTCTGAATGGCCATTAACTAATAATTCTCCCATAAACTTTTAAAGAGACTTTTTTAGAGGCTAACTTCTCACAGAGCAATCACAATCAGAGACATTATTATCAATTATTGAATTATGAGTTAACTGTAATCTCATAGTCTGAGTCTTGGTGGTACAGAGTTATCTCTGCAATTAATCAGTCTCAGGGCACAAATGTTGCTTCTAATGGAAAGATTAAAGCTGTGTAATATATAACAGATAGACGTGACGCCACTCAAAAACACCTGAACAAATGATACAGTAAAGTGCAGCTTCAGAAAAGCTCTTACTTTCAGATCATTCATAACAACCTGCATATTCCCCTAACAGCAGACAAGCCCATCTGAGTTGATGAATGATTATTGTTTTATGAAAGCCAAATGTATTGATCTGAGGTGGTCAGACTCATTCTGATGAATAAGTACACAGGCAAAAGCAGACTGACGGTTTTGATGTTTTTATGTTGATAGTCGTTGCCATTCTGTGTGATGTCATTGATGATGTCAACAATCAAACAGTCAAGTGATTTGGGAAAAGAGTTGATTGATTTTCCATTTAAACAAATATAAAATCCGGAATATTCGTATGCCAGGACACATTGAATTTTGTACCAGTTCTTATCTGATAAACTGTGGTTAGATATTCAAATTTAATTTGATATAAAAAACTCATATTATATCCATAATGTGTTCTCTATGAATATAAAACACATAAAGATATGAAAAGCCTCATATCATTGCTTTTTCACCATTTTATTGTTTTCCCTGAGGTACAATGATAATATTTCAGTTTGTGCAGGAAAAACAGATGTAATTAATTTTACATGTATACTCTTTCTCTTTGACCTTTACCATTAAACAGGCTATTTCTGCTAGTGTGCTTCTATCAAAATATACTGCAAAAATAGCTGCAAGTTCTCTTTAGACGTTTCTCACATGCAGTTAAGTTTCAATTGCTGGTCTAGAGGACGTTTTGAGTTCGAAAAAAATCTGGAAATGTTTTCCTAGAAAGATTATTGAGAAATCGTACATTCAAATGTATTTATTGGTCCTATGTATGCACTGAAACAATGTAGATGCACTTTAATCCTATTAACCTAGTTATTGTTCTATACCAGAGCTCTGAAGAAAGCAAAACAATACCTTCCCAAAGGTGGTAAAGTCTGAAAACTGGAGACTTTTCTCTGCTTTGTGAAACTAGAAAACAAGCTGTCAGGTGAATGTGGAGACAAATGAGTCAGTTGTCCATCAGCCCATCAGAGCACTGAAGCTCGGGCCAGTTAACTGTCAGACACTGACACACTGTCCGTTTCTACAGCTGTGATCAAACACACGTCCCCTGACATCATTACAGGAAACACAACACTCACTACACAACGTGTGCTGAAGACACATACAAACATGCACTGCCGCCTGATGAAGTGTGTCAAACCCCGTTTCTGACATTATTACAATTATAGGAAACACGTCTGATTTCCTCGTCCGTCATGCGGTTTGGCACCTCTGTGCTATATCACTGTATTTGATTTGTTGGTCTCTGCTGGGATTTGATGGAGAAAATAGCTGCAGCAGTTAGCATGAAAGCTAAATTTCCTATGAACTCATCTAATGGTTGTCTGCCTGTGACCTCTGAGGACGCTTTTCTCTGCAACACAGAACAGCAAGAACTGGTGTGTGTTGATATACAGAACAAAACACAACGATCAACGATTTGAAAAATACCCTAATAAGCAGGTTTCATCAATCTGTTGCAAAAGCAAATTTAGTTTAAAACGTGATTTAGTTTAAAACTTGGTAGATCCTGTCACTGAATTTTTCAAAGCTTATGAACTGGTCTCATTGAAAATATGCAACAGCGTGCATACAGTGTAACTTCAAAAACTTACAGTACCTACAGATACTATTTGCTTCTGGTGAAATTAATGTTAGTAACACCCAATAACTAAAACGCTCACAAAGCCTTTATACGTTTACCACAATGGTCTATTATTATGGTCAAATCTGTTAAAGATAAAATGACACACAAACTAAAAACACTTTGATTGGTTGCTTCACTTCATCTGTCCGATGGCCTCCTCCTGGTGACTTTTGGCCAGGATCAGTTACAAAGTGGACCAGACTTGATTCCACAAGTCAAAAGTCTGACTGTGTGAGACTAGTTACTACCCAACACTGGTGTATGTTTTCACACACAGGTGAGAGAGGTTGTGTGAGTGACACCAGGAGCAAAGCAGTGCAGCCTCCTGTGAATTAGGCGTGATTACAGGCCTGCTGGGCACCTCTCTCGCTCTCCCAGTGCTGGAGGCTGTGGGACACTCATAAAGACGGCATCTCCTCTTATTGCAGCCTGTCATTCTGTGTGTCTGTCAATAACATGATTAATACAGCCAAGAGACAAGAGCGAGCACTCAGAGCCACACTCCTCCTGCTAGTGTGCACACTGCCAATCAAACACCAGAGAGACAGAGGAAATGAGAGAGAGAGAGAGGCAGGGAACAGGTGTGCTGGGTTTGTCCTGCAGGTCAGTGGTTATGGGGTAAAATGTCCCATGCCTGTGTTTCTCTCTCTCAACTACTGTGACAGCTTGAGCTTCTTACAGTCATACATATGTGAACGTGCTGTCACACTTGTTGACCATGTGAGCTGGTGTAATTGGTGTGTGTGGGTCAGGTTTGCCAACACTGCAGGGACCAGCCAGCAGTGCCCACAAGTAATCTGCCTTACAGCAGCCAAAACAACCCAGCTTTCAGACGGAGGGTTCTGTGCCACTCACATTCTCTTCCGATAATGTAAAAATTATATTAATGGTTTTACAGTAATAACTGCAGTAACTGCGGTAATTTGGCATAAATGTACCCCTGTGCACAACATTAAGAGTGCTGCCATATAACAGTGCTCAATACTGTGTATGTATAAATACACACTGTAAATCAGAAAGAACAAGACCAGACAAGACCAGTGAGCCACATGGGTATGCAAAGTCACACAAAAAACTGTGAGAGAAAGACAGAGAGAGTTAGTGTGTCTTGAGGCGACTGTCTGTGTTAGAGAAGCTGTGATATGCGTATTATAGAACAGAAGCTCTGCTCACAGCTCAGAGAGAGAACAGCAGTATTCCCAAAGAGACTGATTAACCCGAGCCTGTCAGAGTATGAGGTGGAAATGACGGGGGTCTCGTTGGGCCCTGAGTTGGGCCCTCCGAGGTGGAGGGCCACTGGCTATCAGTCTCACTGTTCAGTGGCCCCACACACAGGCTGCACAGCACCCGCAACAGGAAGGCTACAGTCATACAGCTGAGCAGACTTCTGTGTTTTCATCATTAAAACACTACATTATTAAAGTTTAATTATGTACAGAACAAGTTGCTATGATTTTAGGTTAAACTATATATGACTGTATTGAAAAGCAATGTTTATTAAAACTGGTCACCATTTTAGTAATTTTGAACTTTATCCTACAGGAACTGACTGATTATGAAAAGTGTCCGCTCTTGGAGAGTTAGATGATGGAGGGAAGAGGCTGAAAAGAGAGATTTTTGATGTCAGCCAAACAAGAAAAGTAATTTTGGGGCGTAGCAAGTTAACACATTTAAAACATTAAGACAAAATTGGACTAACATGCACAGATGAACTGTGCACAATAGGACCAGTAACAATCAATTAACATTACACAAAATGAATTTTCATTTCATGTTGAACACGTTGTGAACACACGAGTGGTGGCAGAACTCAGAACTGATGGGCTTTTGAATTCTGTAGCTTTCTCTAAACCAGACTCAGCCCTTTAAAAAACACTGTAATTCTATAGCTGGGATAAATCTCTGTAACAGCTATGGTGCGCCACAAGGACAAAGTGACCTAAATGGAAATCCAAACCTTCCTAAGGTCCAACCCCAAACTGAGAGAAAAATTCTTTCAACCCAATAATAGCACAGCGTGACAGCAAAACCCACCCACCCTTCTCTGGAGGCCTGTGCCCGCGATCCACTCCAACAATACTGAAATGATTTACTAGAAAGTCACCAGATCCAGAGTAAAGCAGTAACCCTGAGAGGTGTGGTGAACATACACGACACTGAAACCCTGCAGTGCCTTTCAGCCCGTCACCCACACACAGAGACTCGAACAAGAGACAGGACACAATTTAGGAGAGAGACAGCATCTATGTGCTTTCTCCTGCATCCCACACCAATAGATCTTCATTAGAAATGATCTGTTCCATCAGCACCATTTAAAATCAACTCGCTGGACCAGCTTAGGCCACATCCCACCCCCATTCACTTTAATTATTTATATGTTTATATAGCTGATTTCGGGCTTTTTCGACACTCCCCAGCGTGTGCTTGAGAGAGGGGTGTATTTGTCCACTGCGCTGGCCGTGACTCTAAACGCGGTCTGCAGAGTGTCAGAAGAGTGTTCTCAGCAGTTACTGCATCCACACGTGTGATTTCTCTTCACTCTGAGCATTTATGTGTGTGTTCAGTCTGCTTATAATAATACACACCAACACTTACTGTACAGTCAGAAGCATCATCACAATCTGTGTTTCTTTCTCTTTAGTCACTCTTGGTCACAATTTGCATCCATTCATACTGTGATGTATATACAGAATGTCAGCTTATGTGCTTTAAAACAAAAGCTCTCAGGAGAACATAAACAATATGACCTCCCAGTATGAAACAATATGATTTCCACCCAGAATGTTTATTTCAAATCCAAATGTTAACTATTTCAGCCACTACAGAGAGAGAGAGAGAGAGAGAGAGAGAGAGAGAGAGAGAGAGAGAGAGAGAGAGAGAGAGAGAGAGAGAGAGAGAGAGATGGGAGGCCATAGACCTTATGCATTTTAAAATTCAGCTCCCAGAAGACAAAACGCAAAGAACAGAAAGCAGTTTTCTTGTTTTCAAAGGCATTTCATGCTGTAATAAGGAGTAATTCTGCCCTCTTCTGGTCAGTAGCTGAATTACATGCTTTTATTTTCAGCCACACACAACCACAGTACGAACAAAACAGCAGTACTCAGGTATTGACCTTTTGGAAAAGTATTACAAATGAATCAGGAATATTTTAAGTGATTTCAAAATTGATTATGAGAGAATAGATTACATTTTATTAATGTTTGAAAACGTTACATTTTACTTCCCCAGGTAAAGATGTTTTATAGTGTCTCTGCCTCCCTCTTGTGGTCAAATATCAAAACCTGTCATAGACAGATACATAAGCCAAACTAATGAATGATATTTGGCCATTTGATATTACTGACAGCGACTGTAATTCTACTTATAAATTAATATGTAATATGTTAATTTAAAAAGCAATTATTTGTGCATTTCATTGATATGAATATTAACATTATATTTGCATGCATTAGATATAGTAGCAGTAATGGCCATTAAAAATAAAACTGAACCATTTATTACTGAAGTGCCTTTAACAACATGCTGTAAGAGATGTTTGCTGTCTTCCTCACACCTGCCACACTTTGCCTCTACATTAAAAGAGACTGGGGTAACTTGTTCCAGGGCTACAGTATATCAACAAGTATGACAACATGAATTAATTGTATTTATTAAAGTCATAAATACACAATGAAAACACCAGCTTCAATCCAAACATGAAAATGTTTTTATCAACTCACCTTCATATCAATCCAAACCTGCATGATGTTGTTTCCTTCTGTGAAAATAAAGGATTAAAATGTTCAGCATAGTGTCCATCATGTTTAACTTACTGGATGAAACATGCAGCACTAGTGTGAAGATCTTGTGTCTGAAATAAAAAGTTTTAGCAGTTTTAGTTCACACAATTAAATATTTTTCAATAAGTGTTATCATAAATACTGAGAGTTCCTGTAGCTCAACTGGTACATCTATACTAGCAATAAGGTTATGGGAAAATATTGTGATAAAATCTATACCTGGAGTAAGTCTCGTTGGCTGAAAGCATCTGCCAAAAATATAAATGTAGATATTCTTGTGTCACATATACAAACAAGTGAGCGTGGGATGGATATTTTTTTGAGTCTCTGGAAATCCACAGGAGTACAGGCAGTGTGCACGAGCTGGATATTGACTGATAATCAATGTTCAGTAATCCGCTTAGGTCCCAGACTGCTACCACTGTTAATGGCCACAGTGAGAAAGTAATACCCCATGAGGGGCAAATGTCAGTCTTGCTTGAGAAGAACAAAACATTGTATCAAAACCAAAGGAAAAAACACTGGTTCTAGTGCTTTTATAAAGACTTATACCATAAAAACAACCTTGAAAATGTGCACATACCATATGAATCAAGACACAGAAACACAGATGTGCAGCCACAGACTGTATACAGGTACATTTCCACTCTCTGTACAGTATTAGCTCTATTGACTCATCTAATGGGAGCCAAAGGTCCTGTCCCACAGGAGCATCTCACTAATAGGAAAGAACTGAATGCTGTGGAAGAGGGTGTGTTCATACAGCAGGCATAGAATTAAAGCCCTTTAGGATTGTGACAGGATTTAAGCAAAGAAGGTTTAGAGCGTGAATAGATGAAAAACAGGAAACTCTTTAATGAGGCTGAAAGCTGAGTATAGAGACAGAATCATCTCAGGAGGGTGATGGTGCTGCACTACACTGCTCTCCAGGTTTGCTGAGGTGCTGCACTACAAATCAAATCTTTAAAAGGTGCCGAATGGTGGATAGATAAATAAATAGAAGGATGTGGTTCATCTTTCTTGGTTCCTGTTGCTCAGGTTCTCATTTTAAAATGATCTTTGTGCGGTTTATCCTTTAACATACTTTTCTTCTTTATTTTGGCAGTAAAGGCACCTCAGTGCGGAGGTCACAGCCCCAGACAACAGGTGGATGAGTACGATAACACAGACATCCTGTGAGGCAGCGAGCAAGAGAAAGGCAGAGAGAGAAAACAAGAAGGCAGAGGAGATCGAGGTCACTGCAGTCGCTCTCGTGTTTCTATCTGGGGCTCTGTATCACTCGGGTGCAGGACGCCGGTGATGGCTTGGTGCGGGCGGAGCTGAGCAGTACAATGGAGCCACAGCAAACTGATAAGCTCTGACAGTATTGTGTGAGGGGCCGGGGGGCCGCACCGGGGCAACACAAAGACCACACAGATACACGCTTCAGTGATAAGACTGGTCACATGGGTACAGGGCCTTGGCATAACATCACAGATCAGGTCTCTGGTCTCCCCCAACACATCACAGGCAGAACATTTTGGAAGCTATAAAATTTAAAAAATGACACACACAGGTTACTTTGGGTTTAGATTTTGTTAACATGCAAATGACAAATATCAGTGTAAGTCTGTGTGAAAAGCAGATTTTTGTATGTTAATACTTTATTCTATCCCAATCTAATATCCATATACAACTAATTATGAGCTATTTGTAGATTCACCTAAATGTTAACACAGTCTCACCTTCAAAATACTGTCTGTTTTCTCTATTTATTTCAAGAAACTATCATTATAGATTTAACATGATTTATAGAAATACATTGTAACTATTGTATAGTTTGTGCGCTGGAGGGCTGCATTGCTTTATGTGAAAAAATGACTTGTATTATACATATTATAAAGCTATATACTGCTGTTATATGGACACTAGTTCACTGACAGAGGATGGGCTCTCAAGATTTTTCTCTCCAAAATTCACTTTTTTCTTTGTCACAGTGATAGCCACAGTTATCATTTAATCACTGTTACTGAGCATTATTCACACAATCTCCTTACCTTACCACAATTTGCAACGGTAAGTTTATAAAAATTATTTATAATTTCAGCTGCCAGGTCCGATTTCGCAGGAAATGTCAGTTGTGGTAACGTCACATCTGACCTGGCCACTGAATAACATGTGTGGCTGCTGAGGATTGTGGAGTGTTTGTAGCTTGTTCTTACAGCCGCTGTTTTGAATTTAAACTTGTCATCCACAAGAAAATAACTTCACAAGCAACTTGCAATTTTATGTTGCAAACAGAGATGGTGATAGATAGGCAATCGCTACGGATTTCAGCTTAAAAGCAAGTTACTTGACTGGATATTCTGTTAACGTAATGTTATTCATACATTTTTACATGTTCACATTATTAGGGCAACTTTGTGTTCTGACACCGAACAGCACACCCCATTCAGTCTGCTTTAAGAACTGAATTAAAAAGGACACCTTTGGAAACTTTTGAGAAGGTGAACAAAGGTTAACTGAGTTACAAATCTCTTTTTGTTCTCACCTGGCCTTTATGGAGGACAGACTCAAGGTGAGCTGAGTTCTTCTTGTAGGCTCAGCGGTTTGACTTTGTTTTGCACTGTTTTTTTCAGTTTTTCCCCTGAGCTGGCAGGTTTAGATGAAGACCCCCCATTCTGCGTGCCAGCCATTTAAAGAGTATTTACGCTCGACCATATGGCAGCCGAAGCAGCCTGCCCCGCTCCTTAACATCAACAGTCAGTGATTAGCATGTTTGGGCTAGCTGAAGAGAAGAGAGAAGCAGAGCGTTTGCGCGTCTGGTGATATTAATCATTGTGCTGCATCTGTGCGGCCAGCAGAGGCATGGCAGGATGCCACACTGCTGCCCTCGTTTTCTGCTCGGGCGACTGGGTAATGACTCGACCTTTACCGCCACATCCTGTGCAATGATCACACATAATTGCTGCAACCGGACGGGCTATCAAATATGACCAAAAACAGGCTGATAAAACCCAGAATAATAACACACAAAGCCAAAAAAAAAGGTCACTCCCCTCTTTGAGTGAGCAAACTGAAGGGGCTGTAAAGGAAACTTTGTCCCTATACATTTATGCTCACCAAATTATTTTAATTTTTAGGTCAATGTTTTGTGGCAGATCATTTTTATGAAGGCCATTTAAATGAGAGTGAAATATGTTTTCAGCATATTTCTTTGCACATCCGGCCATTGCAACATTGCAAAGACATTGCAATGTTGGCTTTTCAAAACAAAGGTACAATATGTGATTAAGTTATTGATTATTTCGGGGAATAACATATTATTATATACTAGCTGACAGACAGAACTGAGCATGTCCTGAGAAGTCACCTGTACACACATGGCTGTGTAAAGATGAAACGCTCTCTGCCTGCAAATGATCTTACATCAGTGTACAGAAATCATTAATGCAGCACAGAAATCAGTCACACTTTCTTCACACGTGGAAACATGGTTAAGCTGAAGGTGGCCTCTTCAATAAACTGATTGTAGAACAGTGAGTAGCCAGTGACACAATGAGGCATTATTTAGTCAGATCCAGTCACTCGCTGCACTGTGTTTATGGTATGGTTAATGACAAACAGTTTCTCTCATTCATGAGCAGTCACAATGAAAACCATTCACATCATGTGAAGTCATGTGAGATAAAGGAAGAATTTCCTCTTACAATAAATATCTGAATGCAGACACTGTTTTACAAATGTTTTACAAACCACGTCCCGGCTGTTCGTGAGGTCCAGCAGCCCACAGAAGACTGGCGTCATGAATATGCTAATTAGCGCATGACATCATACAACAACTTTACGAGAAGGCGATAGTTACTGCACTTTAAATAATAATAATAATAATAATAATAATATCTGGAGAAGTGATGTTAACCCAACAGGACATCAGAGAGACATCAGATTGATCTCAAACAAGCACAGGGGCTTATGTAAATGTGCCACACTGAAGGACTGGAGTTAACACATGTGAGTACATGATGATGATGATGATGATGAGGGGCCCTCCATTCATTTATAAAGGTTGTGTTGTTATATTGTATTTATAACTGGAGACAGGAGAGATTGAAACCTGTTGATAGACTATCTGTGTGCACAATTGTCCATAATAGGGACTACTATGAGTACAGTACAATAAATCGTGCAGTGAAAGCGTTTGTTCCGGGTTGTTAGTGTTTGTCCCGCCCCTCCTGGACTGTGATTGGACGGCTGAGTAAAGAGTGACGTAGATGAGCGCTTAATTGAAACATGAGCGCCATCACACGCCGAGTGTCCACCTGTGCAGGTAACCCGCAGGTGAAACACAGAGCACACTGACTTTTATATTGACTCCTTATATTAACTCTTTAATTAACTCTTTCACAGCTTAAAAGTGAAGTGTACAGCAAGTCATATTCAGATATTATCAAGTGCACTTATTCAATCCCATAATGCACCACAATAATGAGTGTACAACCGGTGTTCACTCAGCAGTGTGCTCAAGTTTGTGTTACTCACTCCTTTTCATTCACTCCTTCAAGTGCACTGTGTTAGTGAATTAATGTAGGGAATAGTGGGGCTATTTCAGACAGCCACGATTGAAGATCCTCCATCGTGCACATTTAAGTTAATA
Source organism: Chromobotia macracanthus (assembly GCA_036877525.1). Classification (NCBI taxonomy): domain Eukaryota; kingdom Metazoa; phylum Chordata; class Actinopteri; order Cypriniformes; family Botiidae; genus Chromobotia; species Chromobotia macracanthus. Next base: position 2,052,683 of record JAZGTH010000001.1, read on the forward strand.
GTAGTTATGTAAACTGTAAAGACTGAGCAGTGTTTTATCATGCAAGTACTGTAACCATGGCAACAGCATTGTAATGGAGGCCTTCTGCCTGAAACACATGAAACTAAACTCATTTCCTGTGCTGAAGGGTTACAGAGCATGTGTAAGCACTGCCTTATGCCCTTTCCCAGTTAAATCCATTTAAATATTGTTACCATGGAAAACATTATACGCAGTGAATTTATGTATGGGAGGTTACACGGCAGTCATGGTAGATGTTATATGTGAGGTTACAAATTACCATAGAAAACCAGGACCATGATTTTATTTTTTAAAATGAATTCTATAAACATTAAATACAACACTGCCCAGAGGAAAATTGTATTGCAACAGATTGCTCAGTTGCTGTGTTAAAGCCGGGGAAACTTCTCAGCTATGTTTCATTTAAGTATCAGTTAAGAAAATGAGATGGTGCTATATTTCAAGTCTTCTGAATTGTCTGCTCAATTGTTGCCATACAATTGATGTGAAGAGTTTAAGGCTATGAGATTAAGGTTTATTGATTGCTAGGTAGCTCAGGTTATTTGGTCTTGAAGATATTTGAAAAATGTTTAATTTCACATTGAAATCTTTTACTGTTGATTTTGGTATCTTGGTAAATCTGAGCAAAGTTTGAGGTATTGTTGAGATCTGACACTTCAGTTTCCATTAGTCCTGCATTGTCACTGAGATATTAAAGAGAAGCAATTGAGTTTACCATATAAATTCATTAAATTACAGTGATTTGTAATTAATTGGACTGTCAGTTTTAAGAGTGATCAGTGAATAATGGATCTCTAATCTTAAAGTATTGTATATTTTTGGTAAAAGCATGCTACAGCAAAACTGCAATGCATGTTGAAATTGCTTTATTAAGAGTAAATGAATTAATCGCATTGTGGCATGTTAAACTGTGGTTAGTGAAGGAGTTCATCCTGCTTAACTACACACAAACACACACATTTACACGCTCACTGCGCTATTCCTTCATTAAACTGCTGGAGAAATGAAGAAATCGAATAAGACAATACTACAGCTAATTACTTGCCCCGAGTACCTCGTAATTATTGCTGATTGTCCTACAACTACAGTTAAGGGGACGGCTACAGCATAACCAAGTGCTGTTGTTGTCCTGTGTTTGCTTTTGTGTAAATTGAAAATGAATGTGTGAGGAAGATTAAGATAAAAGAGCAAAGTTTAGTGCAGGAGATAAGTGGAGACAGACGAGCTCTGTGTCACAGTATAAACAGACAGCACAGGCCACAGGTGGAAAATGTGTTGTCAAACTTGACCGTGTTTTGGTGCATTCATCGGTCACTTGGTAAAGGCCAAGTTAGACAGGTTGTGTGTCCCTCATTCCTGAGAACAAGTCTACACAAGGTAAACAAGTACAACCCAGACTACATTTTATAGGGCCTCACTTGCAGCAAGGTTATGTTTTGTACCAACAACGTGTTGGTACAAAATGAGATTAGTGTGTATTCTGGAGGTGTCTGGATGGCAGACCTGAAATATGAGTCTGTGCGTGATTTTTGTGCTAATATTACCCACAACCCTTGGCACTGCAGATCAGGGAGGGGTTTCTGAAGGTCCTCTGATGCAAATATGTGTCAGAAGGGTTTTTTAGTATCAAGATGCAATTTCTGTGTAGAGTACTGTACTGGTGAACTGGGTTATTTAATACTTGTATGTACAGTATGTATTATATCAACGGTGCAGTATATACTGTAGTTTCGTTCTCAATGTTCCAACCTGGATCACATCTGTGGTTGTGTTTTTAATGAAATGCAGTGTTTTAAAATCTTACCGTTTACTCCATACTGTGCAGTATATACTGCCTATTGCTTTTTTAAAAAAATAATATTCAAAGCTGTATACAATAACAGTAAACATTTGTTAATAATTGTTGTCACATGATCTTACTATGTCTGATTTAAAAAGTGCTGTCCAGTTTTTTATCTTAGAAACCAAAATGTTTATTTTGCATTTTTTTCAGTCCAGTTTTGTAAAATAAGTCTTAACTTTGGATGCAATCAAACATTGAATTAAAATGAGACAAAAGAAACTGCTGATGGTCTATTTAATACTGTGGAAACAGGCCCTCTCAGCTGCATTAGTTTTGGGAAACAGGATCCACTCATTAGAACGTCAGAACTGTAGTAAATGTACTACTTGCTATTCTACACACAGCCTCACAACAGTCATGTCGGTTTTTTGTCTTTCCTCAGACTGGGTTACTTACAGATTGCCCGTAATTACCAGCTTCAAACTCCACGCTGTACTGGTTAAGCAGGGCCATGTACAGTAAGATTGGGATGTTATTACTTTTATTTGATCATCATCATTATAATGTTGTCTGTCTGTCTTTGTCTTCCAGCATAATTTGCTTTAATTTGTTCTCGCCCTCTCGCGCAGCAATAAAAAGCTTGCAGTCTTTCCCTGAGGATTTGGGCCTCTTAATAAGATACAGCCAAGGCCACTGTTTCTCTGATGGTGTCATCTCCATAATTGGATTTCTCATTATTTGTGCTGCAGTAGGACTGAATCTACAGTTGCTATAAGATCAAATGCTTTATCTAAACTCTCAGATCATATGTAGACACTGTGATATGCTGGAGGAGAGTTTCTCTTTATTCAGTCAGTCGACCCTGTCTGAATGTTTCTGGCTGTTTTTAAGAGATATATATGATTTTGACAGAGTTGCAGTGATATCAGTTGATGTCAGATAACACACTGGTGTGTAACATTGTAGGCTTGCTTGTTCTGATTGTTTCACCTCTTGATAGAGCCGAGCTTATTATTGTATATTTCTTATTACACTACTTTAAGGAATACGTGATTGCAGTTTGTTTTTGTATAACAGTAATCAGCCAACAATCGACATTGCATTGTCACAGGCAGCTGGTTTGTTACATACCAGTGCGACTTTGATGTCTTTCATACGGTATCACTCATATTGACAGGAGTCACCAGTTAGCAAGACATGTAAAGGAAAAAATGAATGAACACTGAATGTAATATTGCTGCAGTGTTTGTCTTGATGTGGTGCTGATTATTTCCTGTGTTGTAATGATTGTGGAAATTCTGTTGTGTGTCTGTGAAATTGGTGCTCTCAACACCGCATGTGTCTAAAAGCACTGGGCATTGTGGGTATTCTCCGGGTGAGCTTTCACTTTAGCAAGAAATAGAACATTGAATTAAAATAATAGAACGACTTCTGTTCCAGCATTACCATGGCAATATGTAATGGGGCATTTGTGAATATGTGGCTGTTAGGTCTCAATTATCTCTGCGTGACCTCACCGCTGTCACAGGAGCAGACGTGGTCACTGTACCCACAGACAAAGAGCACACAAAGATTATGAGTTCTCAAGAAAAATGCCATAACAATATTTTACATAGTTGTACATTTGAAGAAGGATAAAATCTTTTATTTAACCATTTATTCTTTGCAGAGAAGATTTGTTGACAACTAAGTTAGATAACTGTTAGACAAACAGTTGATTTGCCCCTTTTCATCCGTAATGTACAGCGTTTGGTCCTAGCAGAAGTTTACTGTAAGATGAGTTTGCCATGGAAGCTAATCTCTGTCACGCTGTTACAAATGAAAAAATACAGCATACATGCAGTTATTAATTTAAAAAACAAGCAAGCTCCTTTATATTCACCTCCTCTCTCTCTCTCTGTCTCTCTCTCTCTCCCTCTCTTTGTCTCTCTCTCTCTCTCTCTCTGTCTCTCCCTCTCTTTGTCTCTCTCTCTCTGTCTCTTACCTCTTTCTCCCACCTGTTGGTAAGAATATTTTCTCCAGGCAGCTGTGATATTAATTTAATACCACAGTGACTATTTCCAAAACCACTTTACATGCTAAAATGAGACTCTCTACCTCAGCTTTAAAATATCCTGGAAACCAGCTGTGTTGTAGATGGGACCCAGTGTGAAAGAAGATGTGTGGCTATATTTCGCCTAGACAACGTTTACTTAATGATTATAATAAATCTATTTTAATGCGGTTCACAAGTGAACCATCACCTATATGTCTCCTTAGATAGAAAGCGTTTTAAAAAGAGTTTTGTCTACATTAAAACAGATATCAGTGGTATATCAACAAGAAATCTATGAATGGAAATATCTGAGACCAGTGAGGTGGTGTGACCTGTTACTTGTTTTTCCATGATTTTCTTTCTCTTTGGAACATTAAAGGATGTAATTGAATGACTGTTGGGATGATCAGTTAATTGAGTTGATCAGTTTGGGTGAATGTAATACAGGGTAACATAAGATATGTTCCATCTGTTTATTTAACAAATATTAAAGTAATGGAACTTTATTGGTTAAGATGTCCAGTGCAGTGAATATAAACGTTTTATCAACAGTATAAGTGTCTTTTCTGGTACTCGAACCCACAACCTTTGTGTGGCTTGCAGTCGAGCTAAACGAGACATAGCTGGGAATACACTGAATGAATTGTTGTGATATTACAGTATATAAAATGGCTGAGTATCAGTACTAGCATGTTTTTCTTCACTAAACCAAGATCAGCAGATGGCAGCCTAACACTGCCACACAAATGTCTTTTCTTTTCCCTCTCGCTCTCTGTCACTTGCTCTTTCTGCCTATCATTTCTTTATTCTTATTGTTTGCTTAGGGATGTGGCACACTAGAGATTCATTAACCACATGTAACCACTACCAGGGCTTAGTGCACGGGGCTCAAATGAAGTGGCACTAATATGGGGATTACATCAACAAATCCACCTTAGCTTTTCTCCATCATCTGCTCACAGGTGGAGATGCAGCAAGGAAGACACCACGAGCGGACTCCGTTTTCCATCCCACTCATCACCTTTAATGAGGAACCCATTCAAACAAGTGCTTTTCAGTCTCATAGTTTGCATTTCTTTAGACACGGAGTCATGACCTTTAAATGGAAAAAGATAGAACAAAACTTGAAGTTCTCTAAAAAAATCAAGTAATCTAAAGAAGACCTGAAGGTTTTTGAGAAAGAGGCTACTTTTATATCAACTGAAAACAAACCACTATTCAAACTCTTACAAAGCAGCACAGTGTGGACAGCGATACTTTTATTAGTTAATACAGTATGTCCTGAATGTGGAAAGCAATACTGACTTGTGTGTTAACTGAAGCTAAGGCCAGAGTGCTATTAGTTAAAACATGAAAGCTTGTCCTTGTGTTGCTGTAAAAAGTTTTTGGAGGTATATTGGAGGGATGGTGTTTTAAATCAAAAATGATTTCTTTTGTATTTATGTTTCTTATCTCAAAAATACAAAAGGATGTTGAAAAAAAATTGTGAGCGTAGTGCAAATTATTGATAAACAACCGACGCTCATGTGCAACATAAACAACAGTAAAACGCTGTTATTTGTTTACATGGGTGTTATTTGGAGTTATTTGTACAACTTCAAAATTTGTCCAGAATCACATAGTGTTTCGCATTCTTTTAAAAAATGGGCATTTCTACATGGACAGCCAATCAAAAGTATTCTGTATTTTCTACAAAATATTATTGTCGATGTTTTACCAGTGGACAGTTTTGTTTCGGAGGACTATTTCTCTTTGTCTGTAGCCTTTGATGTTACAATTTATACACCGGCAGGATAAGCGTGCCATCAGCGTTGTCATGATTATTTTTCTGCAGTCTCAGAGTGATCAGTGACGTGACGTTTACAGCTCAGCTGAATGGATAGCCTTCCACAGCAGAGTGTCAGTAAAGCCAAGATGGCAGAATCTTGGCCGTGTACTTTCAGGGCTGTGTGCGTCAGCCGAGCAGCTGCCTTCCAGATGAATAGGAATGCTAATGGATAGCTCTCTCCAGGTATTATAGACTTTATTGGTTGCATCTATTGATTAGTCTTATCAAAGGGAATTCCACAAATATGGGCATTTGAATTATTGATAGACATGAAACACATTCCCCGAAGGCATGTGAACTTTCCCAGGGTCCAGTGAATCTTTCAGCTCAGTACAGCCTCAGTCATTCAGAACATGTGAGGTGTATGGAACAGAATGCAGGGGTCTGTTTAGAACGTTTTTGTGGCAGAAACAGTATTGGACGCCGTGTAGTGGGGCTCAGTGACATCTGTCTGCATGTGTTTGGGTGTACTGCTGCTGTAAAAGGCAGCAATTTAAAGGGGCATCTTATCTGAGAGGGTTTAACAAGATAAAAAATGCTAGATAAACTAGTCTTCCTCACTAATTGACTTTTGTTAACTTGTTAACCGTCACTCATCAGATAAGTTAAACGTTGGCACAATATATAAGACTTCACCCTACCATGAAAATTTGGTGGCCATTTATCTTAATGTTGTTCCAAACCTGTGTGATTTTCTCCCATGGAACACAATTTTTTTTCCTACACAGTGAAAGTGAATGATGACTGATCGTTCCCTGACATCTGCTGTTGTGTTCCATGGAAGCACTAAAGTCGTACAGCTCTGGAGCAGCATGATGGGTGAAGAAATGATGACTGAATTTCCATTTAGTGTTAACTGTCCCTTTAAGAACACCAGCAGAGACTCCCTCAGAAAGGGAGATAACATCATTACATGTAACAAACCTGTGACAAGACGCAGAATTGAACATCAGAATATGTGCTGCAGATATGGAATCCTTAGACCTCTGCTGCTATCATGTATTCATACATTTCAGACACAATAACACAGTGTCAGGTGGGTGAGCGTTCCCCACGTTATGAAGAACAAACAGGCATCAGCCACACCCTCGACACCCGTGCCGGAGCTTTCAGGGATAGAGGTATCTGACAATTCCTCTTTGACAGCCATATTCCTTTGACACTTCATTAATTTTCATTAATTAAGGAGCGTACATTGAAAAGCGAATGACAAACACCTGCGTCTGGAGCCGGTAATGCAGGGCCTAATGGAACACATGGATGTCTGTTGCCACACTCGCATCAATTATCTGAGAACATTCTCAGGAAATAAGAGCCCATGTCTCAATCAGAAGGAATTAATATAACTTTACAGAAGATCAGAGAGCTATTAAATATTAGCACAGCTCTTCACAGTCAATAATTTTGGTAAATTTTGCCATATTTGATGAGATTACAGGCAAGAAGTGCCCTGTAAAAAAGTTTAATTAGAAAGTTGTATGTGCTGGTCTGAAATATTCCATCTAAATGACATGCTAGCCTGTTCCCAGAAATCTGCAACAATCACTGTCATAATTACTAGCTGTCATGTGTAACTACATAGCATTGGAAACTGACCCTCCAGCACCAAGCAGTGGATTTGTGCCATTGTCTGAATCTTTTCTGGTTTTATTTCTTTTTACTTCAAGATTTGACTGTATGTGAATTTTACATTCCTCAAGGGCTTGTTTTTCGGGGTAATTAATGAAATGTTTAACTGTTATGCATTCTGCTAGGAACAGCTTGATGGTTGGATTTACAGTTTATTAATTTAGTAAATGCTTTTTGCCAAAGCTTTTTCTTGCATATCAGATGCTGCAGGACAAAATTTCTAAACTTGCTAGAAACCAGAGAAGGATTTTATTAGTCAAATGTTGCTCTTTCACAAGTTCAGAAGCTCTTGATGGATGTGAAGAAGATGCTCTTGTAGGGGTTGCATCTTTTAGATGTTTCTTGAAGGTTGTGAAGAACTGTATGAGAGAACTGTTTTGGTGCAGTTTGGAAGATCATTTCTTCATGGAGCAACAGATTAGGTTCAAGTGTTTGCTGAGACTTTAAAGGAGATCTGTATTACCTGAAGAAACTTGTTAGTATTCACATTCCACAGAGGTACATAATTTGAGATCTTTATTTAAGGTCTTGACTTGTTGACAAAACAATGTGTTTTTGTGGTGCTGTCAGCCAATCCCAGCCCCAAGCCACTAGCAGCTACTCCAAGCTGTGATATAAAAACTGCAGGCTGCCAAAATCTAAGTTCATTTCATGTTTTTAACAGCCCTCCAAAAAATCAGTCACTGCCGAAACATCTTTTGTAATATAATGAACTATTTGCTTCTATGTATTCTTTGTCAGAATACAAAACGATTTTAGAATACCCATCAATGAAGAAAGATGATTTTTCTCCTGAAATGATGTAGTTGCAGCACCTGCCAGCAGGAGTTAACCAGATCATGCTAACCAGCCAAACACTGACCCCTTTAAAACCTCACATGCAAAAGGCATATAAATATGCATGTGTTTTGTTATGCATTTGTTTCTCAACTATCTCCAAAGGTTTACGTGTAGAAATGCTGAAGGGAAAAAGATGTCTTGGTTTGCAGCTGATGAACTTCTAAAGCTTGTTAATCCACAAATTATTTTCGGATTTATCATGCAGACTTGGTCATCATAACACATAGCACATTTTCCGGTCAGACACCTCCCTCTCTTTGTGGCGAGTACGGAGTGAAGCGTGTGGAAGGATCTTAGCTCTTTCTTCAGTGTTTGGACGGTGATGTTTCCCTCCACAGCTGTGACTTCTGAAGCAATTACTCTACCATTCTCTCCTGTTCTGCCTGTCTTTCACTTTCCAGCACATATTTAGGCTCTGTTCCAAAACCCGGTGAGGTGCCTCACTGTCTACTTCAAAGACGACATGCTGGAACCTCCGATTTGGAATGCGCTCCATAGCCATCAAGTCCTACGTAATACAAATAGCTTTCCTTCCATGATTTGTGCAGAAGACCTGACTCACATGGGCATTTTTGTAAGGCTTTCAGCTTTTAAGAGTTTGACCTAGTGAGGGTCATTTTGACCTTTTGATGTGAAAATTAAACACCCAGGAAATGGAACCATTTTTCCCAACATGTGGTCTGCGTGTGTCACGTTATGTTCTTGCTCTACGACGTTCTCTCATGATGTCTCTTTTGCACATGGTAACTTTTCTCATATAACATTGTCCAATCTTAGCAAGCTGACATTGTTTCAAAAGAATCCATTTCACCACTGTTTGGTAGAAGATTAAACGTGTTGAATGAAATAAGCCCAAACAAAACGCAAATACCAAATTGCATATTTCAAAGTGATTATCACCCGTGTTCAGCTGCGAGAGGGTAATTGCGATCGTGATTGCACCCCTCTGTGCTGTCCTCTTTTTCTGTTAACCTTTGACCCTAGTGATATTTCCCCCACATAAGTGTCTCCATCTCAGGACTTCTCAGAAGATAATGTATTCAGATTTCCAACAAGGTGATAACAAAATTACCTGACGTTTTCAGATTTATTGCTGTATTTTCTTATTATCGGCAAAGGAATATGGGCAAATGCAGCTCCATAAATCATTTTGAAAGAGAGATGCCTGGCCTACTGTTATTATTTTTTTTGTCTTTTTTTCTGAGGCTGTTCTTTTTTCGATTGGGAAATAAATTGCAGCCTCGTTTCAGATGGACGGAAATGAAGTGGCGGCTCAGGCCATGCGGCGTATCTCTCTCTTATGAGTGCACGTTCATGGGTAAATTTTACCAAGCGCTGCATGCAACATTTTGCGCTCAATACTGATTATTGCTCATTGGCTCTGACGGTTGCTGCCCGGACTCCTGCAGTTTGTAATATTTGTTCTTTCTATTGAGGAGGCACTTCATCCTCTTCCTGGGTCTGTTTTCCAGGCAGACACCAGGCTCCTCCTTCCATTATCTCCAGTGGAATTTCACTATTCCATCACATATGTTCTCGCACACACTGGAGTTCACGTACAGTGGAACAGTGTTAACGGTTGATTGAAGTCTTTTTTCATGTGTTATTGAAGAAGCACATCCGCAGAGGTTAAACTCTAGTTGCATGTTATATTCAGTCTTATGTTGAAATGCATAAATGGATGTTGACTGCACGTTGTGGTGACCTTTCGCAGTGCCTACAGCCTACCCTGGAGAGAACATGCCTGTAAATATTTATGGCTTGTTGATACCATGGAAGGTCGTGACATGAAGCTCTGCTTCATCTTGTAGACAAATATGTACTTCCTCCCCAGAGCCCTAGAGCAGGAGTTATATTAGAGTGCATCCTGCTTTAGCTACAAATGGGGTGAATATTTGCACGTGCTGTAAAGAATCCTAAAGAACCTTAGTCCTTTATAGGAGAATTTGACTGGACTGCTTTCTGGACCATCTTTACAAAAAGTGCTATGGCAGAACCATTGTACAGCAGTTGTACTGTGTCAGATACATTTTTGATAGAGAGTATTAAAGTGAGAGGGAGTGGATACCAAATACCAAAAAAGTCCTACATTTATCTCAAATTTTCTGATAAGCTTTTTCCCAAAATGGTCGGTGTTCTCACCAGGCATCTTAATTACAGTTCACCTGAGAGAACATTGCTTGTGCAACAGGCTTTAGTTAAACATCTATTAAACAACTATTAAACATCCTGGCTATGCTGGTCATTTTACTGGACCAGCAGCAAACTAGCATAAACCAGCCTGGATCATCATGCTTCATTATGCTTGTTTTGAGTCACCTCTTTACCACAGTTTAGTACAGAATTATCTGAAAATATGACTTATGAAGAATAGTCCGTAATGTCTGAGGGAAGCCATTTTTTTGTTTTTAAAGACTGGGGTGTTGATGGTGGAGCGAGACACTAAACTCTCTGTTTTCTTTTCTAACGTGTGTTAAGTATGCTGCCCATTGTGAAACCCATTTTGCTTTTGGTACTTGCGCTGCACACCTTTCATGAAGCTACATGAGTCACATTATGTACATAGTGATAGAGCCAAATTACTGCCCTGCAATCTGTAAACTTTCTTTAAAGAAGAAAGTGAGTGACCTTTCCTCAGAGGACATGCAGTTGACATTGTGTTTTAATTTCCAGAGCAATTAATCGTGACACAATACACCTGACTTGAAATATTCAGGGATCACTGAATTGGGTAAGGGTGTGAAAAGGTAACTGTATTTGTTGGAAATAAGCCATGATATTATAGGATGTTATTCAGGGCTTTATGTTGTTTTTTTGCCACTTTTTGCATCCCTGCCGCAGTTGCGACTACAATGGAAGTACGTTATTATGAGAAATTTGAATTAATTATTTATGGTTGAATTAATTTTTTATGGACTATTAGCCTACTATTGCTCAGACTTGGTGTCAGGGATCTGAAGAAACATTTGATGGAGGAACCCAAGCTTTTTTAGGGGCCAGAATATATACCATAGAGACTTGGGGTGGGGTCTGTTTGTACACTAGTAACTATACAGATTACCTTAGAAACCACATAGTGACATGCTACAAACTTCTCAGAATACCTTAGCAACAGCATAGCAACACAATGGCAATCATCCACAACACATTAGCAACGCTCTGACAGCCACCCAACAATCCCAAAGCATCATGGTGGTGACTTTTCCTCACATTTTCATTGGAACATTTTCATTGGATTGAAATAACTTGTAAGGAGTATTTTAAAACAAACACTGTCTTTAGTCGTAATGCGTGCACGTACCATCAGTGCGTGCGCATCATGTTGTTTCTGGTCACACTGTATCACAAACAGCTGAGCAGTAATTCATTTTTCCACTCATTTGAGGCTGTGTGTGTTTCTGCAGCTCAAGGGCATTGGTTTGTACCAGACAGCAGATTATTATTTACTACACTGAGTCAGGGAGGACCTAATCCAATTAGCAAATTCCCCCATTCCTCCTCCTCGCTTCAAGGAGAGAATCATCTTTTCCTTTTTTCTCCCTTTCGCTCAGCGCAGCTAACGTGTCCCAGGAAAGAGGAGCCACGAAAGCTGCAATAAAAATGCATCTGTCTCCATTAAACAGCGCAGGGAGGAGAGCAGGAGCTTACAGATACTGTGTCTTGGCCAGTCACTCGTGGAAACAGATTGCCGAGCAGGCGGCATCATTACTTTGTGTGTTAAAAACACATTAGGTGCCAATAAGGTGCCAGCGCTCTTGAATGAAAATACCTGGAGATTAGAATATGCAGATGAGAGCCAGAGAGGCAACAGTGGAGATGTCTGTTTGGAGCTTTGCAGTTTGCGATTAAATGGGATTGTGTCATTTTTCTGGGGTGTATTGTCAGTGTAATATTGTGGATTGTGTAATTATCTAATGTTAGTATCCCTTAGTATCCTAAGGGATTTTGTTTTGAACCCTGATTTGCTTCATTGCAGCCATGCATATTCAAACCACACAACAAGAAGATTGCTCAGAGAACGCTTATTCAGCGCTGGAGAGCTAACTATGTTTGGTTAGATCTCAGTGAAGTATCAGCTTAGTCTCAGATGTTTCTCTTTGAACAAAGTCAAGACAGAAACGTTGTGGTTGTTGCTGATGAGTGCAGAGATGTAAAGAAATGTGGTTAGCATTAGATATTTAGGCTTGGAAGAATTAGATGAGAAATATTTGAGCTAGGGCCCGGCGATTTAGCAAAAAAAAAAAATCTGGATCTTTTAAGAATGCTTGACCGATTCACCATTTCGATTTGTTTTTTAATGTTTTACAAGCCAAAATAAAACAACAGTTGTATTTTTGTATTGCAAAGTAATGAATGAAAAGAATAAAATATCAAAGCAAACATATAGAAAATACCACATCTTAACCAATGCAAACATTCTGATATCTCAGTCAACTCAACATGTCAAGAAAATTGTAAATTTCTGAAAGTAACAGCAGTGTTATTAGCTGCAAATGTTTGTAAAACAAAAAATAACTAATAGCACTTTGTAGATTATTGTGGAAACATGATGAACATGTAGTAGTTTTTCCTTACAGGTTTCTTGAAAGGAAGAGCAGTCTGTCTACTGTTTCAGGCTTAAGACATACTCTGTGCTCTGAGCACAGTTTAAGGCATTTTAAGATCTCTTCTTAAACTCTAAAGGAGACTGGGGTGTTTCTCTTTTAAGTAAAATCAGAAGTTTTAGCATAAATCTCTTTAGTAAACATTTTCATTAAATCCTTTCACTGAGAAACATTTGAGACATTGTTCATGCCTCTGGTTATCCTGTAGATACACCACATGTATTTCCACAATCCTCTATCAGTCTTAGATCTATCCGTTACTCTTTGAACCTAAAGCACACTTTGGCAAAAGATGCACGTAATAATGGAGTTGCCTCTCAACTTTTGTGGGTACGCCCCTGGGGTCTAATAAGTAGGATATACCATACCACCATTTTGGAAGGGCCTTCTTGTAACAAGGCCCAGGACAGTGTTCTCGGCTGAACGGTTGGCAGGCTGCATGGGGTCTTTTGGAGTCAAGCTATTAACAGTTGGTAAAAACAGATCCTCTCCCTCATAAGCAAAAGGCAAATTACTCTCCAGCTGCTGGACTTGAGCAGAAGGGAAAACTGAGGGAGGTATGGAGAAGGAAATAAAGAAGAGGCTGGAGAACACCACTGCTATACTGAATGTAGACCTGGGGTCTTGTGGCCTTTGCCTTCTCGTTTCTGTAAAGTGCACAAGTGCACTATGAATAAGAAGAAGCCTCACAAATGAACCTGTTTTGTACCCTTAATGCACCCTTTGCAAAGCCTGCGCAGTCAATGTGGCATAACATTACCAAAGTGTGAAGGAGGACTGCAAGAGTTGAGGATGGTATTTGGGACACGACCAAAGATGTTTCTGCTTTATATTTTCTTTGTTTCTAGCCAGACTCCCTCTTGGCCAAATGATCCACAAACTATTAGTGTTGAGTGCAGTTGTCAGAAACTGTACAAAGTCATTTTCTGCTAATGGTTACTTTTTAACAGCTACAAATTAACTAAACAAATAATACCAGCTGGTTTTTGGTCATTGTGTGTTATAAAGCAACATTCTTGATTAAGTACCAGCTACATTTTAATGTGTGGCATTTATTTGAAGTGGTTGAGTCTTCTGTGCCCCAGTGTTTAGTGAATCAGGGCCCTTGCTGAAGAGCAGTTCATCAGGAATAGCAGTTTTTCAGCATCATGCCAGTTAGCATCTCTGTTTGAGGACAAGCCCCCTGTATACCTTTCATTGTCTCCCTGTAAAACAACATTCATGAGCATGTGCGCACACAGCGCAAAATAATTCCCAAGATCTACAGGGAATGAAAGCTCATGCGGGGGAGAACAAAAAAACATCTGCAGCCCACAAGCGGTGTCCAGTGCTAGCACTGAATGCCATCTCTACACCCTCTCATACCCCTCTATTATAAACTAACTGCCCAGCTGTAGCATATCTGATGGTCGTCACGAGGGTGACTAATGACCACCTCATTTTCATTTTTGGTGCTTTGTCTTTTTAAGAATCCCTGTATGTTATGATCACAAACACCGATTTAAATGATGAAAAATACCTAAGCATACAATCTCCAAAAGTAAATAACGTGAGAATCAATGTATGAATATCTCTGAATGCAGGCTTCAGAACCGATATTCAGGACATTTTATCACAGAAGATGAAATTACAGACATCGCTTGTTTGTTGTCAGAGATGCAGTTATAATACAGACATTTAAAGGTACAGTACATGCAGATGATGTGTTGCAGAATGAGGAACAGGAATAATGAATAAGGAGCGTGTGGCTGTGGAGATCTAATCAGTTACTCTTTCTTCACTCTGTTTGCTCTGTAGTTTTCCAGTAAGACTTCATTAGTAATCTGTGAAAGTATTGATACCCGCTGCTACATTCAATTAACTAGGAACATTTTTTATTTGAGCCTGGTATGATTTCACTTTCAATTTGTGACAGTCTCCCACGGCCTTCTGGCTCTTTCTGTGTAACCCGCCGCTTGATATGAAACTGTTTTTCTTTCAGAAATGAGACTTATGTGGGCAAGTTTTTTATACTGAATTCATTTGCTGTGCAATTAAAGGGCTGCTGTTTTGCATGTTTGTCTTGTGAATGATTTAAACTGGGTGCATTCAGCACAACAACAACAATATATTGTGGGTGCTGTTAATGAGCATAAGCATTTACTGTATATTTTGTGATGTATCGAGATTAAAAATTAAGCTGTAGGATGACAAAAAAATGACAACAAAGCAAATGTTAAAAAGCAAATGGGAATCAGGGTTATCCATTTTCTTGGTCACTAATCAAATTTAATCTAATTTCTGATGGACCATGTGACAGACCTTCTCCTGCTCTCATTATAGCTCATGTGATGACCTTTGAAAGATTCTCACGCTGGGCAACATGGATCACTAGGTTCCTCACAACAGCTCCAGAGCTGCCATCAGTAAAGCAGCAGGATAACTTTCCTGAAAATTCTGTCTTTTTCAATTAAACTTTTCACTCAAATGTTAAAGCTGCAATCTGTAACTTCTGTCTCTCTATCACCATCTCTGTTCGAAACTTGCTTTACATACTATTCTTTACATATTTTAAAGTCAAATGAAGCCAAACTGACATTTATGGTGAAATCCAACCCAGCAGCTCAAATTATAAAGCATTATAAACTTACTCATCTGATCTGACCTGCTAAATAGCTGATTTGTGTTTCCTTTTAACCAAAAAAGTTACAGATTGCAGTTTTAAGCTGATAATATAATTTGTAATCACACTTTTTAAATTGTCTTGATAAAGCAGAAGCAGTTGAACTATTGATCTGGGATATTTAATATTGATTCAGTCTCAACCATCTCTGTGAAAGACCTCAAAACATGCTGTTACTTCTCTTTGTGTTTTGTTAATATGTATTGTTTTGTTATTTAAGAGGGCGGCTTGTGTTTAATGTGAAATAAAACGCAATCATGTCTCCTATCTTTCAAGTGAATGAATTTTAATCCATGAAAGACAACATCCCTTAGAAGTTAATCATATTTCATCATATTTCACATTTCTCTCCTATTGTCTGGTTTGTTTTGACTGTGTGAGTCATGTTTGAGTTGAACTTCATTTGTATCTCCATCTGTCTCTTCATATTTGTTTAATTTTTGGTCTGCAGTGTCCTCAGGCATTACCTCAGCCCGTCTCACATCACCAGCAGCCTCTGACTCTCAATGCTCTGTTGTTTTCATTCACTCGTTCACTCTCATACCTTCCTTACATCCTGCCTTCTGTCTCACTCATCTCTCTTTGGTTTACTTCATTGTTGGAATTTTCATGGCACCGTTATAATCCTTAACAGGGTTATCTGCAATCAACTCGGGAGTAATGAAATCAGTGTTGTACAGTTGGGAACTAGTGTGTTGCTGGAGATCTCATTTGGAGCAGGAGGAGAACTGACTGTCCCTTAAAGGGCCGCATGCAGAGTAATGAGTACGTCTCCTTATAACTTGGAGATTGAATTAGGTTGATTTTAATGGAGTCATTACAGAGGGACATGACATGATGCATTAGGAAGAGCATTCATATGACACATCCAAGTGTGCTGTACCCTCTGTGCTGTGGTCCTGCACAATCCACTTCCTGTTGTTTTATATGTTCACATGCTAAAGAGAAAACCTTTCTGCTATACCATGAGGTAGAGCTGGATGGTTGTAAATATTCAGGATATATTCACAATTAAGAATTTGCATTTCCTTTAAAGGAAATCTTTCCTTGTTTAATTCGTAATTATATGGGTTAAAACAGATGTTGTAATTGTGTCTCATTTATATTTACTGTAACAAAAATGACATTCTGTGATGCCATGATTCACTTCGTCAGGTGATTCATAACTATGATTTAATGAACTCTGCATTTTGAGTTTTTACACAAAAATCTTTTTTCAGTTTGTACCAGTTTGCAGTTCTTTTATAGTTCATTTGTAGTTCTTCAATAGGAGTCTTAAAGACTGGAAAAGGGTCTTTGCAGTGGCACTACAGTTAAGGATGTTATAGAGAGATCAGAGACAAAACATTTGACATGAATTCAGCTGTGGCCCAAACCCGCAAAGCATTAAAAGAAAATGTTTGAGGCTTCAAGATCCGCCAGTAGCAGCTCAGAGCAGTCAGTCACCGCACAGTACGACTGTTGCGCTCAAAAGCCTTCACTTGCCATGTAGCGTACCCGCGCCTTTCTAACACATTCACTGTTGACAGTCTTTCAAAAGACACGTCCTCTGAAAGATGTTGAGGAGTAGCTATGGAAACAGGAGAACAAAATATGGAGGGAAGGAATCGGAGAAGGTAAAATGATGCATTCATTAGGTAGGAGGCGAGCTAGTTGGCATGGCACCTAATGGAGGTGTGCCGTGAGGACTTTTCTCTGTTTAGCATAAATATTCAGTTGTAGCTGGAGGTGGTGGCGTTAGTATGCGACACAGATGTCATCAGTCAACGGCGGCGGTGTGGACGTGCTTGCCTAGCGGGGGGATGGAGTTGGGGGTGTAGCGTGTGAGAAAGTCTGTTTGCTGGAGGTTAATTAACCATGTTCCTCGCGGAGTTTGCGAATTACAAGTCTTGCACACGGTCGTCGTGGCGCAGGGGGAAGTGGCTCAGTCAATAAAGGCAGGCAGGGGAAGCCTGCTATCTGTTTAATGGGCGCACTGCCCATAATATTGAGTCGACTTCTTCACCAGTAACATTAACTGTTTCTCTTTCTTTCATGTTTAGGGGAGAGCTGAAAAACAGCCAACGAGACTCAAACGATATGATGAGTTCTGCAGTTTCTCTTCGGCATCTCACCCCTCTTTCCAACATGAAGATTAATACTCAGTGTTTTGAGGTGCTAGTTCCCTGGCCAGCGACAGCGTGATGCTGGATCATTCCTTTTGCCAGAGAAACCCGCAGGTGTGAACACACAACTGAATGTGTGTGTGTTCAATTCTATTGGTACATACAGGGAAATTTACTTTAAAATAACAGAAAGGACATACAGGAGTGTCCACAAGGCTTCATAATTAACTAGCTTTACTTCTTTGGTGAACCGATTTTAACAGCAAAGTTTTGGATCCATCCTGGATCAGAAAAATAATTGTGAGTTTTTGTATTTTAGGATTAGAGTCTGTGCAGATAAACATACTGTACGCATTTTTGAATGTGTCCATGTGAATGGTGTGCTAATCTCTCTGTGGCAGGAGCTCGCTCTGTGTTTTAATTGTCAGGTCTGGACTGAAGGGCTGTTGGTGGTGTAGTTACTGAGCAGGGCCTCAGGTGGGCTGGTTTCAGCATGTGTGGGCCTGCACACAGATGGGCGCTACACTGAAGGATGTGCCTCTTGATAGAGAACTTCACTTAATGAAATTCAGCACACGTCACTTTAATGGCCTTCTGCTCTCATAAACCAGCAGTCCCGCGATACGATTTGAGACCAGAAAAATTTCATAAGCATTTTGAAATTAATATATTTTAGTGTCCGCAATTTACAATTTTTGTCCGCAATGCATGATGCTGAGTTTCAATGTATTATAATATCTTTTATTTGCAGTTTTTTATATTAACACACACCGTGTTAATGTCACCCAACAGTGTTTCTCTAGCGATATGTGACAGGTGCTGATGTACTAATTTAATAACAACTTGTTAATGACTTTCATTAACAGCTAGCTAACAGATCTGATGGTGTCAGTGGAGTGTCACTGCCCGCTTATCAAAGTCACGTGGTCATGTGACACATGTACTCTTATATTACACAGTACAGAGAACACAAACACCTGCTGTTCTGTCTATTGTAAGAGAAAACCCTGTAAGCTGCAATTAAAACCAGCATTATACTGTGAGAAATGGACACGGAAAACAATAAACCGTGTACATCTTACAGACAGCAGTGTGCAGTTGGCAGTGCTTTTTAATCGTTCTTGTCTAGTACTGGCCTGTAGCAAGAGAAGTAAACCGACACTCATTTCCATTACCAGTAATACTTCAACATTTTCTCAGGGTTTGCTGTATCATTAACATTTTAGCATTTTCCAGCTGGTTTTAAATAAAACACAATTACATCTCAGGACAAAATATGGCAGAAGAAAAGGGCAGAGCTTGTCAAGGTTGCCAGACGCTCAACCAAACCTCGACAAAAGGAATCGGCAGCCGTTTTAACATGAAAAACAGTTTTATATGCTTCTAACACGATTTAATCAGTCCCTCCGAGAGTCGCTCGACCTTTATTAGAAATTAATGTTCAACCTGTCTGCATCTCACAATTATGTCCTGTCTTTGTTCAGCTGGTTCACCTTTCAGTTCTCTGTATTTCCAAATTACAGGTGAAAAACAGGTCTTTCTCACTGTGATTCGTCACAAGTTTCTCACAGGTCTTTTTCTGCAGGCTCCAAATCATTTTTTAATATTAGTCAAAGAGAGGGTGTCCAGATTGGCAGTATGGTGAATTTATTCATCTAAACGCTACCGTATCAAAACAAAGCTGGTCATTCGCCTAACCGTCTCTGAGGATTCACGCCGGCCAAGAAGCGCTGACTGCCACCAAATGCTCAACAGATGGTAAAAAGTATAAATACATCTGGAAGCATATGAGTGTGTGAGAAAATATTAGGACTGAAATCGAACCCGAGTGGTGAAGGAAGAATATTAGAGAAAAAACAGATTGCAGAAGAACAATCAGGTAGGAAGGTCACCCTGAGTTATCCAGGGGAGAAAAGTTTCATGCCGGGAAAGATAATGGAAGACTGCTGGGCTAATTTTAGTGTAATTTATTGTTTGACCTTTGGGCAAGAGAAATCCAGCATTATAATATGAAACAACACGGTTATCTGGTCGACAGTAAATTAGTCTGAAATCACTGAATGTGAATATTGCATTTTTTTAGTTTTTATTTCTGCACTTGTGAATTTATTATGCATCCCAAACAAGACGAAGGGATATTTCTTACATTTTTAGTTTTTGCCTGTAGGTGCTAATGAAACCGAAGGAAAAGATAATAGTAATAAAAAATGTTCTGAGATTTAGAGATTTTAATAGCTTTCATCTGGAATTGCTATTTAAAATCGTGTGCTAACCAGGCATCATGTGGTGAAGCGACGAGTGAGAAAAGGTGTCGCATTTCTTCCATGTCAATCAAAGACTGTAAAAAAAGATGATAAAAAAATTATGAATTTTTAGGAAGAATTGTGGCGCATGTATTAATAACACCCTCATCCGCCATGAAAACCCGTCTTTGGAGTTTTGAAAGAACATAACCTCACAAACAAACAATGTATAAACATACAAGCAAAAAATCTAAACTAACATTTGAAGTGTTTTGAAACTGCCTGACTTTATTTTTCTACATAAAGGGAAGTATTGTATGAATCATTTGGGCTGCTCAGGGAATCTGCAGACGTACATTAATAAACACGTTGACCCTGGCAATCTTATTTATCTCAACACTGTGGTGTTATGAAGCCACAGGTCGATTCTTCCTCACCGGAGTGTGTTCAGGTTTATTGCCAGAATTTCTTACGCAGTTCCCTACACTAATTGATGGATTCATTGATCTTGGCGGTTTTACTGTTAAAGTTCACAGCTGAACAGTGTCGATCAATCCAGCAGTGAGACAAGAGACTGTAGCTGAGTTTTGTAGTTGTTCTCTCTCTTCGAGCACACATGCTGATGTAAGGAGCAGGGGTCTGGAGAGGTCCGTTCTGTCAGCAGTAACTGCAGGTCTCTGTATGTTATGCAGCATTAATGTCCCAGCAGAACTCCGACCAGCTCTTATCGCTCTCGGCGTT
Organism: Chromobotia macracanthus; assembly: GCA_036877525.1. NCBI lineage: Eukaryota > Metazoa > Chordata > Actinopteri > Cypriniformes > Botiidae > Chromobotia > Chromobotia macracanthus. The sequence continues at coordinate 2,073,174 of JAZGTH010000001.1, forward strand.
ATCTCCACATGCCAGACCCTCCTCCTCGCATCAGCTCCATCGCTGTGCCCTGCTGGCCAGAAATTTATGGCCAACCACTGTGCTTCTTGACCCCTGAGCTCTCCACATGGCCATAACTGTCAAAGCAGAAATCAGTAAATAAAAGTCTCCCCAGAATGGGAGAACACAATTGCATGAAGCATTGAGTGATGGGGAAATTACATGAGAAAAAGATGGCAAAATTGTACCATATAACCCTGATGTTTAGTGTCAAATACCACATTGATTTGTTTTCTTTTATGTCACATTGTATAGCACACTTTTACACATCTTTACATATCTTTTACAGACTTTACACATCCTCAAGAGGGTCCGATTCAGTTCATGACAGAGAATCAGTTCTGATGGTTCATTTCAATAAACCAGAAATAAATCGAAAATCCAGTTTTCCTTTTTTTGATTGAGCAGTAATGTTCCTAGAAGTTGTTATATGTCATCTGAGATATTTAAATCTATTTATTAATGTTTGATGTGTTATTCAAATTAGGCAGTTTTTTCTAGATGTTTTAGTCTAGATGTATTAGTTTTTATTTACTGTAAACGTTCATGAAAAACTTTCATAAAGAGGACAAAAAGCTTGTAAAACTGAAAAAACAAAATTCAGCTAGATTAAAATCAAATGTTAGTTGGAAAATATTTCACATAAATTGAAGAAAAACTAAATTTCTTCAAAACGAAGGGTGGAAAGAAAGGAAAAGAAGAAACAAATGAAATTTGTTCTTGAATTTTTGTTACATCATTTTGTTACATTGATGAATGCTGTAAACGCTGTCTTTTGTTTGTTGTGCCACATTGAAAGTGTTGCACATTCATGGAAACTGTTGTAACTTTTACTATAATATCAAAGCCCAGCATTAATGCTGTAGTGTCGTGTATACTGGTGATAACAGCCGTGTTTGCTTTACATACATTGTGTGTGCATGTACAGTCTGTCCTGTCTGTCAGCCTTCTAATATTTCTCTCTGAATAAATTGGGTCTCATTTACTACATGATGTTTATAATATCTTGTTTTAGTCTCATTTTTAATTGGTCCTTGGCTAAGCTCCGCCTCCTCATGTTCTGTCGTGTTCTTTCAGGCTTACAGATTTTGATGAGTGACACCATCCTCAGTAAAAGTGCTCAGGTAAGAGTTGAATAGATATTATTGTTACAAGAAATGAAGTGTAAGCCATTGTGAAGCACCTTTAGCTGTCGTTTCTCTTGAAAGGCATTGTTGAATATTGCAGTGCGGTGAAGAACCGCAGAGATTGTGAATCAGAAATGGAGGCACATTTTATCACAGTCATGTGAGTAGAGAAAAGCGTCACGTGATGTTGATTACATCTGATAACCGTTCCAGACGTTTCTACAACACTCGCTGTGATACTGTGAAGTCTGTAGTTACTGTCAGCTCCACTATGACCTCAATCAATGTTTGAATTAATTAACATCAAGTCACTGACATTCATTTAGCTTGCGGCAAATGTAAGTGTCCTAACTGATCTTATAGAGTACATGTGAATTCAGCAATGAGGGCTGACACAGCAACACGCACAAGATTTAACCACATATTTGAGTCATTTATATAACATACTGTTTAAAATACCCAAACACACAGGACTTCTACAGACGAACATTCGATTGATAATATGGTGGACAGCAGCAGATGCTGATTGGTCAGTAATATTTTTAAGGCGGGACTTAAGGAAGTGTCAATTTAAAGACTAAAGTCTCTAAGCGTTTAAATCAAAGGCTCATTACATGTTAAAGACATCAAGTGATGTTTGTCCATTAAAGTTTAATACACACATAAGTGCAGGAAATGAAGAGCTTCTTGTTTATGATCAGAAGATTTGTTAAATCTTGACTTGATCTAATAAAATTAGTTTGATTCTCCTCTAATCAGGATGTGGTGCTGCCTCATATGAAGTCAGACCGAACCTTTTTTCTTCTGTATCATGATGTCGGATTTGATTCCTGTTGACATGGCGATACTAAAGCAACTGAATTACATATGCTAATTTGCTCAGGTGGAATAATGCATTGTTTTATTTTCGTGCTAGGTTTCACGTAGCTTCAGTTTTCAGGGTCGAGATTCACATTACAAAACTTTCCTTCTTTCCTCAGGTTTCTCTCTTCCCTCTGCTCGACTGTCATTCACTTCAAGGCCGCGGGACTCTTGAAATTCTGTTGAATGATATGAATAATTGTACGGTTAAAAAAGGAGATAAGCGAACACAATGACGCTCAGGTTTATGCATCTGTGTGTGGGAAGATCAGCCATTAAATGTCTTTTAGCTCAAACACTAATATGGTGAAACTATTAACAGCTTTACAATCAGCAGCAGTTTAGAAAAGAGGTACTGTGATACGAGATCTTCAAAATAAAGAAATAGGACAAAAGAAGCACCAGCAGCAAAAATACTTGCAGGTCAAGGTCCAGAAGGGGAGACTAATTGTCACATATGAAGATGTCACATGAGTTATCAGTAGCTGTAGCTATAAAAGCATGTAGAGTTATGAGTTATGTTAAGAGTTAAGAGTTATGTACATTACACAGTTATGTTTTCTAGGAAACATCCTCAATCAACGCCCCTGAGAAATGTATCAAAAGCTTGAGTCTTGAACCTTGTTCTTGTAGCGTAACAGCAAACGTGTTTAAAGACTGACTGAATGAAGCTGTGTGCTGTTATTGTTTTGGTTCATCAGTGATAATGGTAATTATGATAAGAGGAGGAGAACAGAGAGATGAGCAGAGAGTACAGGACGAAATCATGATAATAACCAGCATTATCATTTTAATGATATTCATGTGTCTAATTTTACAATATACTGTATGTTTGCTGAAAATGATTTAACAACACAAGTTACATCTTTCAAGTATCTGACAACAGTTTAAAATATAAATAAAAATTCATTTTTAGAATGTAAATATACTTTCTCTTCTAACAGCTTAATATTCAAAGACAATTAAGGCCTGGCTTCACAGACAGGGCCTTCATGTGTACTAGTTAAATTAGGACGTTTATAGCTGGTTAGTAAACCGTTGAGAACATGAATTATCTGTTTGTTTGGGAATATGTTAAACCAACAGCTTGTCTGAGGCAGGACTTTCTGTTTGTCTGACCAGTGGCAGATAGGGGGAGTGTTTCAAAAAGTGAGGTGCAGAAAGATTTCCTTAAGTACATTATAATTGAAAATACAGGATGGTGTTTTCAAAACTGAAGCTAAATTGTGGGATGTGCTTACTGTTGACAATGCGGTAAGAAAGCGTACAGCCATTTATTGATAGAACCGCCAGTAACAATGATATCTTGGTGAATGGCCTGCGGTTATTTCTTTAACATTGAGCTAAAGGACCTTATTCTTGTGGAACAGTTAGAAACCTTGAGAAACTCTTTTAAAAAACACAGCATGCTCTCTGCTCCAGTATTTCTCTTACAGTTTGTATGTCTAAAAGGCCTGTCAATACAACAATAGTTGTTTTTAAATCAGCATTATAACCCACAGCTGCACACGTATGTGTACTTGTGTTTTAAATGACGATATTCAGGAGGTTCTGACGTCAAACTGAAATAACCAGTAAAACTTCATAGTAAAACATGTTCATCTCATCTTACAGAGATACAACAGAATTCTTTTATGACATGTTTTTATTGTAGGTTTTGATGGTGTATTTATAAGATGTAATGAACAGAGGAGACTGAGGCTAATTGTAACAGTGTCTCAGTTACTTTAAAGGTTTGAGTAGAGGTTTAAATCTGTTTCAATCATATCATATGTCTTGTTGGGGCAAGTTGTCACATTGATATTCACAAAATAATCTGGATTTAATTTTTATATCATTTTAATTCCTTTTTATTGCCCCAAACAATGATTTACAGATTTGTTTTCCTTTCCATTTTCGCTTTTATGATTTGTTTTGTCATCCATTGTTTTACAGTTTATATTTTGAAAAAACCTTTCTTAAAATGGCATTTCACATTTGAAAAAGCAATTCTTTGTTCACATGTAAAAGCACTGACATTGTGCCACTCTATTGAATAGGACATTGTATTGGGGCATGTTGTCACATGAGGTCAACAGACATTATAAGAAATGCTTTTTTCTCGGGCAACAACTGAGGAGAAGTTAAGAGCATTTTTGTAGCCATGACTTTAAGGAATGTGGCTACACAGACATTGTCTTTCAGCAAAATCTCCTTGAGAAATATTTACTTCATATTTTCTGTCCTGTGTATAAATGCACATCACTTTCATAGACAATGTAGTACATTCTCAGTCCCTTAATGAGGCTGATGTGTCGACAGATTGTAATTATGGCATATGCATTAATAATGGACTTCTCTCAGATGTCTGGCTCAAGGTTTTGGTGTATAAAGCACAAACGTCTTTATCAAAATATCTACGACAACGTTTTAAAACAGCACTTGTGACTGAAGCAGCTCTTTCTTTCTCTATTAATGATGTAGTAATGTGCCTGGAGGTGGGGTTAAAATGAATAAAAATATTACATCACACCCCATTCAGTGTTGAATAACAGAAAGTGTACAGCATAAACTGCTGGGTGACAGTACAAGAGCAGAATTCACCATTTCTTGTTCCGTGTTTTAAGTCAGTAAAGGGATATGGCAGCAGAAACATTAATATTTCTTCTAATTATTCTCTTATTAAATTAATTAATGAGGATATTAGAGGATTTCCCAGAGGCGCTGATTAAGTTTGAGTGGATTGAGAAAGACTTTGTTCCCTCACTCTAGAGAACTCAATAATTCTTCTGAATCTCCGTATTTCTGGTCACTTGCTACAGCAGATACAGCAGAGTTTTACTTTATCTGAAGGTATTGTGTATGGTGCTTGTCCATGTAAAACTGAACCAGGGTGTTTGGCTGTTGTGGTGGTTGCCAGGGTGTGGTTGCTGGGCTGTTGCTAAGGAGTTGCTACAGTGTTCTGGGCGGTATCTCAGTCATCTAAGTCAAAAGAGCCCAGTTCCAAGTTTCTGTAATTTTTCTGGTTTCTAATTATGGCTGTATTTCTCTTTGTTTTTTTTTAAAAACCTGCTTCATGGGTTGCCATGTAAAAGTACCGTAATAACACACGGTTCAAGTCACATGATTTGAAACATCAGTCTTTACTGTAGCAAGTTTTGTTGACTTTCAGTTTTGTTGACTATATTTATCTGCACACATGTGACATGTGCAACTGAAAATAATCTTATTTTCCCATCCATGTCTAAATTACAAATGTATTCACACTGGTGAGTATTTGACTGTCTGTGTGAGAGAAACGGCTTGTGTTTGTGTTGCGTGATCTTCAGTTCTGAGGGGTGAAACTGTCTGTGTTGTTTTTGAGGAGATAATCTTGCTTTATTAAAGTGAAGTGATGCATGAAATGAAATATAGTGTTGACAGAAAGCAGCTTTTGGGAGATTATGAAATTTCTCTCTGATTGAAACTGCTCTCTGTCCTGTTGAACAGGATGAGAATTAGACGGTATGAATTGTTTGAACCAAAAGATTTTTTTTGTATGTCTTAAAATGCAAACTGACATCACCCATCCCTAAGTCCTCCCTACATTTTTCTCATTGAGTATTCAGATTCACACAGAAGTATGTCAAATTACAGTAAAGCTGTAAAATACTTCAGCCGTTTTGGTGTTGACTTGATGAAGTGTTTAAACATTGCGGCATGTGACATGGCAACAATGATTCAACCAGTGGTGTGAGTTTGGGTGAGACAACCTGTTTGTCTGACCAATAAAAGATGGGATTGAGTGTTGAGGAAATATAATCTCAGCAATACACCATTAACTTGGCACACTCATATTGAACCATCTGAGAAACAAAAAGCATCTAAAAACAAATGAACACCATTTAGCTGCAGCTTATGTTCCCCTGGAGAAAATGGGCTGAACAGCTCAAGCTACTAACTCTCTGTAACAACGAAGATGTTACCTTGTTGCCTTGGTGACAAACCTCTTCCCCACAGCTACAGTACTGAGCAAATCCAAGTGCTCAGCCCTCTGTGTTATTGTCTGACTTGATTTAATATACAATTTGAGATCTTGAGCAAGTGTGGGACTGATAAAGGTTAATTCAAACACACACACATGCAACCCAACACAGCGTCTCAACACACACACACAAGCACATGCACTACAGATGCAGGTGAAAGCCTAGACTATAATCTGTGATTAGCAGAACTTTCCAGAAGTGCAGCGCAGGTAAATCTGATGAGGTGAGGCAGATTTTGGAAATCCCTCAGGTGCAGCTCCTCACTTATCTCCCGTGCCAGCCATTCAGCCTCCGAGAGCAAGCGGCACACTTTTGAGAGAAAATTGACTGTTTTAAAGATGTAGAACTCCTGGCACCCGAGGACAGAAGATTTGGGCTCTGTGTGTGTGCTTGTGTGTGTGTGTGAGTGTGTGTGTGTGTGAGTGTGTGTGTGTGAGTGTGTGCTTGTGTGTGTGTGTGCTTGTGTGTGTGAGTGTGAGTGTGTGTGTGAGTGTGTGTGATGTGTGGTGTGTAGTGTGCTTGTGTGTGTGTGCTTTGTGTGAGGTGTGTAGTCTTTCTGTGGTGGTGTGGTGCTTGTGGATTATGTGTGGTGGTTGTGTGCTTGTTGATTGGTGATTATGTGGTGTGTGTGTGTGTGTGTGTTGCTTGTGTGTGTGCTTGTGTGTGTGTGCTGTTGGTGTATTTTCTGATTTGTGTGATTTGTTTTGTGTTTTGTGGTGTGTGTGTGTGTGTGTGCTTTTTGTGTATTATTGTGAGGTGTGTGTGTGTGTGCTTTTTTGTGTGTGAGGCGTGTGTGCTTTTGTGTGTGTGCGTGTGTGTGCTTTGTGTGTGTGTGCTTTGTGTGTGTGTGTGTGTCTTTGTGTGTTATTTGTGTATTGTGTGTGTCTTTGTGTGTGTGTGAGGTGTGTGTGCTTGTGTGTGTGTGTGATTATGTGAGTGTGCGTGTGTGTGTGTGTGTGCTTGTGTGTGTGTTGTGCTTGTGTTTTTTTTGTGTTGTGGTGAGTGGTGGGTGGATGTGTGTTGTGTGTGGTGTGTGTTTTGTGCTTGTGTGTGTGATTTGTGGTGTTTGTGTGTGTGTGTGTGCTTGTGTGTTTGATGTGTGTTTGAGTGTGTGTGTGTGTGTGTGTGTGTGTGTGTGTGCACATGTCTTTTAGGGCATGTGGGCTGTGTGAGCACATGTATATGTGTGTGTCAGCACAGTCAAGGTCCGTGATGATTATCTCTCACATTCTCCAGCCCAGTGAGAATCTCTACTAACGTTCTCTTTCTAAAGATAGTTTCAAATGAGAAGCCCCCCCCATCCCCAATTTCCCCATCTAGATTCAATTTGCAGTCCTCCGGTTCTGCCAGGTTAAAGCGAGATCTGAGACTGATGCGCACGGACCGAGAAAAGGGGCGAGCCAGCGAGACCACCGCCGGCAAGAAAGATCAATTAAATAGTAAACGAGAATGATCGCAGACTCAGTCCTCTCTTCCATCCAGCCCGCAGATTTAATTTGGCAGAGCAGAGGATTAAAAGGCAAAGCTAGTCCCTCTTCCTGCGCAACAAGTGCATGGGGATGGTGTTGCATCATGGGATATGGAAACGGGGTGGCTTGAAGCAGCTGCTCCTCTGCGCATATGGGCCAGATGATTTATGCTAATGCTAAAATAACCTGTGCAGCCAAACCTTTTTCCTGCCTAACTTTCTATCTCTTCCCATCCTGCGTTTCCGCTCATATGCTAATGGAAAGCCTCCTGATGCAGGTTGTGAGAGGAAGAAAGTCACATCAGATAAATGAATTTAGCGGCAATTACCGCCAAAGTCAATTTGTCAAGAGCTCATCGTGTTGTCAGTTGTGTTTGTAAAGGACTGTCGTAATCAAACACTGATACCCAATTCCTGCCGGAGATTAAATAACAAACGTCAGTTGCTCTCTAAACATCGAGCGTGTTTCATGGTGAGGTTTGCCTCAGCAAAACCCTCTTCCTTTCTCCAATCACCATGCAAGGACAATTACTTTCACTGAAAATTTACTCCTACCTTCAGAAATATTATATCATAATGTTCCTGCACTGATGCCAAATCCCAGAAGTATAATCCTTGATATTTTCTTAGGTATTAATCATAGGTATTCTTCTAGCTTAATTATTAATAGAGAACACATTAATACATCAAATTAATCAAAACTGATTGAAAAAAACTTGAAATGAAAACCGCATTGCATGTAATGTGGATGGTCGCGTTAATGAACTCATGTTTGTGCATCATCGTGACCATGTCTAAATGAGCCGGTTCTGGCAGCGTAGTTTCAGTAAATGGTCTGAGTGGATCGGGGAGGGTGAGTTTTAGAATGTCCACAGAGCACCTTGAAAGAGTTCATTTTAAAGAGTCAAGAAAATCTGTTTTCCTTTAATTTCTGTTTAAAATTCAGAGGTATAGAGTAAACTTTTAGGGCAGAGAGGTTGATCTAACTTCTAAAGCCACTGAAAGCTTTCTGAGGTGAAGGTGGCAGGCTTAGATTCATGTATTCCTACACTGTATTTGATCTGTGTGCGTTTATGTGTGTGTATGTTTATGTGTGTGTGTTTATGTGCGCATCGTGTCCAGGCACAGCAGGTCAGATCTCATGCTTCCTGACACTGTGGTATTTATGCAGCACACCGCAGTGATGACATCTCATCAGAGGTGAGGCAGAGCTGCTGAGTTCAGGTTTGCGCAGATGGGTCGCTCTTCTGTCTGCTTAGCACTTTTCATTTGACCTGATGGACAGCAATGCTTCAGTCTCAAGGTCTCGGGGATCAGCATGTTTAGGACTGCACCTGCATTTTGGAGAATCATAAATGATTCTTGAATGAATGAAGGAGGGCGGAAATGATTGACCAACAACAGAACTCCATTAGTTCTGGAAATTTCAGAGAACTGTTTTGCACAGGACAAAGATCACTAACTAAAGCCTGGATTTTTGTTTTCCTTTTTAACCCAAACACTAGTATTACAGTGTTGCTTTAGTTGGCATTACTCACAAAATATTGCTCACATAACTGGCAAGCATTGTCAGAAAATTAGTAGTTCTAATCTGATTGGAAGACCTCTGGCTTTTCCAGCAGTTAGACTGGTAAAGGGCTGTTAGCACACTGAAAATTGTCTGTTTTCATCCAGAATAAGCTGTAATGTTGACCAGCCTTTATAATCATAAACAGCCACTAATGTGTTCTACACGACTTAAAATAAGTGCAGCACAATGACCTTGGGTTTATTCTGAACCTTGTCTGTTTCTTCAAGGATATTTTCTGCCTGTTTGTAGTGTGTGGTTTGTGATTTGGCATCTTTCTCTCTTTCTCTAAGCTCAATTGACTGTCCAATTTCAGCATCTCAATCATGTGTCTGTGTAAAGCACATGTTATCAGTGTTTGTATGATTGGGTCGTCAGTGTCAGGGAGATGGGGTGCGGTTGTGAAAATTATATTTCCTTCTACGTTTCTTTGGCGTCACAAACGTGTCTTTATGACAATCACTGTCGATCAATTTTCTCCCAAGAAACCGGTTTGAAGCCAATTATCTCAAGTCATGCAGAAGAACATTGAGGGTTTATGAGCAGATTTGAAGGTGAGAAGGTTCAGGCACGTGGCCTGTAATCTCGTGATGTATGGTTTCTTGGAGGCATCAGGTGGATGGTTTGTCATCCTGATATCCATTAGACTGACTAAAGCATGTTCCAGCTGGGAATTCTCAAGGTAGTTCAAGCAGCGGCTTGTCTGACACTGTCCAGCCCGGTCTGAGGTTGACACTTTGGAACATTTTGTCCGAAGAGACACTTGCATCCTGGAGCGGAGGATTAGATAACGAGGTGAAGACTGGACCAGAATTTCATTTACTCAGGAATCTGGGACTCAGTTTACATCCGTATTAAAGCCTGTACACCTGTAATCCGATCGCCCAAGGTGTGAACATGATCCAAAACATTTTGTGATCCGATTACTCAAACTACATTTTGAGGTAATGCTGCCATGTTTATAGTGTAAACATGAATCTGTCCTGAAGTCAGATTGCCTGAGACGGGTGTAATGTCAGAGATGCACTGAGGGCAGCCAGTTCTGACTGAACTGTGGTTTACTGCTTGTGCTACATATTAATTGGGTTCATTTTTTCTATTTCTTATAAAACACAAAGTTAAAGCAAATGTTTTCCTTTATTTTTACTTTAATTAATTAGTTAATTTTTCTCACCTTATTGTTTTCTTCTCATCACTACATTTTAAATGTATGCCTAAAAAGAGAAAATAAAACTAATATCAGGATATTAAGTTGATCTAAAAACATGTCTATATTGTTATTATTTTTATTTACTGTTTAATTTGACTTATTCTTTGCTTTACATGGTTTTAAGAACATTACATAATTAAAAAACAACAATATATAATTTTATTGAAAACAGGATGACGTAATGCACAGTGTTTTAGCACTAAAAGCAGAATTACAGTGTATTCACAGTGTCTTCTGTAAACACAAGCTGTTCAGTACTTCTGCATTAAACAAGATGTCGGAGATACTGGGTGGCCGTGAAATGTTTCATCACGTTTCTCCCAACGTCCCAATTAATCACTTACCGATCTGTCATCATCCATCATAATCATTTTAATAGCGTCTCCCGTTGACCCGATCATCTGGAATACCTGCTGCAACCCTTTTGCATTTTTCAGCCCATTAATTTAACAAAATTTAATTGTGTACGTTTTTGACAGTTTTAATTTCCCCTATGAAATGCGGTTACGGGTGAACTGGGTGTTTTTCCCTGTATTTCAGGCTTTTGTCTCCCCAGGAGCTGTCAGCCGAGGGTCTGGGCTTGATATAGCAGGGCAGGGTTTAAATAAACACAGCAACATTTTCCAGATCCATTAAAGGCAATTTTTGAGAAAAATCTTTAGTTTTTTTATCTGTATTACCTCCAGACCTCATACATCTGGTGTCTGTTTGAGTGTGTTTGTGTGTGGCTGGGTAAGAAGTTACATTTTGGGAGGAACCCCCTTGCAGAAACAGGAAATGAAATATGGGTGGCAGCAAAGAAAAGTGACACATAATTACCACAAACACATTTGGCTGCCTGGGCAAACAAATTCCCTTTAAATAGGTTTTGAACTGCGGTAGTGAGATTAATCACCTCTCTATGAGCACGGCCATATGTGCGAGATCAATCAAGCTCGCATTCGGCAGCTTTGATGCAAATATATGCACTTATTTAGCCTTTGCTCTTATATTTTTATTCTTGCGGTCAGAGCGGCTGCTTTCCAATCTGCATCTCTGCTGGATCCATTAGCGTTTTAACAAAGGGTGCTGATACAGGTCATCCTAATGGATCTGGCTTTTCGCTGCCTCCCCATCGAGTTTCCCCTTTGACTCACAATCCATTGCTTTCTGCACTCGTAGGCTGCAACATCGCAACATATGCGCGAGTTTTGGTTCGTTGTTGGTATGAAATAGGAGCCTTGAGCGAACATTAGCCATGCAAACTATCGAGGCCAAACTCCAGTAGAGAACTCTGCTCTCTTGGTCGATAAACTCGCATATGTAATACGTATTTGCATTGTTGATATTTTTATTGACAATGGAGCAAAACCGCAACAAAACAAAGTGCTTCAAAGGGGCAGTTCTAGGTTCAGTGAGTCAGTGTTGCTGACACTTGGACCAATTTAGATTTTTGAACAAATCTTTCAGCTCGTTTTATGAACATGGACATCGCTAATATAGTCAAGCCCACAGACCAGCAGAAACAGGATCATGTGGATATTTTACACACACTTCTTCATCTATGCTGTAACGTGTTTACTCACATGCTATGCCTCTAAACAAATTTCTCTGCACTATCCCTCCATCACAAGCCCGTCTACTTCAGCATTTCATTTTAAAGTGGAAACACTCAAACCTCAGATGAGGGTAAGAAATAAAGGCCTCTCCATCTACAGAAACATAAACGCTATAACTCATAAAAACAGCGAGGGAATAGGTCAGGTACCGGCCGCTGTAGCTTTGGCAGCAAACCAAACCCATATGTTCTGATCTGTGATCTGCTGGACACTTCTAATAGCTGCTTATACATCGGCTATAGAAAACAAACAGATAAACTGGAGTGTAGTGCATTTACCTAATAGGCCACAGAGTGTGTGTGTTTATATGAGTGTTTGTTGTTATTGTTGCTCACTAATATTGTAAAATACGAAAACGTACACTCACGTTGGCTTACATAAGAGACATGGGGGTGGACTCTTGAGTCATGTCTTGGCAACACAATATTATAGAAATAAGATTCCTTTGTCCTGGGCCAGTTATGTACCACTAGCACTCCTAGCAACCTAACCTAGCAACCACCCAAGCAATCACATAGCAACAGACTAAAGACCACACAAAACACCTTGGCGACCACTTACCAATGACCGTCGGCCTTTCAGAACATGTTTTCTTCTAAAAATGTTTCAATCGTGCTGTATGAATGCAAACTGACACCTATCACTTCACAGACGGGGTAATTTGACTGTTTTTTCACCCACTTTCCTTGTGGTTATCTGAGACATTTTTATGGTGTAGTAAGTATTCACAAAATCGTCTTCCTGCAGACCGCCACGCAGATGATTTAAACAATGTTTGATACAGGCTGTGATATCTGACAGCAGAAAAGAGAGAGAGTTGTGAAGACCGAAATGCTCGCAGACATTTTTCTGTGCGTCTTCAAGTTCTCAACTACCTCAGAGGAAGTGAAGGAGTCATAGGCAGGAGTTGAGATTAGTATCAGAAACAGAGACGTCAGGACTGTAATTTAATGACATCTATCTTTGGGAATATTTGGTACAGTTTTACATGATTCCAGATCTCTGCTGTAACATTATAGTGATTACTAGACAGTGATTTTCATTTTTATCGTTACTGTGACCCTATTCCATGCAGACAGATGATAACAATAATAATATAATCTGTAAATTACAGGGTGCATGTTAAATGTTACTTCCACTTACAGGGATGAATCTACTTTTTTTTCCTCATTTCATAGAGAACGTTGTGTTGCTAAATAATGTACATTTTAGAAATATGTGTCAATGAGATTTCTTTACTAATTCTTTACTCTAATGTTGTTTAACCAAAACAATGGTCACTGTAATTGCTATCACCTTGTCACTCTTGTGGTGTAAGACTGTAAATGTAGCTCAGATTGATTGTATATTACTCCTTTATGGTACTTTTATGCGCTTTACAGAGTAAATGACTGTGGATGTTTGTTGTATGGCAACAAACCGGAACATTATGGTACGTTATGGTCTCTTTTGTGTGTCATGTGAGTTTGGAGTGTCGTGTAAATGATTTTTGGATGTGCTGTTTCTTTAAGCTCGGTCAGGGGCTGTTAGAACTGTGTCTAACTCAGATGAGCAGAGGTCTGGAGGAATAAGTTTTATTGCTGTACCCTTTCAGGGTGGATGCGTTTGATCGGACACCGCTCATGAAAAGAGCCTTCTGACTTATTCTTCAAGCACACGTCACTATAGAGATTTGTCTTCCTAAACTTTGATTTGGCTTAATCCCAAACTGTGTCATTTAGTGACCCGGGTGCTTATTTATGAGTGTCATGATCTTCTGATGCTTGTGAGCGTGAAGGGCTGGAGATGAACATCACTGCTGATGAGACAGTCGGTCATACTTCAGATGTGGCCTAAATCTATAAGAACTCACTCTCTCTCTCATTCCCTCTCTCTCACTGCTAGATCCTTCCTTATTAATATCACTTACACACTCACAGTCAATGGTTTCAAAACCTTTTTTTCTTTCCAGCATAAACAGAACTTTGTTGGCTTATATGGTATTTAAATATGTATTTATGTTGGCTCGTATTGTGCACATCCCTGCTGTGTGTACAATTTGTCTGATCATATTTCACAGAGGAAGAAGGTCACTTTTTGCCCCTTCAACTGAAAAAGAACTAAATACACGTGTCTGATCTGCATATTATCTGCCATCTATGACCTGTGAAATTCCCAGAGAGATCATGAGATCCTGCTTGAGAGATAAGGGACATTCAGTTATGAAACTATGTAAACTTTTAAGTTTAAAACATTTACATTTATTCTGATGTAAAGTTTACAAAAAAGGATGCATACTTGTGTCTGATATTGTGTCCCAATGTCCCAATCTAGGCCACATGACTGAAGACTACCCACACAGAACCTGAATTTAATGTGGCAAAGACTTGGCTGATGAATATTAATTCATCATTTGATGGAATCATGTGATGGAATCTGCATGGTCTAATTAATATTCATGAGCTAAATCTCCTGACTCTCATGTCATGTCATAATTTCACAACTAGCAGAACTTTTGTGCAACTGTTGTTTGTGTTAATGTTAATAAAGTTTTGACTTTCAACAGCTCTCTTCTTCTGACACATGGGCTGGTTGCAGCAATATTTAAGATAGCATTAATAACAGATAAGTTCAGGTCAGGATTAAATTATAATGACAGAAATCTGATAATGCACTCAACCAGACTAACAGCCAGAGTTCTGAATAATAGCAGGAACCTGGTTGTGTTTGCACCATCTGCAGTGTGGGCTGAGCCAGACTCATCATTTACAGGGGCATTACATTAGCATCCCGGCAGACAGCCTGTTTCACTGTTGTTTTCTTGTGTTCCCTAAAGCCAGCAGATACACAGAGGGAATTTACTGATGCCGAACCCTATTAATATTAAAGATAACTAATGAGAACTAATCACCCGCAGCACAATGAATATAGTGACAGACCCAACAAAGAGCCTCTGTCTCTGTAACTGTCTGTCTGTCTGTGTATGCACATGTTTGAGGAGTAAGTAGTAGTACCACAAACTTCTAGCTTTTGAATCTGACTAGTTACATTCTTTAGTAACACAACAGTTAATCAGCGCTTGTGTTGACAGTTATGTGTTTGTAGTGTTGTAGCGTGTAAATGAATGTCTTATTTTAGGTAGTGTTCCATATTTCACACAGACACATACATCATCAGTTAACAAACCCCGAGCTCCTGGCTGGTCTGTCTCAAAACCTTCATATATGTTATTGTTATAAGTCAGTGTCTCTGTAGGGAACATGACAGGATTTGTACATCTGCTTCCCTGCTGTTGTTTCCAGCTACATTTACTGAATAAACTGCACAGCTCCACTTGGCTGCCCATGTTCTGCATCCGTCTTCATCTTCTGCCACAAACAAGACCAACTGACCTTTAGTGTCCTGTGCCTTTAAATAAATGAGGGCGATTTTGTGGGTGTGTCATGGCACGGGTCCCATTGTCTGATTGCCAGGTGATCTGATGTTGCACATTGAAACATCTTAATGCGTGTGGGACCAAGGGTTCGAGCTGCGTTCAAACTCTTCAATTAATTAATGGCATAATTAAGATTTTGTCATTGACACGGTTCAAAGTGACAGGGATGGATAGGACGGTCTGTATTCGCGCCAGGCAGGCGAAGAGGCGTGCAGCCGGGCGGGCGCTGTAATGAATGGCAGCAATTTAAGGTTTGTTTCTGTGGTGACAGGGCCACCTGCAGAGGCTTAGCTTGTGCACTTCAGCATGCCAACATCATTCAGAATGGCATGGCCGCTGCATGGAATTGTGGGTAAAAATGCTAGAAACACTCTTTCTATGTGGATCACACTCACAACGTATTTTTTTTAATTTACCATTCTTCTACCATTTCATCTGTTTTGTCAGGGTAGATTAACTGTTTTTCATTGCAGCTTTATTAACGGCTCAATGAAATTTCATACTGATCTCAGAACATTTTGCTCAGGAACAAAAGGAGAAAAGGACACTAGGCTGCTAATATTTTCCACCTCGATGAGTCTTGAGTGAAACAGCCTACAGAAGTGAAAAAATAAAAGTTTATGTAGCAAAAAATTCATTTGGGTTAATCTGTTTAACATGTTCAGAGATATTCACTTATGTTTCAATGCAACTTCTGCCAGTTTCCCAAAGAATGTGTGTAAACCCAATCAGATACAGACACGCATGTTTTGTCAGGTTAATTATTTATTTTATCTATATATCACACAGCCTAAGATATGTACTGTATTTGTTTTAAGAATGAACAGAAAATATAGCAGTGTTTCAGTCTGAATTGTAGCGTCAATTAAAGAATCTGACAGTGTTGACACAATCATTTTAATAATTAAATAGGTAGAAGTTCATTTCAGCTGTAAAGTATGTAGAAAATGTGTTGTTCTCCACATCACACAGTGACCAGCTGGTGATTTGAGACTGTCACCTGCTCCCGTCCTACTGCAAGGTGATGCAATCTGACAGCAACAGTGTAATAGCTTTGCGGTAACATTGTTGCCCCGGCAAAAGTCACCTCATCGATCCAGCCAATAGGGACAGGTGTCGCGTTTCACCCCGATGGGGAAAAATGGGGGTAGGGGACCAACTAGCAAACCTTGTATCTGTTCTAAAAGTGGAACAAACCTTTAGTCTTCCTCGTCTGTCACCCTCTTTCATGATTCTGTTGGGGAAAATTGCCCTGCAAGGTGACACGGAATGATCTCTGATTGCAGGGAGATGTTACACACATTTAATGTTTTTTTGCAATATTGTGTGGAATTCCCATTGGAATGACAACAGAAACACCAGATGCCCCCCCAACCCCTCTGCTATCTCTGACCGAGGGCAAAAGGAAACAGAGCCCTGACCTTTCTAAGCTTCAGTGACACTGGCTATGTTTAGTGCACTGCTTAGTGCACACTTCGCAGTATTTACTGTGTAATGCATTCTATTTTTAAAAATTGCACATAATACACTATGTAATATCAGAGATGTTATAGCAGAGATCACTTATAGTACATGTATGACAGGGTAAAATCTTTTGGCAACTGCAGTCCTGCCTTACAGTACAGGGACTAAACAGCATGATAACTGTGGTGTAGATCACACGAAAAAATAAGAAAAAATTAGTAAAGACTTAAAAATCGTCCTCCATTCAAGAGCACTGAATATAGATTATTTCACAGACATAACATATGGAGCTCACACTGCCGCTGGTGGAGATCTAGAACTTTGAGAAGACGAGCTAGAACGTCTTTTTACATGGAACATCCCAGCAGATCCAGTCATTCATTGAGCCTCATCATGAAACGCGAGCAGAATCAATTTGGTTTCATTTAATGGAATGACTTCTGTGTAAGAATGTGGTTTTACCCATATGTACATACTATAGTCAGTCCGCCTGGGTGGACTGAATGAAAATCACTGTATCACCTCAGCACTTACACAAATTGGTTTTCAGAGAAACCCGCACTCGCTTCCTGTGTGCTGTGTAGTGCCAGCCTATCAGATTGTAGTTGCTGATCTTCACCAGGATCTTGCAAGTTTCATTGCCAATAACCATCAGAAGACAGGTGTGGTACGAGATACCAACAGCATGTATTGTAAACATTGTGTGTTGCGCCTGTTTGCTTTAACACTTACAGTTCACTGGGCAGCCAGTAAAAGAGACTTTAGCAAAGAACACACCCTGAAGTGAAGATCTCTCCATTTTCCCAAGGTCAGATTTTCCTCTTAATGATAAAATATCACTTGGCCTGCTGGACTGACTGAAAATCATTCCTCTCATCAAAATCCACGCTGCGCTTGTTAATTATTCAAACCTGAAGGTGTGCATGTAATATTAAAACATCTGCAGGCAGTTCAGCAGGCCAGATGAAATACACTGCCTGCCTCGAACACACTGCATCACCCAGAACAGAGAATACAGACCACTGAACGTGCGCTATTGCCCTTTTGTTTGTGGGAAACTTTAATCACCTGCAGTTTTCTTTTGAAGGTGGACAGCATTTGGAATGAAGTGACGTTTTCATTGTTAATAAACTAGATTGTTGGCGACTTACTGTTTTGATCAGTATTATATTTTAATGACCAGGGTTCCTCACTGCTTAGTTAAAGTTATTTCAGAAAACTGTTGTTGCTTTTAACACCTGTAAGGACAATATAGGTATTTGTCTGCTTTTGCACTGAACAAACATCCGAACAGAGTTTGGTCATTTGAAAAAAGTACAGTGTTTAGATGCAATTTAATTGGAAAACAATTGGAAATCATTTTGAGTCCCTACATGTAAACTGTTAAAAAGTTTTAAGCTATAATGTTTATTTTTTTATAGAATACGTATTTCGAACATAATTTAAACTTGCATATTTGCAATTTTATTGTGATCGTTTAATGGCCGTGCATCCTCGCAACCTTCAGTCATAGCGAGAGCGATTCACTTTTGATGTGGCGCACTCTTGCAGTGTAGACGCAGTGTAAACTGTATACTGAAGCACAAACAGTCCAACACGACTGTAAAATCTATGAGTGCTTTCTGAGGCATGAATAACTCAAATGTACCTCCGATTCATTGAAACATTTATAGTGTATTACGTTTAGAGTGACTTCTGTTCAAACCCAAATGTCCCGCATGCTCATGGTAAAGAGTCCGTCCACTGAAGGAAAATACAAATGTGTGGAAATGCATAATCATCTCAGAAGAACGTCTGAAGGACATCGCATTTTAGCAAACTTTGTGAATAGCAATGGATGGAGCTGTTTCTGCAAAATATGTAGGGCATTTCCACCCTTTTCAAAAACCATTTGATGTGCGTCATCATGTGTAAGTCTTGTGCAGTTCAAAGCTGAGAGAAAACTACAGTTGCTACAGCTAGCTGATTTGTTTTCTTGTATATGTTGCATTTTAATTGACACTTGTGCGCTGGGGCCCTTTCTAGACGTAATTAAATGATAACCCTAAAATTCTCCACTTTCCCTCAAAGTTGAACAGAATGTTTTAGGATGAACGTCTGAGATGTTGTGAGTCTATTGTAAAATTCGGGACACCATAGAAAACCTGTCATTCAACGAATCTTCATAGAACCGCTTGATTCATCTGCATTGGATTCGTCAGTCATGTTTATGTAATGTGTGTCATAATAAGCTCCAAATTAGCTGCTATTTATCGTCTCTGCGAGCCGCTGCCTCCTGGTGTTTGGATGCGCTGCTGAACGGCCTTGTCCGTGTAAAGGTATTGTGTGGGGTTTGTCGACAGCTTCTCGCCAAGTGTGTTAACAGAACGTCAAGTGTCAGCAGAAAACCTTTTGACATGCTGCCGTGGATCTTTCAGACACCCACTGAGTCTTGGTTTTATCTTCCTTTGCCAAGCACCTGTTTCTCTCATCCACTCATTTTTCCCCCTCCCCGTCCTTTAAAGTTTGCTGTTGCCACGTCCTGCTTTGCCAGACAGAAGACACTGCTGAAGTAAAGTGGCGGTTTTCTTTAGCTGGTCGACTGGAAACTGGTGTGTACTATCATACTCTATTTGCACTGTATAGAAGATAAAAAAAAGAAACATTCTGACAGGACAAAAGAGAGGATTCCAATATAACGTGAAATGTGTTTTTCAGAATACCTGGCACGAACATTTTTTTTGGGTGATGGTGTAGGTTTTACACATGTGAAGTGTTAAAACATGAGCAATACAATAACCGGAGTGAGGCAGCAGGGCTGATAAAGAGCTGCAAGGACACTTGAAACACAATTGAAACTCTGTCCCTGATGTTTAGTAGAAGAACAACTGCAATAATCACTGCTGGCATAATACAACATTATTTGGAGCTGATGGACACAGACAGTTTAAAACAGTTCTGACTGTAACCTGTGACTGAATAAAGACGTGCCTGCACTTTATTCAGGAGTGCAGGAGTGCTTGACAGCCATAAACCTTCTCCTCTTGTGGATACTTGTAGTTATCCTTATAAATAATCGTTTAACTGATTTTGTACAAACTTTAGTTCGTAAGCTCATCTGAACCCAGGTTCTGATCGTTCCTAATAAATCAGGTTTGCCAATAACTGATCTTTCAGAAATCATCTTTTAGACTGTGTCATCTGTACTAGAATGTCCTACAATCATTTTAAATATCAGCTGTCAAACTGTTGCAGTGTAAACGCATTTCAAGCCTTTTACCTTCTTTAGCAGCTATACAGAACACCTGCCTATCAACACCTTAGTAACCATCAAGGTCCAAGCAATGCCACAGCACTTGCCCAGAGCAGTTTACCAACTGCCTAGTACTGCCCTTGCATCTACCTAGCAACTCCCTAGCAACCACACAAAGTACTTTAGCAACAGCTCAGTAATGCAAACTTTAAATCTTTAAAAATGCCCAATTAAGGCCTGCATAACATTCAAATGTCAAGACTGCTCAGACAAAGCTGTTTAAAACCTCAATAAAAGTTTTTTGTCAAACTTTCCTTTTCTGGCTGAACATTGCTGTCTTTTATCACATAGTTATGGGCTTCAGTCCTAAACTCCAGGGTTTAACTGCGGTCAGTGTCTTCTGCTGTCTTTATGACCGTCCTTCACAGGTCACATGCTGATTGGTGAATTCTGATGGGCAGAGACCGTCCTGTGACCTCCTGTCTTCCTGTGATCTCACTCTCCCCTCATTACCGCCTTCTCTGGGGTGTAATATCTGCTGCCCCAACAGCAGCCGCCTGCAGCAGAGAAATTATTTTCTTTTCAAATCAATCATATCTATATGAGTTTCTTATCCCACTGACCTGCTTCCATTAAAATGTTCCTCTGCAGCAGTTGTATGCGAAATCCAATTTCTGTGCATTTTCCTATTTACAGAAAATCATTTGTGTTAAATCTGATGTGTCTTCTGAGCTAGTTGAAGGTTTGCACGCTTATATCTTCTAAATGCAAATTTTGTCAGTGAGTACACTACTTTATAGATATCCTTAAGGTTAACATATTCAAGGTAAAGCCAGAAAACATTCGTATCTTCAGTGTTAAAATTACACCTGGTCACTTAAACACATTTATACCAGAGGAAACCTTTTGGCCTGGATGTTCTCAGACTAAACACACACAGAATCAGAGACAGATTTACTCAATGTCCATTTTTGCCAAATACATGATATCAAACTTTCTTGAGTTATTTCAGGGCACTTCAGTATAAACCGCACCTCTCCTTAGACACATTGAAGAAATGATGGCATTAACCACACTCATTAAACCAGGATGCAGAAAGCCGAGTGGACAGATGAGGGTTATAGAGAGGAGAAGTGGAGTGGAGGAGTGCTTGTCACTTCAGAGAGAGAGAAACCTTATCAGCCAGAGCAGTCAGGCATCAGACTCCAATCTCCTGATAAAGCAAAGCACCGCAGTGAAGGAAACCATGTGCTTCACACACACGCAGACTTATGAAGATCGATCGCACCTGCAACCAGCAGCCTGACAAACTATAAAAACAGGTGAATGAGGAGGATGCGTAGAGGAAAGAAAATTGTTGATGCCAAAAAATTGATGGAGGGAACAAAAGGAAGATTGTTTGGCATTAGAGGAAGAAGAGAGAAAGAGATGTAGAGAAAGAGAGAGCAGGGAAAGAAACTGACTTTGACATGCCTCATTTCCTGAGTCTGTTTGTGCGGCAGGGCGACGGTGCTAATAGGTCCCGCAGAAATGCGGCAGCCAGGATGTGAATTCTAAAGTCTGGGCTGAACACGATTCAAGAAGAAGAACAGTAGTCTCAATATACCTGACAAACAGTCCATTTCTCAACTGACACAAATGTTCAACTGACATAAAAATGTTCTAGTGGAAAAGACAACATCGATACAGTTGCCTTTAGCCAGTCTCATTAGACGTGTCTGGGGAAAAAAATCTTCACTCATTTCTTTAAGGCCAGCTGATGTCTGGGGTACAAACAGAAGCTGTTGGGTTATTGCTTGACATACATATATATCTTTCATTATCATTGATACCTTTATTGTGTTGTATTTTTATTGAGGTCTTGGCTGTGTATTTTTATGTGTGTTTGTTTGTTGGTTTGTGTATTTCCAGGCATCCCTTGGCTGATATGATGAGCACTTTTGAGAAATATCTAATCTTTTGATTTTCCTGTTCAAAGTGTACTATGTTAGTGGCATCAAAACTGATGTAAATGTAAATCAAATCTCTGTTGAGGCAGTCAGTACTGTAGCAAGTAAACTAGATATCCACGGACAAAAGTGTGTAACCCTTGCCCTTCATCTTCCACTCTCCTTGTGACTCCTCCCTTCTCTGACGCCTCCTCTACCTGTGACAGAACTACAGGGCTTTGAGAGAGTTGAGTTGTGCTGCCTGAGTTATCTGGAAGTGACACAGGTTCACACGGACATGATGAGAGGGCAACCTGCTCACACCTCTCAGCTTCTTCCTCCTCAATGACTTTGAAGGGATGGAGAGAGAATGCTTACATTTCCTTAACCTTCAAGTTGTAAGTAATACAACTGAACGAGTGATTTACTGGGCATTTCTGCCTTTTCAAACCGTTAAACATTCCTAATGTCAGATCTTTAGTTGTGTAGTAACTGTGGACTGCTCCTCTGTTCTCTGTGGAGAGGCTGCCTGCATTTGAAACATGCAAGAAAAAGAGGAATTCTCGGGTGGCTTCCACTGTGATAACTAGGGAAAGCTCTTGTCTTCACTTGACAGGCACTTGTACGCATGAGCATTTTTCCTTTTTACCCTCAGTCTTTGCAAAACAAGGCCAATAAGATGCAGATGGGCTGGGGGGGGGGACACACCTTTGATTTTGAATAGCATAATAAATATGCTGTTTGTTTGATAGTTTGGGCATCATGCTTTATTTAACAAAATAGTTCGTATTTGAACCCAGTTTATTTAGTTTGGAACTAACACAGACATTAAAAGTGCTGTAAGTGAATAAAGCTGTTTCCACACCCACTGAGTTAGACGTGCTCAGCCTCTTTCCACACAGAAACATTGACTGAACAAAGAATCTGACTGTGGTGTTCATCCCTTAGAATAGTTCACCAAAAATTTACTCCAACAATCCTTATGTTGTTTCAAACCAATGTGAATTTCTTCCATGGAGATTTTCTTGCAGATTGTTTGGAGTGGATTACCTGTCGAGCTTTATGACATAAAAACAGCAAAAAAATAATTTGTTTGACGTGCCATATTTTAAAATTGAGTCACACATCCTGGCCTGCTAAATTAAGACATGTGAAATGGGCCGTGCAAATAAAACTACTGTGCAAATGTGCAAATGTGTTTTTTAAGCATCAATGCAGAAACAGCCTCATACGACGCAGGCGCAGCATCATTATAGCTCACGGATGACAACAAAAGATCATCTCTGACTATTCTTATCCATTCATCTCACTTTCAACTCATCACTTGTGATTTTTGGTAAAGCTGAAGCGCCTGGAAGTTTATAACTAATATGTGCTAATATGTGTCATTTCAAGAACTTTATATTACGGTTAGTTAAGGTTGGTTTAGTAAGCTGAAGTTCAACATAACATGGATGTTTCATCCATCCATTAAAAAAGAAATAAGACATAATGTTTTGCATAAATGGAGCATTTTGATGTTGAAGAAAATTTCTCATTACTGTAACGCTGATGTTTGATTTGATTTTTTAAAATTTCAATATGAGTATTTGTTTTATTGTATTACTACTAAGAATCACTATGATGTCATAATAATAATGTCACAATGCAAAAAAAAAAAGAAAAAAATGTCTTTCGCAAATACACATTTTATTAAAATTTTGTGTAATAAACTATAATTCCAAAAATAATATAAATTTGCAAAATAGCACGTTTGCAATGTTTTTGGGCGACAATTAAATGTTTTAAAATGGGAAGTTTTAGGCTAAGCGTTTGACCTAATTTCACAGCAACACAACACGTCACTACACAGCTGTGAGGAAAAGCTGTTTGTTGTGTTTAACAGACAGATGAAGTTGTTTTTTTTGTTAGCGCTTTCCATACGGCTGACAGGTATCTCCGCTGATTCTAATTTGGTGTAACATAAATATCAGCCACTTTCTGGTATTATTCTGTAACATGTTTTACCTGTTGTGGCCGTATTGAATTTGCCCTGGAGTGTAATGTGCTATCGCATTCTGTCGTGGAACATCTGCTCGTGTCCCTTTCTCTCTTTTTTGCTTTATCAGGTCGGCCTGGATAAACAGCAGATGTAGTTTAGCTCACAGAGCAAATAAAACAGCATAAATTTAAACACATTCCTCTGAGCACAAGCATTATGTGTAAAGAATGCCGCTGTGTTGAAGCTGAAGGCACAATATTAAAAACATATTCATCAGTTTCTCCTAAAAGCTGGACTTACCTGCGTTTGCTAATGTGGATGTTTTAACAACCCGCATTTCCCACTAATTGTGGAATACACATAATACAAACTGTATGTTATAGATATAATGCACCTGTGTAATTAACAGCCACAGTAAACCCTAATAAGACACAACACCAATGTGCCAGACAGCAGCCGATTAGAGTCGGTGGCTGACAGATTTTTATTAAGCAGATTAATTCATTTGCTGTTTCCATAGGAAATAATAGAAATGATCTTAATCCAAAATTGTGATTGGAGACCCATGCAACGAAAAAATAAAAATTACTGTCAAAACTCCAATAATAGAAACAGTTCAGATATAAGGGCAGTCTGATGGGGCACACTCAAATATGAAATAACCTTAAACAACAGTTATCAAAGCCACACGGGATTCATTAAAAAACACAACAAAACCATGCAAGGAAAAATGAAGAGAATGTAATCACATGCATAAGAAAATGTTCTGCTAAGACAAGGACATTGAAAGAATATGCGTTTGATGTGGGGGTTACAAGAGAAAGTGAAACAAATGTGTACAATAAAAGCACTTTCCTCTAATGGTCCTCTCTCAGCACACACACAAATTGTGTGTTTTATTTCCCATAAACATATGCTGCAAAGTGCTGAAGCCCTTACTGAAAGATCTTAGATTTAAACAACAAACCGACATTGTTGCACAAGACCAGCAAAATCCGTAAAATTAGTCTAACACACTGAGGGAGATTACTGAGAAAACGTTCCTCATTTTTATGCTCTAAATTATGTGGAATCAAACAAAACATTAAAGACAAGTTTACTTGTACAGCATTTAAAGAAAAAGTATGACAATTTACAACGCTGTCTCCCAGCCTAGTAAACATAGACAACTTTAAGTACACATATACAGGTTACAGTAATTCTCCACACAAAGGCTGTGTAGTCCTATCTAAACATTACTGTGTTTAAGAGACATGACATGGTGTAAGTTAGCGGTGGCATCTGTTTATCTGACCAATGACAAATGGCGGAAGTGTTCTGAAGACTTCAGTGATGTTAGTGATGCAGAAATGACCCCCCTCACCTTTAAAAGCTTTTACTTTCCATAGTGTGACATATTCTAGAGTGAATCAAAATAAATGAATTAAGGTTAAATGATGCACATTAAAGCTCGTCACATTAAGTAAAAAAAGCACATTTTGATTTGTCTGTAGAACCAGTTTTGAAGCAGTGGCTCCACAGTTATCCATTCTTTCACTCGTTCTGGTCCATTCTTTAAAGTTTGAGTGTATTTGTGTGTTCCGCCTGCATTAGACGGAAGAGACCGGGGTCAGTTGTGACTGTGGCCCGTCATTAGGCTCACACAGACGCTGTATTCACTCTGCATTCCCCGCAGTCTAAAAGCACTCACTGCATCCGTTCAGGAAAAGCCTGACCTGCCCTTCAGATATTGCTTTGGAGAGAGGAGGTTATTGCAACCCCTTCTGCGCATTAAATGGGCCCGGCTCTGAGTTACTTAAGTCACCTCCTAAGGGTTCGACCCCTGGGGCCACACAATTTCCACGTACGGTACAAAGAGAGTAAAAGAGAGAGCATGTGGCAAAGCTACTTTTGGTTTGTCAGCTGTGCTGGAACAATAGAGAACTGCCTGCAGATTTGTAACAATGGTGATAGGAGTCACAAACAACTTTGCATTTGGTTAGATTGAAATCTACCTATTTGGGTTAATGTCTCTGTTTGCCTTGTACGAATTCAGTTATAAAAACAGTTCTTCTTGAAGGAAAGTCATACATGTTTGGAACAACATTAAGGGTGACAGTAAATAATTGTTTATAATAATTGTTTTACTGTTTGTTTTGGGCTAACAAGCCCCTGAACGTAGGAACGGATGGCCTCAGACTTGATGAAGTTCTCTTCAGAAGTTTCCTCTGCACCAATCTGTGCCAGTGTGAGAATTACTGAAAAGCTTCTCACACGCCTTTAAGTCTCAGCAAGCAGGAAATGCTCGGACAGGCCCAGGACCCTTCAAAAGATAATGAAGTCATGAGTGAAATGCTATCCTTCAGCTAAACACAATTTACAGTAGAGGGTTGAGTTTGGAGTGAATCAAAGAGCAACACTGAGTGTTCTCGCTCTCCTCAGGCTTTGATTTTGAGTAGTGTTCTTTATACAGCGTATGATTACATGAGCCCTGATAACGCTTTATACCGTCAGAGAGTGAAAATGGCTTCTTCATGGCACTTTACAGGCTTGTTGAGTGTGTGACTTGAGTCTGGGGCACATCTGATGGGTTTATAGGTCCATCTGTGTCATCTGATTGAGCTCTTCTGCTCTTCTCCATTTACCATAATGGGACATGAATTTGGCGTTCATATTGTGAAGTTTGATTTATTCCACTCAGTGTGACTCAAGCACTTTGATTCATTCGGCCTTTTACATTAAAGCAGGAGAAAGTCTGCACAGCAGCTTTGATTTGTGTGTCAGCTGGTTTTGGCACTACAAAAAACTTTACAAACAAGGACGTTGTAATACGTTCACTCCCTGTCTACCTCTCTCAGTTAACAGAAACCAGTTAAAAAAATTTTAAAAAAAGTTTTGTGGTGAGTTTCCATGTGTACACGCTGATCAAATGCGGAGACGTTCTTTTGCCCCACAGGTTATTACAGGAACTAAGTCAAGCCGAGAGAGTTATCTACTTCTCTGATGTCTTCCCGACAGCCCATCAATCAGACACAACTAGATTAAAACTGGAAATGAACAGAGGAAGAGCGAAATATTCATCTCCTCTAAAAGGGGATAGTGGTGATCACATAATAAAGGTGTTACTCTTCCTTTACTGAACTGTTGAGGAACAGGATCATTAACATTCAGACATCATGTGTGCATCTGCTTATAGCCTTGAGAATGCAGAGAGAGAAACTGAACTGAAAAGATTCTGGGAATGAGGCAGTTTGTCTTGACTGTTTTGGGAATGAAGACCTGCTCGATGCAACATGACTTTGAGTTTTCTGTTGTTTGTGTGCATGAAAAGAAAGTTCATTAGAAGGTTTCATTTACTGATCTGCAGTTCATAACAGCAAAAGCCTTTTATAATTTGAATGTATTTTTGTAGTATTCACATGCATGCTGTTTTCTGCCTGTAATTATTCTTTGCTAGCTCTTGGTATCAATAAAATTATATATTTTTGTTGAGAGGGGGAAAGTTATATGATACTTATGTACTATCAAATAAATATGATAAAAATAGTAATATGTCATTATGTTCGTTAAAACAATGAGTCTGTAAGACTCCACAAGTGTAGATCCACAGACGGTAGAAAGAGTACAGATGGGCAGAGCATGTGATGATGATAAACCATGACATACAGACATCTGATATACGGGCTTGTGTGTAAAACACATTTGTTTATATTTGGCCATATATCAGTTGTCTGTATGCATCGGCTCTGTTCCTACAGTAGTGTGCTTTGTGTACTGTACTGTAGGCAGCATTCTGAATGTGGCCTTCTAATATATATATATATTAGAAGGCCACATTTAGAATGCTGCCTACAGTACAGTAGCCAAATATAAACAAATGTGTTTTACACATTTGTTTATATTATATTAGATATATTAGATATATATATATATATATATGAAAATCCACTAAAGATGACGAAGCGTGAAGAAATGAAAAAAAAAATTCATTCAATGCTGAAAAAATCAATAATCAATGGTTCAGTCTAATTACAAAATGTGTTTGTGATGTTTTTTTTACGTTTCAATATTTTCTCATTGTAAATGCCAAACTTAAAATCAATAACAAATCAATTAGGTCTAGTTGAACCATTTTTTTATATGTTGCACGTACTGTAGTTGTGGTCTGTGTGGAGCATTTCAAATCGCATGCATTTATGTGTTACAGTGTTTGCATGTCTGATAAACAAAGACTGATTGTTTAGTACATTTCTCTCTGCTATTAAACATGTCACGTCTGTAAGCTTTGAGCTCATGTGCATTTATAAGTGTGTGTGTATTTGTGTGTGTTTGTGCAGTAAAGTATAATGGGACATTTGTATGGGTACCTGCGTCTCGTTCACTGACAGCCCAATTTCATGCTGTGTCTTGCTTATTTTCACGAGATGTTGGCAACTTATTGAACGATTGGAATTTGATTTGCAGGGAAAGGATGTTAAATACAGGCTACAGAGTTAAAGTGAAGCCAGCAGCTTAGCCCTGCTCTGATATAAATCATGCATCTTATCCGAGGGGAAAATGACTGCTGGATTTTGGCTGATGCACAGATGTAGATAACCTCAAATCAAGACAATATGACATTTTATTTGAGTGTTTTGTTTTGTTTTGCTCCTTTATTGTTTTGCATAGTGTTCTTTCTCTTGTTGTCATACAGCTGTTTTAAATCTATTGGTGTTTCGGGAGGAAATAAAATGAAACCTCTGTAGATTGATTATCTTACCCTCTTGCAAACATCAGGGTAAGCAAAAAAGTGATGAAACACTGATGAAAGTGTATGGCAGGACCTCACAGATCAGTGCTGTAGTTTTACTGTGGCCATCAAAAATAAAACGTCTTTGTGACTTTTTTTATTCTAAGATGAAATATGACCCAGAAAGTCTTGACAGTTTTCATGATTTTTACTCTTTCATTAATGTGGCGGTTTGGACATGGTATCTTGGTAATATCATGGTGTTTTGTTAATATGGTAATCTTTTACTTTAATGCTAAACATCTAAGTTCTAACAGTTCTAAGATCAGATAGCATCACTGTATCTTGGTTCTGTCACAGAACTGTGGGATTCTCACTGAAATGTTCTCACATTCACTCATCTACATACAAAGACACACACAGTTCCAGTCACGCCATCCAAATGCTGTTTTACTTGAATTTCATGACAGCCTGTCTCTTGTCAGCAGTGATACAAATTGGAGCAATCAGCCATTGGCAGCGATGTGATGCTAGGCCTCGCAAATTAGCCTCCACAGAGCCAAAGCCCCCCCATGCCATCATTCCCAGCATTCCATGGGGCTGATGTTTACATCGCCATGACAGCGGGCCTTCATTAGCACATTTATCTTAGTTAGGCCAAAATTGGCAATGCTACCGTCACTAGCAAATGTTTCGAATGAAAGCTCATTGGAGCATAAACAATATGATGTCACTCATGATAGTACGATGGCATCCTGGAGGACTGAAAAAGAATAAATAGCCATTAGTGCTCAGGTTTATGTCCCTCCAGGCATTTGTGTTTGCATTTATAGAGCGTTTTCCCACATTTCATAATGAATATGTTGATGTAGCAGTTACATATGTGGTATTGCTCTTGCTGTTAAGGTGCATTGGTTAATTACAGCCTTCATGTGAAATTCACCCACACGTAGATGGTTTACGCACACTGTTGGTCTTTGGTGGACATTTAAAGACCTTCAGTCATGTTTATTGCTTTGAAGTGCTTTGATAGGGCCATCTATTGCTTCTTTGTCAGAATCTTTTAATTGATGTTTGTTTGCGTCAGGTTGCTTTGAGCGATCATACGGCCTCCACATTGACTTATCTTTAACCTTCTAACCTTGGCAAGTGATGTCAAAGGGTGCAGTATAGCTCCAGCTGTAGTTTTAGTTCTGACGACAGATTTGAACCTTTATTACACACTCACAGATGTGATTTTTGCCCAGCAGTTTATTGATAATTACAATTTGATATCAATACTGGTGATGTTATTCATGCTTGTGAATGAAAATTATGAATCGTTTTGGAAAAAAGAACAAAGAAGAGTTTTGTTGGAATAAAAATGCTTAATATTTGTTACCATAGAATATAGGGTTCAATAAAACACAAATAAAAAATTATTATAGCAAAAAACACAGTTGCTCCTTGACTTTTTTATTCCATTAACCAAAGCCGATTACAGTTTCATTGTTTGATAAGTGTTGTGTTTTGAAGATATAGCACAAAGCCATGCTTTCTTCTTCTGCTGTGCTTCATTAATCTGTTGACAGTGATGGAATCGCGTGAGCGAGGTCTAATTTACGCTCCCACTGGGGAATTTTACACGGACGGACGGGAGAGCAGGAGAGAGTGATATGTTTCTCGACCGCCCTCACTTCTCCTGACTGAATTGTTTTCACCTTTACACTCTGCGGGGTAAAATCTTGTGTGAAACACTGGAGGTTGAAGTGATGAAGAGTCATTTTTTGTTAATATGTCATAACATTAACGTGGCGTTTTAAATTGCAGCAGTGTTAGACTGGGTGAAATACACGTTTAATTACTATATTAAAATGATAATGATTTTCACTAATACTTGATGAAATGCTTTAATTTACCATTAAGATACACTGCCAGAGAAATAACACGATTAACTCCAAGCAAATTAGAAACATAGTATATGCTTTTAAATTGAGTCTCAAATTAATTTTTCATTAAAAACTTGTTGCATCCTACAAGTAATTGTAACCAATTATTTCTATTCATCAACACGATTTAACACATCAGATTAAGTGTTGATCATGTGTTTTAACGCATTACTGCTTAACAATATTACTGTGAATATTAATTTCATTGTAACCGTGGTAAAAATTATTCTTAACATAAATCTGAATTTTCTTTCCTGTAATGTTCTTTTGACTTTTTAAATGCTTGTTTTGTACTTTAAGGAAGTCTATAAATGCGTATAGCAGAAATTTGCTGTGCTCAGACCAAGGTTCTTAAACTTTATTAGTTATAACTTGATTATTTACACAATGGCAAGACAATTAACAGGAAGTAGCTGAACGGCATGGCAGTGAAGATGTACTACAGGAGTAACCCGTAAAGCATTATAAAACCATTCAAATGCAATAGAACTGCCGTTATAACACATTAAAGTACAGGCTTGAAATGAAGTGCTGCAGAAACTTGTAAACTAGTTCTTGAGAATGACTTCCTTTCATTTCAAAAGGCCTTCCTGGAAATTAGGGAGAGAACAAGCCTCATTAAGCCTCATGTGCTCTTCTTTGTCATTGTACCACAACTTCTAGTGGCTAGATTCTTGATCTGCTGAACGACCATTCAAATCATCAAATGCCTTTTGGAGACATTTATGGGCTGTCAGTATTGGCAGGGGCTGTCAGTTCTCTTTAAACAGCAGTTTATAACTAAAACTCTTTGTTCCCCAGTGCCTGCCTCGTCTCTGTGAAATCCACAGGATGGTGTTTTTAGCCACTGGAGCATGCAGCTGACAACTATTGTAGAGCAGCCAGATAAGAAGATAAGATGCTTGTTTTTAATGGTTATAAATTGCTCTGGCTGGGATCACTGGGCGCAGGGTTTAGAGATATATGACTTGATAGAAGCTTACTTTAATATCCATCACAGGAACTGGAGTGTTATGTCACGAGCGCTGAATTATAATGCAATGATAGAGACTGGATTCCTTCTCAGCTGTATGGAGCTTTAAGAGCTTGCATCTCAGGATGAGCCTGACGTGCTGCGAGAACGTGTGCAGGTTTCTCACCCACCTGAAGGTTTTGTGGAGATGCATTCAGTTGAGGAAGGAACGTGGCCTGTGCGTTCAAATGGTTCCTTTTATCTGTTTCTCTCCTTTGAGTTAAGTATGAATCGACCTTGAAGAAGGAAATAAAGGGCTGATGGGACATTAAGGCGGTCCTAATATATCACCGGATGTGCTTATAGTGACAGCAGGCAGGTTAGAATAGAACAGAATATTTATTGGCACGCACAGCAGGCCTTGCATTGTCCTAAAGCAGGTAAAGACCTTCTTAAAAATATATTATGTTCCAAATGCATTTACAACATCAATACAATACAGGGTTTTTTGAAGCTAAATAAACTAATGCAGTGAACATCTTACACAGTGTGTACATCTGTGGAGCTTGATACAAATTATACACACTGACAACATGCACAAATAAAACTTTTAATTCAGTGACATCAGCAAGCAGATTATAGCTACAGTTAGGGGTTTGGGTGTAAATTACTATTTGGATGCACTATAAACATGATCATATTTATACAAATTTGTCTTACTGTTTTAAATAGGCGTCATTGGCTCACTTCTGATAACTGTTTATGGGCATTATGTTGCAAACACTTTATTTTGTAACCTCAGAATCATTTCATGTCTTTCAGAGTTTTGTTCCTCTCAAGGTTTTTCTCAGTCATCTAAACATCTCAGAGATTTTCCTCATTGCCTTCGGCTGCTCACTGGAGGCTTTAAGACTGTAAGGAATGATTTTCTGTAAAGCTGCTTTGAAACTTTACAGTACGTATTGTGAAGAGTGTTACACAAATAAAAATGACTTGTACAGAGCCACAGAATGTTATGCAACACAATTGTGAAAGCTCAGCGTGAGCCTGCTGTTGCTGACGCTGGTTATATTAAACTAACCTACAAAATACACAAACTGCTGATGTTGTGGTTCGTGTGAGTTTGTGTCTTTGTATCGGTTTAGACTGTGTCTAAAAGGTTTCTTAAATATGTCACAGGTCACCCAGTGGCTGTGTGTGGACCAAGGTCAAAGTAGCACAGTTGACTTTGTGACCTCTGACCTCTCCATCGCTCCAGGGTGCTGCCAAGTTTGCAGGTTTTTGTGCTGTTCCCGGTACTGTGCCAAAACCCATTCTTTCATCTCGTTCGTCGACAGTCACTGGACCTCTGAAGATGGACTTTGAGTCTCTGAGGATGTGAGTCTGCTCTCTGAACTCTGCAGGTGAGGCAGCGCAGTACTGCATGAAAGAGATCTGGACGGCTGCTGCAGCACAGCCTGGAGAGAAGATCATCTCATGGGCTCAGTTCTCTGAGTTTCCAGACTCAGAGATCTGAGATAACTTTAGCTGATATAACATGAAATCCAACCTGATCCCATTTACTTTCCTGATACAGACAACTTTCGTGAATGATTTGTCAGTGTGTGTCATTCCAAACAAAACGCTGTCATTTTTCTTTCCTCAGAATATAAAAATTTGTTCAGCCCACTTTTCTCAAATCCTCCAATCAACTCCCAAAAGATAAACTCAAACCAATGAACAACCTGCAATAAATGCTGCCGTACTGTGCATGATGTTACAGAAGTAAACTGTATATTAACTGTATATTGTGTATTTCTCAGAGTATCTAAACTAATTAAACAATGTATTTAGTTTTCTTTTATAAACAGCCCACAAACATCATGTTTATTCAAGCAGGCTGTAATGTAATAATTACATCTCTCAGTACCAGAACCTGTGTAGTGATCTTTTGTGAATTGGTATGTAAGTGACACACGTCATGTCAGTATTAACACATATGTTTACTGTAAATGCTTAAATGCTTGGATTTTGTGACAGTGAAGACATGAAACTGCATACATACTGATCAAACCCCGTACAAGGCCAGTCTGGATGTGTGTATGTGTGTGTGTCTGTCTGTGTCTGTGTGTGTTTGTGTCTGTCTGTCTGTCTGCTCATAGTCACTTTAAATTTTGCATGACTTTCCAGGAAATTTCAAACATATTTCAGGAATCTGTCTTTTTTGTTCATTTACGGAAGTAAATCGGATACAGTGTGAGAATTAGTATATTAAAAAGCTTTCTGTAATTCGATTTCATTTAGTTTAGTGTTTCTTGTGTATGGTGTAAGAGGTTAAATGACATTAACTGTCTTTTATTTTTTACACATTTGCGCTATTTAAAGGTGACACCGGTTGAAAGTACCATTTTCCTGGTTCTTCTTTTGTGACTTGCACATGACAGTGTAGAGAACACTTTCATTTCTGCTTTGTTATCGTAAAGCTGGTCTTTTCAGCATGAGAATAATTTTCTCATCTTTCTCTGTACAGTCAGTTGTGTCCGTGTGTGTGTGTGTGTGTGTGTATAAGCGGGATGCAGTAAAAGCTTTGTGCCTTTTAATTCATAGTATCAAATCTAGCGTGCACCATCAAATTACACAATGACGGGATTAAATGTCACTTGTGGCTTAGTGACACCAGCAAGCTTGATTAAACACACAAAAGACACAGTGTCACTCTTACAGCAAGAGACACTATTCAATATTCAGAGTTATATGCAGTAACACTCAAGATGCTCTGATTGGCTGTGAATCTCATGAAACGTCACATTTCACTCCACAGTCAAAGAATACATTTGCATATAGAAAATAAAGTCTGTTTTAGATTCATAAAATGTTGCATTTGGACAGTTTTGTATTTTACAAGCACTATTTTCTACAGGACGAAAATACTGTAATACAAAAATGTTTATACATTAAATCTGCATAAATATTGACAGGCAGGACAACAAAGACTACCAGAACATGCATGATATGATTACATATCGCAATGAAAATTTCCTGTTCACACCCTCTCATTCAGATGTGTGATATGCACCACAAACTCTCCAAACAATTCACAGTCATTACTGATATTGCTGCATTTCAAAAGTTCATCCTCTTGGTTTGCCACAAGAACATTCTCACTTTCTTTCTGCATCTATCTTTAGCTTTGTTTTCTGTTCTCCACCAATCAGCTGCCTGCTTCAGACGGGCTGAAGAACCACCTGACAGGCGTGTTTTGAATAACTGCATGTGGCACTCTTGATAAATGACACAGTAAAGAGGAAGCCTATCAACCAAATAAACTCAGCTCTACTGATAAGGTACAATATGCAAATCCTGCCTGTCAGTTTCTGCCACAGTCTGCAAAGTGTCGGATAAACAAGCCTGATATATAAACCTCTTTACTTCTGCTTCTCTCGCTTAAAGCATAATTCTGCTCGTTACAGTTTCTACTCGAGGGCTGAACAGCTATAACAAATTTCTGTTCCTGATGGAGCCAGTCGGAATTGTGAACCAATTAATGGTCAGGAGAAAGATTAATTTCAGATATGTTTCTATTCCTAACCCTTAAAATGAACCATATCAATAGTGATGCTTGTTTTAGCATCTTGTTTGTTTGTAGTGATGCTTGTTTTTAGTGATGCTTGTTTGTAATTGAACAAGAGCTTAAACAAACTAACTGCTGAACTAGCTTAATTTTGTGAACTTTATAAATGTATAAATGATATGCCATTGTTCAGAACAACAACACAAAGCAGTTTAAAGGCCTTCAGCATTTATAATTAGGGCAGCCATGATATCATGTAACACATTTATATTTGTGTCAAACACGTGTGTGTTTGTTTATCTTTCGCTCGGCTGTGTGTGTGTGTTTTTTACCTCGAGGGGACGCACTTGGCAGGCGGAGTGCAGGGCAGGACGAAGTGTCGGGCTGGTGGCCAACGCCACAAATGCCGGAGACTATGACTGACAATTAAAAAAACACGAGTCGACAGGGTGGGCAGCTGTGACATTAGTGTTGGTGTGTGAGGTTGTGCAGCGAAGGAAAAACACAGTGATGAATGAAGGTGATCACTGAATAACCTGCTTGTTTATTCAGTTTCTTAAAACAGAAGTTTGACTCAAAACCAGCGTGATTCTGTTTAAATACACATTTAGCACTTTCACTTTTTGCCGAGCTTCATTAGAGATGAGACAGAACAGAGCGACTGAATAAGACTCAAAACATTCAAACAAACGCACTGCTAGAAACATGAGCTGCTAACAAGCTACAGTAGGTCATGACTGCGACCATTTCAGATGTTTCTGTTGTTTTTAACCTGAGGGTGAATTTTATTTACCCTGTATGATGACATGAGGGTGAATAAATGTCTGAATGAAAATCTGTTTGTTCTCTCATTAGAGGACAAGCACAAATGTAAATGTATGAAGCATCATTATGTTTGTAATTATCTTTCACTCCTATAATGTACACAAAAGGAAAGCAATCCTGTAAAGATTTAAAGTTAAAAGACCCCCTTTATACATGTGTGTGTGATTTTAGGAACACAAAAGGTTTTCAACAGATCTTAAGATACATTGTAAAGTGAGAAGAATTTGTGAATATCGGGCTTTTCAGTTGTCCAGAAATGTGCAGAGATTTGCGACTGCAGTTTTTGCGTCTGTGTGCTGATGGCTGAACATTTGACAGCAGAATAAATCACACACCAGGTTCTAGAATGTGGCTCTCTTGCTTTTGCTGTATTTCTGTCCCTCTCTCTGTCTTCTCCAGAACTAACACTCTCCAAATGCGAATGGCAGTAAAAATGGGCCTTTTTACTACTTTAGCAGGAACTACAATGACACATGGTTACGCTGGACAATAATCAGATGTTTGGTGATGTAAGTGATGTAGAACTACTACATAAATCATCTGTTGTGACTCAAACACCGTCTTAACAGCTTTTAATTCAGTGGAACTGTGCCATCACACACATGATATACTGTGTTCTTTACATTAAGCCATGCAGACAGAAAGATGAGAAACAAAAATACAGTGGGTAACAGTGGGTTTTTGTGCAGGTTTATTGTTAGCTTGTATGTGATCCTGCAGGTGACACAATGAGTAATATACAAATATATACATGTCTTTTTAATTAGTTTCTCATTATAAATATGTATATATTAATAATAAGAAACTAATTAAAAAGACATGTTTTATGACATATGAGAAACTATTCTTAGTCCTAAATATTTTTAATTAAGTCGCTCATGGCATAATCTCTCACACACACATTTAAACACACACTTCTACATTCTTCAGCCCAGATCTTTATTCAGAAAGCGTATGAGATACTGTAACTTTCTATTCATATATAAACAGAAATGGTGACTCTCTCTCGCCCATCTCTGGCTTGTCGTTCTGCTCTACTTGCTTCGGCTGGGGTGGTGATGGAGATTGGCTCCAGGTTTACACCGTACTGCTGCACAGAGCATAATAACAACACACCTGATATTTCTTCCATTGCTGCTCTTAAGATTGCAATTGATTTAAGTGTGATGTGTAATATTGGTCAATGTTGTAAAGAACAGAATGACAGTGGCAATAAAACATTACAGACATTTGCCTGGCACCCGGGTTATCAGGACTTAAAGGAAACGAGGTGCGATAGAGAATGGGGAGGTTTTGAAGTGACAGAAAGAGGGAGATATATGAAACAGCAATAAGTGAGACAGATACAGGGACAAACTTTTCCAACCTTTGTATGGCTTGCTTTCCTCGGTGCGCACCTGTAGCTGTGTTTTCTGTGGGCAGATAGTGTTGGGTTGTCATTGGTTCTCCAGAAAAAAGTAGAAAACAACAGTTGACATTTTCCATTCCTGGCTGATTCATCACCTGTCTGTATAATAAAGTTGTATTGGGAGATCATGAACCTGCCGCACACACAGTGCTTGAAAACAAACTCAGTGCTAATGATTAACCCATTCTTTAATCCTCTTTAGATTTATCACTGTTTACACAGGACCCGTGGAAAGGCAGACGCCATAAAATGTACACCTGCTCTGCTTCTCCTTATGTTTGTCAGCACGAGTCTAAATCCAATTTTAGTTTGATTATGTTTACATCAATCAAAACATTTGAGAAGGTAAGAGACGCTTCATTAACTGTTTGGGTCACAACTTATGGCCCATTATGATGAAAACTAGTGATGAAAACGGAGTGTTGCTAACTGCGATACATGAAGGAGTATTCACAACTGTAATAGTTTTTTATCAAATTAATTTAATGTAAAAGAGAAAAAAATGTTAGTACACTAAGTCATTTTTAAATTATCACCATTAATAATGATTGAGTTGTTATAGTTTCAGCTACTAGAGGAAGTAAGTGTGGGGTTAAATATTATTCCACAATAGAAACTGATCATTTCAGGTAATAAACCTCAAAGGTGATTTAGATGATATTGGATTTATTTACTATTTCTTCTTATGAGGACATTTGGTACACAGATCTGTAGCTAAACCTGACCCACACACTCCCACCCAAGCTGCCTTCATAGTGATTCCTTCACAAACCGCTGTTTAAAAACTACCAACATGTGTTTCATATTTCTTTCATTCTGTCCCCCCAGCAGAGGAATCACATTTCTGCTTCAACACTGTGGAGTTATTCACCCTCATCATCGTTTACTTTACCTCTCATTAACAGAAACCTGATCCAGCGGTGCGGCGGCCCACAGCTTCCACAGAGGAAACAGGAGTTTATATACGTCCAGCAGAAAACGCTTTTAAACAGACCCCATCATCCAGCCTAAATCATTACAATAACACTGTAGCCATTTAACTGTCAAGATAAGCATCGGAGAGCTCGCATCACCTCAGCAGGGATAATTGCTCGTGTGTGTGAGAAAGTGGGTCATTATGAACGTTTAAAGTGTGTTGAGTGAGTGTGTCCTGACTGGAGTATTTGTCGTCGGTTTTCATACCCCTCAGTTAAGTCTTCATTTCCTGAAATTTACGAAGCACTCATTCTTTTTTTGTTTATTGCCCTTCTGAAATGCCAAACAAATGCAATCAAACACGGGCCTGTAGTGTGCACCATTTCAGTTTCGTTTCAGCATCCTGCAAATTATTTGCACTTATTCATCCCAAGTTTCTTGTACTGTGTAAAAAGCTTTAAGTGAAACTTTCACAGTCCAGTGTGGAAAAGCTTAATGTGAGATTATGGTTGCGATGGCTAACCTTTAACCCTCTTAGATGTAAGCTGTGCTGTAATAGGTTTATTGAACAGCATTGGTGATTGCAGTTGGAGCATCTGCATCTCGGTAGATCACAGCCCATAACTCTCACTCTCCCTTATAACATCACATCTAAAAGAACAGAAAAATGTAATCAAAATCTTTACAAAGGAAGTTTAGGTGAGTCTGTCAGAGAGAGAGAGAGAGAGATTTTTTTTTTTATAAAATTTACAAGAAGTGGGCCATTTATTATTTTAGTTTGTCCTTCATGTTTAATGGTGACCCAATTAGGACAAAGGCAAGTGTGAAATTGTCGCTTTTGTGTGGGTGATTGTTTTGTCTGAGTGTGTAGGTTTTGCTTTATAAATTAAAAGGACTTGACTGGACCATTATCCAGGGGTCTTGAGCTGGGACCAGCGGCCATCTGCAGCTGTGCTCTGTGTGTATCATGTTTATAATCCATCTCAGCTAATAACTGCTATTATAAATGTGACATATATGCCATATATTTCTGGGAGGAACCTAATATTTAATGCAAAACAAAATGTAGTGCAGGATTTATTTTGCCCAAACAGTTTTTTTACCTTTCTTCATTTTAACCTCAGAATCTCTCCCCTAATCTTTGTCTCGGATAATAGCTTCCTCGTGCCCCTCCTCTCCTCCTTCCCTTGTCAGTTTCTCCATCATCTCAGCTGTGGTATCAATCTCACGCCCTTGCTCAGCGTACACGCTCCTCTCCTCACACAACACAGAAGACATCTTTTTTGGGGCTGTGGCAAAACAAATGAGCCGAGAATGTTTGACCTTTACCAGTGCACATCGTGAACATGATATGTGATGTGTGAGTGTCAGAAAGAATGAGGGGGGTGTGAGAGACAGAAATTGAGCAAGAGATACAGGAGAGAGAAAGTCAAGGAAAGGAAATAAGTGGAGATAGAGAGAGAGGATATTTCAAGCCCTTGTTTGTCTGGTGTGCCAAGGATATCTGTATTGATCCAGCAGGGTGTCAATCATGGCACTCAATAGACTATTTATGTACAAAGACCTTTACTTTGAAATAACAGTCGAGCTAAGACCATGAGGGTGAACAGATAACCTCACTGCATAAAATAACTTCTTTATAAGGTAAGGGTGACCTCGTTCTCTCACATCCCTTCAGCGCAAACAGCAGCTCTTAGGTCATACACTTCCCAACATCACGAACCTTCAGACAGGCCTTACTAAATCAAACATGCCAGTACATCACTCACTCTAGCCAATCAGAACAGAGGACGTGTATTTATAAAAATCTAGATACACTCAGAAGACAAAATTTAAAAAAAAATTAAAACTTTTTAAAAAATGATCATGTCCGGTTTGATCGCAATAGCGAGACGTACAGTACAAGAACATACAGATTTGAGATCTACAGTGGAGGTTTTTTACCAGAAGATTTTCAGTGTATCGTGATTTCCTCCGCAGATCTATTTTTGTGGAATCTACATTTGGAATATAGTGGCTGAGTTTAATGAAGTAATGGTTTTTTTTGATAACTTGATAACTCCAGTCTCCATTCCTTCAGAATTTTTATTTTTGACTACATCACTTCTGTTTGTATTTCATTATAAATGCTACAGGTGTGTTTAATATGTTTGCTTTCACAACAGTGATAACTCATATGTGTTTGAATGAATTATGAGTGTAACATTATGCTTTTACACATTAAGACAGTCCTCCAGCGCACCACAGATCTACAGCTCTGGGTGAAATGGGTCATTCAGATGTTCTGTTGACAAATGCCTTGTTGATAGCTGCCACCCAGCTGCGATGCCACCCCAGCCTCTCTTATCTAATGGGACCATCTGTCTTCTGTCGATGATGTCACTTCCTGGAATCTGACTGAGGCAGAGGAGAGCTGATAGATAGATGGCTTGATAGAGAGAGACAGTAAGAGAGAGGGATGAGGAGATTATACGTTCCTAACAAAAACCTCAAAGCTCAGTATATACACTCTTAAAAAAAGTGTGCCTGACTGGAAGTAAATTGTAAAATACGTTTGTTTTGTGGCCCAGTAGAGCCATTCTAAACTATTGGATGACCACAGAAACACAATATCTGTTTTTAAAGATCTTCGTTTGAAACTAAAGGCAACAAAGAATAATCATGAAATAATGTTTTATTCATCGCTGTATTCTTATTCCAAGCGTACCATTAGCACAGTAATAACTGCACCAATCACTGGTGTTTTTCTGAAGTAAAATGCATGACTTGTCAGGCTACAAATGGGTTGAATTCTATTTATCAAGTGCATCCGGTGACCAAATGACACGCCTACAATTTAAGACATTTGAAAGGAATGGAAATGTTTTTTATCCATCATAGACATGAATTACAGACACATTGAGAGCAATAACTGATGGTCAAACAGCACGTACAACATGTGTCTGAGTGACTGTGATTTGAGAAGTATAATGACACAGGCTTTCAGTTATACTTGTATAGCTGTGTGTGTGGAAACAGACAGTAAAGTTTTACCCCCTTAAATACTCACTTAACACTGAATCACTGAGATCTCTGTGATTGGTCCATTACTTCACTGTACATGGAGTTTGTTCCTCTATGATACTCAGGCAGTGAACAGGGAATACTGCTGCGGCTGACACCTGCTGTTAACACTCTCGCTCTGAGTGTGTGTCTGTGTCTATATATATTTATACGTGTGTGTGTGTGTGTGTGTGTGTGTGAGTCACTCTGGGCTAATCAGAGTTTTATCTGTCTCCCACCGCCAGCTGCTCCAATCTGGTCTTCAGTCTGCCGATTATAAAATTGTAAAAATGTGAAACATACACTCACATTACCAAATGTCACAAGGAGATCGGAAAGAGGAAAATAATGAAATAAAGCGCATTTCCCCGAAGTGGGTAAAAACTCTTTGTCTGATGACATTTCCTTCTCAGGAAGAAAATTGAAATGGAAGAATTTTAATTTTGTGTGATTTTAATAAGCGTGCATCCGAATTGTAATTAATACACACTGCTGTGTTCCTCAGGGCTGCTGGCTCACACTGGCTGAGCAAGCTGGCCAAGAAATTCCATTTGGAAGTGTAAAGATGATTGTTATGAGAGTCCAACACGCCTTTATTTCAATCTCCTCTTCTTCCTTTCCTCCATTTCCCCTTCATTTCCTCTCTCCTCATCATTTCTGTCTCATTCCCTGTTATTCACGGACAGTGAAACCTCCGTGTTAGGGTGGAAGTCTCTGCAGAAGATGAGTGACCCACATAAGAACTTTACTCCGAAGTAAATTCACAAAACTATCCAAACACCGTTTAGTAGGTTTCTTTAGGATAAAGTTCAGGAATATGCAGGAAAAACCCAACAATGTCACTACACAGAGTGAAGCCACATTAAAACATATATGAGTGTCATTGCATTAGATAACAATATCAAAAACTGTGACAATATGTGCTGTTTTTTTTATGAATAACGTAAACTAACGTAAACTTTTTAACACGTAAACTTTTTAAGATGTTTATTGATAAAACAATGGATGCACTGTTTAAAAGGAACAGGTCTGGATTCTTTCTGATGATGGAATATTATTGGAATATAGTGATGTTTAATGTAATGAATGACACGTGGTTACTCTGCTAGGACTCCTGTGTAAAACTGACTTTGCAGTTGGTTAAAAGTGATGCAAAATGTCTCACAAAAGTTACTGAGAAAAGGTCTTGCCTGATTTATTTGCAAATGCCACTGGTTTGATATTTTCTTTTCTAATGCAGTGACATTCAGGCACTTTTGAGTGTGGTTTGAAAGTTTCCACTGGGTTCATGGCAGGTGTGTACACACATTCATTTTACTCTACTGGTGATAAATTTAGGCTCTTAAATAAGGGAGCTTGTGCCCACAGTTAGTCATTGGCATAATACATGCCCAAACAATGTCCATATATGGGCTTCCACAATTCATCAGTCTAAAAATTACAGACCTGTGCTGTTTATAGACAGCTTATAGACAACATGTAATCAGCTGTAATATTATGCAGAACCTCAGGGTCTCTTATAATGTACCTTGATCTATAGTACCATGTACATTATTTTGTTACTAAAAACTTTTGTAGGATCACTTTCAATTTCTAATACTGATTTATTTTAAAAGATTTTATGCTATCCGATTCCATATTTACACGACCAGCAGGAGTCTGTGATATTTTTTGATGAGTTTAACCTATATTTGTTCTAAATTTAGAAAAATGACACATATAAACGTGTGGATGAATCATGATTTCTCAGTGTGAATGTCTGCTTTCTGCTTTTACGCACCAGTCTGTGTGTACACATGATTTGTAAACGAGGCTCAATGATATGGAGGTCCTGAAACAGCTCTGGCAGTTTCTCAGCTCTCACTGAACCCCATGGGCTTGATTTTGTCACCTTCAGGAGCACAGGAGCACAGCAGGCACCAGCCCTTGTGACATCATGCTTCTGCTAATGTGTTCCTGTAATATACACTTCTAACTTCCTCTAGATTGACTCATTCTCACCTCAGCTGAAGGAGAACTAGCAGCAATACTCAATATTTACTCATCTCCATGTTGTTGTTTTTTCCAGTGAAATAGAAGAGAAATTATTATGTCTTATACAACAGCTGGTAATAGTGACACATTAAAATAAGTAGAACATGATTGAACTAGATCTCCTCCAGGAAATCTGCTTCCTTTTTGTGCTACGATTCTAAACAGGTTTAAAGGTTTAATTGAGTGCCATTGGTTCCCTCAAAGCGAATACATATTGTGCACCTGTTTGAATATGTGGGACAGAGAATGTTTTAGGAAATAATGGCCTACTGTAATATCAGTGTGTTCCTCACACAGAGTACACAATTTTGCTACTGTTTTCTGTAATATTTCAGGACTGGGCGAC
Organism: Chromobotia macracanthus; assembly: GCA_036877525.1. Taxonomy (NCBI): domain Eukaryota; kingdom Metazoa; phylum Chordata; class Actinopteri; order Cypriniformes; family Botiidae; genus Chromobotia; species Chromobotia macracanthus. Next base: position 2,116,776 of record JAZGTH010000001.1, read on the forward strand.
CAGATGTAATAATTGTAGAATCAGATCGTTGGGCACTAATCAGAATTTCTGTGATGTTAAGGCCATTTCTAATTTCCTTTATATTCAATCTCACTCGCTTCATTTCAAATGGGATGGTGTCATTCTGTTTTGGATGCTGCTTTGTTGTCCCGGTAACCTTGTATGTGAGTTGTAATGAGACTGTGATGTAAACCAATCTCTTGGCAGTGCCACACAGACCAATGGTGAACATTTATCACTCTCTGGCCTGCTCTGTCCAATCCTGCGCCGGCCCAGATTGTGCCTAAAGATAGCAAGAATGTTAGGAACCCTAGAGATCGTCCCTCTCTCACTCTCTCATTCACACACTCTCTCACACACACACAGTCACACACACAGCGAGAGTTAGATAGGCCAGGTTGCCAGCCAGTATGGGGTGGAGGAGAGGAGGCCACTGAGCATGCTCGGACTGTCATCTGGCCTCAGCCAGCCAGCTTTAGTTATCAGCACACATGCGAACCAGTTTATTTGTGCACATGCTAGACATGTTTTCTGCAGTATCCCCTGTATTTTCAGTATACCCCGTATTTTCAGTATATACTCCGTATTTTCAGTATACCCCGTATCCACAGCGTTCTCTTGAAACACAATTAGCTGAGAACGGCAACAGCTAAGAAGAGGCTGCATACAACTCAGATATTTCAGGTGCATTTAGATATTTTTAAGTGCCACTTAGATTTTTTATTGTTTATTGCTGGTACAGAAACTGCTGATTTGTTTTGGTTGATATTAATAAGTGTCATATTTTAATGACATTCATTGACTGTACATTTCTGAAGTCTTTCAACACACGTACACGACTGAGAGATGTGATTCTAAGAAACAAAGCTTTGACACTTCAGGTTTTAATTTCTCGTTTCTTCAGATTGCTGTGAGTGGAGTCATACTCTTCAGCCACAGCAGTGAAAAACCTTTAAATGTTGAAACTGAAGGAGCGATGCAAGAATCCTTGTCTCACTCTGTATTCTTATCTTGTTTCTAGTTAAAGTATCTCAATATTCTTAGATCACAAGATGATTTTTCCCTGCAGAAGCAAAATTGAATTAGACATTGAGGCTCATTCTTAAAGAATTGATCTTGAATGTAACAATTTTATCATGTTTCATTATTAAGTGAGAAAATGCACCAGTCTCATAAGTCTCATACAGGTTTGCTTTTCTAGTATAATTTGGTTACATTTATGCATTGACAGATGCTTTAATCCTAAGTGACAGACAATGCATTTAAGGTATACATTTTATTAGTATGTGCATTCCTTTCGAACCTGTGAAAATTAAACCCATGACCTTGATAATACCATTGTTCTGCCAGCTGTACTGGAAAACTAGACAGACATACTGATTGAAAAAGTATTTTTTAACATGCAACAAATCAACAACACACTTTACACACATTACTGTGTCAACAAATACAAACCAGCATTTTAAAGTCTACCTATAACCGTCATTGTATCGGCGGTCCCAAACAGTCACAAGTCATTTTCTGAGGTAAACTCTCATCTCAGGTGAAGACACTGTGCAATTTAAAAACTCACCATGATCTTTCTGACATCTGGAGGATCAACAAGACACTTCTGTTAGTTCACGCAACACAAAGCGGCTTGGTCCTGTTTCATCTGATATCTGAAGAACACTTGAATTAGATGCACTGTATTGTGATGTATTGAGAGAAAACTCAATTTCTGATTCACCTGCTCACAAAGGAACTGCTCAGATACGTCAATACCTTCATATGTGTGATTTCCTGGGTTGACCTTGAGGACTTCTCTTTATTCTGAAAGTATTTTCAAGAAACAGTCACCATTAACTGTGTTTTAATTCAGGACAAGAACTGATCAACAGTAGAGCTTAATTAGCTCAATAGGGACAACATGCTTAATTAATACATTGAATAATACTTCCATCCATACACAGTTGAAAGGCTTTGTGTTCATTCTTTACGTAACCTAAAGTATCACAGACTTGAGCTTGTGTGTGTTATTAACACCAAGAATGAAGATGCACATCTGCAGTGCAGAACATTAAAGGGATACATTCAATCTGAAAATCAAAGCTCAGCTCTTATGGATTCTAATTTATTGCAGTGAAAGAGCAAATCTTAATGGCTAATTTAATATCCATGGATGTCACTGTTTCCTCCCTGTTTTCTCTGGCCCGGCTGTGTTGCCACTGGATCTATAGGTTACCCACAATGCACCAACACCCTAAATACTGTCTGGTAATCTCTGAATTTTGAACTTTTAGAAATGCGAATATGCTGCTGTTATAGTATTTCTATAAAACATCAGGTTTATGCATCAAAATGTTTATTTATACTCACTGGCAAGAAAATGAAAAGGATTGTTTGGAGATAAAGTTAGGCAGTGCTCGGTGAGGGATTAAGAGGTACTTCACTAACTGTAGTCATGTTTTAATCACAGATATTGAGTTAGACGAATGATAGATTGGACCAGATTAAAATCTTCTCCTTACTTCTGTGTCTTTAATTTTCTTTACGTTTATGTATCTATTAATATGTCAGTGCTGGAAAAAGAGATGATAATAATTTCCAACAACTTCACAGTTTTTTTCTGCCTTTCATTTTTTGACCTATTATAATATATTATAATATATGTAGTAATATTATTTCTCTCTCAAACACACTTGAACCCTCACAGAAATGTCCCACTATGTTCATCAGATAAGCGTGTTTCCCGTGTTGATCTCTAGATGGCGCTGTTTACCGCAACTCAACACCCGATTACCCTCTGGTGTCTCAGTGAAGGAGATTGAAATGTACTCCATCTATCTTCAGTTATTCAGTCTAATAAACCCTTATTCCAGAACAGATTAAAAGATTTTAGATGTGTACCTTTTGAAAAGCTTACAGATTTGTTATTCTTTATCAAACCCTTAACAAAAGATAATAAATAATGACCATCTAATGACATTGCATGATAAACCGCTTTAGATCAGGAAATATAATGGTGAACTCCAGTGGACCAGTTGTTCATTACTAATGTATGTACTCCTTTTTTAGGTTTAAAGGGTACATTTGTTAGATGGTAAAGGGCACACTAAAGCATAAAGTATCTTGCATCTGTGTCACAAGCCAGGAAGCAAATCAATAAAAAATACTGAATCAATAAAAGTACTGACAGTTTAAGAAAAACACTTGTAACAGGGTAAATGGTGCAGTAATAGGGTTTCTAATGAAGTTTTCCCTAACAACAAGTGCAGATGCAGGTTTTTCTTCATCTGACACACAGTGTTTACTGTTTAAATGTTTATTTTATTTCTTTTAGTCTTTTATTTATGGCACAACATTTCCAGCTTGTGTGGGATCACTCACATGATCTTCATCTCTTAATGAGCTCAAGCGTGCGCGCAGCATCCTTCATCTCGCTCCGTCTCAGGCATCTTGAGTGACGTTCATTCTAACCAATCACACTATTCCTCCGCCCTCCTCCGCGACGTTAACGAAGAGACGGGCCAATCAGCGGCGAGGGGGCGTTCCCCCGCGGCACCCTCAGAGCGGGCGCTGGAGGTTGAGTGTCGGGCGGAGCGGAGCGCGAGCAGAAGCATCCCGACAGCCAGCGCGTGCGCTCAGGTGCGCGCGGACACCGGACACCGGACACCGGACACCGGACGCGTCTGTGAGGACGTTTCCACGTCTGAACTCGACTTTGCTTCTGTTAACGGGAGAGTTACCGGTGATGTTTGATGAACAGGTGCGTCTCCTCCGGTAATGCGGAATGACCGCGCGGGACCGTTCGCGCGCGCTTCCCGCGGATCACCCGGTTCATCCGCAGCCCGCGAGCGCACGAGAAAGTTCGAGCGGTTCCCGTCACGTCAGCATGTCGCACGAACATCCCGCTCAGCTCTGGACGCTCCCGTGAATAAAACACTGGAGACGTAACCGGCGTCCGCTCGCAGCGCGGGTCTCTTCATACGCGCTCCGCCGTTTCTTCACTGAGGCACGGGAAACGGGAGCAGATTCTCCCCGTATGAGCTCCGAGTGAAGCGGTGAGAGAAACACCCGAGCGGGTCCTGAAGCAAACAGCCGGATTTAAAACGCGTCTGCTGCTTGATTCGACATGCAGTAATGATTTAGATTAACTCTGAACAGAAGATGCGCTTCACAGAAGAGTCTCCATTCACATCACTGTGAGATTATTGAGATGTGATGTGTGTGTGAGTGTGTGTGTGTGTGTGTGTGTGTGTGTGTGTGTGTGAGTGTGTGTGTGAGTGTGTGTGTGTGTGTGTGTGTGTGTGTGTGTGTGTGTGAGTGTGTGTGAGTGTGTGTGTGTGTGTGTGTGTGTGTGTGTGTGTGTAGAGTGTGTGTGTGTGTAGTGTGTGTGTGTGTCATTGTGTGTGTGTGTGTGTGTGTGTGTGTGTGTGTGTGTGTGTGTGTGTGTGTGTGTGTGTGTGTGTGTGTGTGTGTGTGTGTGTAGTGAGTGTGTGTGTGTGTGTGTGTGTAGTGAGTGTGTAGTGTGTGTGTGAGTGTGTGTGTGTGTGAGTGTATGTGTGTGAGTGTGAGTGTGTGTGTGTGAGTGTGTGTGTGAGTGTGTGTGTGTGTGTGTGTGTGTGTGTGTGTGTGTGAGTGTGTGTGTGTGTGTGTGTGTGTGTGTGTGTGTGTGTGTGTGTGTGTGTGAGTGTGTGTGTGTGTGTGTGTGTGTGTGTGTGCAGTGAAATGAGTACAGTGGAGATCAAACAGTGGTGGTTATAACGCATTGAAAAATTATTACTAGAATGCAACGCACATTTTTATTCTCTCCTTTATTCACAGGCATCTTTATGAGCACATTATACACTAGTAATTCTAAATGAGTTTCTTAAATAATTGTTATATTTCTGTTGATTATGGGTTATGTGTAGCCTGTTTTGCTGCTTCTCTTGTTTGACTTGAGCTTGAGAGTTGTTGTGCATATCCTAAAATACATTGTAACATATTGTAACGTTGTATTTGTAGGGTCGTGTTTGGCTGCTGTTGATCTACAAATGTAAGGCTCTGTCGCCTCTGACAACACCATATGGAGACAACTGTTTGAATTAAAGCAGTGGGAACACGCGTGAACTGCTGTCATGGATTTAAAGGATTTTTTCTTGTTGGCAACATTAGTTGCATGTTTCTGGTTAGATCCAACCATAGCCCAAGAGCTCATTTATCCCATTCGAGAAGAGCTACAGGAGAACGTTCTCATTGGAAACATACCAAAGGACTTGAACATCTCCCATATGAACTCTGCTACTGGGGTAAGCAGTAATCTCGTTTACCGGCTCGTGTCGAAAGCAGGGGACAACCCGCTATTAAGAGTCATGAGCAACACCGGAGAAATCTTTACCACCTCAAACCGCATAGACAGGGAAAAACTCTGCCCTGGCCCCTCCTTTGAAGATAGCGAGTGTTCTTTTGAAATCGAGGTGGTCATATTACCCAATGATTATTTCAGATTAATCAAAATAAAGATCATTGTGAAAGACACCAATGACAACGCTCCTATGTTCCCATCCCCCGTGATCAACATTTCCATTCCTGAAAACACGCTGATCAACAGCCGCTTCGCCATCCCCTCAGCGACAGATCCGGATACCGGACCCAACAGCGTCCACAAATATGAGTTGTTGAATGGGCAGAGCGCTTTTGGTCTGGACATCGTGGAGACGCAAGAGGGGGAGAAGTGGCCTCAGCTCATAGTACAGCAGAATTTAGACAGAGAGCAGAAAGATACATATGTGATGAAGGTGAAAGTGGAGGATGGGGGGAGCCCACAGAAATCCAGCACTGCCATTCTACAGGTGACCGTCACGGATGTTAATGACAACCGGCCTGTCTTCAAAGAGAGCCAGATTGAGGTCCACATACCTGAAAACTCTCCCATCGGGACATCAGTAGTTCAGCTGCAAGCCACTGATGCTGATGTGGGGGCCAATGCGGAAATTAAATACATGTTTGGGGCCCAAGTGTCTCCAGCCACACGGAGGCTTTTTGCTCTGAACTCCACCACTGGACTCATAACAGTTCAAAGGTCATTGGACAGAGAGGAGACCGCCATTCATAAACTGACAGTGCTGGCCAGCGATGGAAGTTCAAGTCCAGCCAGAGCAACCATAACGATCAATGTGACGGATGTTAATGACAACGCTCCAAACATTGACCTGAGATACATCATCAGTCCAACTAATGGTACCGTAATGCTTTCTGAAAAAGATCCAATTAACACCAAGATTGCTCTTATTACTGTATCTGACAAAGACACAGATGTCAACGGCAAGGTGATTTGCTTTATTGAAAAAGATGTTCCATTTCACCTCAAAGCTGTTTATGACAACCAATATTTGCTGGAAACATCCGCCCTGCTCGATTATGAGGGAACCAAGGAGTATATCTTCAAGATTGTGGCCTCTGACTCTGGAAAGCCTAGCTTAAACCAGACTGCCCTCGTTAGAGTTAGACTGGAGGATGAGAATGATAATCCACCCATTTTCACCCAGCCTGTCATCGAACTGGCAGTCATGGAGAACAACCAACGTGACATGTTCCTCACAACCATCAGCGCCACAGATGAGGACAGTGGGAGAAACGCTGAGATTGTCTACCAGCTTGGACCCAACGCTTCCTTCTTCGATCTTGACCGCAAAACAGGGGTGCTAACTGCATCGAGAGTGTTTGATAGAGAGGAACAAGAGCGATTCCTCTTTACAGTAACTGCTAGAGACAATGGCACAAGGGCTCTGCAGAGTCAAGCTGCAGTCATTGTTACCATATTGGATGAGAATGACAATAGCCCCAAGTTTACACACAACCACTTCCAGTTCTTTGTGTCTGAGAATCTGCCCAAATATAGTACAGTAGGAGTAATCACCGTCACAGACGCAGATGCTGGTGAGAACGCTGTAGTGAGACTTTCGATACTCAATGATAACGAGAACTTCATCCTAGACCCAGATTCAGGAGTCATAAAGTCCAATGTTTCCTTTGACAGAGAGCAGCAAAGCTCCTATACCTTTGATGTCAGAGCTGTGGACAATGGAAGCCCTCCATGCTCATCAGCTGCTAAGGTGACCATCAATGTCATAGACGTCAATGATAACACCCCCATTGTCATCTACCCACCATCAAACACGTCCTTCAAACTGGTGCCCCTGTCTGCAATTCCAGGGTCAGTCGTGGCAGAGGTGTTTGCAGTAGATGGTGACACTGGAATGAACGCAGAACTTAAGTACACCATCGTGAGCGGCAACAACAGAGGTCTTTTCAGAATCGACCCTGTAACAGGAAACATCACACTGGAGGAGAAACCAACAATCGCAGACATTGGCCTACACAGGCTAGTGGTCAACATCAGTGACCTCGGCTATCCAAAGTCCCTGCACACCCTGGTGCTTGTTTTCCTTTACGTCAATGACACGGTTGGAAATTCCTCGTACATACATGACCTCATTCGACGTACAATGGAGACGCCGCTGGACAGAAACATTGGCGAGAGCAGCGAGACGTATCAGAATGTGGACAACCTAAAAACCATCATTGCCATCATTACAGGTGCCATGGTGGTGATTGTCGTTATTTTCATCACGGTTCTGGTGCGCTGCCGGCATGCCTCGCAGTTCAAGGCAGCACAGAGAAAGAAACAGGGCACCGAGTGGATGTCTCCCAACCAGGAAAACAAACAAAACAAGAAGAAGAAACGCAAAAAGAGGAAGTCGCCAAAGAGCTCCCTCTTGAACTTTGTCACCATTGAAGAGAACAAACCAGATGACCCCGCCCATGAACCCATAAATGGAACAATTAGCCTCCCTGCAGAGCTCGAGGAACCCGGAATCGGACGCTTTGACTGGAATGCCACCCCTACCACCACCTTTAAACCCAGCAGCCCAGACTTGGCCCGGCACTACAAATCTGCTTCACCCCAGTCAGCCTTCCACCTGAAAGCCGACACTCCGGTGTCTGTGAAGAAGCACCATGTCATACAGGAGCTGCCATTGGACAACACCTTTGTTGGGGGCTGTGACACGCTTTCCAAGCGTTCCTCCACCAGCTCTGATCACTTCAGTGCCTCTGAATGCAGTTCACAAGGAGGCTTCAAGTCAAAGGGGGCACCTTTGCACACCAGACAGGTAAAAGAACACTTTTACTGGTCTATAAGTACTGCTTACAACTGCCCTGCTCAATACTGAAGTGCCTGTTATAGCTGACCTGCTGAGTGATATATTTGTGATGCACTATGTAGAAATAGAATTAAAACATGTCCCACCTCCCATAGATGTTTTCACATAATGACCAAAAAACAAGTGTATGTGTATTATATAGAACTAGCAGACCCAAGCAAATTGCTAATGTCATCATCTTATCACATGCATTTCTATGTCTGTTATTTTTGTTTTTTCTTTTCTGAATTTATAAGTCTCTACTTGAAACAAATGCTGCATAAGCAGTTGGTTTAATGGGTGAGATCTGAAAAGAATCCAACCTCTCTTTTAATTCCTGACGAGGCTAGATTCAGTTTATTTTCAGTGCTCTGTTGTGGTTCAAAGATGCAATGCTCTGAGAAGTTGTGAAAGAAACATTTTTTTCTTGCCTGTCTACTTCGATCACCATTTTCCTGTTTGGCATCTAAACTCCTCTGAGGCACATAAGATAAATGGAAAAACTCATCTGACTGTGGATATTATCAAACAAACCATCATTTGTATGAGCAGCCACTCAAAGTCAGTTTGAAATTCAGAGTTTGAAGCTTGTTCTTATTATACTGGATGAATATCAGCCTTCTCTACGATACTGCGGCCATATTCATTTTGCACTGCAATTAATCTACTAATAGTGGCATGCATGCCCAGCAGAAACATGGTTTCTTAGTTTTCAGCATTTTGGTGAAGCTGAATAAATCCAATGGTGTCCACATACTACAAAAAATTGTCTCAGACCATTAAGTGAACAGTATCCAGTCTAGTCTGATATGTGTACTATTACAACAGCAGAGGGGAGGAACCAAATCCAGTGTCTCATAGAGGAGGAACAGATGAGGGAGGGTGGGCAGGAGGGAGGGGAATGTTACCTTTAGGTGGCACTGTTGTTCTGTATGGTATAATCTGGCTGTGGTCCAACATGCAGTGTGTGTCTATAATGTATGGGGGAGGATGTGGGGGAGCAGTCTCTCTCTCTCTCTCTCTCTCTCTCTCTCTCTCTCTCTCTCACTCCCTTGTTCTCTCTCACTTTCTCTATTGCTCGCTCTTTTCCTATCTCTCTTTCTGTTACTCGCTCACTTTTAGTCTCTCTGTTTCTATGCCTTTCTTTGCCCTTTTGTCTGTGTGTGTGTGTGTGTGTGTGAGTGTGTGTGAGGGTCTCAGTAAACAGCTCATGTCTAATGATGGACAGAATACACAACAGATTGAGGATGGCTGTGTAAGATAAGGTCTAACCATTACAGAACATAAACACACATACACATATATACATATCATATACCTATCATTTACAACCATTGTTCCTGGCTGTACCGAAAGGGAGGTGTTTATAAATTTTAGCTAACATTCGTTTGTCCCATAAAAATGTACACAAACACACACACGTTTACCTAGCTATTGTATCTAAGTGAGGATAATTTATTTTATTTATAAATTTTTTTACAGTGGAGGACATCCCCACGTCCCCAGAGGAGGTTTTGTCAGATTCAGGATGTTTTTTCTGCAGACAGTCCCTAAAGTATAGCTGAGTAAACACACACGACTATGTATATTCTAGATTATGTGTTTGGAGGATTGTTTATAATTTTCTTATCCAAACAAAAGCTTGTCTAATACTAATTTCCGGTGGGAGGACATCCTGGCTGCAGACATGCATCAAAACAGAGCACATGAGATATGACCCATATTAATGTTACAGTACGACTCGGCGTATTCCTCTGCCAAAAAATGAGAATCTGGGTGTGTTGGATTAAAGAGGCTTTTCAAGAGATCTTTTCTTTTATTTGCAAGGACTCCTGGGGTATCAGAGGCAATTCATTACATCCTGTTTCCGTTGCCCTGTCTCAGACATGCATAGCAGGGAGTGAGAAAAAGGAAGTACATACTTATTGTGTTACAACAGATTATGCAGTAAACTGCAGTTCTTATAGAGTGACCTCTGTCCTATTTGGAAAGCATGCTGTGGTGCTGTACATGTCTTTACTATGACTCAGTGACCCAGAACAACAGTAGCCACTGTAGGCGCGGGGACAGATGCCTGTCAGCTCTGTACATGCAGTGTACCACACTGTGAAAGGCAGTGTTATTGAAATCCAGACCCTTTTGTTTGACCAGGGCTGCCCTCTGTGTCTCCATCTCCAGCCTGTAAAGGCCACTGACAGTTTCCTCTGCAGAGCTCGTAGATGCAGGGCAGCTTCCAAGCAGAGTTAGTTAGCAAAACTAGAGGCACATCAGTGGGGAACTTATTATAGTACCCAAAACCTCCGCTGACAGCCACAGGGCAATTAACACTTGGCCTTTCTGTTCAACCAGTCAACTGAAGCAATGCAAACAACAGCGAACAAATGCAAAGTTACCTAATAGTCAGGACATAGCAACTGTTAGCAGTTGCATTTCACATGGCGTCAGTGCAGAGAGTAGAAAAGCAGCCAGCCATGTACAATGATGATTTTAGGAGCAAGCAGAAGTCTCCACCAAACAATTTCATCAGCAGACAGTAACAGCTACTGCCGACCAGCATCTGCCTTTCAGAAAACCATTTACAATGACGTAAAAAAACGTCACTTGATTATATTCATTAATGTTCCCCACTTTTTAGGTCATTTATACGCCTCTGCTGATATGATATGTATCACAGGGAAGTTTCCTCTTTCTGTGTGATTTCTGCGTGACACTCGCTAATATTACACACAAATTGCTCAGCATCTGTAGAACCCTGTGATGAACAGCATTTATTGCAAAATAATCCAAGAAGACCATTTGTTTCTCATTTATGGTTTTTTATTGCATGTGGCAAACACACACGCAGTTCAATAGCTTCCCAGGATGGAGGCGCATTAAAAAGTCTATTACGAGTGCATGAAACATTTAGGTTATTGATTAAGCATGCATGCGTAGTGTGCAAGTCTCTCCACTCTGCAGGAAAACTCTTCAACAAGCCTGATTAATAAACTCAGTCGAAGAAATGAAAGCAGGAAGCAACTGCTCATAGCTGACTGCAAAGCAGAATGATACAGGCGTTTATGAAGCTGCTAAAAGCATTTGTGTTTCATACTGCATGTTTTCTCTGCTTTACTTTGTATGCAAGTATTCATATGTAAGGAGTGTAGAAGCATGTAGTCAAATATTTTAATAATTTCCTGTGCTGATTTAGGGGGGGAAGAGTTTAGAGCACTGCAGTTTCATTGTAATAAACACATGCTCAAGGGGTGGATGTGTATACAACTCTTTGTCTGTATACAACTAAATTCAATCATGGACAATGATTTCACATAAAATCATCATATACACTCTGGTCAGATTTTTATGTAGGGGGAACCTAACTGAGTTAAGTTAGTTAAATTGAATCTCTTGTGATTAACCGCTAGCTAGCAGGAGCATGTCGTGTTGGCAGGTGGAAGAGGGAACTTGTCACTACACTAGCATTTGCAATGCAATTGCTTTCTGATCAAAACAACACTCAAGATCATTTTTAATTATATTAGCTTGTACTCAGCCTTAGCAAATGCTTTTCGGTGAAACGGTAATGAGAAACTGATGTAAATACACATAAAATAAAATTAAACAGTTATTTTTTCTTTTTCTCATCTTTTGCTTTAAAAAAGGGATAACAAAACATTTTATTTCCTATGTTTAGTTCTTTGTCCAGTCCCATGCAAAGCAAAGCATACTGGGAACTGAAAATCCCTTTTCAATTCTTCTTTCACGCCACAAAAATCATTCATGTGGTCTTATTGTATTTAATGACTGAACACATATACTTTTTAAAAAATATTGTATTGTATAAACTTTTAATACAATTACAATTCTAATTTTAATTATTACATTTTTAATGAATCTTTTTTGACACTCGTCATTGTGGCAATCCACATAACTCTGTGGGTGAGTGTTCATAATTTATGCTTTAGATGAGCAGCACATGAGATTTAGAAGTCTTATCAGATCTGAAATCTAGATTCTAACAAAGTCTGATCTGTATGGATGGGCACACTGGTGAGTCTGGAGCAGAATACCGGACTTGAGCTCAGAAGTAGGTGATAATCAGATACGATTATTCGGAGTGATGTGCTTATTTTGAAGTGCACTGCCTGGATTAGGAAGCAATCAGGCACGAGAGATTCTGTGGAACTGTTTTTAGAGAGCAGATGATTGTGTTGCATGCACTGTTTCCCTTAATCTGGCAATACAGAGCACAGTCAGGTCTTTCCCACTCTCACATAATAGAAGAAATCCGTACGCATAGTCCTTCCTGGCAGCGCTAACAACGGGCTAAGACAAAACAAGAATGGAACAAAAGTGTCTAGTTGCTGACTTGAAACACAACATTGTATCTAAAGAGATTATGCATGCACAGGGCCTGCTTTTGCAAAAATCTCCGCCATATGTGCGCTAGACAAAGGTTACCAGCGAGGGCATGGAGCGAATAATATGTGAGATGAAGAGTTTATGTGTTCAAACCCCTCTCTAGTGGCTTTATGCTTCAATGAATGGACATCCTTATGCAAACAGAAGTGGCTCGAGACAGTACAAGTGAAGATGGTAATAGACTCTGCATTGTGATGGTGAGGGGCCGAGGGGGAGTAGTTCTTTCTCCACAGCTTCATTTACCACATTAATGAGGGATTAGCATGGACGGGGCTCCCAGGACCAGGGCCTGAAGTTTGAGAAGATTAATGAACCGTGACATTATTGCACCTGAGGGGGATGTCTGTTGCAATATCTGGCGCATTGAGTTGACGTAGGAGCTCCGTTGGGCCCAAGAAAAAGATTTAGCCTGTGCGCAACAACCGTGGCCATGTGCCGCATCATGTTGTCTTGCATAAAGAGCCTCTGCGATTGTTGGGCTCCTCTTTAAATAGTTTACTAAGAGACTAGACTAAATAATATGTAAATCACCAAGAATTGCATTAGATGCTGCAGCATAATAGAATGTTTTTCCACCTTCAATACAGCAAGTTCACACAGTGCTTCGATACCACAGAGAAACCAGGTACAAAAGTCAAGTACCGAGTGTTAACACTGACAACCAAGCTGTTTTCTTTGGAAAGGTTTCTTATTTTCCAAATTCATTTTGTACACAACCCTCTCTGAATTCAAGGGTCAGCCTGCTCATTTCAATACAATCAACAGGGACTTAAAACCTGAAACTGAATGTTTCTTAGTTCTTAAATAACTCGTTTTACCTCCAGTGCAGATCCCTGTCGTGAATAAGCAGGTTCGTTTATTTAACTGGCCTTCGACTACACAAATTTTGGAAACCTTAATTTTTTGTCCTTGTAAGGCTGAAGCGGAACTCATGCAGTCTGAAGTTCTTTACTGCTATAGCAGTTGTTGGGGCCAGACTGTTGAGGTTTTCCATTTGGCACTGATGGAAGACTGGTGCTTTTGTTAGGCAGGCTGTGCAGTATGAAACGCTGCCTCAGGATGTCCATTGCAAAGCTTGTGTGAAACTCCACAATATAGAGAATAAACTGTAAGTTAAGCTGGAAGGAAGGTGCTTCACATGGGCGAGCTGGCAGAACTTTTTAGCAGGCTCACAACTTTTATAGATTCACACAGACATACAGAAGATGTCAGTGGAGGAACTCCAAGCAAGAACTTTCTGTCTTTCTCTCTCCTACATGGACAATGTACTGAGATGTGTCTCATTACTATATGAAAGCTAACAGTCAATGAGGGGGAGTTTTTATTTATTCATTAGCAAAAACTATTAACAGGCCATTGGCAAATTACCAGGATTTTCCAGATATTCGCAGATTTGTTATTGTAATTTCTTATTTTCTCCATCATTCATCACACAATAATTCACATAAATTACAGTAAATATGACAAAGTTAACCTACACTATCCCCAAAGCATATTTGGACACTTAAGCCATTTAAAATGCTGTGAATTATTTCAATATTCCACAAAATATTAAACCAAGTTGCATCTGCAATCATATAAGTAATGCAAAATCTTTCCTCCGAACTATAATTTTTGATGTCATATTTAGTGCATATATGACCTCAAGTTTACACACAACATTACATTAACTAAAGCTACCATTTTAAAACTAAGCTCCTTAATAAAGCTACTTGGTTTGATATTTCGTCATCTAACGCAAAGACCTTCATATATTCATACATTTACTTCATATATTGTCTTGAAAATACTGCAGTCTGGATATTTGATTTTGTTTAGCTGTGCTGTTTACTCTCTTCATTCTGATGGCAGATTATTTGCGAGTCAGATTCATTCCTCATCATTTCATCTCATAAAGCAAAATGACTGATAAAAGATGACTCCAAGATCCACTCTGTGATGTCTGACAGGCTAGATAAAAACACAGCTTATTTTTATTTCTGTACTGTAATCTAGCGCCCTCTTTATTTGGATTAGCTTTGCATGATTCCAAAATATTCTTAAAAATCTTAACTATTATACCCCGTCATTCTCTCATATACGTAGCAGTGTTGAATAACAACAAAAACAGGAACACAGAAAGATGCGTTTGTGTAATGACTACACAACACATTAAATGGCTAAAGTAGATACGGTGGAAGAAAATGTTTCTTGACTTGTTTGTGCTGTTCTGGACACTGTGTTTCTTTGAACCCACAGTTTTTAAACTGTCTTAATGTCACCTGAGGTGCAGCAAAGGATCGTGGGATAATGTGCAGCGATTCATCTTTACATAAGTCATTTTTGGGACAAAAGACACCTTACATCAACACCACCTTATGCTCTTAAAATAAAGGTTTCATTTAGAACCAAGAGGGTTTTTGAGTTAGATTTTACTGGAGAACCTGTTTAACTACTTAAAGGACTTTTTAATTCTCATGTTCTTTAGAAATACATCTATTGTATGTACTAGTGCTTTAGAAACCAAAACACAGTCTGAAGAACCTATAATCAAACTTTTATAGCCATATATAGTCAAAAATAATTGATGCTAAATTTAAAGAACCCTTGCAGAACCTTTATTTTTATGAGTGAACACTACTCTGCACCGTCCCACTGTGCTGCTTCTCTGTGGTGATGACATCATCATGACACGACCGTCCCTGCGGGTTGCGGAAGGCACCTGTCAGGTTTCAGCACCTCCCCTCTCTTCAGATTAATGACTTTGATTACCGTAATCTGTAGTGAAGTTCTCCTGCTCCACCCCTTCACTGCACTCCCCATAATTTATAATGTACATAAAAGATGTTTTATGTAAATGGACCTCCTGGTAATCTTGCTTAATGTGCTGTGTTATTCTGTAATGGACTGTTATGAATTTTTTCTGTATATTTTCCCCCGCTTGTTATAATGTATTTCCCAACTTCAGTCTGTACTCAGATCAAGTTATCTTTGATGATTATTACTATTATTATTTATTCTTTGTTTTTCTTTTCTGCTGCACATTGTTTGAACAGTGATATTTTATCTTTATAATTTCATAATAAATGTTGAAAAGTGTTTCTCTTCCTTGTTTTACATGCACATCCTATCAGAGGTTTTACTGCAGAATAAAAAATAATACACTATTCACTTTAGGTGTAGATGTAGTTATAGTTTAACATCAATCTATAATAACTGACAGAATCTTCTGATGCTGCTGATTCTGAAGCTGCTGTCTAGTGTACATACTCTACAAGTGACTGTGTGGTTCCAAAGATTTACCGTAGAAGTTCAGATGATGCGTTTAAACTTAACATGTTCCATGGACCTGAAAATGGAAGGATATTAAGGTGTGAAGTCGGTATCCCTGTGAAAAGCAGTAGCTTACAAAAGCTCATAACTTACATTTGTTGCCTCTAGCTTTAGAGCGTTAGCAACGTAACTGTTTAAAATCTTTCTGTAAGATATGAAAGGATGGAGCAGACCCTGCAGGTTTGTGCTAGACTTGGAATTTTAAGGTTTTCAAAATACAAGGAGAGAATGAGTTTAAAAGTGAATCACAGTCAGCTGACAGGGAATGTGAAGTATAAGACGGGGAGAGCAGAAGAACATTTTACACGAAGAATTTTACATTTAGTTTTTATCTAAATGTTGCAGATGGAGCTTTGTGCACCTGTATGTTGAAGAACACTGTTTTTATATCCTTCTGAACTTTGTGGATTTGAGAAATGGACAAAAGGTGGATACACTAAATGGCTAGAGCAATGTGGACCTTCTCTTCTAATTGGTTTGGCTCTTCCAGTGAAGAAAAATGTTATGCTGTGGCATACAGTGCCATTCTAAAGAATGATGTGTTTATCCATCATTGTTATAGTTTGGTTAGACCCTTTTCTGCTACAACATGACAAAACCCCATACACAGAGCCCAGACCTGAACCCCACTGAAGACTTTTTGGATGAACACAGATTGTGTGTGTGACCTCACCAATGCTCTTGTGTCTGAACAGAACAAATCCCTGCAGTCAACAGCTAGTAGAAAAGTACTTCCCAGAGGAGTGAAGGAAGTTATGGAGGACCAGCTACCTTCTGAGGGTTTGAAATTCCAGCACATGTTAGTCTCGTGTTTACACTTGTTTACATACTTTTGTCCATGAAGTGTAATTAAAAGCACAAAACAGCTGTAAACAGTTAGAAATGTACAAGCAGCACTTTAAGCATACTTAACTTTTCTAAACAACATGCAAACCAATGTGATTAGCGATTCACCCACCTGCTGATAATTCACCTGACACTTTCAGTACTCTTCTATAAAGACGTCCACATTACTGCCTGAGCTTTCTCTCTCCAGGCCTCTTTTATTTTTGATTGGTTTATAGTTCACAACAGTGTAAAATCTCTTTAATAATATAAGCAGCAAAACAGATTAGAGCTGAATGTGTCCTGATGCTCCACAGAGCAGGTGTTTGGTTGCGAGATGTTGTGTAAACCCATGCTGAGTAAACGAGTGTGAATCAAAGTGCTGAGCAAACACATCCACGGCTTAAACTCCTTCTTTAATCCCTTCATCTTTTGAAGCATGGCCTCCGTCGCCGTGCTGATGACTGATGAGCTTGCGCTGCGGTTGAATTCTGAAAGATGGAGAAATACGTAAACAAACACTTTGATGGGAAGTGTTGGGATAATCCTGTCAGCACAGTCCGGAATGCTGGACTGCGCCAGTGACCACTCGGCTCCTAACATCCTGTTTAAGCATGAAATACATCAGTGAGGAGGTGTAAATATTTACAGCATTATCTGTTCAGGGTTAGTTCCCTGCTCTGTTTATTGCTACAGGATGTGTATGAAGCAACTGTTGTTTTGACAGGCAGCTGAGAGATGGCGGGACATTACTACAACAGCACCAGTGCCCATTGCATTTAGATGATGTGCGCTATACTTCAGTCTGTTTCTGTTATTAATTTTTTTTTACGTAAGGTTTACAAAGTGTGAAAAGTGTAGTACTAAATATAAGTACATAATACTGTGGTATTTTTCCACAAGCTACCATCCAAAATGCCACATAATAAATCACACAGTTAAAAATGGGCCTTAATTTGGCACATTTATGTGCTACTGGAAATGGTTAAAGTGGGGGAAAAAATCACAGAATTACAATAAACACAATTACAGTCTCTTAATTGATCAATGGTGACATGTCTGTGCCCACTCCTAACACATACAGTGACGCCCAAAAGTTTTGCACACTTCAATGTGTATCCATTTATTTAATTAGATAACAAAATATCAAGTGGCATCTGCACACGCTGCTGGAGCGTATGCTAATGCACTTTCCTTGGCTTTTAATTACTTTATACTTTTAACAAAGTGTTGCCAAGTTCATTTTCAGTGGATTTACGAATGTTTGCTTGTTTTATCTTTAAAGAAATGTCACAGTGCAAAGACATTCAGACAGTAGTAAGTGTCCAAATACATTTTATGGTGAAAGTATAATGTATATCTATACATATCTATACATATTGCTGATATATACATGCACATTCACACATTACATTCACAGCCTGTGGGAGCCAGAACGAGAGAGAGCAATTGAACAGTGCTGTGCTAGAGAAAGAAATGTGCTCAGCACTCCTAGACCACATTTTTAAGACATAAAATCAGCTCTTCACACTGACTTTGCAGTCTGTGATTTTTACGACAGCAGGCGCGGTATTAGTCGCCCCAATCTGTATATCTATCTCTTGCTTTGTCTTGGCCGAGGCAAATCGATGTTCGTAAAGCGCAGTAAAAATGACAATAAAACTCAATCTCAACTTTCAGTCTCAATCCTTTTTTTATTGCACCGCATTGACAAGCCTCACGACCGGGCCGGGAGAGGTAATGCACTGAAGTGGGCCGCTAACGCTGCCAGTGCAGGGAAAATAACCCGGCTGATTGCTGCGACTCTTGATTGCACGACGCCGGACGACAGGCAAACGCTGCAGAGCACGAGGCTGATTTACTTCCTGAAGGGATGCGATGGTGGAACAGGTGCTAGAGTGTAAATATACATGGAGATCGCCTTTTGATTGTAATGACACAGCGGGTGCCAAAAGCTGCAGGCCTGCCACGTTCCTCTTTTTCCTCTTTCTCTGATTGTCTGAGCCACTGTTTACTGACCGCCTGCCGCTGGACATTCAGTTTTTATTTCCTGTGCCTAAGAGGACCGGCACGCTGTGTTGATGAGGAATTTTATAATTAAGCATGGGGTCCAACTTTTTAAAAAATTGTGATTGCCAAAACTGTAAATGTAGGAACAGTGTTGGGGAAGGTGCTTCAAAACTAGCTTGGCAAACGACAAGCAACTTACTAATTAAAACAGTTCAGCTGGAGTCAAGCTACTCGTTTGAAAAGGTTAGTTACACTACAAACCACTAACAGATAATAACTAACTACACTGAAAGTATTTAGGAGGGCAGTATCATTTCAGAGCTATTCTTGGATGTTGTTTAATCAAAGCTACATTTTTCTGGCACAAAAACAAAGGGGTGTTTAAATGAATGAACTCAGTTTGGTTGGCAGCTGGTAGCATTAAACCTGAACAGATCAGTTTGCACAGAATACAACTAGAAAAACAGAATATACACTAATTTACACAGTAGCGTTGAACAATTACGGTATTTCAAAAAAGCATTTCAAAGTACTTCAAAAGACTTCTTTTATCAATCAGTTATACTGTATACATAAACCCACTCAAACCAACCAATTTACTAGAAAGAATCACAGGTTCAGATGCTGCATCAGAGGAAGGAGTGTTGAGGAGAGCGTTTGATCATTGACTCCAGTCATTCAGCTGTGATGCTGCACTGATACTTGCTGGAAAACAGTAGCTTGCTGCTGAAAAAAGCAATTTTATTTTGATAAAAACAGCTGCTGTCACGTTACTGAAAAACGCCAGTTGTCAGTAGTGTTGCTATGTTTAGCTGGTTATTTCTCAACAATTTGAAATTGAGCTTGAAACGAAAATCACATAAATTCAGCTTCTAAAACAGGCGGTTATTGAAGCTCAAGCGTGCCTGTGTGACAACTAATGAGTTGTTGTCGAGTCTGTTCGATGTATGGATTGTGGATGAGTATTGATCCAGCCAGGGCTTTATCCAGCCAGCTGAGTGGAAAGACGGAACCTTGGCGCTCTTGTTGGGATTTTTAGTGTTTGCTTGAACAATGTGAGAACACATAAGAGCTATGATCAATCTGTCAGCGAATAAGCTGTCACAGAGGTGCCGTACCGAGGGATATTTAACGCAAACATAAAACACAGCTGTCTGCTGTTTTATCATCAAGGGAATATGAAACGCCAGGGTTTTAAAAACACGCTGACCGCTGACACGAGTCTCGTTCCTCATGAGTCTCGAGGCTCACCCCGTATGCATAGCTTTGTCTGCGTTGCAGAAAAATAATAATGCAGGGAAATGTCGCCTTATCATGGCTCATGTTATATGCAGAAGTGCAGAACATTTGTGCTCCTTATTTAGATGATGCGATTCCATTCGGCAGAGGAGCTGAATTAGCAGAGGAGGGTCAAATTGTTTTCCTGCTATCTCACTCCAGACACAGACGCCAGGCCATCGCTCTCCCCCGGCACCTCCTCCCCCTCAAGCCGATAATGCGCCTGATAAAGAACACAGACACCTGGATTTATTTCCTCCCCATCACTTGCTTTATTTATTTATTTTCATGTCGTTTCGTTTACGTACCCTTACGTGCTTTTTCGATTTCACCTCACCATCTGCACACAGTCGCGCTCAGTCGCTCCGAAGCCAAAAATACCAGTAATACTGTAGTTTCTCATTTCAGTTTTTCCCTTGGCTTTTTAACACACTAATGTTCTGGACAGATGGCAGCTCGCTGTGGTTAATACGGTTCCCATTAAGTCATGTTTTCGTAGTAAAGATAAGGGCTGTGCTCTGCATTCACAAGGACTAATTTGGTTGCTTGGCTATAGTAATGATGGCTAAATCTGCAGGTGCATTCGTTTAATAAACATGCAGTGCTACATGTGATAGAACCGGGTGCTATGACCAAAATCATACATGACAGTATACATACATATCATATATACTTACTTTTCATATATATATATATATATATATATATATATATATATATAATATACATAATATAAACATAATATCCTGATTGGTAATATAGCTGCTATACAGACCTGCACATATATAAATTGAACGGCATATTCAGCTAGCCATGATGTTGCCAAGCAACCATAAACAAATGCTTAAACTGCCTTGCCTTGCGTCTCAATACACTTAATAACAGACTCTTTGTATACATCTTAGTTTTGCACATAGCTCTCTCTACCTTAACATAACTCGTCTGCTGAATTTGATATTGATTATTAACATAAATCATTGTTTACTGTTTTCCCTCTTACAAATAAAGGCTCCAACAAGGTTCTCTTTGGGCTACAGCCATATGATTCAGTAAAGAACGTTTAATATCCACAGATGTGCACAAAAGGTTCTTGTTAGTGGAAAAAGTTTCCTCAGACTATCAAAAGATAAAGTTCTTTTAAGAACCTTTGTCTGAAAAGTTTTTTAGGAAACCAAAATGGTTCTTCTGTGGCATTGCTGCAAATAACCCTTTACAGCACCTTTATTTTTAAGAGTGTACAGATGTATGAAATTAAAAAATTCTGACTTTCAAAGTTGGAAAGAAGCACACAATTAATCAACGATTATTAAGAATTACTCCTTTATTTAGTATTTTTATCCTTCCTGCTCTGGAAACAGGAAATGACTTCTCTTGTAAGTTGCTTGACTGTTGAGCAAGATGATGTGTAATGCTGAAGTAACCCACTCTTGACCCACTCCATCTCAACACACACACACCGCCTTAAGCTGTAGAACAGGCAGACCTCACATGACCCCATTTTTTTAATCATTTCTCACTCTGCTGAAGGGTGAGCCAGCATTTCCTATACATCCGCCCCCCAAATCTCACCTGCCGGCTGTGCAATGACTTCCTATCCACAAGCCTTCAATGAAGCTACATGTGTCCCCAGGACTTCTCATCTCAGACCGCCTCACAGAAGCGTTAAAAGGTCAAGTCTAAGGTGACGTGTGACCCACCTGACTTCAACAAATGACCCCTTCTTCTCTAAGCCCGAAACCTTCTTGCCTCCCCACCCCAAACAACATCAGCCTTGTTTCTAATACTCAAGGTGATGGACCTCTGAGGCCCTCTGGTCTGAAAAATACCCACAGCTCTTTAGAGGAAGCTGGTATACAGGGGAGATAGTGAATGCAACATGGTGTGCAAGTCTGCAGTGTCTCAAATATCAAAGAGCACCTTTCATCCTGCATTCATCTCACACTCACGCCACTGAAAGTGACCTGTGTCACAGTTCTCCTCTCTGACAAACAACAGTATTATACTGGACTGCCCTGCAATGACAACATTCATTTTTAAATGAGGCTGTTGGAGAACAAAAAGTGCTTTCGGTTCTTACAGAATAATGGATGAATATGAAAAACGGCCCTCATTCAGAGGATCTGTAACAGATCATTGAGGAAAAAAACATGCCGGCTTTGAATCGATTAGCATTCCGTCCCATGTGCCATAATGACCTGATGGTCAATAATAATTATGGGCTCCAATCAGTAATGCAGGGATTTGAATGAAAAAATTGTTATGGATCTGCTTAAAATAATCACCTTAAAGGTCAGTCGGTGCCCAAAAAGGATTGTTTATTTCAGCACAGCTGGTTCGGAAAGGCTGGAATGTCTGAGATTGATTGGATTATGTCTTCGGGATTTGTATGCATGCCTGCGTACAGGACTGAACCGGTATTAATTCTTGTACAGAATGCCACCCTGCAGCTAGCGCAGCGTTGGTGGGTTTGATGGCGTGTAAACAGTCTGTCTCTGGGTTTTTATTAAACTCTTCCGTATAGAAAGCATAGCTCTCTCTTCCTGCTTTATATTTTCATTTCAAGGCTCCCCTTCACTCATTGCTGACAGAATCAAAATGAAGCTGGCAAAATTACTCTCAGCTCTGAACCATGTCACATCAAGTTCTGTCAGAGGAGTTCTTTGGTTTCTGTAGGGCTTGTAAACTGCATTAGGGCTCTTGGAGCTGATAAATGCTTGAAAATCTTGCTTAGAATGTCAGAAATTGAGTACAAGCTGATTCATATTTGTGCTTTTCCAATAAAATGTACTATTCATGACTTGAGACCTGAGGGCCTAGTTAAAAGAAAAAAACACAAACCATCCTATGTGTAAGATTTTGGCAATATATTCTGAATAATACATTTGAAATGTTCCTCACTGCTATAGGCCACTAATCAAAATCAAAAGCTTCACACACCACATTTGATTTGAATGTGAGCATGAATGAGATTTGAAAGCTGAAGCGACTCAGATTTCAGCCTGTTTCTCACACAAAGCTAATGGACGACTTCAGAGGGTTTGGAATATAGCAGAATATATGCAGGACTGAAAAACGCTTCCACTGAGCCACTAATATTGTTTCCCTTTGAAATGTGAGCACTTAGCATTTTCCCACCCCTGCATCAAATTGCCAACTGTACTTGTTGTTGCAGTAAATCTGCATGAAATGAAATTTGGTCCCTTAAGACTAATACTTGGTGACCCACCTAAGATAGGAGAAAATCAAATCAGAAGCGATTTGGCAAATGGGGCAGATAAATTTACCACCATTCCTTATTTGTGTGATAATGCCACGTGAGTCTGTATTTAATTTTCCAATTCTTGATCCCTAGTGCCTGCCGCCTTTGATTTTCACAGAACAGTCGCCTTGAAGAGCCGCTAATATCATATACAAACAATCAATCTCATGCAGTCCTGAGCAGCCCTAATGGAAAAGACAGAATATTAACCTGCTGCTACGGTGCCACAGTGATCTAGCTCTGCTAATTTATGTGTGTTTGTGAGCTAGCAAGCTCCTGCAAATCTAGTAATGGTGCTCTCATCATCATGTGTACATGCGTAATCACGTGTGTTCATCAAATAACTTGACATACGCACATGCGAGTATGCAGTAGTGGCTGTAACTCATAGATAATGCATTAACATACTGGCTAAGGTTTTCACTATATGTGTGTGAGAAATCTTGTCTTTCTGTCCATGTGAGGACCGAATGCCCACAAACATGCCCAAAACATAATCTGTGGTGTGAATAAGGAAAGTGGGTGTTGCTAGGATGCTAAAATGTTCAGGTGAATCCTAGGATAGCTTTAGCAAAACCAGTTTGTTGGCTTTGTCAAGCCTACATAATTAGTTTAATTTAAGGACAGAAGTCAGTGGGAGGTCTCCACCGTGCTTCAAAACATGATGTGTGTGTGTTTGAAGCTGAGCTAGATGCTGGTCTGTCACCATGCTGGGATGGAAAACACTTCTGTCTGAGCTTTTCCTCAGCATGGACCCAGACTACAAACTACACCGCCAGCAGCTGTCGTATTGATTGGTAAACAGATAAAGTCTGTCGTTACTTAAATTTGTGGTTGCCTGTTTGTGTTTGTTTGATGTAAACTGAAGTATATTTCTCTCCCCTCATGGTTCTCCTGATATTCTGGCTCAGTCTGAGAGAAACAGCACCTCGGCTTGGCTGTCTTATCAGCGCTCTTCAGTAGAGCAGGACTCCCACTGCCTCACATTCAACTCTCTGTTTCTTCTCCTCAACTCAGTCTCTTCTGTTTTCTGCCATACCCAGAGGAAAACTTCACTGCTCAGATGTTACTCTTTCATAGCTCCGGAGACACTGAAAGTCATAATTTACCCACTCTTTAATTTTAAAGAACAGAAAAGTTGGATTTTTGAAGAACATCTGGCCCCTCATTTTCCTGAGGCTACAGAGCTCCAAAACGACATAATATTCATCTTTAATTTATTGTATCTCTCTGTCTGTCTATCAGACTATCAGAGAGAGAAAGAGAGAAAAATGTAAGTCTGCAGATAGCTCATAAGACATGCAATAACTTTAAGTGACCAAACAGACACTGTCATGAATTATTGTTAAATGAATAATGATTACACTTGATTTTAATGTGTTATGTCTTCTTATAGAGTGCAGAGCTGTAAAACTCTAGAGTTTTCTTCCCAGAAGAACAATCTGAGAAGCAGGTGACTTTGCAGGTTCTCCATTTGCTTCCCATTTCATCTCACTGATGTCTAGGAGAAACAATTGAGCAAATGAAGCGATCTCATTTGTGATTCCTCTGTCCTGTGCATGACAAGAGCTCGCTGTGTTTCAGCTCTCGTGTTCTGTGGGTCACGTCTTTTCTATTGCGCACAGTTTGCGATTGGACTCTCGTGGGCTGAGCTCACTAAATGGCTGCTGGGTGGACAGACAATTTTTACTCTGAACCTCAGGAGGGAAGGAAACACAGATGGTCAGCAAGGGGAGGAGACATGAGAAGGGGCAGAATGAGGTGAGGAAAAGCTGGAACTTAAAAAATGGAAATCGAGTGAATTCATGAGGGATGAAACATATAAGGAAAGAAATATTATCAAGGCACAAAGCCTCGTCGGTGAGTCCCCGGTGCACACTCTCCTGAGACAAAGCCTCTACAGAGTGAAATTGCTGTCCTCAATAATGTGCTAACTGCTGTGGTCTACCTGAGCAATGACACACAGGCTACAGAGCCCTCTGCACGCAGCCTGGGTAGATTTTACACATAATTTATAGTCATTTTGTTTGAATTTAAGCAAGAACCGGGTCATGTTTAGAGTCAAGCTTCTTGCTATGCTATGATTCTTTAACAGACATGCATATTGAGCCAATCAGAATCACGTGACACGCTGTGTGCGCATCTCTCTTCCCTCATTGCTCACATGATTTAAAATCCTCCCTAGGTTGTCATTCTTTACTTTTTGCTCAAAAATCAAAACAACTGTTTCAATGGGGACACAGGGATGAGAGTGCAGTGAAGTGCATTCAGTTCCAGTACTGAGAAAAAATACACAGAATTTATATTAAAACCCAAATCCACAAAAGTCTATAAATCCAGGCAAAATTGAAAATCCTGTACAAAATTCATTATTTAGCAAATCCCCAAAGCATACGATCATAGCACAAATAACAGAAAGCAGTCAGGAAGCTTATAAACAGTAATACCAAACTACACGATGAGTGTGTCCAGCACTAAGACCTCCTGGTATGAAGGCAATCACGTCTAATGATCTAGAACAAATTCAAGTGAACTTTAGAGAAACCAAGCAAATACTTCATGACTATAACACTTGCTTCTTGTTATACATTGAATCATCAGTTTGAAAAAAAGGAAACAGACGTTTATGAATTAATTTACTTCTTTTACTCGCTCCATTACACCGAACAGCACGCACAGGATTGTGGGATATCAGAGGCAGTGAAGGATCCATTTATGCTGCTTTCAAGAACCAATCACGTAGTGCCAGATATTGTTGTTACACACACAATAGATGCAGACATGCCTCGATGCCTTGCTTCTTCTGTATACTGCCTGCGCAGACAGAATTGTTCAGGTTAAGACACAGCCAATAAATCAAGTCAGCTGTGTTTGAATTGGAATTCCAGCCTACTGCATGCTGCACACTATATACTGTATACTTCCTACTACAGTTTACAAATATTATGTGAAAGTTCTGCAGTACATTAAACTCAATTCAGTGAGTCCAGCTGTCTTGGAAATAGGGTTATTTTTACAGGTTTTTTTAACCAGTATATTTCCTCATTTTTTTGAATGTGTTACTGGAATAGGCTTTTGGGCACCTTTCTCATACAGATACTAGAAAGAATAAAATTGACTTTTGATGTAGTGGAGGCATTCGGTTATCATCTCAAATATAAATATGCCTCTTTTCCATTTTTATCCAGTTTTATTTAAAAATGTCTTAACCTAGGTGAGTCCAATCAAATATAATGGACCAAACAAAAGATGTTTAAGACTATATATCTAACAGCATCAAACAATAAAGGTGATGAACAAACATCAGGTCATCAGACAGCATATTTACACCATAGAATTCACCAGCGTAAACATTGTAAAACCAGCTTCAGGATGTGACGATTGTTGTCATCGTGTTTCCTTTTGGCACGACCGGCCCTGTTACCCAGTTTAGCAGCGTATTATCTTACCAGTACCACTCCTCCTAACATGAAACACAAGCTTTGGCAGAATATTTGGGTCAGGCATTAGAGCTGCACCTGACGTGTGTACTAACACGCTTCGCCTTCTCTCCTCTCTGGGACTCCTCTGCTGTTTGCATGAATAAACGAGTGGAACAGAAAGAGCACTAGAGGAACAGACCCGTGGGTTCCAAGCGTTTGATCCCTATCGAAGCACATTTTATAGATATCAGAGTCTGACGTCTGCTGGGATTCCACAACTCAATGACTCTATTCCAAACAGCAAAAAAACAGGAGCAGGAAAACGTTCTCGACGCATCTTTCATCCGCCCCTCAGGAGGGCTGGGATGGGTTTGTGGTTTACATAAGCTTAAGAGAGTCACACTTGCTGCCTGTTTTGATATTGATGAGCTGAAATCTTTGTACGCAATTTTTTCTGCGTCTCAGCTGGGCCTCTGGGAGAAAAGTTATCATTAGAGTGCCAGCACTCTGTTGATATTTCAAAAACATTCTGGTTTGCATTCATTCTAAAAGCCTAAACATATGCAATTAATTCAGCCCAAACTGCTTAACATACAGGCTTTATATAGATTAGATCATTTCAGCATTATGTATGCTAACTGCCCCAGGCCAGTGTTAGCTTTGAAGTCACCGTTATGCTAATGTACTGCTACAAATGACAAAATTTGCTGTTGACAGATATACGTATGCATTTAAAATGAACAGCCTTTCAAGGAATATGGACCAAAATGTTTGATGACTCATACAGCACTCACCCATTTGTCCAATCAAATTCGCTCAAGAATTAAAACATCCCTCCCCCTAAAACACTTACTTCTGATTAACAAAGGGAAAACAAACAGCTCCCTTTTAAATAAAACAATCTCAGAATGGAGGCGAATTTTATTAGCATTGTGCTGAGACACACTGCCTGTCGTTTTCACCCTCATCATAATTCCTCAAATGAAAACTACTCGTGAGGCGTGTCTGTCATCTTCCACCTCACCAGAAAACCAGAAGAGGAAAATGGTCTCTCTTTCTCCAGCAGGCTGTCTGAACCACAGTGGCATTAGCCACACGCTCATGCTAACCCACCTCCAGTCATAAATAATTCTTGTGTTGCTGCGATACCCTGTATGATTCAACACAATCCGCAACACTTTGTAATATGTGACAATAAGCATGTATGAGCTTTAAAAGTTTGTTACTGATTTCTTTCTTTTGTTTTCTCCTAGCGTACAGTCATATTTACACTTAGTGCTCAGTCCAAACGAATAGACTCTGGCGTGTCCCATTGCAATTACTCTCAATTCATAATTAATGCGCAGCGGTCTGGGAGCTAATTTAGGCTTGCACGTTGACTTGTGTGCTGCGTGTGGCTGTCAGTCCCCATCACAGTAAACAACGTTGGTGAACGAGAGCGCTCGGCATGTTAGCGCATTAGCAGGGCCCGTGGGAGCTGTTCTTTGTGGCATGCTGTTGTTCCTTTGTAGCATGAGGCACAAAAACAGCCAAAGGAGTGGCGAGAACAGATGCAGGTTGTTTGCACTTTCTGAGTTGTTGGTTTTATAACCTGCAAGTGATATGCAACGCTGCCATAGGTGCATAATGAATGCAAGGCTCATGCAGATTTTAGTTCTGCTGTCCAGTGCTTATTATAAAACATGTAATCTCAGCTGTCACATTTTAAATTATTCTGAATGATTTTATACCATCATACAGTTTGCAAACCTGTGACTGCAATTTAATTCTATGTTAATGTTGCTTTGCAACAAAAACAACAATCATCTGTAGGTGCTGTGCAATGATTCTGATAATACCTCTGTGATGAGGTCATAACTGTGCTATATTGTGAATAAACCATAGTTTCGTATTGGCAGGATTACAACCACTAATCACTGTCATTTCTTAATATCAAAGAGCCACTTATGGCCATTACACACTCTGAACACAGTTAAGGGGGTTTTTACACCGAGCTGAACAACATTCTGTAACCATGGTCACAGATAAAGGATGGCATCTTGTAGCTTATTGCTTTAATACTGTATAGAATTACCTCTCATTGTTCCTAATGAGTCTATGGGTACTTGTAGCATTGCTGCTGTTGTTAGTGAGAAACGTGTGTGTTCCTCTCTACACACATAATGAGATATACAGACAGGCATCAAGTCATTTTCTAACCTTATGTTAGACGTGTGGGTGTGTACACCAGCATGCACAGATGTTCTATTAGCTGCACATCAAGGTAGCTAATTGCTGCCGCGTGTAACTAGACACTGAAGTTTTGATATATCGCTAAGCATTCTTCATAAATTATGCAGCTTTCTCTCTCCATGCAAAATTAGCTCCTGCAAATGTTTTGGTGAAAGCTAAAAGTGCCTTCCGCTCAGAGGGGCTGTTGTAATTGTTGCAGAGTTTTTGACACCCTAAAGATGGCTGTGATCGTATAATGTTGAGCGAGATAAATGCGAGAGGAAATACAAATACACAAGGAGGGGGGATGCCGGGTATGGCTTTGTTGCACATTTTCACCCCATTAGTATGAACATGGAAATTTTGGAGAGAATATAAATGACATTCATGCCTACATTTTTTAAAAACTAAAGCAGTGAGTGCTGTTCAGATATGATGGAGGCACCAAAATATCTCGCACAAAGTCCAAGAAAAATGAACATAATTCTCTTTAATTCTCTAAAAGAAACACTCATGTCTCAGTTTAACTTAAGTAAATCACCTTATTTAAAAGACATTTTCTTCCCCTGAAAAGTAAAAACCCTGATTAAGAAACTGATTTTGTTTCTGCACGTGGGAGTGTGTGAAACCAGCGCTACAGAAGATTAGAAAGATGACTAGACGGGTGAATGTGAGACAGACAGATATTCTCATTAGTGAAACTCGGATTAGACAGCATCACAATGGAGAAGGTAACAGAGATGTCCAGGTCACTACACACAAACCCAGGCACACACACTCCCTCTTTCTAATGCACCCAACCACAGATATCATTATCTAGAGTTGGAGATGATGGTGTCATCGATTGTGACTGAGTTCGGGAGCATTTCATTTGCTTCGGGCTACGTGTTCTTTCTCTCTCTCTTTCTGCACTCACGCTCATCATGCACAGCCACCAGGGAGAATTAACCGCGCACACGGGGCATCGGGAGGGGAGGGCACTTTAGTGATTTCAGGCAAACCTCACACAATGAACAGCTGCTCCACTTTGGCCGCCTCGATAAACAGTCACGGGTCCAATGGCAGCTAGAGGGTCTTATGATCTCTCATGCCCCCAACCCTCCAGCCAAGAGGAGCCCACGTCTCAGTCAGGGCTCCTGTTGGAAATGAGGCCACGAGCGGCTGTTCGGAGACCATTTGGAGGAATTTATGTCTTTTGGATGTTTCAGCTGACCTTAATAATAGCAGATGAGTCACTGCAATGTTGTTCGGTTAGATCCCAAAGCACTCGTAGTGAAATAATAACATTGAAAGTGAAACGTTAGCATGCAGTCTGGGCTCTTTAATGTGAGAACACAGCACACGGTCAATTCTGAGCAAATGCACTCAATTAGCATGCTGCTGTTGAGCGACTGGCAGGACCGCTACCTCTCGTATCGCTAATCTTAATGAAGACCAAGTTTTATCAGATCACTTGTGTATGTTCCTCACTGTCCTGTGGCTTCATTTGAGCGATTACTCCCAAAATGAAGGTTCAGATTAAAAGCAGAAGGGTTTAACAGTCTGATGCTGCGGGAGAAACATTTTAAGCTCCAAACATAATTTTATAACTTTATTAAACCATCTGCACGAGTGTTTATCTATTAATCTGCTCTGGGACACTCAGACACACAGCAGAGGCCAAAACATCTTTACATTCACTTCACGATATTAACATCTAATCATTACGCAATCTTGACAAAGGTCTAACACTGACCCAACCATCCGCATTTTGCCTTGTTTTACAGAAAATGCTGAAAAACCTGATAAGTAAAACCACATGAGATATTATGACTTGTATTTGAAAAATATCTCTGAATTTAGTGTATTTTTCTTACACCTTTGAGTTTTTGTCTTGTTTTAAGCATAAATCCAACAGAAATGTGAGGTAAGATAATACTGTCTGGTGAGGTAAACAAATGTGTCTTTGTTGGGATATTTAATGTGGACAAATTGATTGAGAAAATGATTTTGTCAGCAATACAACAATGCTTTATGAGAGTAATTTCTTTTAGAAAAACACAAAGCATGCAAAACCAAATCAGATCTTTTGGACAGAAACACACTTTCAGGAAAATACTAATGTATTCTCATATGTTTACCTCAAGTTATGTTGAAGAGCCTTTAATTGGTGAAATAGTCTGTTATGATCTTATGAGAACCCAGAAATCAATTCATTTTAGAACCCTCTGTGAATAATGATTCTTCTTAAGAGAAGGGAAGGCAAAAAGTCTTTCTTTTTAAGAGCGTGTCCTGAGGGTTAAATTATCACATGTTGATATGTATGACATGGTTCCAGCTCAAACGAGCATACTGTACCCCAAAACTCTCTGAAGGCATTTTCTCCCAAAGAGATGAACACAACTCTGACAGCCTTCTGAGGAGACCTAAAAATTATTTTAGATTGACAGGTGTCAGAAACAGATATGATAGGGAGACAGTCTTGCTGCATTTCAGCCTCTCACACACTCGCATTTATTCTTATACCCTATTTAGCACCTGTCACTCACCGATCCCCGCAGCACACACACACACAGGGAATAATATCCAGTCATCCAGTCACTCTTACAGATCTGAGTCTTGGTGAGTCAAGACTGACTGTACATTGCCTTCCTTATTACAAAGCTACCTACCTACAAAGCCTGATTATTGATGCAAGACATTAAAACTAATACAGCTATGTGGGAAATTGGTTGTCTAGGACAACGGTCAGCTAGTTCAGTTCAGTTCAGACCATTTAAAACAGAAATGTTTATCTTTCTAGCTTGTGTGTAACTGCACTCTCGACTCTGGAAGATAAATTATATCCGTTATTTGCTGTCACTTCTTGAATTATTGCCCTCCCACCTTGCCTTGGTGTGTTCTTTATATGCATCACTATCTGTCGTGGGTTTGACATAATAAGATCTTCTGATTTCTGTCTCGATGTTTCCCCTCATCCTTCTTTACTTGTCTTTATTGCCATAGATACAGTATTAGATAACAGAGAGAGAAAGAGAGAGGGAGCAGGAATTAAGATGTGTACTGGTCAGCAGTTGTCTACAGCAATTGAAAAGTCTACTTTTTTGAAACCTGTTCATTTAAACACTAAACTCACTGAGAATTAGTTAGCGTGGGAGTAATTTTTTAATCACCCAATTGACTAAAATAATTTTTTCACATGCCAACATGGCCGATAATTTGGGCTGAATGAATGCATGACACAGTTCTTCATTTTGGAAGTTCTGAGTAAAAGTTGATGATGATGCTGCGGCAGTCAGTGAGGAACCTGCACATTTTACAGGGACTGTACATCACTGTAATCAAACATTTCCTTTAAACAAAATGTCATTTACTGCTTGCTTTCTGTGCACGGTAAGAATACAGCAGTGATTACAGCAGGCAACTAGTGCAGACTTTTGTAAATAAAGCACTTTATACAGCTTTATACAGCGCAAAGTTGGATCGCCGAGAACTGGA
Source organism: Chromobotia macracanthus (assembly GCA_036877525.1). Classification (NCBI taxonomy): domain Eukaryota; kingdom Metazoa; phylum Chordata; class Actinopteri; order Cypriniformes; family Botiidae; genus Chromobotia; species Chromobotia macracanthus. The sequence continues at coordinate 2,149,139 of JAZGTH010000001.1, forward strand.
TTGCAGGTGGTTGGGGAATAAGACAAAGGTTTTGAGAAGTGCCACAACTGTGTAGTAAGTTTGCCCCTAAGTGACTTCTGAATATCAGATTGATCTCTCTCATTCACTCTGTTCAATAGCTTTCTCTCAGTCGACAAACACACTCACACATTGACCTACTCAAACAAAAAGTATTAATAACTGTAAGAGTCATTCACAAGAACCATCAGTCTTTCAAAAGCTGCAGAGACAATGGAGGCGTTAGATGAGAGTCAATTATGTTCCACAGAGAAACACACACACAACAGTTCATATGCTGAATAGAAAATGAGCAGTATTATTTTCATTTTGGAGAAAAATATAGAAAGTATTAAAACTGTGTGTTTTTGACTGCGCCGCTTGCATTGCAAATGCCTGGGCATTACACACGCACACACACAAAGGCCAATTAGGAAGACAGAGATGGGTATTTTTCAGACTCTGAAGGATGACAAGCTAAATGGCGTGTCATGATTTAAATGTAGACTCCTGGGGAACAGGCCTTTTAATAATCGCAACACCCTCGAGAGAGTCCAAATATACTGCAAAAAAATTATTTTACAAACCTGCAAATAAAAAAGGAGGCTTAGTCTGGCTTCTTGTTTGCCTCTATCAGTCAGAAGTGAGACACACAGCAATTATATTATCCAATAATTTCTTCATCTAATGAGATGAAAAATGTAAGTTATTTTAGACTATTAAAGTGAACTTCAGCTTGACGTGGTCTTTAAAAACACGAGGAGGAATCGTTCGGGTGTGATTATTAGATGTATTATTAGATGCTGTCTTTAGGTTTAAGCCTACAAATACAGTTTTTATGTGATCAAAGATAATTGAATTCACTGAGAAACTCTTCGACTGAGATCCGCTTTCACTTATTCAAAGAACACGAATAATATCAGAGTCAGTAAACACTGTAAAATTACACAATTAAGAAAATGCCATATAAAGCTAAAGACTAATGGAAAAAATATTGAATCTGTTATGCTTTTGTAGCAATAACACCGTCTTTATTATTTTTTGTTATTTGACTCAGGAATGAAATACAGATAAGGTATTTCGGCATATGTATCCTGCTGATAGGCTGGTACCTAAATCTGCATCTGTTTCAGTTCTTAATAGCTAAACATTGTATAATTTACTCAACCTCATGTTGTTTTAGATTAAAATGATTATATTTGAAATCTATACAATGAAAACAAAAAGCGTCATGAAACTAGCCCATACATTTTAGAAAGTTTTTGCAATCATTTTGTTTGATCAGACCAGCTAAGTTAGACACACTTACTCAGCCACTAGTGTAAGTTGGGCCTACATGTTTGTCCAAACTACAGCAAAAAGCATTTACATTTGGGTGGTTATGGGACACTTTTCTTTGATGGATGTTTAAAAAAATTGTTTGGGACTGTACGCACTTGCACATAAATTCAAATCGCATACTTTTGGGATGGAGGAGGCGGTTCAGGTATAAAATGTGGGAACCAATGATCTTTTTCCCACCACTGCACTCAAATCTAGTTTAACATCTTGATGCGGCAGTGTGAACAAGATTATACAGGTTTGTAATTAACTGAGGGTAAGTAAATAATGAACAAATTTCTATTCTGAGATTTAAAAATTCCTTTTAAAAATGTATACTTAAACTATAAAAACATAACTGCCTAGTTTGTTAGTCACTAAGACACCAAAACTAAGTTTAGTATTTAGACCAGTACACATTCCTCGAAATCTGTGCTAAGACAGCAGTCCCACAGCAGTGATGACATGCGTCACATTGAACACCGAACAGCACCATGTCGTGAGGAGCCACATGAATGCGCTCAGCGTCAGTTCAGCAGGCGTTCCACTTCCTGTCCGAGTCTTCATTACTGAGCGCCGATCAATAGGCAGAAAGACACGACAGCTCCTGCCACAGGAGGAGAACACACACACTTTCTTAAATTGCCACCTTTGCTGCATTTGACAAACTGCTCGATCTCCCATTTCTCTGAAGAATCATCAAAGTGCTTGAGAAAGAAGTGAGCTGTCCCCTCAAGCCTCTCTTTCTTAAATCTGTCTTTCACGTGCCTAATGATCACCTCAGTGCAGCGTGTCGGCTGCCAGCCGAGTCCAAGGGACGCTAACGCAGCCCACACGTGTCAGTTCTGACAGAAGCGACGCTCAGACGATCGACGCAATTTCAGCAAATCAAATCTTCTTCCCCCTTCAGAGTTGCTGAAGTGTGCCACTTGTAAAGTTAATTAATTTGATGGTTAATTATATAACTCATTTATTTAAGTGAGAGCTCGGGTGACATTAGTCTAATGGAAATACAGAACATGCTGTAATTGTGGAGTGAATTTGCTTTTAAAGAGCTTTTTAATTCGGGCCCCGAGGCCACGGACTGAATGGGGCCCGGTGTGGCCCATTCTGCATTCAGACTCATCCACATACTCACAGATATGAAGAAAAATTGTGAAATATCAGCATCAAATGCGTGTACTTATTAAAAGTTCACCACATTTTCCCCATAACCTCACGTCCTCTAAGGCTTTTACATGATCTTGTGAAGTATGTCATCACACGCTCTAAATAGTAAATCACCAGATACTGAGGTAATAAGGTAACACCTCTTGCTATTTTTGTCCTTGCAGCTGGGGAAAGTGTTAGTGGTAACTTTTAGCGCTGCTAACTGGACCATTCAAGAGAGAATCCAACCAGAAATCAATACAGCACAACAAATGTATAATATTCACCCAGTATAGAGAGTTTCTATTTTCAACTGTCTGTTTTCAATGAACGGCATGTTTGAAATATGCAGAGACTGCATTGTTACTTTAAACATGTATTTCAGAACAAATGAGTAACGATAACAAAAAAAACACAATACAAGAGAAACATGTTCTGAGTACAACCTGCCTGTCTACCCTACCTTCAATGCTAGTAATGTCAAGAACTTTCTCAAAGGAACGTAGTCGCGAAAGACAGTAATGACTTCACAGAGCTGCTTTCAGAAATGTCAATAACCGTTCGTTTCTATTGCTGCATTTTGAGCGCCGGCAAGCGTGCATCTTCAGTTGATTCAAGTTGAGTGTCCTGCTCTCTGTTTATTGTAGGATTGACATTCGGGGTGAAATAAGCATCACATGCCACAAAGCTTGCAGTGCTCTGCCGTTGTGAGTGGCATTAGTCATATTTCTTCTGCTGCACATACTGTAACAGATATTGTAAAACATTCTCACTCCGGAGATAGCAGGCGCACTACCGGGGTGAGAGAGAATGTGAAACAGATCCAGTTATTTGTAAACCTTGAACGTAGGACGCATACTCACAATTGACCGCTAAAGATAAATGCATTGGCTAATTTGATTGGATGATTTATTTTACATTGACACTAGCATTGTGCTGTTTGTACACTAGGAAGGTGCACACATTTATTTTTACATGAGAGAAATACACAAACTTGGTTTAAACATTAATTCCATATTAAAAAATAATAATAGCATAGCCCAGTTTTAGGAACCACTGGTTTAATAGGAGAGGAATGGTGGGGTTGAACTTAATTTAACCAGATCTCCCAGCCTGGCCAAGATGGTGTTTAGCTGGTCGACCAGCTGGTCTCTCAGTCTGACCATCTGACATATATCCAAAAGCCCTCACGGACTATCAAAACAAACCAGCTTGATCTGCTTGGCCAGGCGGGGACACCAGCTAACCACCTCAGGCTGGTTGGAGCTGTTTTGCTCCACACTTTCTTACTAAATGTATTGGTTATCTGATTACATCTTTTTAAATAGCACTGCAACAGAGTAAGATTACTGTTTTTATATTGAATTCATTTCAAGTATTTAATTACTCCCTAAGCCTAGACATGTGCTAAAAAGCCAAATATTAGGTTATGTACTTACCAAGTGATGATTTCTTTCTTGATGATTTCTGCAGAATGAACATTTTAGCAGGTCACTTCTTCATCGATATAAACACACACATTCACAGATACAGCTTGTTCTGCAGTGCAGAACAACAGAACAGAGGTTTAGGAGAAGAAAGCGGGGGTTACTACAGGTTCTTAAAACCGGGCAGGAACAGTAAGAGAGATGAGAAGACACATATCTCTCCAGGGATGAACATAAAGCAAAGATTTTCAGACAGATCCTTAGAGCAGAGTTTTCAAAGCCAGTTCACTGAGACTGCCTCCCATAATTCCACACAGGCTGTTTAGACTGTCTCATATCTCATACAGCCAGTGTGTGTTGGGGGGTGAGTGTGTTCTGGGCAGACAGACACAGTGAAAGAGAAGATGAGCTGGAATTGATTTTATATTTAACATTGTATTTGGTGGCATTTCTGTTGAGTCTGAACTCTTGATTCTGAATCTCTTTTCATGAACAAAAAAGAATAAGTATCTTGCGCAAACAAATAACTTCAAATAACCAGTTATATTTGTTTAGTTATGCGGTATGTTACTCCTGAACTGTCAGATACGGTAACTACTGCTGTTTGACATGTAATTGTGCCCATGAAATCAAGATTATATTGTATTATGTTTGGGTGCAAACAGGACAGATTTGTCTCTTGTGTTTTCTGAGACTTGAATAAAGAAATTGAATGAATCTTAGAAAACTTGTAATGTCTAGAATGTGTCTAGGTCACATTTCACACCAAAAGCAAAAGATAAATTATATTTTGCGTAAAGAAACTAAAGCCATTTATGGGCAGTTGGACTTTTTTGTAACATTATTATCATCAAAATTAATCACTTTCTCCCAAATTCTCATTATTGTAATGCATTCTGACTTTTAGTCTTTCAGTAACTCTGTTGTTTTTAAAGCTGAATCTAATTACTGTGAAACACTCGTTTTTAATTCTAAAATGTCTTATTTAACATATTTTTAAAAAATGAATGTAAAATCATTAGAATACAATGCTCTTTTATTACAATTGACATAAATGAATACCCTGAAGTACAAATAATAATTTTAATAAAGTAATTTAAGTTATTTTCTTGTGTACATTATGGCAGTTATTGAAAAATGCCACAATGCAGAAACATTCACAAAACAGGCTTCATTTTTATTGATTTCTTGTGATTTTGGGGTGAACGTGACCCAGACATGTTCTTGACAGGTTTCGTGAGAATTATCACTTCACTGCAGTGTTTCAAGCAGTCATTAATCAATAGCGCGGTCAGGGCTCCTCTTAAAATCACTAATGCTGGCTAATGATGAGAACATGGCCTGCAGTAGAAATCAACACAGGCTTTGTCTCTTGTGAATGAGCACCACAACAGCAGATCCCTGTCCTCCACTGTCCCCTGTCTGGACGGCTTAACTGACTGAGCATGTCCCTGCTTTGTGCTCAGGTCTTGGATTTCTCTGAGTGAGTTTAACATGTGGTCTAGCCAAAGGGGTGGATGGTTGGACGAAGGACAGAGAGATCGATTTGGAATATTCTCTGTCATCAGAAGCCATTACAGAGCAGGTTCTCTATTCCACGGCTGTCTGGGGTCTTCACCGTAGCCCCTCATAACCTCAGTCACACCCCGTGACACTTACTTTTCTTCATTTTAATGTAAACTAGCTCACAGTGCTGACAAAACACGTTTCTCTGCCTCCCTAGAGTCCAAACTTTGGTTTTCTATAAGGTGTTAATTAATTATCATATCAAGCAGTCTTCAGAAATATATTTTTGTCAGCTTGGACAGAGTGTTTTGCATAAGAAAGAGCAGCAGCTTTGACTGTGTGCTGGATACATGTGCTTGTTTGAGGGGTTGGTGAGCTAGATAGCGAGTTAGCTTTTGTTCTTCAAGTACAAAGTAAAAGGCCCCGGCAAAAAGCAAACCTCTTTAGTTCCTGAATGATATTAAAGCGCAGAGGATAATTGGGTGAAATTTTTAGTGGTGGCCCTGGCGTTTCAGCGGTTTTCTGCCGTCTTACTCACATCTTCTTAGCGAGACTCTTCCAGGCCATTGTCAACTTAAATGGAATGTCGATACATTGTCGTTTTGAGCCCACCATGAAAATGGGTTTAGCAGCGGGACGGTAAACACAAATGTGAAAGTCACTGAAGAGACTGATCGCTGCCAGTGTAGAGCGATCAAACGCTAATGCACTCTCGTAAGCTTTATTTTTTGGTCACCCAAAGTGTTTGGTGACCAAAAAATATATTACTGTTTATTACACACTGATGAAAAACATACACAAACAAAGTTGTGTAATTGATAAGCCTGTTTTGATTTAGCCTTGATTTGTGAATATAAAGGCAGCGTGGGCTTTGTTGCGTAAAGATGTTACTTAAACAAACAACTCGTTTCATTGGGCAGGCATTGACCAATGAAATGACTTCATTGCCTCCTCCAGCACCTGTGCTGCTCTCTGATTAAGTGTATTAATCAGTTATTCAAACTGTTTGTTACAAAGATATTAGCAAAAAATACAAACTAATTAAAGCTGCAGCTGAGTGGCAACTTCTGGTTGTATTATAAAATATAACTGAAGTACGCAATTTAATTATGTACTGCAAGTTTGTGTCAGTCATTGTATTTCATGTATTTATTGTAGCCTACAAGGTCTTAAATTTAGGTCTTCAAACTTTTTTCAAAGTTTTGCTTCATACATGTAGGCTTGTCTCTTACCTTCATACATTGTATGTGCAGATTTAAAAAGGGAAGAGAGAAGGAAATAGAGAAAGAGAGAGAAAAAAGGAAGATGGAGAAGATACGCTTGACTCAAGGTCTTGTCTTTTATGAGCTCATTTGTGCAGCGCTTGCGGGCCAGTAACTCAAGCACAGTAAGGAGACTATAAGTAAAGGGCCGATTATGAATGCAATATATTAAACGTGGTGGTAAATATATTAAACATACTGAGCCGATCTCAGGAGGCAGGCCAGATAATGCACTGATTGATTTTTACTGAGCTGTTAACTATTAATGCGGCAGCAACAGAAGAAACCTGTGGACATTTATCAGGTGTAATGCCCAGAGCTCAGTGGCGAGAGATGACTGCAAAGGATCCATTTAGTAATTATCAAACGGCCCCCCGTGATGCACCACGAGCACTTGCACATGATGAGATCTCGCTGCAGGTAGTGCGCTTGGTAAACAGTCTTTGAGGAAGACAGCAGTGTATATTTATTTGTTTTGTGTCCTCCAGGAGCTCTTTGCCCTCAGCTTCAACCTTAATAAAATGTGTTTCGTTATCTCTTTTGTTTTTCTGCTAGCATCTGTGGTTTCGCTAAAATGACCCGTGGGGGCTCGGTGAGAACACGTGTGCCACTGTAACTGGAAATTTGCCTGATTATCACGCGGGGAAACAAACAGAATGGGCTTATCTGGAGAGAAGTGAAGTGTGCTCAAAAGATTAATTAGGCTGAATGGTTTGGATGCTTTAATGAAGAGGCCCGGAGTCAAGACAGCGGCGTGATTTCGTCAGGAGCACTCGTTTGCTCTTTCACACAGGTGCAAATCGCAGCAGGGTCGCGTACAAAGGAAGCATTTTAAATGATGCCGCTGTTACCCCATAACACTTTTTGTTCCGACCCACCATTGTTTCTGAGACATCAGGGTGAATTTATTAAACAGTTGTGCGACTTTTATGGAAGGGTCCTTAGCCTCTTCAACATCGTTATCCAGAGGCACAGTGGCACAGTTCAGTCGAAAGTATTTTGGGTGTTTTAAAAGCACCAGCAGCCCAGCATTCAGAACCAGCCTGCAAGTTGCAACAGCAGTGCTAACAGATTTTTTTTATTATGTGTTATTTTATCCTAGCCAATACTGCAGGAAAACCTAATTAATAAACATAACAGCAGAATTTTGTTGTTACAAAATTTTGAAATGACACTTAGAGGGCAGCGATCATCTCTTTGCATATTTATTATTAGCTTATGCTTTTTGATAAGTTTAATTGTTGAAGTTTAGTTGTGCGTCAAGAACTCATTTAAAAAATATGGAGGCCAAATTTCAAATATGCATTTATTCATGGCAGATGCTTTTATCCAAAGAGACATACAAATGAGAATAATACAAGCAGAAACAATTAATTCAGAGAGAAAACAATACTTGTGGTGCTGCTGTACAAATTTTAATTCAGTACTAGAATAGTACAATGCACACACTGGAGAGATTTATTTCAGTGCAATTAATTAAAGGCCTTCTGGAATAGGTGTATCTTCAGAAGATTTAATTTGCATTAAGGAATTTGAATAAAAATATATGGAATATGTAACTATATTCATGAGTGTGCCGTTTACAGAGCATGTTGTTGTGCATGTGTATGTTTGTATTTGTGCTTAAACTTCTTGTAAACATCAACCTCTGTATAAGCTCTCTGAATAAATTATGACAGATAATCAAGATATACAGAGTAAATGGAAAATGCAAACAAACACACACACACAAAATCAGCATTACCTATCTATCAGGCATGCACACACACTTATTTACCCTCAAAAGCACAAGGCTACTTGATCCAGAGTAATATTTCCCCTTAATCACATTCATAAACTGGTAATGATATTCATGCACTTGTGTGATATATGGCAAATTATAATGTCAGCATGTCTTAGCTTGGCTGCTGTGGTCTGAGGACAGGCTCTATTGCTTTAATAAATCACAGTGGGTGGGATATGACAGTCATTAGACTGAAAGACAATAGAGAATCCTGCTAAAAAAGTGCATTAGCTGCTCATATGCATCTTGTTGTTAATCATAATATGATTAATATCATCATATCAGGCCCATTAGAGTTATTAAGTGTAGCTATAGAGAGAAGGGCCCTCATTTCTAGGAAGCCTGGAAAATGTTCTGGATTTTGAAAAGTTTTTTCACAATGTTTTTGAACAATGTCAAGACAACTCAGATTTGCATAAACAACTTATGGCTCAGTGGTAGAGCATTGCATTAGCAGCACAAAGGTTGTGGGTTTGATTCCCAGGGAGCACACATACTAAGAAAATTTATCATGTGAATGTACTGTATATCGCTCCAAAGCATCTGCCAAATGCATAGATGTGAATGTATTTAGAATCTAATCGAACAGCATGTTACAAACATCACATTGTCTTTCTGCATGCATGAAGTGGACTTTTGAGCAAGATGAATCAGGAACACATTCTTATATACAGCCATACAGCTGCACACATTCATACACACAGACAGCTCTGCAGTCTGCTGGAGAGATGCTGAACTTTGATAGACATCTTTTGCTGTTCAGGCTGCAAGAGTTTCTGGAAAGCTTCAAAGGTCAGTGGAGGAAGTTTTGGATTAGGCAGGTTGAGTACATACATCAAACCAAGAAGCAGAGGCTATTGAAGTCAGTTCATTTAAAAGCGTCTATAACAATGTCAAGTAGGTGCCTCCTGCTCCTCCTCCTCACCAATAACGAACGCTGCCCGGTGAGCTGCTCCAGGTCACTCCGAGCATCTGCTCGGCTCTCCTAAAGCAGCATACAAAAAACAAAAGAATTCTCCTGCATTGTATTAGATCATCGCAACCGCAACATACACACAGGAGTGCAATGATAATGCATTAACAGCTGGGAGAACTACTCAGCCATTGGTCAGCCTACTTAAGAGAAAGACAGCATGAATTAGAAAGTAAATCAGCATGCACTTCTTTTAATTGCCATGTGAAATATATCGAAATGTGATTTATTTCAACTTAAATGGTGGCAGACAGAGATGAAACCATAGAGAGCTTAATTGAAACCCCTCTTGTGGAGAGAAAACTGAATACAGTTATATGTAGCAGTATTAAAGACAGAAATGAGGTGCTGGAGATCTCAATGGTCCAATGTGATGAAATGTGCAACTTTTACTGTTTGTCACTAATCAATAGTGCTTTCCAACCCTGTTGAAACCCATACATTGAACAGCTGGGATGTCTCCCTAATTTCTCACACTTGATTACACAAAGACATTAAACAGGAGTGTCGGATTATGGAGATGATTTGTATTGAAGGTTCTCTAATTTTTTGTCCTTCTCATTCACTTCTATGGAAGAACACTGAAATCTCAGTGTTACAAACAGCGTATAACATTACTCCCCTGACTCGCATTTAAAATGTGATATGCATTACAACTAGTAACAGTCCAACAAAAGATAAAAGAGCTGTAACCTGTCAGCTCAAAATAGAGCAAAATGTGTTACAGCATATTCAATTCATAGTTTGTCTAATATGAAAAATAACTCAGCAGAGAACAGTATCCGTTTCTCTAAAGTAAAGCTTCATTATAGCCAGAAATGAATATCAATAAATAATAATGGAGAAATAATAAAACATATAGGATTATTGTTACTAAAAAACTAAAAAAGAATTAAAATGAAATAAATAATGTAACACACTCTAACTTACTTTCTAGAGCGTGTAATCCAAGCATATGATCAGACCAAAAACAGTGTGTCCAGATGAAACATGAAGCACCAGGATTTCTATACTGAATCCATTTACAGTACATTTCTATCTTATTGGATGTTTCTTAGGACTACTCTGAAAACACAAGGGCTCTTTTTGTACTTCCTTACAGCCACGAATATGTTGAGCTCAGTGAAACATGCTTTGAGGGAATGAAAGACAGACAGCTCTTAGTTTTAAAGGATGGAAGCAGCTTCTGTCTGGCTTTGATCAGACATCTTCCTCTCAAGAAAGATCTCAAACACAGAAGGCTTGTTCGCAACACTACACGCTCTCTGTACATGCCAAACATACATTACTGTGCAAAATATAATTAAATAAATGTAAAAAATAGTAGTAAAAAACGATACGCTCTTAAGAACATGGGCCTCTCATCTCGGTTTGCTTTCCTTGTCTGCTCGCTCACTAATGGGTAGAGGAGAGAGGCACGCTGGCATTAAGAGACTTTGCCAACTGCCAAAGTGTGTTGTCCAGGTCAACATGACATTAATTAAAACACAAAGCGTGGGCAGCACTAGCTTCCAGACAAATACTGTAAATAAATAAACACGGTGGATTAGAAAAAGACTTTTGATGCCTTGGCTCAGCAAGGATAACTTCAGATTTCACCATACGAAATGCTGAGGGATGATCAGAGAGAAAAACAGATAAATAGTGAATGTAAGTGGGAGAGAGTGCTCTCTGAGGCATTCTGGGGTTAGAGACAGTGATATATGCCCAAGGCTCTCTTCGGCCCAGCCTCATTACTGGCGGCCATTTTGTAAATCAACAGATAATTACGGTATACATCATACACTGTTCGCATCACTGCAATTTACTAGATTTGGTTAGGTCCGTCACTAAGGGACAGACAGGGTTGGAAAATAAAAAAAACTGCTCTTTCTGAGGCAAATAAACAATTTCCTTGAGATTCATAACAGATCATGGACATTTGTACAGCAGTAATTGTTGTTTTCAGGTCATCCATCTTTTGGCTTTTTGCGTGACCTTGAAACATATGCGACACTTAGCCGGCCTACTATTATTTTACTTCAGTCTTGTTAGTGGCACGCGGAGATACAAATTATTATATGAAAACCTTTATATGTTTTGTTTTGTTTTGTTTCTTGGTTTGTTGTCTATCAATCAGGTGAGAATTTATGTTTTAATTCATGGCTGTGAAATGAGCAATATGTTTCGATTACGTTTGCTTTGTTACTGAATTTCAATGAGACTGTCAGGCCTTCACCAAAGCCTTTTTGATTGCTTTTCCTGCTCGAGTATCACCCTAATATCAGCTGAAATGTCACCACTCACATGTGTTTGTTTCATATGCATCTACTGCATGTAAAAAAGTGCAGAAAAAAGAGAGTGTGTGAGAGAGAGAGAGAAAAAGAGAATAGCAGATTACCCAACAAAGGGCAGACTGATTTGAAAGCAGGATATTTCGCTCAGATTCACAGCAAAGTTTTGTCAAACACAAACAGCATATGCTTATAAAGGCAATTTCATTTTCAAAGGAGATATAATCAGTCTGTATCATTCTGGACACAAAGCGCGGGAGGAAAACATCTTCAGTCCTGCCTCACCTCTAAAAGCTCTGTGTAATTTGGTGCCTTTCCAGTTGACCAAGTGTCTGGAAATTGAGAGCCCCGTAATTTTACGCTCGCTTGTAAAATATTAGGCACACAACAGAGGGTCAAAAATGTTTTTTGAGTAGAGTTTATAGTAGAATGTTGGTCATTCTGTGCCTTTCATTCCCCTGGTAATAATTGTTATTTGAAGTTTCTTGCAAAGTCATTTCAAAGACTCAGATTCAATAAAAAAAGAGAGAGAATTTAAGCTTAACAAGTGCAGTTTTCTTTCCTGGGATACATTTTTCCATGAAAACAGGAAGTTGGGACAAATTAAAGTTTGTATTGTCGGTAAATTTTAGTTTACAACACAGCGGTGAGCCAGAATTTACTGGTTGATATTGACATTCTCCCTCTATAGACAAAAATAAAAAAACAAAAATTGTGACACACCTGTGAGTACAGAGTGAGTTATCAGCATTTTTGTTTCATACCCTTGGACAAGAAAGCCTGTTAATATTAACCGCATATATCTGCTAAAGTTAAACCAGTACTTTCAGTAATCAGACATAAAGTAGGCCTAAAAGCAAACAGTCAAGGACAAAAACAACAAAACTCCACTGCAAATTTCATGGGGTTTCTTTTGGATAAATTCTGTTTACCTGTCAGCCATCTTGGCTCTCAGGCGGCCATTTTAACTCTAGGCAGTAGGTCAACAATGGTATTCTAGATGGCTCTTTAACTCACAATCACACTCTTTTAACTGAAAGGTGGAGCTTCCAGTTCTTCAGTGGTTCATCACTTGATCATCCATTTCACTCATTTATCACCTTTTTTTATCAGTCAGCTGTCAGTTGTCTGTTGACAGTTTTCTGAGTGGACTTAACTTAATTTTTCTTGGATTTTAAGGGAACACTTACCCGTGCCCGGACTGAACTGAACCCCGACTATCTGGACCTTCGTTCCAGAGCTGAGCTGAACCCAGAATACTGGACACCCTGTACGCCTCTGGTGAGTAACCCATGTGCATTGTTTAGATTGTTTAGATGGCCACTGTTGAAGCATCATTACAGATCTCCACAATACGCCTGTTCACTTGCTTGTTTGTATGTCTTCTCTGCTTACTGGTTTCTTCAGTGACCTCTCTAACAACCGTCTCTTCACTGCAGCATCATTAGAACTGAGCTAATTGTACATAAACACACAGCGCTCCCATCGCTCCCATTACTGTACCTGAGTCTGTACAGGAGTTTGGGATTTAAGTCTTTTGGGAATTAGGGTCATTTGCATTAAGCTTTAATGGTGCTTGTTTTTCTGGGTTTCTTTAGTTCACAGCTGTTGTTAAAGTCTTATTTGCAAGCCTAAATGCTTAACGTTGTTGTAGCATTTGAGAAAAGCGTTTAAAGCTCTAGATTCTGAGTCAAACGGGTAATCTGAGGCGCAGCACTTGACCGATTACGTCAGTCGATACTTGTCATTTGCAAGTGTTTATCGCAGCAGTGTTCCGCTTTCAGAAGGGCTGTTTATCTGGAAATGGAAATGCTAATTATTGGCTGTTTGGTCCGGGTCTGGTCAACACGGCCCTCTCAGCGCATGCTCTCCTCCGTGCTTTCATGACCTTTGACCTCTACTGCTGTAGCTGAGGAACATTCAGATGATGTGCAGTACAGTGGCCCCAGACTAATCTGGATAGCCAATAATTAGCATTTTAATGTATGAGTATCATAATATTAAATACCAAAACATCAAACGCATGACATTTATGAAAAACATTTAAAAAACAAATAAACATTTGTTGGGGTTTGATAAATGCTCAAAATGAAGACGAAATAATTGAAATGTTACTTACTAGAGTTAAGGTAAATTCTTGTTCACAATTGCCAATTAGTTTGATATTTTATTATGTAATTAAATCAAATTGTTCATGACGCCCTTCTTTTCATCTTACAGTGCCAGAGACTTGCTTATTTGCCTGTTCTGTTTGTTTATGTGGGGCATGCAGTACTTTTGTACTTCTTGTGTGCTTGAATGAGTTTACTAGAATCTGTGTGTGGTTTGTGTGGGTGTGAGAGAGAGAGAGAGAGAGAGAGAGAGAGAAGATGCTGGTGAATGAAGAGGCAGAACGTTTGTTATGGAGCACAACATGCTAGGTTTGGGTGATGAAAGCTGGTTCTTGTCATTTCTCCCTCATTTTTGACCAAAGGACCTTCTCAAGACTCTTGTCATGTTCACTGTATTTTGCCACCCATTCATTGCCACTTTATTTTAAGGCCCTGGGGGCGATATAAGAAATATTTTGTTAGGGGGAGCTACTTAGTTCAATGTATTTGTATTGTTTTTTTACAATGCATATTGTTTAAAACAGTTTTATAAAGAACGGTGCCCTACAAATCCTCTAGTAAACAAAACAAATATAAGACTATGTATTATTATCCTAATCTCAGACACAGACATCACGATGTGATGCAGTCCTGCTGGTTTATATGTATTTTGCTGTTTTTAAGAGATACTTATAGATATTGGCCATACTGGCCTGACAATAGTTACATATAAGCAGTTTTACTACATCTCACAAATGACACAAATGTCATTGATTTTTACACTTTTGTCATAGATTGTTTAGTGCAGATACAGTGACGTCATTTGCACGTCAGGTTAGTGCTTTACCGCTTTTACACGGCGGTCTAAATTAAGCAATATGCCAAAGAGCTGATTCACTCAGGCTGATTATGAAATTACAGTCTGAAAAAAGACAAAGCTATTCTTTGATTCAGTAATGAGTGTGGATTGATTTACAAGTGAATAAATATTTGCAATGTTTGCAAACATTTGCAGTCTTTATAATTGTTTTAAATAAATGCAACCCTGTGCCAACATTCAGATTTTGAAGAAAATATATGGCTTACGTTCCTCATTTTGTCACATCCTTCCTTTTTCTGTGTCACTGCTTCTCAGTGCCAGAGGGAATATGGATCCGCTCTTCCTGTGGTAGCAATATTCTCCAGAGACAGACGACCCGCTTGCTGCCAAATGTCACAATGCATAAAAGAAGCTGATAATGCAGCCAATCCCAGTGGTGTTCCAATGGGATCTCTCCTCATTACTGTAGTGTGGATGGACACTTGCCCATTTTATCCTGGGGTGAACTGGCCAATCGCACTCACTCTCTCACAAACTCACAAATACAAATGTCTCAACATCAGATTAAAACTTATTTACCAAGTGAAATTGTGGTTTATGTTGGTTACCAGTGAGAAAGTTGATAGATATTTTGCTTCTAAGGTAACACAGAAGAATTATACAGTTTAGATGTAAAGACAGATAGATATATATTGTGCACATGAGTAGTTAGTAGACAGTATAAGAGGCAGCATCAGTCCAGGTAAATTGGGTTACTTCTATTTAACGTCATGTACTGGACCATTCTAGCGCAATAGTTTTCATACTACAAATTGCGGCTTGGCTGTAGACTGTGTAGGTGTCAGGGATTGGTCGGTGGTGCAGTAAATGGCAGCAGTAGTGTGTTTTGTCTGAAATACAGTATTGAGCGTTTAACGGGATGTTGTCCAGCAGATAATGAGAAGCACTGCTCAGGGGTAGAGACGGTTTCTGGGCCTTGTTGTTTTTGTGCTGAATCTCCTCTGTGAGGGTAATGCTTCAAGGGTGAGATGATATGAGACTAAGGGATCACTAACTATCTTCTCCGCCTACTTTCTGGATCTTAGTCTGTGAGATCTCTGTCTGCTGGTCAGATAATGTGTGGAATTCTGCTGATAATGTGGTGAGCGACCTGCAGCAGATTGCTACAGATGAAGGCAGTGTAGAGGTAAATGCAGTGAAGAATTTGACCATCACATGACTTTACACAAATTAAGTTATCTGAACAATGTTTAAGTTGAGAATTTCATAAGAATGAGTAAACAATGTCAGAATTTTAATTTTGCGGTGAACTATTCCTTTAGCTCCCATTCGAGGTGGTAGGCATGTTTTAAGAGTCTTGTTGTAGGTTTCCAGATGGTTGGGTTGTTGTAACATGAGGTAAAGCCCCATTTTGCCCCTGTTGTCAACTGAGCAGTTGAACTGTCAGAGAGCTACATGGGGTCCAGTAGAGGCTCCGGGGTTGTCTCAGGGTAGGTCACTTGATGTCACTTAGTTGTCAATATGAACACCAGAGGGTCATGGGTTGGTAGTCATTAAAGTTTGTTATTGTAACAGTAGAATAGAACAACAGCTGATGTTTTGAAGCATGTTGAAGCAGCACAGAGATCTAGCAGGTGGCCGAGAATGACAGAAAACTATAGAGCTGAACTGTCATCATCTCATCTCAGGAGTGTCAGGGTCAGATGACCTCCCTTTTGTTCTTTCATTTAGCCTGGATACGTGAACAGAGACACAATTTGTTAATTTTGTTCAGTTTCCAAATGTATATTGCTGCTGTAAAACCCCTGCTTGATAAATGGCTTTGAAAACTGCCCTGAATCTAATTCTGTTGAATTGCTAATAGGATTACAGATGCATTATGAAAAGGGTTGTTTTCAGAGAAAATATTGCGTGTTGTCTGGAGGTCAGAGAGAATGTGCAATATATCTTGTTTCTTCGTCTGTCCTGTTTCAAAGGTCAGCATCGTGATTAACCTCAGGTCAGTTGTACCCGAGACACTTCACACAATCCATTAGAATGCATTAGTTTGGGAATAAGTGCACAGGGCAACTGTTTCTTATATCCAGAGGTGATCTTTCAGATAGACGCCCTGTACCAAACTGCAGCTCTGCTGATATGCTGTGGATCCCACCGACTGTCAGTTATATTTCCTTTGAGCACTTGGACCAATATTACAACCAATATTTGTTATTAAAATGAGCCATAATTAACACAAACCCACTTGAGTTTATTCCTCTTAATGCAGTGGAATCAGTTGATCACAACTAACTGTGTTAGCTGTCTTCATAACTCTGGACCGCAGATAGAGAAAGTCAAGCAAGTCAAACAGAGGAAGTCAAGCGTACGCTTCGCTGTGTGTCAATAAAAGGCCCTTCATGTCTCTCACCCCCTTGGAAAATACATCAGTCTATCATTACAGCAAACATGGGCGCATGATCACTAGAAAGGGATGTTTTGGACAGATTCATTGCCTTGTTGTTCAATAATTGGATGTCGCAGCAGTCTGAGCAACAGGGAAGCTTGTCACTGGGTGTCTGCGGTGAAGAAACTCAGGTACACAGACTCACGGTGCACAGACCGGCAGGGAATCATGGGATTGATTCAGAAGTCATTCCAGAGTCATGTGATTGACACTGATGTTCCACTATGCCCATTTCTGGCTGCCTTTTTTTCTCAACATGTCACAGAATATTCATGAACTGGTGCCTGGGGAGACCTGTCAGCAGGGAAGAGAAATGTTTCTGAGCTTGTAGGAACATGCTTAAGATGGAAAATGGCAACTCTGAATTGCATTTTCATGTATGTGCACGCATTATTGATTTATTGACCTTCTGTTGGGACAAGGTGGTTTGAAGACAGGTTAGGCCCAATTTATTTATACCAGTGAGAGGGAAATCAGCTAAACCCTGTTACGCTGACAGAACAGAGGGATGGCTGAGCTTACAGAAGTTACTGATTGGTAAGAGTGAGCTCTCTCAATGCTGAGAGCCTCACTCATTAGCAGATTTGAGGAACGTCAACACTTCATGTCATTTAGCGTTGAGAAACCAGAAAACTTGACTTCAAATAACGACATGCAGCATTTAGTTCCTTTCAAAGAAATCCTCTTCTGTGTACAGTGTTTCTTAGAAGTCGCATATGCACCAAAGCTTTGTGCTACAGCTTAGTTAATGTGAGAGAAACATTGCCTTGAAACGTTGGTCAATACCTTCTTCACAGAGTAAGGTGTATTTACTGTAAGGCCTTTGTAAGGAAAAAGAGAGCTCTTGAATTATGCATGTATGAAGAGCGCCCATTTCTGTTCAGAGATATCGGATAGGAAATGAATCCTTTTCTTAAGTAAAGACTAGGGATACTCCAGGGGCAGGGATCTCTATGATTACATTAGCAGGACCATATGCAGTGACTGCGCTCAGTGCTGGAATCTATAACAGTCAGAATAAAACATGCTTTTCCTTAATAGAGAAAAATCTGTCATAATTTACTGTCCCTCATAGCTTTCTATAGTTGTCTAACATGTATATGTAAATGTAAACATCTCACTGGCCTTCAGAAGCTACAGAATATACTTACATATTTACCAAAAGATGTAATTATTATTAATTATGTGGTGTGTTTCTTTCTTGAGCATTATGAAATGTTTGGCTTTTGTTACAGTTTGTGTGAGTCCCTCTCAAATCATGCACAACTATCACAAATCATTCAAACAGTCACTGATCATCAGCAAAACAATACAGAAACTGGGGGCATTTGAACTTTAAACTTGAACTATTTAATTAACTTAAATATATGAAAAATTTATCTCTTACATTTTGCAACAGGTATGCAAACTTATAAGCACAAATCTATGCACGTGTAAGGAACTGGCAAGAATAAATGGCTTTTAGTAGCATTCTTTATAACCCTGCAGAGGTGTTTGCTGGAACTAAAACTCTTTTGTGTTGGCGAGACTCTTGTTTCAAATCAAGTTCTGTCATTATTAAGTTGCTGAAGCTGTTTTTACAGCCCCCAACCTTGTTTTCTGCCGTTTTCTAAAACTTCCTCTCTCTCTTACTTCTTCATTATCTGTTTCTTCCTCAGTTTTATTCTTTATTCTCTTACCACCGTCCTTTCCACTCTCTCTCTCGCTCTCTCTCTCCGTGTTATTAACAGCAGAGCTGGTGTCTTGAGATAAGTGGTCACTCCTGGAGGCGTCTGCAGGTGAAGGGTACTCTTTTATTTGGTCAAGATGGATGGTTTGAAACATTTCCCTGAAACTCGCAGTCGGCACTGCAGCCGCCAGACCTTCTGCTCTTTAAAATGCTTTTGTTTGATAAGAGCTCCTGCATTAGAGTAGAAAGCAGGTTCCGCTGCTGCTGCCCTTGTAGTGCTTCAGAATAACTCGCATCCGAAGCTTCTTTCAGCCCCGTGAAAAACAGTATAGGGTTGTTCGACTTTTGGCTTTGTGGTGCAATGACGACATATTTTGTGTGGTTATATTTTATTATCAGAGACTGAAACTTGAATTATACGTCTCTCTCCATCTGCACAAGGGCCATATACTTTAAGAATCAATGTCAAGTCGATAACAGCATGATGGTATTTTGCTGTAGAAGAAATGTGTGTGTGAGAGAGGAAATGTCATGTTGTGCCCCAGTTTGGTGTCTGTAAAGGACAAGGGTTGCCAGGTTGTGACAGTCTCAGTCGAAACAGAAGAGGTTATTTTGATTTTGCACAACCTATTGCCATGCGTCGCGCGCTTCCTGGCCTTTGATGATGTCATAATGCATCTCGTCCCTGAAACCTGTCAGTCGTTCACATTTGTTGTGTCTTGATTCTTCAATAGACTTCATGACACCCTCATAAACATCAGCCGTGGTCTATTTTTAAGGAGATGCCATACTGGCGCACATAGTTGCATGAGCATTCATTTCTGTAAATGAGGGATGGCAGGATGACTTCATAATCCTTCACCACTCATAAAGCTTCACTGTTTCTCCATGGTTCACACTGTCATTTGGAGCTATAATTAGCTGGACTATTGCTTGCGGGATATTTTCAGTCCATGCACGTGTGTTCATGTTTTCATTGCATTAACGAAATCCACATGTTAAGGCCTGAAAAACAATCTCTGCATGTACGTGAACACAAGCACTTTTAGCTATGCAGGCTTCATTGCATGTGTTGTTGCACTCCAAAATTTTGGATCTCAGTGTAGTGTAAGTATGCACTTCTGTCATAACAGAGTAACTGTTTGAACCGTCTTTCGAAGTTTATATTGAACTACTCTGTGTATTTCTGTGTATTTCAGTGTTTGTGTTGTAGATGCCTGTGTGTTTATGGCCTGATAAAGCAGCTGTGGTTTCTAGCTGTCACCGTTATTCAGATAAAGAGTTCAGATCGTAATTATCTAAATAATTAGCTTGTCCCACAGGAAACTAAGTTTGTTCTACTTCAGGCAATTTCTGTCTCTTCGGGTCTCTGTTGTCTGCGTTACATCTGCCCTAATGGCATCGTTCCATATCTTAAAAAAGAGCCTTCGTTTGTTCCCTTGCCAGATTTTTAATCTTACAAATAGGTAAAAGACACTTAAACAGAGATCCTGGCACAGACTCTCTATATCTCACCCAAAAGAGTTTATAAAGTCAAAATGAAGTCACGAAGCACTTTACCTTCATAACATAACATTTCCAAGTAAAATTGTTGGAACCTGATTGTATCCATTGGTAAATGTGATTTGGTTTGAATTCTTTGTATAGTGATCTCTGTGTAACAGGTGATTGGGGATGAGCTTAGTGACATCATCAGAAAATCGTAAGAAAGTTATTTAAGAAGCAAAGAAGTAAGAAATTACATTTTGATTAAATATTTCAATGACAAACATTTTGTATTCTTCAAAACAACATGTACTATTAAATCGTTCACAGTAAGACCAGGTATGTTTTAAAAAAGTGCAGTTTAATTTTAGATGGACAAAAGTTGTTTTGTCATCTGTAGAAACAGGTGGAGTTACCTAGTTATGTACAGGGGGAAAAGCAATTAACTGGAGAAGTAAATAATTAAATAGACACAGGGCACTCATTCATTATGACCGATAAATATCTGTGATGACGTCAGTCTGAGTTAATGTGTTAACAAATCAAATCGATCACAGCCGGATGGTCCCCATCTCCCCCCATCAATGCTGATGATCTTTTATCAATAGAAGATTTAACAGTGACTTATCACTTTGTGGTTTTCAGCAGAGCTTTCTGACATATTTCCACTACTTTAAATAAAGAAAACATCTCAGAGGAGCTGATGGGGGATTACAGAGCTTTAAAGAGGCCACAAGTGCAAAAGAACCAGGTCTGGCCTTTATACAGCCTGTCCGTCAATACCCCTTAACCTCAGAGATCTTCTGCTTTCATGCCAGGTTGGCCCATATATGAAGTGGTTTAGGGAGATAGCTCTTCAAATCGCCCCATTTTTCGCTCTCTTTGCTGTATCTTTTTTGTGCAGCGTGCACGCACACACGTTGGCCTTTTGAGATTTAGGGCACTGCTTTCCAAATTGACTTTTATCAAACTGTCTCAGGGAAGTTGGCTTTGCGGGTGGGTGGCACATTGTTCCCCTGCGTGTAGCAAAGTAGAAGCTGTTAAAAATATTTTATCGTCTATAATATGCTATCGTCAAAAAACCCGGCAACTTAAAGGCAAGATTGTTTCTTTCTCCTCACCACACATGCACATGTGCACACTTGTGGATCTCACAAATCTGCCACTTGTCTTGGTCACCCAAAATCAAGAAATAAGACATTGTTGTGCAAGAGCATGAAACCTGTTTTTAGAAGAAATGGCACTGCACTTCTATGTTATTAAAATAATGTCACAATGCAAAAATAAAACACATAATGCCCCTTGATTTTTCTTAATGGAAAATAAATATTTTTGATTTTAAAATTAATGTGCCCTGGACATGTTTTTCTAAAATTCAGCCACACAGAGACACATATTCATACTTGTGATACTGGATTAAATAAAATTGTTGTGCAGAAATAGATATTGGAGATTAGGGGTTTTGACCTTTCATTATGTTAAGAGGGTTTTAAGAAGAGCTGAATCTATGAAAAACATACTGCACTACTTTAAATCTCTTGAATGTCTGTCTCAGTATTATAAACCTGCAGGATTTAATTGCTTGTGTAATGTATAAGAAATCATCTCCACTAATATCATAAGCTGCATGCAGTAAACTGATTTTTTAGGAATATTACAGCAGACCAGGAGTGACCAGACGTCCTGGTTTCCTGGGACGGTCCTGAATGTGTGTGTCCAGCTGTCCTTACCCTTAATCTGTACATATGGGTCATTTTTGGTAGGCAGTATCTTTTGGTCTCTGTAGTTTTCTTTTGTAAAAAAGAATTATAGCTGTTTTGTAATTTAAGTAAAGATATATCTGACTCTCAGAAATATTCTGAGGTCAAGCTCAAGCATGTAAAGTTTATTACTTATAATCTGATGTTTTACACAATGACGCATGAAGTTAGCCACTGAGAGTTCAACTCCAGGATGAAGACGAGCTCATTGAGAAGCTGGTCAGAATGAGAATGTCAGGACACAGGAAAAACCTATAAATTAGTTACCAATTAAAACACTATTCCCAAGAAACAATAGCACCTGAAATATTTAGTAATAAATTTGCTAACATTTCTAGTACCCAGGGATATGGCAAAAATGCCACCACCTGCTCAAAGCAAAACAGTTATTAAAATGATTTATAATTTACATATTGTAATAAAAAAAACAAACAAATATAATCTCCATCTTTAAAAAGCGAGTGGATAATTTTATTCAATATATTAAGACATATGAGCATGTGTACTGCATATATGATATGACACACATAGTTTATGATTTTAAATTGCTTATTTTGAGGTTTTACTTTACATTTTTCAGTAAAAAGTGTTCACAGTAAATTCACATGTGAATGTCAAAATGTACAGAAACATATTGTTTCGATTCTTAAACAGTACAGCAGATGCGAAACATTAAACTAATGCACCAGCTACACAAATATATTCTCACTCTTTTTGATGAAATTATTCCACTAATGTCTGAAACAGTCTTTGTGTTGAATGTAACCTCACCTGTCCCCGAGATCAACCTCACCTGTCCCCGAGATCAACCTCACCTGTCCCCGAGATCAACCTCACCTGTCCCCGAGATCAACCTCACCTGTCCCGAGATCAACCTCACCTGTCCCGAGATCAACCTCACCTGTCCCGAGATCAACCTCACCTGTCCCGAGATCAACCTCACCTGTCCCCGAGATCAACCTCACCTGTCCCCGAGATCAACCTCACCTGTTCCCGAGATCAACCTCACCTGTTCCCGAGATCAACCTCACCTGTCCCCGAGATCAACCTCACCTGTCCCCGAGATCAACCTCACCTGTCCCGAGATCAACCTCACCTGTCCCGAGATCAACCTCACCTGTCCCCGAGATCAACCTCACCTGTCCCCGAGATCAACCTCTCAACTGCCATCAACCTGTCATCCATGGGCACAGAGCTTCTGTTCTCTGATATGTTCCTGTTGGCAGGTATAGTGTGATCACATCACTCTAATATACATCCACAGTCATGAGATCTTGAAGTTCTGTGCTGGACTAATTGGCTTGGAGGCAGGCATGCAGAGCAGGTCTGACAGTGAAAGTTCACCTGACACTTTCCAGCTGAAGGGACCTGGACATGTTGTCATGACACCCTGGCAGCAAGGTTCTGAAGTACTGTAGGCTGTGATCTACCTTCAGATACACTTGGCAATTAGTCTGCATAGGTTATCTACTCTGGTTCCTGCAGAAGGTCTACATATGAACTGTGCATTGGTACTGAAGGTCATTTAATGGGCACCTCACTACTCAGAGTTTTGTGTTTGTCCTTGGTTCTGAACATGTTCTTCTGTAAAGGTACAGTAAAGTGTACTGGAATAGACTGAAACTTTGTAAAATTAAACAGTTAAACAGAACAAAGAGTACAACACTGATGCTCCAAACTGAAAGCTTAATCAAATGAACCATAATGTAACAGTAAATAATGATGCAGTCTGCAAGAGCAAATTCTATGGAAATCTAAGGATTCTGGTGGACCTGGTGATGTACAATTTTCTCACGCTACTTGTCAAAAATAACTTGTTTAGCATAGGCACTCTGCTTTGTTAGTTCTGCCCCAACACTGCTTGTCTACAACAGTGGCAGATGAACAACATTCTCATTTCTGAATTGTAATAAGAGGAGGGAGGCCTTTACAAAGGTGCCATATTGAGCTGGATCTGTCCCCGATTACCCTCGCCTTGGGGAGCACCTTTGTCTCAGCGTGACGTTTAGAGATAGAAGAATTTCCTTCCGTTCTGAATTCAGCACATCTGTCTCTGCATTCATTCCTGTTGGTACTAAACGCTGTTTGTGTTTCTGTGACTTGAGTCTGTCGCATGTTTGTGATTGTACTTCATCTACATGTAATGGCGTCAGAAGCCAGTTCGCACAAACACCTCCGTCTGTGTCATATTAGCATAGCAAAGTGTGACCATACAGAGCTACACAAACAGTGGGTGACAGATCTAAGTATGTGCACACAGCATGGAATCACGAGGTTATATACTATCCACTCTCTCTCTTTTGCACACAGTCTGTTTTCTTTCATTTCTCATTCTACGCATTCCAGAGAATGCTCAACTACAATATGCACATGCAGCTGCCTGAAGCCAAATGAAAGCTTTATAGCGGCCATATTTTTAATACACAAGTGTAGCAAGACTTTTTGAATATTAACATAAGGTCTGGTCCACTGTTCAGCTTATTTTGGCCAAGAACTTCTCAATTCTCATGTTAGATGGCAGATGGTTAGGGTTAGAGGGTTAGTGGTTTTGGTACTGTGTAGGGGTTGATATCTAAATGCGGCTGCTCACATGTTAATGTGCTAATGGCTGTGATGTTGATGTGGAAGTGGATGGCCCACTTTTGGAGAGTAGTTTTATCATAAGCCATCTGGGAGGCTTGAGAGAAAGCGAGTCTACATAGGAAGATCAAGGAAAATCCTGTTTTCTGTGATGTGTCCCCTTTAAGAGGCTGGGCGGAATGCCGACCGGGTACACATTAGCAAGTCTAACAAGGTCACAAATAGCCTTTTATTTGCTGTTGTTCCTTTTTTGACATAAAGTGGCAATGGCCAAGTAGATCTGGGAAAATTAGATGCTGTTTACAATCCAGAGCATCATGGGATCTGTTTGCACCTAATAAGTGAGTCAAAAAGAATAATTGCTAGCTGGCCAGCTGTCATTATTGTCCATTAAGTGCATTGTGGTCAGTAGTATGGTGCGTCTGAATGCTTCCCTGTGTGTAATGAGCTATAATCCTGTCTGGCGTAACCATAAACAGTCACAGTAGGGCTCTGCTGTGTTAAAGATCCACAGGAAGCTGAATTCCTGCGCTAATCAGAGTCTAATATGAAGGGTGAGGAGATTAGTCAAGGTGCAGAGAGCTTTTTAAATAAATAAATAGTGGCTAGAGAACAGAATAAAGAATGTGTATGAGAGCGAGAGAGAAAAGACGAGAGAGGAGAAAGCGGGTCTCCGGTGGTCAACCTCTGAAGACCCTGGACTCTTTGAAGGCCTCATTAGCTGGTGTTATCCTTGTATTGACACTACCCCACGTACCTGAGGGGCTACTGTGTGCGGCTTGCGTCTTGGCCGAGGCATACAAGACTGTGCCAATGAAATAAGACTTTGAAGTTGATTTTCCATTTGAAGAACTATCCATCAGGGATTTTATTTATTTCCAGTTTCTCTTTTTTTCTTCTCCAAGTTCTTTCCTTACTTCGCTGCTCAAGGCTACATGCTTCTGTGTAGGTGGTGGTGAAGATCAGTCTTTGGTTTCTATTTATTTTGATATGATCTCCTGCTGAAACAATCAGATCTGCTGTGTGTTTAGTTAATAATTAAAGCGTTTAAATCAATATAAAAAAACCCACCAGCTAGACATCACTCTCAGAGAGATGAGAAAAGATGGAATGCGTGTTAAGGTGGTCTCCACGGCCATCAGCTGCTCCCAGCTCACGGCACAGTTTCAACTGCTTTACCCCTCCGGTTGAGTCAGTCTACCAATTAAAAGGCAACATGCCCTTGTTTACCAATCACTAATGGTTTCTGGTGCAGTATTGAGGGTCAGAAGTCTCCTGCGATACATGTTATTGCCCTAAAATTTCATTTTAATTTGTTTATGTGCTAGAAGTTCATTTTAGGACTATTTGGAGCGCTTCTAACATTACAATTAATGAATCAGAAACCTCTTAGTGGGTTTATTGGAACAGTTGTAGGAGAACAGCACTGAAAGTCTACGACATATCCATGTTTTATTAGCGTTTGCAAACTTGGCCATTTCAAGCTCAATAAACACCCACTTACATGTTTATTTTTTTCATTTTTTACGCCTTCGGGCCTTTTGAAGCCATCTTTTTCAATTATAACATTTTCTCGCAACATCTGACTCCACATGAGGCGTAATTAATGAGAACCGCACAAGTGTGTGTGTGTGTGCAAGAAGGACAAACTAACACAAGAGTATGTGTATACAATCCGATCGTTGTGTCTCTAATCTCCAAGCGTTAGTAGAGGTGAAAGTGAACAATCGCTGCATCTGAAGAGCTTCTTCTGAGGGTTATTTGTAAGAGTAGTTTGACTGAACTGACAACTTGCATAATGTGGAACATAATATTAAACAGCACTTGAACTTAAAGACCCAATTAAATGACTTGATGAGTACAGTGTTTTTTCTGTGTTCAAGTGTTTCCTATTGAAATAAGAGGGGCTTTTTCTAAATAACAGTGTCTTCTAGTTGGTCACAGCTTGCCAGAACCACATTTGACAGTTTTAAATAGACGGATACAACCAGTTAATGGTTTGAAAGGAAATAATGTGTTAGCATGACAGGTGACACATGGTTTGCTAGGCTGTGCAGAGTTTATAATTTACTTGGAAGGAATGCTGTCATGCTTAAGATACACTCTTTGCACTCCTTGCAAAAAACTTTGCAAGGTTTAAACTTTAAACATTTCTGTTTAACTGTGCAACCCTTTCATTTGTCAAACAAGTATGTGTAAACAGAAGTGAATTCACATTCTAATTAAAGACAGAAAACAATCATTTCATAAATTGGTTCTGAAAGCAAACATGCATTGAGAGTTTAAGCGCATGAGTCTTTTTACAGTAGCCAATTTCCATGACAATGGGACTGCTGTGTGGAGAGGCATTGTTCTGGTTTACTCAAAACAATGACAGCAGGTTATTGTTGAGATATGCAGATGATTCTTTTCCTTCTTTTGGGAATGCCCTCTTTGAAGTCTTCTCTGCCTTCACAAGTAATCAAATGAGGAAACAGACCCTTTTAATGGAATTTCCTCCTCCAGGCGCTGGAGAGATGCTCGCCTAACCTTGAGCCTTCAGTCACAATCAGCCGGACCTGAGTGTGTCCTGACTGGATAAGGATTTAATCTGCCATGCATATGCATAAGACCTCAAACAGTCAAAGCTGTCTTATAAACACGCATCTGTCCTGCTCTCTCTCGCTGCCTCTCTAGTGCTCTCTATAACACCCGCCCTTTTCAAATCTCTCTCTTCTTCAGTTTTGCTTTAGCCATGCAATAACAACCATGTGAGAGGCAGAGAGCAGTAGAAACACTCTAGAGGCAGCAGGAGAGGAAATGAAGAATATCAGTACTGCACTTATAAATTCTCACACACACTTAGACAAACACGTCTCACAAAAACATGTCAATCATATTTAAATATCAAATAAAAAGAATAAAACAATCTTCATACAGAGAACGAAACCTATTTTTAGGACCATTAAAATATTTTGCATTGTGACATTATTTTCATGACAATTAAGCACATTTTCCCTTTAAAATCTCATTACCATAATGCGTCCAGATGTTTTAATCTCACTATTCTCAGTAGTGTTTCTCAAAACTGTAAGTACTTACAGTATTAAAGTACTTTTTAAGAAACATGTGATTTCTCTGTTTTGATTTTATTATGACTAGAACATAATTTTAAATGGTTTGTAACAATCTGCACCCACATTCACATTAGTCTATTCTGTCTCTAGCACAGTCATTTGGAGTTTGGCCATGAACAACTGCCTTGCTGATCACGTTTGACTAATCCTCAGTATTTGAAAACACCCTCACAAGCGTCTTGAGAAAGCAGAACTTTGTTCTGTAGAAATCTTCCCTAACTCTACTAATCAAAACCTTTAACACAAATACACATGCTGAGGGAACCTGATTAGCGATTTAGGAAACGTTATGCTTGCCGATTCATTTCCATCTGTGTGAGGAAGTCGGCATGTGTTCTGTGTATTTGTGAATCTCCTCAGCTGGTGCATTTGGTCATTAATTCACTTTCTGATTTAGAGTTTCTACAGTTCCTCAACGCAACTCAACTTCTCTTTCCCAGAATCAGTTCTAGCTGCACATTTTCAGAGAAAACTTTGTTTTTGATGTCTGTGAGACCAAAAATGCCACTCCGTTCATGATAGGCCTCTGAGCTCAAAAAGCCTCTTTACTTGGAATTGTTCTGTGTTAATTGGTTGTAAAAAATAAGAGTGATTGGTTTTTCTTTGTGACTTTTGGATGCCTGGAGCCCCTCTCATTTTGAAGACCCTAGTTTTGACAGACAGTGAATAGATAAGTACGTAGAAGCAGAATGTAATGTATGTCTCTCAGCTTGTTTGGAGAACTGATGCAGAATATTATTCATTCTTAATATCTTCGTATGACAATTTGTGCTGTTGAATCCAATATCCTAATTTTGCAGACAATTAAAAATAATTAGTAACAAAACTTTAGCAAAGCTATCACTGTTTGTCATGTTGGAAAGACATGCTTTATGGTTCTGAGCTTGTGAGATGAATATATTTCATGGGAACAGAAAGCTTGTGCGTGTCTCAGATGATTTTGCAAACTTATATGAGTACGTCTTCACCACAGTAATTAAACACGATGAAAGTTTTGCACACATCAAAACTTCAGAGACCAAATCTTGAGTTTTTTCACAGGGTGGTATATAAATATATTATTAGAAAGACTACAAAGACCACAAGGTTTTAATCAATGCATAAGCTAATAAAGTCAAAGCAACTTCCATAGGAAATAATGAGGCATTATTTTTAAGCTATCACTTGTTCCTCATGTGGTTGCCCAGCAGGGGTTAAATTCAAACAGCACTGAAAAGAAAATTGATTTGTATTGTAAATGTATGAGGCAGAAAGTAGTATCTGCTCTTCTGTTTCTGAAAATCTGTTTTTCTGAAACCTAACTACATAATTTCTTTAGGAAACAATGATATAGAAGTGACCCTGTGTGACAACTAGCTCCAAGGTGCTTGACCATATAGTGCAAGTTGTAACATCCCACATAAATTGTGGTTTTAGAATATTGCAAAGTGTATAGAATAATTTAGACTTATATCTTAGATGGATGCTCATTGGTTTTATTTTTATCCTGTTTAGTTTCCTTTTATTTCTCCTATAAGCAACAGAAATGACAAATCATATTAGATTTTAATTTAGTCTAATGTATCTGATCCCTAAACCTAGTTTTCATTCCATCAGATTAAATATTTTGCTTTGAGTAATGAGTCGTGATCCATCTGACCTTGAGCAACATCAAAACCACATACTTCTTGTAACCCGACAGCTCCGTCAAACCCATGATTCGATCGGACAATCGAACAAATCCCCCTCGTCAGTGACTCCATCATGAAATGGCCCTCATAATTACTTAAAGAAGGATCTCCGGGTATTTTTTCTTTGTATTGTCGTGATCTATCATAAATCCATCTGATTTCAGTCAGGTAAATGAGAAGATCATGAAATAACAGTTTCTTTGGGAATGACCTCCAGCTTTCAGGCGAATGATCAGAGGAGATGTTTAAAGGCTCTGAGTGTGGATAATATCAAAGGCTTCTAGGATGAGCTGGGATGCATTGTTAGGAGGTTTCTAAATATTAATATTTCATCTGTTGCGTCCTCATTAGTGGTACTTAAGCTGATGTCTTCAGATTAGAGTGGAAGTGGTTGCCCAGCTTTCCAGCAGTGAATGTCTGATACTAAGAGAATAACAAACAATTGGCCCAAAAAAATCCCTCATATTTCTGCCGCATTTTTTGCTGTGGCCTTATGAACGGCAGCAGTTATTTGATACGTGCATCGAGGGCCCCAGTCCTCCTCAAAAATGGCTTCATACTTATCTCCAAAAGAGCACTTGGAGAAAAATTCTGAAATGTATATTTAGAGATGAGTGGCCACAAGAGCACTGAACTGCTCAAACGGAGGCTTTTCATTGACGTTGCAGAGATGTGTGTTCTAATTCTAATGTGTAATGTTCTATATCATTCTTGCAGGCCACGGGTGCAAATTATGAATTACTGGGGGAGTTTGATCCCACTACTTAAGGCTTGAACCCCCTAGAGGAAGTTAAAAGAAGAGGATGGGTAGACCCAGTATGTATTTTTTAGGTATAAGTGTATATGTATGTTTCAAAAACGTTTCAATCAATGTTGCAGTAACCACAAAAGCAACATGTCAGTCAGTAACTGTATTCTAAAACACAACTAGCAGTGTTTTAGCAGGGCTGGCAAATGGCACTGCAAGACAGTTGAGACGAACCTCAGAAAGAAAAATCAGAAAATAGTCACTCCCTCTAAAAGTCATTGAATAATTCGCACATTGACCGGGCAGCATAAATCTGGATATTGATTTTGATGGAGAACGCTGCTTTGAAGTGACCAGTGCGGCATCCATCTTGCTTATTAAAGCGTGTTTGCGTTGGCATGTTCTTTGACCTTTTATCACGATGAGTGATTGCTGTCAGTGTAGCGTTAGCAGAACGTTCACTTCTGACCTTCCAACGCCTCGTCTTTTACCTGCTGAATTATTCCTACCTCACACTTGAGGGCTGAAGTCAAATGAGCGCTTAAGCTAATGGAAAGAATGCTGACAGGAAGTTGATGTACTTAGGTGATTTCTCTTCATGGGCTCTTTCTGTTGAGGGCGGCAGTGTTAGCATTAGAGGTCAGACACCTCATAATGAGATTTATGGAGGAAAGGGAGACAGTCCACCTCTTCCACAAGGGGTCCCCGTGTGTCTTCATGCTGTTGAAAGGACAGACGAAAGCTCTTGACCCAGCAGTAATGAGGGGCTTGTTTGGTAAAGTCATGACAGACAGGTTTATTCTGAACTTTTGGAGAAAGTCTTGGAGGAAGAGTATAACAAATGAAATGTGTATTTGTGTTTGTTTGTCCATGTTTGTGCTGTAGCGGTGGTTCTCAACTTTTTTAGAGGCCCCCCATTATCCACAACAAGAATTCTACCCAATAAAATATTAGAGCTTGGCATAACTAGAAAATGTATATTTATTATAAAAAGAACCACACACTAAAATATTAAAGAACAACACACCAGCTTTGCTTTGATTCTCTTGCATTTGTTCTGTGTGCATCTGTGGTTCATTTGTATTCCACGCCTATGCCTGCGTGTGGATTGTAACCACCTCTAAGACAATTAATTGGACAATAAATGGCTTTTGTCGATGATTATCTACCGTATATTCATTCATTTCAGTGTAGATCAAGCATGTAATAGTCCAAATACTTTCATCCACAAACACGATTGTTGCAGATAATGTTGCTTTGTCCTGGATTTGCAGGTGGGTTTTGTCTTGCACACTGACCGTGTGTAAATACATCATATTACCTTGTGAGCGACAGCTTTTCTTTGAACTCACAATTTCACGCCTGCGTTTCACCTCAGATCTTTTGTACGGTTGTAAGGTTTTGTAGGTAGTTATATGGCCTGCACATTCAGCTGAAGTCAAGGTGAGAGAGGGGTGTGGTGAACACATCTAGATCTTGGGATTGTTGTTTCACAGTAGCAACTGGCCCGCAGGAACACAGGGAATAAGAAAAATGAGGTCTCTGTGCATAATGATTCAAGGATTGGCTATGCAACACATAACGTGTCAGGGGAAAGATATAAATCGTTGCACCAGGAAGAGATCCAGTGTACCCAATTTTGTATGAAACGCAGAGCCTCATTTTTCTTTGAGGAGGAGTTCGATCTTGTCTGCAACAACAGTTAACTCACATTATTTTTTTAGTGGTGAAACATTTAAAGCAATTTTATTGCATTGTTTGGTTGCCCCAAATAAATTTTTCTCTGTAGTCAGCTGTTCCTGCTCCTTCAGATTTTATAGTGCCAACAGAAAGACATTTTCATGCATTTCTGCTCTGTAGTTTATGGTCCTCATTTGCAGTGTCACATTGCACAATGCAAGTATTTATTAGGTTTACACGTCATTAAAGTCAACATGATTGTTTTTGTATTTGTCTTTGTTAAAAAAATACAGTAACAAATGAGTTTATTTTTCCGCTGATCTTATCAAGGCTGTACATTTAACTGTAACATGAGCAAGAGTGTTTGTGTTGAGTTGTCATCTACAATACAATGTAAACTCATGTTCTGATTGTGATTGCTAAGAAATGAATAGGAGACTTTTTAACAAAATGATTTATTTTCTTCAGTGAATATCTTTCGTTTGATTGTTTTATTTAGAAATTCTGCAGTGCTGTTTCATGGCGACATGGACTCCTGACTGTATTGGCGCAGTTCTCAAACCTTTAAGCTGATACTGTTATAGCACAAAAAAACGAGTACATATATAAATAAATAAATCAATTGGCTGCTTCATTCAACTGTGTTTTTCTCTTAAAAGCTGAAAGATTTTCTCTTTCATCTCTTATTACAAACCACCCAGCGGGCGAAAAATCAATCGCTGTAGCTTAAACAGAAATGCCAATTTCATTTTCTGTTAGCGGAGAAATATGTTGTCGAAAAAAATCAATAAATTTGTTTATGTTTCCGTTCTTTTTCTCCCCAATTCTGAGTTTTTCTCTCTCTGCAAACACAATTCAAAGAGTACATGAGTACATGTATTGTTATCATGGACAGCTATGCTACTGTAATGCTAAACAGGGCACTAATTCAGATAAAACTGTTTATTCACTTCATTAACAGTTGATATTTACCTTCTGTAAGAAGGTGAGAATGAACTGACATTTTTCTTATACTTTCATTTAAAGTGGCTTATGCTTATCATACAGTAGATCTTGTAGTAACCTGATGTAAAGGGCCTTGCTTACAGTGACGGTACAGTATGTCATGAACCCCTATAAACCTGCAGCCTTCTGGATAGATATCTGGGATGTTTTTATCATTGGCCTAAAACTGTCTATGCCATTGAAATTAACCTTGGCCTTTGGTTGGTTGATCTCAGGGTTTGATTATTTCTTTTGTAACTTTTTTAGGTGTTGTAATGGCGGTGATTGAAGTAAGTGTGAAAGACGATATTTCACAGTTTGTCTTCCAGTCGAAAGTCCTAATATTGTGTGTGTTGGCGCATATGTGCTTGTTTTCATCCCTTACTGTGAACTACAGGGTGCCATCTTGAGCGACGTAACTTCCATCCTCAGGTTTCTAAACACTCCAGCTTGTTTCGTGTGACTTGCTTATCTGCAACTGCTCACACAGGTGTCAAAACATTGTGACATAAACCTTTCATTTTGCAACTAAACACAAATTGAAACAAATAAGAAACAGTGTCTTTGCCTCACCTCCAACATACGCTTTTGGAATAAATATCAATCCTTAATGATTTTGGGGCCGGTCCTAGAGCCCCGCTGAAATATTTCATTTCTTGTGGAAATGCTGCCAGAATGCAGACGATAAATCAAACTGCCCACACTGCATCAAAGAAGAAGAGAAGAATTTATCAACAGACATTATCATTCTCAAGTGGACGATCTATTCCTCAGCCTAAAGCAAAGAACTCTGGGTAAGAACAGAAGTACTGACGGGGTCACAGATCATGCATTGAGCTCTAGGCGTCTCTCTGGCCTAATGAAGTTAAGATGTTTGCTCCTGTCCTTTATCTGCTGGGGGACGTATTATGTCACAGTTCCTGATCTTTTGTGATCTTTCATGATATAAAGAGTTCCCTTAAGTCAGTGGTCTTCATTTACTTCCATTGTTAATCTCTCATTGCATTTGCTTGAGTGAAATTGACAGTGATTTGAAATGTGGTGCTGTTTTTCTTTTTAACACAAAAAAATTTTCTTTTTTTTTTTTTTTTTTTTTTTTTTTTTTTTTTTTTTTTTTTTTTTTTTTTTTTTTTTTTTTTTTTTTTGTTGTATATTTTTACCGTTATATATATTCTTTATATATATATATATCTATCAATCACATGTATTCATTAAGCTGTCCTCATGCTCACAATCCTTTCAGTCTTTCAGTGTTCCTCTTTTTGTGTTTTCTTTTGTTGATTCTGTCTTAGTTGTTGTTGTGTGTGTGTGTGTGTGTGTGTGTGTGTGTGTGTGTGTGTGTGTGTGTATATATATAGTTGTATATATATATATATATATATATTCATTTATTAGCTGTCCTCATGCTCACAATTTCCTCATTCCAATATTCTTCTTTTTTTCTTTTGGACGTTTTTCCATCTTTTTAGATGTTACTGCTGAGAAAGACCTGAGTTATCAGTGCTCAGATTAACTAAGATATTAACTTCTGCTCTCTAAAGTCATAGATAAAAAAACAATATTGGTTTCTTATCAAATTCTCTCAAGACTGAGACAATTATCTGAGCTTTGCTCTCCACAATTATTTTATAGTGCTATACTCCTACTGTATGTCAACTGTTGACTCATTCCTGTCTATTTTTTACTTCTCCTGAGGCATTTTAGGGGAAACATGTTATGAGATGTTATGATGGAGGAACCAATGAGCAATCGTTGTCTCACGCTGTCTGATGTTTCTCCAAAAATGTCCCTGTTGGAATGCAAAACACCTAAAAAGACACTCAACATTCAGTAAGAGTATTTTGTTTAATGGCAGACTTTATCTTAAAAACCTGAGCAGAATTGAGGCATTGTTTAAACTCCAGAGAAGACAAATGAGATGAATCTCCTTGCTGTTGTTTTAACAGTGATAAGAAAGCATCCTTATTTTGCATCCTTCTTCTCTATTGGCCCAGTAGTGGATCTTCTCAAATCAAGAGGTTTTTTTTACCTGCTCTTCTTCAGTATTCTTCAGGCGGGATGAGGAATGGGTCAGGCATGCGGAAAACCGCTGTCATTCAGAATCGCTGCTCCAAACATCCAGCTGTCAGGCTACTTACGGCCTCCTCAAAGTTTACACTCTCTCCTCAGCGTGTTCTTAAACACTTCGTCAATTTCACGGCTCTGCATGTCAAGAAATATGAAATAAGAGAGAAAGAAGCGGCGGCACGTCAAGCCACTGAGGCGAGTTTGGCACGGACTGCGTTTGGGTGCGCACACTGTCCAGCATATGATGGCACAGGAGGAGATGGTGAGATGGATGTCTCACGCCTGCAAAATAAAACATCTGAAGTAAATATGTGGAAGGAGATAAACTTGGCCAAATGAAAACACAAGGAAAGGTGCCAGATAGACAGCTGTGCTGGAAATATGTATGTCAGATTGGGTAAATTCATTTGGAGAAGCGTTTTCATCCTGCCCTTAAGCGACTCTACGAGCGTTGCACAAATGTTCATTGATCTAAGTGTTCTATAGCTGGAGAATTGCTCTCAAATGACATTGTAACCATTGTAAATCAGATAAAAACAAAAATCCTGGACTTGTTTCTTCTACATTTACTTTTTTATTTGTTTGTGAAACTGAAGTGTTGCATCATGGGTGTGAAGATCCATTAGGAGTGTTGGCGTGGGAGTGGAGCAGCGAGGTTTCATACTGGAGTGAGACTGATTACTCACGCCCCTGAACAGTACTTCACAGTGCTCAGCAGGGGCCCGTTCCTCTTTCCCCAACACATCCATAACTTTGATGTAAACAGGAAGTGCTTTATTGTGTCTTGGTGGGTGGGTCATGAAGTCAGAACAAAGGCACTTAATGAAACCCATAAATATTGATACAAACTTCTCTGAATGGCATAATTTAAGCTCAGTGACTTTAATAAACGATGATACGAGGAACATCATGGAACCTGTCAAGAACGTGTGGGTTTTGATTACAAAAATGAAAAGAAAGTAAAAGGGAATGATACCTTTTCTTCAAGATTTTTATTTGCATCGTGACTATATCTTTGACAATTAAGCACACCCAATATATATAGCAAATATATATTATATATATATATTTTAGTATTCGGCCATGCAGGCCCTATAACTGGGCTCCAGCATTTGAGAGGTTAACTTAGAGGTGAAGTCTTAGATTCCTTCATGAATTATAAAGGATGCTTTTAGAAGCGTTCATAGGTGCATATTGCTTAGCTCAAACTCAGGCTTCCCTAATTAGCAGCATAAATGGGTGCCAGAGCACATGTTTATGTGCTGCGCGTGTTGCCACTTTTAATATGCAACCTCTTAAAGTATTTATGAAACAAACCCTGCAAACAAAGTGACTCTTGCGATGCTCTTGGCTTTCATGCCGAGTGCTTCTCTGGCATCCAGTAACCACTTTATCGCCCTGATGACCAGATTGTGACGCACCTAAGGGGCCTGTCCGGCGGATCTCATAAAGCTGGTTTAAGGGGGGTCCAATGAATTCTGTTTGAAGATGGTTTGATATTTTGAGGTACTTTGAGTGGATTAAACTCCAAATGTCAAGCTGGTGAGGTGGTACTGGGTGGGACTGCTTTTAAGCTCTGCCTAAAGTTATCCAGAGGTCAAAGGTCATTCTGTATCTAGCAAACGCTCCACAGGGGTAATCTGGCAAAGAGGCATCGCTGGTGCACACTCTGTGGACTTAGTTAGATTACAAATCATAGGGAGTCTGTGCTCACTGTATATATATTACGTATAGGTATATGTCATCATACTCTATACCTCTTGTGTGTTGACTCCATTATTGATTATGTCTTGGCAGAGCATTCCAAATGAAGGAATTTTGTCAAATCAAGCAAACTTTCTCTAATGACCCCTGCTGAGTGTGTAGGGAGCAGTGAATACTGTGTAGAGGCCCTGAGAATCAGAACAGCTTGTGGTTCCAGTGGCATAGCAAACTAATTGCTTCTCAGACTGTATGATGTTAACTTTTAGCACGTATTCATTAGAATATGTTGTAGTTTTATTTTGATAGTGGCTCTCTCTTTTAATGTGTGTGTGTATGTGTTCAGAAATTTCCGCACGAACTGATCCAAACAGTGCTTGCTGGAATGTGATAAATATGGCTGTTGGAGTACAATACTGTTCTGGACCTGATGCTGCTTTTCCTATTAATATTTAATTTTCTGTATCATGGACGCATGACAATTAAGCTGTTATGACTATTTTTGACCAGAATCAGTCGTCTGTCTGTGGTGTCACTCAGTGAGATTGTAGTTTTCTGAAAGCTTTTGTGTGTTTGTAAGCAGACGCATGGTAAATAATTCAGATTTTTTACATGACGCCTGTCAGAGGCAAAAGAAGCACAGTGTTGTTGCCAACGTTTCTTTTCCTTGTTTTATTTTGATTGAGAATTCCTTTAAAGTAAACAGAGTCAGTCATGCTATCTGTACAGTTTTCCCAGCACTGCAGATTCAAAGTACTGAATGATGTTTTGATGTGTGATGAATAGATCGTCTTCTGTCATATTGAAATAACAGGAAGATTATTTAATAAACATTAATAATTGTAGCTCCAAACAACATCTCAGACAGTGTCACAGAGTTTGTAAACCTCTTGTGTCATCAGAAGGACTATGAATGTGTCCTGTGAAAGAATAAACAGATTTAGGAAGAATGCTGATGTTCAGAGTTGCCTGTAATTTCTCAAAGTCTTGTGCTGGGATTGAAGTTGTTCTTTGAGCCAAAGGAGATGGCAGGGGACAGTTTGTGTGGTCGCCTTGGAAACTGGTTGCCACAGTGGTATGAGGTATATCTGCTCATTTGCGGTCATTTCAGCCAGCCTTTTAATGCTTGACTGCCAGAATGCCAATGAGTAAGAAAATATAATATATATAAATAATTCTAGATAATTCCTCAAGGTTGTGGCAATTAGACGCGATATAATAGACTAGATGTGTAACATGGTGTTTGGATGTTTTAATGGTTTAAAAGAGTAAATCTCAAGCAAATTTAAATTATTATTTACATACTCGTCTGTTCTGCCAAAGTTTTGAAATCTGATTGCCATTTGCCAATAAACATTTGGGGTTTGACATCCTTAATGTGGCTGTATGGAAAATAGCTGCATAAAGAATCTACACAATTTCTCCTTTCAGGATCAACAGTATAAATAAAAGCATATGTGTTTGAAACAACATGAAAGTGGCTTAATAATGATTTAATAGAATCATTATTAAGAATAATTATTAATTGGGATCAAACTATTGCTTAAACCGTAATATTAACGTCTTAGTCTATAATTCTCTACCTTCCTTAGCGTCTGACTCGGCTATAGTAAATTCATTCAGCTATAAACGTCCACAACATCCATTTTTACAGATAAACAGAGTGTGCTGGTTTGTGGTAGCATGCGTGTGTTTCTGCATATATGCGATAAGACCAGAATAAAGTCTAGTTTCTGTGTTTTAATGCATGCTGTCTGTGTCAGTATATCTCCCGAGTCTCTCTGGCTCCAGTGCGCTTGGCAGCGTGTGGTATTGATTACTCTGTGCTGTATATGATCGATGCCCAGGAGCTGCTGAAATATTTTGGCAATTGGCTGCAATTACACTAGTACATTAATCACATGTGTGAGCAGATACAAGCTGGTAATGACTGAGATATGAAC
This sequence comes from Chromobotia macracanthus, assembly GCA_036877525.1. Lineage (NCBI taxonomy): Eukaryota > Metazoa > Chordata > Actinopteri > Cypriniformes > Botiidae > Chromobotia > Chromobotia macracanthus. Next base: position 2,187,585 of record JAZGTH010000001.1, read on the forward strand.
TCTGGCTTGTCAACAGTAGAAGGAATTGCATTAGTGAATGACCCAGAACTTCTGAGCGGTTCCCTACACTAACTGCACGTCTGCTGCAACACCAGCGCGGCTTCAGTGCGGATCACTCTAGAAAAGCTTATAGTGTTTTCTAGCAAAACACCAGAATGTATACTCATTTGAGTTGAGCTCTAAATTGACTGTGTTTACTTAAGACATTTACATGTATTAATAGTTCATAGTACATAATTCATTAGTTCAGAAGAAAGAAAATCATAAAAATCATAATAACTTTACAAATTCTGAAATGAATCTTCTGCTAATGTAACCAAAGCTATTTGGTGGAGGAAAATAACATTAGCCAATAATATTATAGGCTGCTTTTCTCAATCCTATCAAATCCTGATGGATAAAATGAAGTTCTAGCCAATATTATTTCACATTTTGGGAGATGAATTAATTGCAAATTCCCTTAATGTCCCTAGAAAACACATACAGAATCTGAATCCATTCACAAAATGTTCAATGTGCAATTAGGCAACACATTGTACTTCTGGCTGTGGTGGAGTGCTCCTGAAGAACCCAGAAGGTCTGAAGACAGTGAGACTGCAGATGGAAGGGTATGTCAGACTTAGGTCATGACATTCACTGCTGTTCTTGGGTTAATAATGAGTTTATAATGTGTGTGTTTGATCTTGTGTAGCCTCAATAGTCATTATTAACTGTAAGAACCTTCAGATCAGCACCAATGAAAATTCCTCAATCGTTCTGTTCTTAGTTTAGCATTATGGAAAATTAATACCCAATAAATGTTGGCAAATTCCTGAGGTAGCAGCTGCTGAATCTGCTCAAAGCTCCAGCTGCTGTGAGAAAAGCCAAAACTGGGAATTCACACATTAGGATTGTGCTTCACTTCACATAGAATCAAAACTGAATTCACACATCAGGAGAATTCAGACATTCAGGTCAGGTCAACAGATTTAGGCATATAAAACTAATTGAGCCTTGTTGAATGCTGAGTGTGCGTGAATGTGGCATTGTGACGAGAATCAATACCATACAGAAAAAGGAAACAAATACAGAGAGAAATCAGGGGAAGAAAAGACAAGCCAAACTCGGCACAGTTTGGCATCGATAGACTATAATTTTTTGTTCACACACAAAAGAGATAAATCAGTTACTCGCGAGTGTTGAATGGTGTGTGGATAGAATTAGTCACGTGTGTGTATGCCTCAGATTCACAGATAAATCCACCTGATGGACGTGTGGAAGTTAAAGGAGGTGACTGCAGTGAGAGTGATGCTGTATTGATCATGTGCTGCAGGAAAACACAGTCAATCCATTTGAGGACAGAGATCTCATTATGTTTATATGACTCTGGCAGCCAGCACGAGTTTAATGCTGAATGTGGATTTATGTGTTTTTCTGTCTGTATGAGGTTTTTTTTATTCAATGCAAACAAAGAAGAACTGAATGCATGCAGGGGAAGCACACGAAACCTGTCAAGAACGTATTTCACCGCCAAACCATAAGAAATAAATACGTTTATTTTGCTATAAGATGGTTTTTATTGTGACATTTTTTACATGATGGTTAAGGACATTTTCACTCTCAATTACTATTAAGGCAATGCAAAAAATAAAATAAAAAATGTAACACCTTTTTTAAGAAATTCGAAAAAAGTCTAATGAATTTTGTGAGACAAAATGTATAATTTAATTTTTCTTTTTTCAAAAAAGATAATGTCACATTGCAAAAAGTGGTAATGTCATCTTAAAATAGGCTTAATTTTCATGATGCAAAATCTAATTTCTTACTGTGATTTTTGGGTGAAATAAGTTCTGAGCATGTTTTCATCAGATTCCACTGTGTGTAAGAGAGATTCATACTGCTGACTAATGGAGTGTTAAAAACAGATAGTGCTGACACGAGGGTCGCAGTTACCTGAAGCTGTTTCTCTGGGTTGCACCTGGTTGCGTCATCCGTTGATAGCTTTAAAATGTCGCCCATTGACCGCACGCTTAGCATGAGTCTAGACAGCAATTATATTTGCTCTGGCCTACTTCTTTCTAACATTTTAGAGTCTGTGCTCTGGTATGATCCTCACGCTACATTAGTTTGTCTCAAAAATACATTACCTGTTGTGGAAAGGAATAAATCAGTGGTGATGCGCTTTGTGTGTGACTTTAAATGGGTTTGGTATAGAGAAAACTTCAAAAACACTCGCATTCAAGATTCTGACCTTGTGGTTGTTTTCTTTGTAGAGCCCAAATTAAGAAAATTCTGGAAGAATTTTTATGCAGCTTTCTCCTAACAATGTCAGTTATTTGTGATGAGACATAAAGGACTGAGCATACATCTTTCAAAAGATGTAAGTTTTTCATCTAATTTAGAGGATATGAAAGCAACATGAAGGTTTGAAGCTAGATTTTTGGGGCACTGTTTCTTTAAATGCAACTGAATCTCTTTTGGCAGGTAAATAAATGAGCAGGTTGTACTTCAGAGTGTTACTGGGAAGGATGTGTGAAACTGGTGACAATCTAAGTCATGAAACTAAACTTGATTGCACGGGTGATGTAAAGCTCCAGAATATTCTTTACTCATTTATAGAGAGAAAAAATGTGGAGGCGAGAGAGTGAGAAATAAAAGCAAAAAAAACAAAAGTACAGCATACATGTTTATGCCTGCGAGATATGTTATTTCCAGTCTTGGCACTGAATATCTTGACACTGACAATGTGTGGCACTTTGTTTCAGAATCTGGGCCACAGGCTTATTTCACTACAATATCTTTGGCTCAAACGTAATAATATGTAATTCATAATAATAAGATCTCCTGTGCAGATGTTGCGGGTTTATGACGACAGGAGGTTAAATGCTCTCGGATAATCTTCCACGTTTAAATCCGAGTGAATTAGGCATTCTTTCCCCCTCAGAGATTTTCTAATATTCCTTTGCTGATTCCCATATTGTTTAATCATGATTATACGGCACAGATCATGCGGTCGTTTATCTGGTTATTATTTAGATAGCATGATTTGAGTGCATTTATTTTATTTGTTTCACAGCCTCTGTCTTTCTATTGGCCCTCCGCAGCTGCTCGCAGGGCCAGTATTGATCAAATCTACAGGAGTCCTGATGATCCAACCGAGTGGATAAATGCGACGGCGTGTGTGCTGTCAGTCTTGTCTGATAACTTCACAGAGGTGGCCGAACCTGTGCTGTTGACGCCCCTCAAACCTGTAATTGTACGTTCATTTGCATGAGGGTGATTGCATCAGCTTAGACCCCCATTGTCCTTCTCACTGCCTTCAAATTTGTGCAATGTCGCAGAAATGAAAATGAAACATAATTACACAAGCTTATTAATATTTTGGCTTGCCTCACATTGTTAAACTGCTGAAACATGGAATTAGCGTGGGTGCACTAGCTTTCTCGGAGTTCTCTTTCCTGGCACGTCTCTGCTCCCCTCCACCCGCCCTTCCCAGCGCTCTTTGATGAGACTGCGGCCCTGACTGATTAAAAGTGATAAAACACTGTGTGTTTGAAGTAACTGTTAGGCCTCTGGAGCACATTTATGAAGATGCTAGTCATTGACACTGACGCTTATGTTTGTCCCTCCCTTACAAACCTCTCAAATGGCACTTCTGTCCACTCGACGCCCGCCTGCCGTTAATCTGACCAAGACTTGAACCCAGGTCTCTGCAGCCTCCGCTTCATATATGTAAACACGGTTATTTATTGAACGCGTCTCATGAAAGAAGGCTAACATGCTTTTGCTGTTGTTTGCTGTGGTGCTTTTGTGGAGGTGGCTTTTGATTACTACTATTTAATGCCTGAGGTGGCCCTCAGGACACAACAGAACTGGTCTCAGAAATGGTGGTTGTCACACCGGTTCAAAAGCATTTTCTATTGCACTTGAAGACGCACAAATCTCTGATCAGTTCCTCAGTTGTCTATTACAAAGGTGTTTAAATCAGAAGCGTTTGGGCATCAACTGGTCTGCCAAAACTGATGTGTAGCTTTATACGGTCATCTAATATCACCAACGGACATTCAGAGGAAGTGTAGAGATCAGCTGTGTTTAACCCACAGGTGAGGAGATGTGAAATCAACATCTGCACTGACCTGAATAACAGTTATTGAATAAGAAATATTTATGTAATGAACTGTTTACATGCTCTTGGTTTATTGTCCTCATAGCATTACCTACAGGATCTCACGCTGATAACAGTCAATACAAGTGAGGCATTCTAATGTTAATGATTTAAAATGGATAGACCTTCAATTTAAAATTCAATTTCAATTTCCAAAATTCAACCTCTGTCTGTGCCTTACAAAAACCTCTCATTCAACTTCAGAAGAGCTGCCTGCGCTTTCCTCAGAATATCTCACTTAAAAGCATAAGTGCCTATGGAAAGGCCCATGAGTTATTAATGATGGAGTTTTCATTCAGAGTATGAGGCTGAAATATTCTTTGATTTGCAACTCAAACCACCTGAAACAGATTTCAGCCTCGCTTGTTCCCCTAAACACCCCCACCCCCTCTTTATGACATGCATCAACCGTATTACATCTGCAGAGAAGAGCTGTCATCATACACCAGGAGCCTCATTCTGAGCGGATGTACAGCCGTGATGGAAGCACTGCTCTGCTCAGAGATGGAACGTCTATTAGAGACAGACATCTCTGCTTCTCTACTGGTCCCTTTGGGGCCTGGAGATAATAATAGTTTCTTTGCCACTGTTTTTTAATACAAAGAAGTGAATGTACATTATGACAGTGAGTCCTGTGGATCTTTGTGATTTGGTGGGACTTCACAACCCTGTCCTTTTGCAGGTTTGCTTTTAACTGTCTTAACTGTCTTTATAGGAATAACAGAAGCTCTTGAGCATTTGATTAGTGAGATGGAGTGCACAAGGGTACTGATTTAAATCAGGGGGCACATGCAAGACAAAAATTTAGAGGGAGGGTGGGCTTTCTCATCAGCCCCTTTTGTGTGGAGAAAATGGGCTTTAATTAGTCATAGCAGCAGTTTCATTAAATACCTCAGTCCTGATGTAAATGTTTGTGTGGGTAGCTGGAGACGGTGTGAGAGTGAATGAGACGGGACAGCTTGAATGGAGAAAGATCATCGAAGGTTTAAGGTGCTACATTTGCCTGTTGGTATAATTGCAGCCAAACAGGAAATGCTCACAGGGTGCTAAACACAAATGATAATAAAGCCACAATGTAATATTGCATTTCTACATGAGCAAGAATATTTGCATACACGCTCATACCTTTACAAAAGTCACCACAGTTTGTGCCAAAATATTCTATAGCCAACTTACAACAGTTTCAGCAATAAAACTGCAGAAATTTGGTTTTAGCACCAATACATTTCTGTGATAGAAATATGTATGTATCTGTGTGTGTGTGTGTGTGTGTGTGTGTGTGTGTGTGTGTGTGTTTATCTATCCACACACACACATATAACACACACACACACACACACACACATATAAACACATACACATTTTTGCTGCCTTTATACTACTTTAAAGGTTTCGTTAATGCATGCATCTCTAAATTGAATAACTGTCAATGGATGTTTTTTGCTAGTATAATGGTGAAGTTACAGGATGTATAGTAGCAGCAAAAAGGCTAACTGCTAAACTGACCCCTTTATCATCTTATAAAGCTCTATAAGGAGATACATTGTAAAACTGCATTGTCCAGAATCCACCGTCCTGTCTAACAGTTTAAGCTCTTTGATCAGGACTCTTCTGTGGTTTGGACCGCAGTTGCAGTGGTGAGATGAGAGTAAATCGACTTCTGTGAGCCAAAGACACAAGTCCCCAGAGACCATCAGGAGATCCTTCAAATTGATAATCACCATCCCTCATTACGGCAACTTCCTGTGTTTTACTCGCCACTTCATCTTCTAATTATGTGATTATATATCTAAGATGATTCATTAACGATCCAAGCTTCGTTTTGCAAATAGTTTACAGCAGTCATTAATTACCCTGGGCTTTTCCCTTTCTGATAATTTCTCTCTCTCTCTGTCTGTTGAAGCCTCATTTTGGGTGAAGATTTGATTCATTATCCAGTGATGTCTCTTGACTTCAGCTTACTAATGTTATTTGTGTTGTAGCTTAAGACATTTGGGAAGGATTTCAGCTAAATTGTTTTTTGAATCTGCTTTTGTTTAAGCATCTAAGGATGCATCAAATCAGTGTGCTTTATTTTGTGTTTTATCCAGTCGTTTATGGCACATAAAGATTGTTTCCTGTCTGGAAACCTTTGCTGATGTGTGGCTAACTGCTACAACATACTGTAGTATCATAGTACTTATATATTGCAGTAATAAATTATTACTATATTAATACAGCAGTGGGTCTAAACCCATTGTCCACAATATTTTTCATTAATACATACAGATATAAATACAGACATAAATAGAAAAAATTATATTCCTTATAAAAATGAACAAGCGCTTAGAAATATGTTGGTTTTTGTAATGTTTGTCTTATTTTAAATAACTTAATCCTGAGGCCCCCTTGGTAGCTTGTTGAGGCCCAATAGTGGTTGAAAAAAATTGTATTCCAAGGGCCAAAAACGTGAAATATTCACCAAATGGAATTGCAAATATATTAACATACAATAAATACAATAAACTGTAACTTCTGTTGCTATAATGTATTTGTTATGCTCAGAACATTGCTGCTCTATAAAATACGCATCTTTCATCATAAATCCCAGCACTGAGATTGTTGAGCTTCGATTCATTGTAGTTAATAATGCCAAATGTGCTGGAAAACACTGAGCTTTTTAATGGACTTTGTGAAAGCAGCTTGAAAATTAATTAGAGCTGCTGTCCCAAAGGAAATTTATCCTCTCTTCATTCTTTTCCAAACTCCTCTCCAACCTGAAGAACGAGAGGTTTGTTCTTCAAACAGAAATATTTGTGAGCTAAAAGAGAAACTTGCTTAGCAAAGCCTGATGTTGAACACAAAAAGCCTTCTGACAATATATAGCAGCCGTTATTTGCAGACACGTATAGAACCGTGATTCTGCAATGACTGGAGGAGCAAATCTGTTGAGATATGTGTTGAGTGATGCTGGTAGCAAAATCAAATCAGGCAAAATATTCCCTATTCAGCTTCCATTTACACATCATTTATTTACAACTCTTTCAAAATGCATTTATAATGTGAAATATCAAATAAAAAAGCAAGTTTTAAGGGTGCATATAATGATGATAAAGTACTGTTTGACTAAGTTGGACTTTTTAGAATTAGGAATTAAGATCAGTTTTAGAATTAGATGCAATTTTTTTAGTTGAAATTCCTTATGGGATGTGGATATTTCCTTGTGAAATTCCTTGATGAGACAATGTTTAGTGAACTCTGTTTTGAGTTCTTGTGCTTTTTCTGCTATTTCTGAATATAAACACACGGCAGTCAGGTGGACACATCTCCATCTTTGGCTTCTTCAGGAATAGTGTGTTTAAATCCAAAGGGAGCTAATCAATAATGTAGACCTGAACCCTGAACTGCACTGTCACATCCATCATAATTGAAGGTTGTAGCTGATGGAGAATGCATTACTATCAGTTTAGATTTATTTGTGCAGGTTTCTGCAGTCCGTGAGAGCTGCTCTCTGTGTGGACGTGTGTTCCATGGGGACCGCAGAGGCTGTTTACAGTCTGTAAGTGCCATTTCCCATCCGTCCTCTTCACTGCCACTGTGACTTGAATTAACGGATCAGTTTTCTAAATTATTCACCTCAACGTCAGCAGTCGGCAAACAGACAAGGCTGGAGATCAGTGGAGCTGTTGTGTGGATAGTTTGCTTAATTGTGCTCACTGTGGTCTTAAACCTCAAAGTCATCCTCAGACAGTTTCCACAGTGACTCCTCCATTGAATAAGGAAATGTGATAACGTAGCTGTTTTTACTAAGTGAGATCTGAGAACTGGCCTGGAATAGCTCATACTTAATATACCACACCACTCAATTTTATAAGGGCTGGTGATTTAAGAATTTTGTACTGTATAAGCACATATGTTATCCTGCACCCCAGGGCCTATAAGAACTGGTGTGCTGTACAGTCGGCGACCTTAGATGTCCAACTTAATATGCAGAGACAACCATAAGTAAGTCATTTGTAGGTTCATTTGCATTGCAACATTTCCTCAACCAATGGTGCGAGATGGGGGCGGGGCTATCTGTTTGATTGGCAGTCAGGGAAGAGTGTTTAAAAAACACGGGGCTCAAGTTCTGATGACGTTAATTTATTTTGCATAAAAGGACAAAAAGCAACAAATTTCAGACGAGACACTAGCAACAGCTTACATGGAAAACAATAAAGCATTTCATGTCAGCCAGGTAACACCCACAAATTTTCTGCTTTATGCTTGGACTGCATTTTCAAACAGAATTTAGCTTCCCCTCATTTACTTCAGTTTATTTGTCATGGTTTTTCTGACTAAAAATTAGATCTGGCTTTAATTGTTAATAAAAGTGCTTTCTTCTACATGTTTCTTGGAGAGCCCCTGAATGAAAAGGTCAATATGAATGTTTTGCCGTGATAGATGAGGCAAGTCAATATTACCTTGTGCTGTTTGTATTGACAGTTTTCATGGACACCACCTCACGCCTCTTATCCAGCGGTACATTTGCTCTGAAAGGGTAGACAGACTCACAGAAGCAGAAAGTCTGCTCTCATTCCAGGCTGTTAAATTACTCAGAGATGTCGAGTTCTTTGTTTTGGTTTGCTTTATCAGGTCTAGCCGGCCTGGAAGTGAAGCAGCGAGGAGACTATTGTGTTTCTGTTTTGTTGGAGAGCAGTTCTGTCTCCACAGTCTGAAACTTCTGCGCAGTGCTGTGATGTAAAATCCTCAGAGACTGTGTGTTGAATATTGCTAATACCAACTCTATTACCCAGCAGCTTATGGATTTGAATAGTTGAATGCCTAGTAATTATATACAGAAAGAGGTGTGTGTGTGTGTGTGTGTGTGTGTGAGTGTGTGTTGCTCTGCGTTCCATTTAAAGTCAGATGTGGAAATATTCTTGAGTTGATATTTTTGACAGCACACTCATACAGATGTTTCATTTCCCAATGGGTGGAAAAGTGGTGTATGAGGACACAAAATGGCAATGTTAGCATGAGCTATGCAGTTAACTGTCAACAAAATATCTCCTGGCATCCTGCAGAAGATAAACAGATTATCAACAGGATCATTAAGTTTCAAACAGCAGCCTTTTCAAAAATTCAGAGAGAGAGAAGTTTAATACGAGAAGTTTTACTCATTGTGTTTTATTTGCATTAAAAAGACTGTTTAGTCTGTTTAGACTTAGTTAAGTCTAGATTAGTAAAGTCTGACTTTAAGTGTCATTCTTTGCACTCCAAGCAGGAAGTCTGAGGAGGTTCACAGCATGGATGCATATCTAAGTGTCAGTGTGATGTCTATTACCTCACATCACTCAGTCCTCAATCTGTCATTCATTTGCTTCTTGAATCTATAAGATCATCTCAACACCCTCCTTGAGCATCGGTGCTAATGTCAGTAATCTAGAGATTTAAGAGGAGTGGTCAAACCTGCAGAGGACGAGGCCGGCTCATTCCTGCAACACAGTACATTTTCCTGCCCACATCATGTATGTTTTAGATAATGCAATATTTTTAAAGATTGAAGTGATCAATATCATACTGTATTTTTTTCTGTATCGCAATATTACAGTTAAGTGAATTTCAGATTTTAGGTGATATAATAATTTCAACAGTTCTAAAGATGGTTAAAAAATATAAAAATTAACACATTAGTTGATACCTTGTGTAAGATTATTATTATTTCCTGTCTGAGCAAACTTACTTACTAACTTTAGCTCTTTAATTCCTGTTAGGCATCCTGTTAATTTTCTTGCTATTGTGTAAATAATCAAGTTATAATTAATAAAGTTTATGCACCTGTGCTTGACTAGAGTGCATTTATAGAAGTCTGATATTTCCTTTTATAGAAATACTTCCTTAAATCAGAACACATGCATAGTCATGTTTTCAGCTGCAGAGATCAAATGGTGCAGTACTGAGTGACAGGAGTGAGTGAGACACTTTAATGAGATTCAAAGTGACTCGTGTTGATATCTAAGCACGTTACTCAGACGCCATTGGCTCATTTCTCAGACTGCTCAGTTTTATCTTCAGTAGCATAAAATAAACATTATTGTTTCCCTGCCATGCTGGAATGGAGCCATTACTCTAAATAAACATGATATAACAATGCAAATGATGATAACGTTCTCTCCTCTTCTCGCTCACGCGCTCTCGTTATAATGTTTAACTTGCTCCCTGAATGTTTTCATGTACTTATACTGTGTGTGTTTGTGTCAGAGTCAAAGAATAGCTGTTGTTATGTTTAAAAAGCACTTTTAAATCTGCGCTAGCGCATACATTTATCGATTGCCCTGAAATCAGGTTTGCAAGTTAACGTTGGTGTAAATGCAAGTGGACTTTAAGTGTATTAACGGAGTGTTCAATTCTAATGGGCTCTGTGCAACCTTTTCCTGCCAGTTTATTGCCTCTGAATACTGTGTCTGATTGCATTTCATGCGCTGCAAATGCATTAGTGGTGCACAGACTCAAGGAAGTCTAATATACCTGCAGAGAGCTATCCTGTAACAGTCCCATTCTCAATAGGCAGCTGCACAGGCCCCAGTAGCACCCAGCCTGTATGATGCCATCTTTGCTTGTTTTTTAACTAATTACCTGAGCTGTAAATCATGTGACAAATTATTGTGGAGCTGTGGGAAAAACACATGCCTACTTTTGAATAGCTGTCAGTAGAGGAAAGGACTTATCTGGGCATAATAGTTTCGTTCTGGCATTGTCCTGCAGGGGGCGATGGCCAAACCCTGCACTTATGCACAGACCACATTTTAAATCCTCAGCTCGTACTGGTGTGGTTATGTAAACATGAGGGAGCAAATTGCATCTCCTTTTCTCTTGAGGAGGTATAAGAATCTTTTTGGCTCTTGAGGACATACACACACCCTGCTGGGTTTCAGTGAAGAACTGAAATGTAATCAGTTAGCATGATGATCTGAGCAAAGTCTGTCAGGTTAAGCACGGCAGAGTGACTGAAAACAGGCTGCACCTGGTCACCAGAGTAAAGTCATTTTGAAGAACTTTGAAAAATAAAGCATACAAATAAAGCTCAGATGAATCGGCCTCGGACCTTCTGTGGATTCATTCATGTCATTTCTTAGTCAGAGTTCTTCAGGTTTAGGTCCTGAGAAACTGTACCACACCATGCCAAATTGCTCCAATAAATTCAACGTAGAGCTAAATAATGGATTTTCATTTTAGTCAAAGGGGCACGAAGCATGTTTTTTCTCTATGAGAACTTAAACATGGCGTAGTCGACTGTGGCAACAACAGAGCGCCACTGTGGGGAAGCCTGAATTTAAAGCCATTACAATGCTTCATTGCTCTATTTTCTAATTTACCAAGATTAACGATAGGAAATGAGGAGGCACGTACTCCAAGGAATTATTTAATTTGCCAGTTTAACATAAAGTGTGTTTCAGAGAAGAAAAATGAGGTGATGAATTTAAAGGATGGAAGATAAAAAAAGGGGCGGAAGGGAGGACAGAAGAGGAAATAGTTGTCAGGTGAACAGGAGCCTTCAGCGTTTCAAAAAAGCAGGTTTCTTTTCAAGACTGTGTCAACAGCATGTCAAGAAGAAGCTCCTCGTGATTACAATTGAGAGATAAAGAGTGCGAGGTCATCGTTTCAATGCTGGTGATCAAATTGAGAAAGGAAGATGTTTTTTAAGCAAGCTTCTCGAGCCACCAGCGTCAGTCTGAGGGGTTTGTAAAGCACAGCTCTGAGGTATCAGCCTGACATCATCAGAAGAGATTCTTATCCTGGGTTTTTGTTGTTGTTTAGTGTCGACGAGTAGACACATCAAGGACATGTTACGTGTGTCTGTCCATGCTTGTCAGAGATACTGAGATGGGATCTTGTTAAAAATGGGCCATCAAAGGTCATCTTCACAACACTTTTGTGGCATAATTTGATGCTTGAAGACAGTGTTGACTGCAACGTCCTTAGGGAATGTAACAAAATTAAAAGACTCTTAAGATTTCTTTTTTTATTCATGGTGATTTGTAGGTAGATCTTGTTGATTGGCACTCTTTGATTTATTTTAATCTGTTCTTTGCAAAACAGTCGTCATGTTCTGCTTTGACCTCCAAATGAAAACTGCTTTTTGACCCTTTTTCACTCTACTACTGTAGCTTGATGTTTTGCCCCATAGAGTACAATGTATCTGGGAACATTCATATGAATTTTATCAAAAGACCTTAATATCATTTATGGCATACTTTCTCCCAGAGAAAAAGTTAACTGCTCAGAGTTTAACTGCTCTTTTCATAGCTTAAGGGTTCTGTTATATTTTATTTAAGTATCCACTTCATCTCAAATGTTTCTTCTAAAATTTCTAAGGATTTCTAAAAAAGACCAAATGATTATTTAATCATTAAAATTAATATACCAGAACAGATAACATGTAATTTAATTACATGTTGGTAAATGCAAACTTTGGTATTTTGGCAAATCTTTGTGTTGTTTGAGACATTGATCTCCCCTGAAAGTTTAGAAAAGGCACACAAGATTACTGAGATGTTTTGCTGTCTAGGAGAAACAATTTGGATGCTAAAGAGATCTCACTGTTTCTCACGGTACAATTTACATCACATATCCTGTTTTATCCTCCTCCACAATACATTCCTTCTGTCTGATCAATACATATGGTAAATGACATTATTTTAAGGGGTAGACATCACAGACAATAAATGGAAGTCTGTGATTCAAGCGCAGAGAGATTCTCTTGCTTGCTGGATGATTGACAGCTCACAGAGCAAGCTAAACCTCACAGATCTCCTCTCAGCCGGATCTGCATTTCAACAGGAGCACACGGTCTTTTCATGGATCTGAAAATTCCCACAAAGGACACAACCGTACAAGCTTGACTCCTCCCTGCTTTGCCTGCCTTCCTTTTTAAAAGTGTGACAGCTACATCTCCTCAAGACCAAACCATGACAGCACCTTCTCTTCTTCTTCTCCTCCACATAACCTTGCCTCCTGTTTTTCTCCTCTCCATTTCCTCTCTCTTCTGTTTTTTCCTCTCTTTTCTCTTCTTTTGTCTTCTGTCCTCTCTTCTCCTCTCTCTGTCATTCTGAGAGAATCTGCAGCTATAGAAAAATCCAAACTCATGAAAACAGTTTCTCTCTTTTTAGGGGAAAAGATGAAAACAAAATTGACCCTCTTTAGTTTCTGAATCACTCATAAAGAAATTGTTTGTGTTTGTGTGTAATTTTGCTCTGCCTCATGAATCCATTATATTTTTTATATATCATCCTTAAACTCCATTCTGGAATGTAACGGCATATCAGGTAATACAGCTTGTCTGTCCACACTGAATGCACAACAGCCCATTAGTAAATATTTTTAATGTTTAACGTACAGATTCTGTATATGGAACAGGATTTTGGACCAGTGCAATTCTGGGCGTGGCACAGCAGAAATGAAAACCAGTCAACTAACAAAATGTGCCGTCACCCATTGTGGTCACATTCGATTAGGACAGGCAGGTATGAATAGGTTAAAAATGTATAACATCCATAGTGGGTATTCACTCATTAAGTTTAACTCATTAAATATTTGATTTCAACAATGGCATATTGCCATTATATATAGACATGATGTGTGTAATGATCTTTGTGTTTTTAAAGGTTCAAGGAAGGAGATTCTGTTTCTCTGCTCTTATGTTCTCTTCCTCTCTTCTCCAGTTCCCCCTCTATTCCTGGCCAGACCCCTTTTCTCGTCAGAGCTGCTTCTGATCACATTAATACACAAAGATAAACAAACGCTCTCCATTACTAACAGTGATATGAAGTGCCACCCCACCCCGTCTGCCCCGTGTCCTTGCTGCATCTCCCTCATCCTCTCTGCGATCATGGGGGCCACAGCAGCTAGCGCCACGCTAATGTAGATCACTGAATTTGCTTAGAGGTACCTTTTTATTCGCGATGTGCTCCCAGCCTCATGTAATGTGGCATCCTGCCTCTCCATTCATCTCTGAGGCAACAGCAAGCCCAAGTGTGACAGGAATGCAGAGTACTGATGTGAATACAGCGTTGTTTCTGTGTGAGTGTGTGGCTGAGCGAGAGAGAGAGAGAGAGAGAGAGAGAGAGAGAGACAGTGCATATGTGTGTGGTAAACATTAGGCATGCTGCCAGAAATACAGTAGCTTCTGTCTAACATATCTGTGGTTTTGTACAGTCAATACTGTACAACAGGCTTATTATAACCAGATTACATCATACAGATCACATAAAACCTAATGCCTGCACATGCTCATTGTACTGTAATGATATACATGTACAGATGAGAAGCCCATTGTGCACTGTGATCCATATAGAGGCTTATTCATTACCTGTACTACTCATTCATATCACCCATTACCATCATTCATATCACCCATTACCATCATTCATATTACCCATTACCATCATTCATATCACCCATTACCATGGATTTTGGACATACATGTATGCATGTATGTGTACATGCCCTTGTATCTTTAAAGAACTTTGCAATCATTCAGTATTGTGGAAGATATCAGAGTAACATAGTATTGTCCTCTGATACAGACATTGTATAATTTTTTTAAGTATCACGTAAAGTATTGTGTCATTATCATGGTACATAAAATATAACATAACATTAGGGTCCTGTAGTAGTATCTTCACCAAGTTATGCAGGACTGAGCAGAAGTCTTGATGAGATCTGAGGAACATTCCTCCTTCTGGTTTTAATGACTGCAGTTTTACACGTGCTCCGTGCACACGCTCGTCCCCTGTCTGAGGACCTCTAACACTGCACAGGTGACTGTATTCACCATTAAACGCACATTATGGAGTGATCGCAGAGGCAGAAATTACATGTCTGGGCAACGGTAAGCCTCTGCTAATGATCCGAGCTCTGTGTCCCCGTGTGTCACTGGCTCTGTTGTGGACTGGGGTCTTCTGACCTCCATTAAGGCCCAGTGTGAGCTCCTTCCTCACAGTGTTCTGTCTGCCTGTGTCGCTTCTGTTTCACAGAATGACTGATAGATTTGCTTCTCTACCTACAGCACTAATTAGCTACAGATTAACTCTTTATTCTGTAATGCTGTGACAGCTGTCTTTTTCTTTCTTGCTCTTTCTTTCTTTCTTTCTTTCTTTCTTTCTTTCTTTCTTTCTTTCTTTCTTTCTTTCTTTCTTTCTTTCTTTCTTTCTTTCTGTGGCTGTTTATTCATTACCTCCCTGTGTTTGTGATGTCTTTCTGTATTTATTTGAGTATTACCAGTGACGGTATAAATTACAGTGATGAGACACTTGTAGAAATATGAATCCATTTCATCTACATTAATTGGATCATTCTGAAAAATGTAATTCATGTCTTTTAAACAGATTTAGCAGTTAACTTACAGGTTTAACAATGTTTTACCATGACCTGAACAAACTTTACAGTATTATATTCTTGTTTATATTTTTTTATTTGAAAAAATGTTATTGACACGTAATGTTGACCATTTTAGAGATTTTGGTCTTCCCAGTTAAGGAAATAGGAGCTATACTTGGCTTTTGTAGTCATTATTCAGTTGGTTATGCCATGAAACCAGCTTAAACCAACTAAGGTCACTTTGGTCAGGCTGGGAGACCAGCTAGACTGGCAAAACCAGCAACGTACAGTTAGGCTGTATTCAGCAGGGCTGGAACAAAAGTCCTTCTCTCATTCTCTCTCTGTCGCACAAATGAGGATGGCTTGATGCTGAACACTGACTGCCTCTCAATGGAAGTAAGAGATTTTCACCATCTCTCTCCCGGACCCCCAATCCATCACCCTCTCCCCACCTGCAGGTGACTTTGAGCGGGGGCATTCTTCTGGAGGCTGCCCCCACCAGCCGCAGCCTCCAGCTTCTTCAGACACACTCATAATTCATCTGCCTGTGATCGATGCCTCTGGATTCCAGGCTGTGGAAAGAGCGAGCGGCTGGGAGAAGTGGACTGTGGGTTTGGTTTTATTTTCCTATCCCCATGAGTTGGGTCGAACCTTAAGATGCTGAATCACTGTCCTTGAGCACCAGCGTTGATTAACTTGACTGAAGATTTTTCTGTTGGTCTCAATTCTAACATTTACATTTATTAATTTAGCAGATGCTTTGTAAGCGACTTACAAAGAGAGAGAGCATTTAACATTTGCCCTAAAAACCAACAAGCCTCATCTACAAAGCTACATTTACAAGTAGGAATAGTTCTGATCTGAACATAAAGCAAACATTTTAGTAACGTCTTGGAGCAAACAATCTGAGAATTACATAATCCAATGATAAAAATGCATGTCTATAGGAAAAATCTTATAGACATTTTGGCGAACGACATGTCAACATTGATTAGTTATTGCCTGACTAAGTTTTGTTGTTGCCTCAGATGAAGATCTTGAGTAAGCCCTTGTGTACCACCAAGACATCTGTTAAAACAAAACTTTAAGTGATTTTATTTGTATGCAAATAGAATAAACATCTTAGGAGCAGATGCATGTATATTCTAAATCACACATTTTCTAAAAAATGTCATTTTGTCATTTGTTACATGTTGCTAGTTGTTGCAACATAACAGCTTTCACATTCACATTAGTACTGTGTTGCTATGCACATCAGATGAGATGATGCTGGGAGAATTGGTTCAGATGTAAACGTCTTGCTGACTCGCTACATGTGCCGTTTTGTTCACCTTAAGATGCTAGGTCATTAGCCCTGGGCTGTAATGTTGATTAGCCTGACTGATGGTTTTGAGCAAATCATTGGTTATTTACTATCTCTCTGATGCCCAGCTCATCATCAAAAATATACTACACACATTTCCAACACGATAATCTTCTCTGGCCACAGCTAGAGATGATGTGCTTCTTAGCGTCTCATTGGTTCGGCTTTGCCATAGCGGAGGACTCATTTTCTGCTGACAGACAGTGAAAAATATACACAAACAATCATCCACTGTTGATATAGCCACCGGCGCGTGCGGTCTGTCTGTGATTGTTCAGACTAGCTGGTAGGCAGCTAGCTGAGCGGTCCATCTGTGTGTTTATGTGTGTCTGTGCACACGTGTGTATTTGAGGGGTTGGTATAGCTCGGAGGCAGCAAAGATGGCAGCCCACACTCTGTTTCTTCCTTGCAGGTAATGATTTGAAACAGCATCTGCGGAGGGGGGCATGAAGATAGAAAGGGCAGACTGTAATTGAATGTGAACCGCTCTGCTGCAGTGGCCTGGGAAACACTATTATCCATTCTGTTATCCCAAAGGCTACTGTTTCCCCAGCTTTTATGGCTCGGAGATGGGCAAACAGTAGCCCCTCAAAAAGCATATTGCTTTCTTGCGGCTGTTACGCAGGTCTGGTGTTTTCCTTTGCCTATTCGCAATTTATTTTATTCCTTTATTTCAGGGATATTGTCCTTGCGTATTTGTTTTATGTGAACAGACAAGTTCCATGCAAATGGATATGTTTATTGGCTAATCTGTTTTTAGCAGTGTATAGTGTATACGCTATTTAACATTAAAATAAACATATTATGAAAAAATGAATTGTTAGCCTTTTGGAATGAAAGAGTTTAAACTACTGCTATATGTAAACATACTTCAACGTTCATAGTAATACAGAAACTAAGCTTAAAAATACAGATCATTCAGCATTAGTATATTATGTCTGCCAGGAGGGCGAACCACAAATGCCAGCCAATCAGATTGAAACTGCTAAGGTGTAGTTCTTGCGATATTTGGGTTCAGTGGTCCTCAGGGGTCAGTGAGTGGACCGCGGGCGACCTGTGGGCGTGTCGTCTGAGACTCAGTCTGCAGAAAGGCTGGAAAATGGTCAGACATCATGTCAAGTAAATTTCAGGAAAAACATAAAGCGCTGCACAACTGTAGAATGTGGCCCCTTTAAGGTAATCACTGAAAGGCATTGTTATGACAGTATTTTACACTGCTGGACTGCATGTCAAGTGCACCTACAGAGAGGAGAAAATGGTCTTTTTATGATGTTAAGCCTTTACTATTCATAACAGCTGTAGTTTCACTACATACTGCAACTCAGTGAGCAAAACAATGTGTCAGGCTGTATAACATGACATTATGTTTCAACTCGAGACTAAACGTGGACGGCTATCTCCTTCTAAAAGCTCTTGTCACTACGACACAGCAGAGCGCTGGTGCCTCCCTCCGTTCTTTAGAGTGTCACTCTTGCGGAGTTTCCCCTCGCTGTCATGTTTCCTCCAAACTTTCCTCAGTCTTAAAAAAAAAAAAAAAAAACGCTTCTGGTTTCAGTAACGAGACTGCATTCCGTAAAAACTAAAGAAAATCTGTCTCTCGCTGACAGACTTTTCAGTCATCAATCAAATTAGATTTCACATAGATGACAATGTCATATAAATTTACTCTTGTTTTCTCTGTCATTCAATACTAATTTGTCATTTAGCAGATGAAATAAAATGCAGCCAGCCACATGATGACTTTAATAAGTTAGGACCATTGGGCAAATGTTATGTCATTCAATTAATATTCATGAGCCAAGCTAATAAGATTTATTTTTGGATCATTCTTGGGTATATCTTCACCTCTGGGCACTTTTATGTCCCAGGAGTTGATTTTTTTATTAAAACTAAAAGATTTCAGTCTTTTTCCTTCTTTTATGTATCAAGGTCACATTATACTTATTTTGGAAACTTTTATATTATACAATAATAATGAAAGTCTAATATCTTGTGTGCTGCAACACTGACATTTATCAACTGCTGAACTGTTGTTCAGGCCAGAGGAACATATGGAAGCTCAAGGATGCATCCATATCATGCAAACAGCATGAGGTGAAGCACAGTGACACAGGTGCTTGTGTGCTTCTTTATCTGACACACAGCACTGTTGACAACATGTATATGTATTTAGTATTGTTAGGAGACAAAGCAAACACATTAGTTAGCTTGACAAGTTGCATTATTTTCCAGAATTTTAAAATATCAAAAAAAAATTAAAAAATGGACTTACACAAAAGTAATCTGTCAGTCATTACTTATGATCCAGTGTGTGGTGGTGTTTGTGTCCTCTCTGCCTGAATTTTATTTTTTTATTGTTTCGGGGTGTTTCTGGGAGGCAACTGCTGGTCAGTGGGTGTGTAACCCTCAGCCAGCGACGCTCAGATGAAGATGAGGGTCAGGGGTGATTGTTTGTTGTGTTTAGTGAATTTTTAAATTCCAAATGCCCATAGCTGAAGAAACGCTGTGCCTATAGCACCATGTTATATAAATATGGTATTACCATCTGATTTCATCACTGAACCGACACCCTCTGTACTGTTTTTATTGGGGATTTTTGGTTATTTTACTTTTATTAAGCATTATTTGCTTGTCAGATGATGACATAAAAGCTAGTATTTTTACAGGGCTTTCTCCATCTACAAATATTAGCCCACAATGTTCTCTCTCTCTCTCTCTCTCCAGCATCTCTGAGCACATTTATTCCTTCCTTCATGTTTCTGTCCGGCCTTTAACAGCCGTCTTTCTCTGACAGCTGGCCAGTTAGAAATACTGCAATTGCTACATGTCTGGGCCTTTAAAAGGAAAGTCTCTCTCTCTCTCACCCCTCCAGACCTTTTTTTTTTTACTATTCTGAATGCCAGCCTGCACCCCCCACCCGTCAGCTTGCTTCTCTGTAATAGGCTTGTCTCCATCACAAAGGCGGTCTTGACATTTGCTGTTGGATGTCAATGGCTGCTGGGAGCTTGATGGACAGCACGGCCTGAATGTGCGCCCAGGCGCTCAGCGCTGGCTAATTAGCTGTTATGGAGGAAGTGCCGGTTGATTTAGGCTGGGGCCTTATCGAGAGAGCCCACCTTTCCCTTACCGCAGTGGCAGCGTAACGGAGGGCACCCGCAGCCTTCAAAGCCGGTACAATAGACAGGCCTGTTATCTGTGCCTGAAAGCGCTTGTGCACTGCAGTAATCAGCTCGGAGGAGAGATGAAAGAATATTGTTAAAGGACAGCGAATCTGTGAGGGGGGAGATGCATTTTATTAGATTTAGTTTAAGGTGGAATCATTGGCGCTGCTTTCAAGCCCATGAAAGGAGAACAAGGTAACGTAAAAAAAGAAAACAAGTATCTCGTTAGTTTTAACAGCATCTATCAAATGTAAATCACATTCATCTTTGTATGTAAGAAACGTGAGGTGTGTGGATTATACTTCTCTATAAATTAAACTAAATCTGACAAAGTTTCCTTTGAGGATGTCCTCAAGGTACACATTACACATACTTAAATCATTTATCTTGTAGGTGTGGAGGCAGACTCTGGGTTAGTGTTTGTCAATTATAATGAGGTTTAAACAAAAAACTCTATTGCTTTGGTTCTTAACTCATGGGCCATGGCCCAAAAAACGGGTCTTAGATCCAAATATAGTACAACTAACTATGTAATTGTGCTGCTGTTGGGATTGCAGAATATATAGGCTACTGTTGTTAGGACTGCAGAATATATAGGCTACTGTTGTTAGGATTGCAGAATATATAGGCTACTGTTGTTAGGACTGCAGAATATATAGGCTACTGTTGTTAGGACTGCAGAATATATAGGCTACTGTTGTTAGGACTGCAGAATATATAGGCTACTGTTGTTAGGACTGCAGAATATATAGGCTACTGTTGTTAGGACTGAAGAATATATAGGCTACTGTTGTTAGGACTGCAGAATATATAGGCTACTGTTGTTAGGATTGCAGAATATATAGGCTACTGTTGTTAGGACTGCAGAATATATAGGCTACTGTTGTTAGGATTGCAGAATATATAGGCTACTGTTGTTAGGACTGCAGAATATATAGGCTACTGTTGTTAGGATTGCAGAATATATAGGCTACTGTTGTTAGGACTGAAGAATATATAGGCTACTGTTGTTAGGATTGCAGAATATATAGGCTACTGTTGTTAGGACTGAAGAATATATAGGCTACTGTTGTTAGGACTGCAGAATATATAGGCTACTGTTGTTAGGATTGCAGAATATATAGGCTACTGTTGTTAGGATTGCAGAATATATAGGCTACTGTTGTTAGGACTGCAGAATATATAGGCTACTGTTGTTAGGATTGCAGAATATATAGGCTACTGTTGTTAGGACTGCAGAATATATAGGCTACTGTTGTTAGGATTGCAGAATATATAGGCTACTGTTGTTGTTGCAGAATATATAGGCTACTGTTGTTAGGATTGCAGAATATATAGGCTACTGTTGTTAGGACTGCAGAATATATAGGCTACTGTTGTTAGGACTGCAGAATATATAGGCTACTGTTGTTAGGATTGCAGAATATATAGGCTACTGTTGTTAGGACTGCAGAATATATAGGCTACTGTTGTTAGGATTGCAGAATATATAGGCTACTGTTGTTAGGACTTTGATTGCAGAATATATAGGCTACTGTTGTTAGGATTGCAGAATATATAGGCTACTGTTGTTAGGACTGCAGAATATATAGGCTACTGTTGTTAGGATTGCAGAATATATAGGCTACTGTTGTTAGGATTGCAGAATATATAGGCTACTGTTGTTAGGACTGCAGAATATATAGGCTACTGTTGTTAGGATTGCAGAATATATAGGCTACTGTTGTCTTTTGTTGGTTTGTGCAGGTCAGAATGCTCCAATTTATCAGTTATGTGGTAGAAGCCAAATTAGGCGGATGTCCACATGAAGAAATCTTTGGAAGGTACAAAAAATAATGTGATGATGAATGAATGGATGGAGAGATGAATAAATAGATTTTTATTTTGTGGACAAGGCTAGGGGTTTGGATTAAACTGAAACATTTATAATTAGCGTTATATAAGAACAACAGAGGTCTATAATGTGTGTCCTCATTTAGATGACTAGATAAATGTGTGTGTGAGCCATACAGGGTTTACAGGCAAGAAATTACCATGAATAATGAAATGGCTGGGGTGAGCATTCTGCTAGCCTTTGATAAATACTGAAAGAGCAGAGCAAAAGAATGAAATGAGACAGGAGCAATATAAAAGAGAAGACAGAACAGCAGAAAGATCAGACGGAGGAGAGAGACAAAGAGAGCTACATAGAGAATGAACTCCATGTTCCTCTGTTCAGCTGAAAGCCCGATTCAGCAGTGCAGCCGCTCCTCCATGTGCAGCCGCTCCTCCGTGTGCAGCCGCTCCTCCATATGTAGCTGCTTCTCCATGCAGCCGCATGTAGCCTGCGATTCAGCATATTTATAACATGAACCAGAGGAGGGTGTGTGTGACACCAGAGATCTGGAGCAAATTTAAGTGACACAGGTAACACCAGTAATAGGTACACTTTCTTGACTGTTCTCTCTTTTCATTTATTTCTTATGCAGGCGGAACCGTAGGCAAGCGTGTCGTTCTTTTCTGTCTCTGCACTCGCGTTGGAATCAATCACCTTCCACGCTTGCCGACGCTGATCGCCGCGAGAACATTGGATTATATATAGCCTGTGTCTGTCTCTCACCTGTGCCGTGCCTCGTGGACTTTAAAGAACTGATGCGTATCGCTATTAGGTAGACCTGCATCATGCCTGTCTAAAAACCCAGAGTGAATTTCCTCTTAGAGTCAAGGGCGCTGGGTCATGAGGACTGGGAAGTCAACAGGGACGGAGCTTTGACAGACATCTCTTGCCTTCTGATACAGACAGAACCGTTTTTCTTTCCCTCTCTCTGTCTGTCCATCTCTCTTTATTTCTCTTCCGGGCCTCAGTTAGAGGTGTTTGATTCCTGTTTTTTTGAAGTGACTCCTGAGTCCCAGTTTTGGGGTTGATGGAATCGGCTCCTCGACTTTGTTTACTTTCAATAAAAACAGTATAGGGATTATAAATACAAAACAGAAGTCCTTATTGCACACAAATAAGGTACAGAATTATTACACAAAACAGGAAACTCCCGTCATTAAAACAGCACACTTTTAGGGGCTGAATAAATTAGTCTGATTTAGAAACACATCATGACAGTTAACCTTAAAATTATTAAAATGTACTTTTAGCAACAGCCCTGATTTCCATCTTAAATAGAAATGATGGATAAGAAATGAAGGAGACACATCCACACAATTACAACATAAACAGACATTATCAACAAGCTGAAAGTGAAACTGCCACACTGTGTAGTTTGGAGCTGACATTTTTCCCTTGTCTCGTCTTAAAACTCATCGGAGAATCTGTAAGCTGCACGTACATGCATACGCAAGTACATCACAGTACACTTTTTTGAGCCAATCACAAGGTGGCTCAAAAAGGTGTGTAGGTGATTCACACACCTCAGAATTAAAAAAAGATTATAAGCATACAGTACACTGTGAATTATTAAAGTCCTTGTGTGTAATTATGCAGAGTTATGTAAGGGATAATGATCAGTCAGACGGTCATTATCGCAAAATAAACCGCAACAGGGTCATCATGATGTGTATCACTTTAAACAGATTTATTTGGAGATAATGACCAGCTGACTATACACGGTTCTGAGAATAACATGACAACTTTATAAATAAATTAGTGAACATGAAATATCGATTTGAATACAGTATTTGTGCATGTGTGTATATGTAAATCGAGCTAAAACTCATCCCAGGGTTGTCACTGGCTGATATTTTTTCCAGCTTGTCCAGTCTGGTCATTAGCTAGTTCAAGAGGCTGAAGCAACAAACAGTGTTCCAAAAGCAGCTTGACCACCCGCTGGTGAGACCTGTTTATTTCTGCAAGGAAACACTTTTATGTATGTACAAGTGCTTCTGTATATGCCTTTAGCAAATATTTCTCTCCATCCAGAATAGCACTGAAGCAGGCAGAGTATTTGCCTGGTTTCGTCGTCTGTGGTTTAGTGATTTGAAATCTGCCCGTGTTGTATAGTGTAATTCCAAGCTCATTTCTCCTCTCTTGAGCTGAGGATAGATCTATATATCTCCCTTTATCCCAGGGCCATGAAACACCTGGCAGCCTCTACCACCAGAAACCAATCCCTCATCCCAGTAACCCAAAAAAGTGGAGTAAGCCTAGCGTTGGAAAATGTATTACCCCAGAAAAGGTGTCTCTCCTTGGGCTTGACCATGCACGTTTGCCTGCCCATGTGCCTGGGAAAAAAGGTTCATCAGAATTGTCCTGCTTTAAAAACACATCATCTGTTCTCTTGACTGTGCTGGTAAATGGAGCGTGTGCTCATTGCTGGGGATTCTGTTAGCTGAATTGTCACATTCTGGTTGGATTGATGGTGGCTCTTGTTGATTGGCATCCAGACTGTGTTTCTTATTCACTGTGACGGTGTGAACAGTTTGTAAACAATCAGAGCAGCTGTTTCTCCATTCATTAAAGATATAGCAGGTTAATTTTAAACAAGAACCTGCACCAAACACTATCAGCAATATCTGAATTATTCAGCCACGAAATTAAAGAATTGACAAGAGATTTGTACAAATATTGTCAAAGAACCCCGTTCACACTGTTGAGAAGCAATTGTTGTGTTTTTGATGCTGCTGTCTCCACTCAGCAAGGCAGTTAATTGTACACAAACCTAGCAGCCTGCTTGTTAACCTATTTGTCATTGGTGCACTAAACTAAAGATTCACCCAACCAACTTGCACCTCTATGACTCTAGATCTGTCATGTCCTTGAAATGACCTTCTCAACACTCCCCCTCTTTCATTCTCCATTGAGCTCACCCAGTGACAGGGAGCCATCTTGACACGTTGACCTGAGGGCGTGAAGGTAATCAGCTCCATGGGCCGAACACAACCTGCAGTGTGTATCCACAGTCGCCAAAGCCTCCTAGGCAAACAGGTCGTGTGGCTGTTATTGATTTTAGCACTGTATCTTTCATTGGAGTAATGTCTGTGATGTGTGACATGTTTGACAATTTAATGGAAAGAGGTTGAGCAGGGAGGGCAGGCTGGCGAATGGCAGGAGGTGTTTGGGAAATAATATTTCATTGTTGGCTTTTTCCTGCGGAGTTTTACGGCACGGTGCACTACTTTCTGACATTTTAACACTGTA
Source organism: Chromobotia macracanthus (assembly GCA_036877525.1). Lineage (NCBI taxonomy): Eukaryota > Metazoa > Chordata > Actinopteri > Cypriniformes > Botiidae > Chromobotia > Chromobotia macracanthus. Next base: position 2,212,718 of record JAZGTH010000001.1, read on the forward strand.
CACACAGACACGCACCGTATCTGGCATTCACTCTATTATTTCAGAAAAAAGCACTGTTTTGTAATATTAGAAATAAATAAATACAGTGAGAGAGACTGCAGGCCCCATGCAGGAGCTCAGCTAGGCAGAGGGAAGCACAAAGTGATGCTGACCAGGAAAGAAAGGACTGAGGGCAGGAGAAAAGGGTTGAGGAGGACTGTGAACAAGTGTTCAGTGCTACATCAAAGCAGCGGCCTGCATAAAGAGAGAGATGACTGCTGGATATTGATTCCTTCCTCTCTCGGGGTCAGGTGAAATGTATTTTGGCATTCTCTTCATTTCTTTCGTTTTGTTTCTGGGTGTTTTTGCTGGATTCTCAGCATTATTATGAGTGTTCTCACTCTCAGAGGACGTCACCGGCTTTTGGTCTGTAACAAGCTCAACTTTAGTTGTTTTCAGGGATCAGAGCTCCAAATAGTTTGACAGGGCTCCTCCTGCCTGGCTAATGTGTGTTGCTCCCATTGCGCTCCCAAAGCTTTTCATAATCATTTTAGGATCGTCACTTTTAATCTCATCATTCTGTACCTACACGGCCACCTCGCAGCAGGGAATAGTCATGGGTTGGGATGCTCATAGGAGGTGTGTCCTGTTTTATACATTAGTTATGTTTCTAGACAATGAGATAGGAAACATGAATAATTTAATGCATTTTCAGATATTTCTTTCCTCTTTAGAGCATTTGATTCTTTGCCACCACAAACATAAAGACCCTGAGTGAGGGTTCGTTTGTTGTATTTGTGTGTGTGTTAGCTGGTGTTTGCATGCAACACACACACACACACACACACACATACAGTTACATGTTGTGAGGGTCATTTGCTTGGCTTTATTCCAAACTGTGACACGAGTGTCGAGGGATTTTATAGAGGTGGGACTAGATACTCGTTTTATTAGTGTGCTCCTCTCTTCTCCTCCTGTGAAGTGCAGTGTTGTGACTCACTGTGTATAATTACAGTGCTTGTGCGGCAGTAGTTTATTGATACTCCTCAAACGTTGCGGTTAAGGTTTGTTCTAAACCCCTTGCAGGAAACTTAAGCAATTATTTCAGATGACTTACACATAGACACCTTTTAAACATCACTTTGCTGATCATTTCAGTCTTAAAATGTGCCTATTTTTAAAGTTTTGCTAAAAAGTCCTTGCTAATTGTTTTTTATGTTAGCTAATGCATTAACTTACGTTAACCAATGAAACCTAGTTGTAAAGTGTTTCCAAGATGAGTTTCAAAATTCTTGTTTGTCCAGGACATTTGCATACTGAATCCTGATTTGATTCTCTTACTTAAAAAATACTTGCATAAAAAATACCATTTACAGGCACCTTTACCCTGTACAGTGGCTATGTGAGTGGAGCACAGTCCCCTGTGCACAGTCCCTTAGAAATAAATGCTGTTTGTCACACTGCAAACAGAAGGTCAATTCACACGCAATGCATTGTGGGTGCAGTATTGCATGCAGTTTTCTCTGTCTATAGTAATGTGTGTTGATTCTTTTGTGCAGTGGACTGAAAACAAGACACATGCTCTGTATAACAAGTGCAAAGCAGCTTTGATGCAACATTTATACAGAGCCAAAAAATAAAACCTCAATTTACCTTAAACTTACACAGTAAAACAGATTATACACCTCTCTTCATTAAAAACTTCCTGACAGACCTGCACAGCTGAATGAATGAATGTTCAGTGTCTCTCTCGTGGACAGAAGGCCAGACAGAGGCACGTGAATCTCAATGTGGTGAGGCGGTGATGCAGGGCATGGAATAGAGAGAGGCTTATCTCTCCCTGCGGTGCGATCAGGGTGAAAAGTCAGCGCGTGGATGCCGCACGCCCATACTTCAGCCGGTGACCTCATCACCCTGCGCCAGATTCTCATTTTGGATTTTGTTTGCAGACATGGTAATGGAGGTCATGAGGCAAGAGAGCTCAGGGAGACGATTTCCTTTCATTTCTTTTGGCATTGAGAGAGAGAGAGAGATGCGGTTGAAAAGCATTGTCAGAAGGAACAAAACAAAGATGGAAAAGACAAACAAGTGGGTAGGTAGATAAAGATAGAAAGGTCTAGACAGAGGAATTTCAGTGTAACCTGAACTGCATCAGGTTTCTTCTCTCTTTCAATGAACAGGAAGTGGTAATCAAAAAACTAACAGAGCACTTGGGATGTTGTGTGACTCTGGTCATGTGACTTGGAGTGCTCGGCACCATCACACTCTCCTCTGAGAGAACTTGCACTGGCCATTAGAGAAGCTGGTGTGTGTGTCACTCTCTCTCTGTGATGTAATAAGACATTAGCTCATGTATCAGATTATCTGCTCAACACGTGCTGATACAAAACACCACCGTTACACGGTAAATGCACCGAAGCGCCCACAGGCATCTGTGGCCAGAGATACAGTCTCAAACTGCATACTGTTACTGAGTGCTCTTAAAATGATATAAAGGCAATTTAATAAAAAAGAGCCCGGCATATGAAATGATAATCCTACTTATTGCTGAACATTTGTTTAGGTTCACAGAGGTCACACACCAGCGCTTCTCTGCTGTGTGTTTGTATGTGTGTGTGAGCGAAAGAGAGAGAGAAACATATAGCTACAGTAAGGAGCAGTGAGTGTCTCATAACATTTATGTTTGCTGTATTTTGAGTATCATCTTCTTAAAATAACTCTTCTTTAGTTGTGTAAGTGTGTAATAAAGTGCGTCTTCCTAATCTGTTGCTATGTGTTAACCCTGTGAATTTCCTAATTTCAAATTTGTAGTAATTTATAGGTTATTTTACGTTAATCGCTTCATTTGCATGTCCGTTTTTACTTACATTTTATTACTTACAATTTGCACTCTGTTTATTGTGCTTAGCTAAGCCATAAATACTTTGCCAGTACAAATACCGTCAACCATTTTTTGTTCAATAAAACTCAATACATTTAAAGTTGAACTGAATTAAGATAGACAGAAAGAGAGGGAGACAGAAATAGAGGGAGACATTTTCTCTCAAACCACATACCGGCCAGACAGAAGCAAAAGGAACGTTTAAATCAAGGCAAACTGTCTTTCTGTCCGGTCACAGATAGTGAGCTATTTTATAGCCCTTGCCAGCTTAGCTTTGTAATACTTATTATTTATTACAGACACTGTTATTTCAGTATAATTTCAACGTTATCGGTGAGAGAATCGTTTGACCACCTGTTGCTTCAGGACACTGAAAGTATTAAAGTGTGAGTTAGTACTAAAGTTGTAGATCTTATGTTTCAGTTGCCCAATTCCTGAGTTGCTGGTGAAATCAGAGATATGGGCTTTCTTTCAGAGAGAAGCATATATCTCGCCTTTTCCTCCAGGGAAAACATGAACATGGTCGTGAATTTACTTGAAAGTGCAAAGACTACAGAGTCGGTCTCTGGTTGTCTGTTTGTGAGATGAGAAGCCAGTGTTTCAAAAATGCATTCAGTTATTTGATGGTGATGCATCCGCCTGCTTTTGTGTGAGAACTGAGAGTTTGTAATTAAACAACAAGGCATAATGAGAGACTTGAGGAGGGAAAAATTGATGACCTAAGATGACAGTTCTATTTTAAAGTGAGAAGACTGCAGGTGCGAGCGCTTCCTGTGACAACGGCAAGCTGCCTTCATGCTATAATCACAGCTGAGTAACTGGGGTGATTGGCTGGGGTGAAATTCTCATTTCATTAAAACTGGCTGTATTAAGCACCTAATCCTGCTCTGTGCCTTTGGGTTTAACAAGGTCTCTGTGTTTGGTTGAGTTGACATGGCTGCATGTTTGACATTACTGTCATATAAGTGCGAGTATGTTTGTTTCTAACTGACTGGGGTTTATTATTTCTATAATTATTTCTATAAATATAGAAATATAGACATACAAAGAAATATGGTTTATTGGTAGCTAAATAGAAATTAAAATGTTAGACACATCTAGAAAGGCTTTTTTGAAGGAAATCGTTATTATATATGTTTTTACAGTAGTAACAGTAATTGCAATAACTATAGTATTTTATTGGTTACTTTCGTCATTTTTTAATAAATCTCTTTAGTATAGAAAGCAGTGAGAGTCACACGGCGGTGCGATCAATATAACATTATATTACATATTTGAATGTACAGGCCACATTGCATCTTTGAAAAGGGTTTGTATGCACATTCCATACAAACAACCTCACAATGTAAATAGCAACAAACTATTGCTATGCACTGAGGTCATGTGGAAAGAAAAACGCAAAAACAACCAATCAGCATTCAGAACAGGATCTGTATTATAATATTTATTTAATACAGTCAGCAGCTTTTCTTGACCAACTGCTCCTTTTATTGGCTAAAAGTAGGTAGATGAGATAAAAGCCACACCTGACCCTTGACCTCACACATAATTTAGATCAGACAGGGAGGAAAATGAAATTGCTTGTACAAGAAAATCAAGAACCCACAGAACCCGCAATACAGCACATTCTAATTCATCATTAAGAAACTGCCATTGATCAGTTGTTTTCCCTAAACAAACTAGAATACAGGGCACCTGAAGTTAAGCACTTAGAAAGCAGCACAGAAGGCATTGCTTTTTGGCAAAGAAGATGAGCCAGAGAGCTGCTTGGGGTTGCCCACAAGGCCAAGGGCACTCATGAATGGAACATGAGGTTGGTTTGCTAAAATATTGATGAAACAACTCTATAACTTAACTTCTTTAAGACCATGTGTATCTTCTGCCCCCAACATGCTTGGACAGATCCATCAAATATTGACATGCTCTCCCAGAACAGGGCAAACAAGAGTCAAGTTCAAGCTAATGATTCAAAAGTTGATGTTACTGATGGGTTAATTTCAATGCAGGGTCTCTGTCTGAACTGGACGGTAGTGTGTAATACTGCAGAAGAGCAGGGCGATTCGAGAAGCTGTGGACACTTGTCAAGGCTCTTTTAAAAATCCCTTAGAGAACAGTTCTCAGCTGTTAGGAAGGAAGGGAGACCTCCTCAAGAATCAGCTTGAAGATTGAAGCACTTGAGAGAATAATTAGTAGACGCTCTGGGGACGAGTGCTGAACTAGACCTTTAGCATCAATTCAGATGGATAAATAGCTTTAGAGAGGGTGATATGAAATAGCAGAGGAATAAGATGGTAAGGTGCCACAAAAAGAACAGGAAAACATAAAAAAGTAACACATTTCCTGATGCCGCTCAGGAATAGACAGGAAAACCTCGCGAGTGCTTTGAAGTTTTGGAGGTCACCCGACGCAGAGTCTTTAAGTAGCATGCTAGGTCATCAGCTGGCCTCAAATACAAGATGAACCAGATCCCACAGCTATTTTTGTCTTCTTCAAACATGCTGGCTGATGTCACAAGGCGGTGTGAATAGCTTAATTGCTAAATAGAAGGTGACGAATGTAGCTATTTCACGCCAGCTCAGGAGAATGGCTGCGCTGAACAAATTCCTTGTGCAGGGTGCCAGCGTAGAGCAGCCCGGCAACTCTTTCAAAGAAGCTAATCACTATTGAAGATTACTTTTGTTGTTTGCCTTTACGCTTGAATGTTTTTGTGTGAGATTAGTTGTAAAACTGATTTGGAGATTGAAATCTTGAAAAGACGACGAGCATTACAATGAAACATGATTGCGTTCTTTAATGGAGGTCAAAGCTACTGATGCACATCGTCCATTACAGAATTCAAGTCGACAAATTAAAATGGACTCTATTTACTTTCTTAATGCATGTTTTTTTAGTTTTATTGTGCACATTTAACAGTGAACATTATACTAAACATAAAATACTGAAACACTGAAACTGCTTTTCTTTTCGGGCAACACAAATCACATCCTTCTTTCTTCAACCCCTCCCATCCAACCAACCACCTGGCTTCAGTCTGCTATGTAGTGCCCATTTTCAAGATCCAATCAATTTATGATTTTCAGAGAAATAAAGATTTAATGCATATTCTGTTTGACCTGCAAAGACATTAGGATGTAGATGGGGTTTGAAACATCATTCCATGAGCTTTTAAATTCACATTAGCTATTGGCTTACAAGGGATGTTAAAGAGAAAATGTGTAAAGAGACCTCTCTCTGCTACAAGGTACTGCCGAACATTATGAGCTGCTCACGTCTGTTTAAAGGTAATGAGCGGCTCTTTATAGAGAGCTCGATGACTCTGGGTCACAGGCACAGTCGTTCATTTGGCGTGGAAAAGAGGGACAAACTGTGTCTTTTCAGTGGGTAGCCGTATTGTCTCCACTCAGGTCTGCTGTCTCCTTGACCCGCCGAGGGTGATTGTCACATCGGCTCTGTCACGCTTCAGGCGTTGCTTTGGTAACAGTGAAACCTTTGATCTACAGAACCTCAGGTTGATCTCACTTAAGCATGACTTTTCTTGCTCTTTCGCCTGCTCACGCTCTCTTGTTCCTCCTTGTTTAAAAAATAGTTCACTCAAAAATGTAAAACTTTTATGAAAGCCTTATGAAATTTCCAAGCCCAAATGAGTCTTCTTCCTCTGTAGAACATAATAGGAGAAGTTTTGAAGAAAATCCTGGCCAGTCTTTCTCATATATTGAAAGTGATTGGGAACTTATGCTGTCAAGGTTAAAAACAACAAAACAGCAACATATATAAAGTCCATATGTCTTATTCTGCTATATTCCACGTCTGCTAAAGCTGTAGGATATCTCTGGGCGAACATTTACTTGAATAAAAATGTCCTCCGCTGTAGCTCTCAAATCAAATATGACATCCTCAGACACATGATCTGACATCAATGACATGGTCACAAGACACTCAAGAAATAATAATGTTTCATTTCAGTGACATCACTCCCTTACTTTCATCGTATGGACAAACCTATAGACTATTCTTCAATTATTTCTGAATTTTTGATTTTGTGTTCCACGGAAGAAAGAAACTCGTGGTGTTTGGAACAATATGAGGGTGAGTAAAAGTTGACAGTGTTTTCATTTTTGAGTGAACTGTGAACTTTAAAATTAAACTTCAAAAGTGAGAACTGTTTACAGAGTTCTTTTGAAAGGCTGAGAGCACATCGAATATGTAGCCCATTATTCACAAGACGCTGTGAGTTCATACAGAACAGAATGAAAGCAAAGATTGTGTAGCCTTTTATTTTAATGACAAATGACTCTTTATTATCCTCTTACCCTGCGTGGGACTGAACTCAAGCGCTCAGTGGAAGCTGGATAAATCGCCCTCTTGTTATGCTGGTATCTCATGACAGGTAGCACACACAGTGAACTGTATTAGGCTTTCAAACTGAGAAATAAACCCATTAATATTAATGTGCACCTATTTTTAGTCATGTTTGCTGTTTACCACAACTAGAGTTGTTTTATTTCACCTGACAAGAAAAAGTTGTACATATATTTGTTTCCTAATTGTTTTCAGACAGATCTGTGTTCCTGATGTGCATCTTAATTTGAACAATAAATGAATAACTCAATAAATAGTTCAGAAGGGCAGTTGATACGAACAAATCTGTTGACTTCATCTGTATTTTATACAGAGGCCCTAAATGATAAAAAATCAACAAATAAGCCCTGAAAGTGTGTTTTTAAGTGAAGTGACAGGCACTGCAGTTTCCTCTCTGTCCTCTGTGGGCCAACATCAAAGTCTTCATGAGATCTTTCCTCTCTGGAGAGCTGGATGAAATGGCTGTGCTTGATTTGCACGTTTGGAATTGAGCGATCCCGCTACTCAGACAGCCATTTATTTCAGGTATTGGAGTAACAGGAGCTTCTTTAACTTCCCTGTCTTTTATATAGCAGCTGCTTTCACAAAGCAGACAAATGTAAACTTCATAATTAGCTGTCAGAGAGAGAGAGACTGTAAAAGATGCAAAACTAAAAGTGCTATAGTGAAACGTGTCTCTTTCATGCAATGACCAGGTCGAGTTGACGGCACTTTGATCTTTAAGCAAAATGAGAGCTGGAGAAAAACAGACAGCGAGATATCAGATCTCAGGTGCAAGCTGTGGGTTTGAAGCCTGTATTACAATGTATTACTAAACAATTCTGTAAAATGTGTTGCTCAAACTAATAAGATCTCACTGAAATAATCAGGCGTCTTGTTAAAAATAAACTTCAGCTGATTATTTTTAACTCTGGGATTCTTCAGAAGGATGTGCAGGTGTAACATTCAGCTGTTTAACATACTTTAACATGTTACTCTTATCATTAGTTCCTCCGGTGTTTAGAGTAATGGTGTCTACCCTGTTTTGTCCTTTAGTACCTGACTGTGACTGGACGGGTCATTGCAGTCATTGACATATAAATATGGGCAGTCATAAGTTTGGATTTCAGAACAAGCTTTTTAAGAAGACGCTTTTATAGTCTGGGGTTGTGAAGATTTGAGTTCTGAATGTTACACTATGTTTTCACAGTACAATGATTCTTTATTTCAAAATATCAAGATAAAATTTCCTTGTGACTCTTTAAAAAAAATTAATGACCAAACCCTGTGTGTGTGTGTGAGAGAGTGTGTGTGTGTGTGTGTGTGTGTGTGTGTGTGTGTGAGTGTGTGTGTGTGTGTGAGAGTGTGTGTGTGTGTGTATGTACTGTGTGTGTGTGTGTGTGTGTGTGTCATCATTGCACTGCAAAAATTAAAATTCTCATATTCTGGGTCAGACACGCACACAGTGTCAGACAAACACACTCTGCCTCTCACCCATCTGTCACACACACACACACCCACACAAACACACACACAAAGTGGCTGATATTTGAGGAGAGACATTTCCCTTCGTGTCTTATAAATCTTGTTTGCCGTGGCTGTTTGTTTGCATTTGAACAACAGTAATGAGCTGTAGACTTTGTGCCTCTTCACTGTGTGCTCCATCCTTAATTATGACCATAATAATCCAATTAGAGCATTAGTGGAGCTGGGAGAGAGTGTGTGCCTGCAGCTATGGCCACCTCATTACAGAGCACCTTTCCTGATCCACAAATCCAGCCCATGATGAGATTCTGACCCTGACTCCTTCAGTTTCATCCTGGTCTGTTTGAGCCTCTTAAAAAGCTGAGTTTCGACCCTGGACTTTTATTACATAATCAGAAACTGAAAATAATACGTTCTCTCAGTTTTTATAAAGGTTGTGTTCTGGTGGTGACATGCAGAGCAGCGGAGAACAGTTTTATTGTGAATATGGTCTTGTGAGCCTCATGAAACTGTTTCTAGAAAACGAATGTGTAGTTTGTGCTGTCTACCTTTTAGTTTTTTGGCATGTTACTGACACGCAGGCTGTTCCAAACTACAGGCTGATAAGATTTTTAGTATGAAAGACATGGTTGCATGTAATGTTGCATTTGTGTGCAACATTGTGCATTTGAGTCAATGGAAGTTGAGGAATGTGTTGAGTATATATTTTATATTTTATTTATTCAGTTTTGAAAAAGTAACAATAGGAAGTGGTTTCATCTGATTAAAAGAACATTTTGTACATTATTGTATTGTTATAGTTACATCTTTGATAAGCTGTTGTCTTAGTGGCATACAAACTTCAGAGTGTGAAAGCAGCTCACATGCTTGAGGTTTGTACTGTTTGTGTATGCATGAGCACTGTCTCATAACAGTAACTTATGAACTTTCATGTGGGTTTGAGGCTGTAAACAGTAAACAGAGAGGCAACGCTGTAAGGCTGCACAGAGCCAAGCTTCCTCTTTTCTCTCCGTACTTTGCTTTTGTTGTCCTTCATCTGATGGAAACTCCTGCAGTCTTTCCTCACACTTTTTATAGCGCATCTGTTTCTTCTCCATCAGAGCAGGTCCTGCCTTATGATTTACTTCCGAGGAAAGCGCTTCCAATAGTTTCTTTGTGCTAATGGTGGAGGAGCTCGGCAGAAGACTGTTTTCTGTGTGAATGAAGTGCTGTATGAGCTCTTCGGGTGACTGGTTAGACCTCCTTTCTGTTTGAAACCGCTAAGGCAAACAGTCCTTAAGCTGCTCGCGCTTCACTTCGGCCCTTTAATGAAAGTCAAGGCGATGAGATGAAAGCGCAAACGGAAGACGTTTGTGGATGTGTGCGCTCATTAGGTTCAGCTACCGGTGAATTATGTGCAGAGGATTCTTCCAAATCCACCAGCGGAAGATTACACATGTTCTGCTGTACTGTAAACACAATGCCATGGTGTTGCATGTTAATGCCAGATCAGATTCTAATGCTTTCTACTTTCATTTGGGGATGATTAAATTTGTAATGCTAACTAGAGATACAAATTCAGTGCTAAACCAGATTTATAGATTTTACATTTTGGTTTGATGGATTAGGAATCAGTCAGGAATTCCAATCAGGAATTTTAAGTTCAAGTGTATCTTCTTAGCATGTTCTTTCTAAAGAGACCAGTTTGACAGATGTGTTATTATTTTTTTTATGATAATTACGCACTTTCCCATCTAAATACTCAATACCATAATTTTAAGTTCATATTTCTTTCCTGACAGGCTTTGTGAGGTTCAAACATTCTTGACTAGCACACTTCATACTGTCCCATACTGTACGTAATAAGCATTCAGAAATATTCTGCCTACAGTTGAAAATTGTATGTTTAAAGAGTTGTCTTCCAGATAATAAGCCATCCTTTCTTACTCTGAAGACATTTTTCTTTAAATGATTATAACTTGAATATGACACGTCTTGTATTCAGTCTAAAATAAGCCTGAGGGGAATTTGGCTAAGTTTAGTAATTATTTTCTTGACAGACACTGAACTCAAGTCGTTAAGGTTTTAAGGAGCATTGACATTGTGGACATATAGAACATTTTCTCTGGAGGTGACATTAACACCGGCTGCACCCGGACCACCAAAGTCTTCTTTTGTCTCCTTCTTTAATGTCTGAACAAGGCCTCCAGGGAGACCATGGCTCTGTTTCAAAACCTACCCTCAACAGAATTCCAGGACATCATAGACACGCCCCTGATGAGAAGGTTTTTTATTATGCTGTTGTCTACCTACTTTAAGCCAAATTTTACTGCAGTGTTACATTTATCCTTATGTTCTGTCCATACTACTGACCTGATACCGTAGCTTAACAGACAAGCTCGCATCCTCCATGAACTTCAGTCGCTACAAATAAGCATGAAATTGAATTTACAAACTGCATGACATGAAATAACAAGTATGCCCAGCATCTGATACATTAGCACTGCTGTCAACAGGCATGTTGCCAAAAACTGTGACGGAACACCCCACCAAAAACAGGAGCGTCTGATGACCCTGTACAAGGCAGATCTCCAGGAGTTGGAACAGTGCCTGTATTAACATGTCACCTCGGTGTCTTTTTAGACTCTTTTCAGCTTCTTTCTTTAAGAGTGAGACAGAGTTAAAAAAGGACGCATAATCTGTCTGAGTCATCCCGATCTATAACAAAGCGGAGATTTGGCCTGAATAATTTTACAACAAACAGTCTCCCCCACTCATTCTAAACAGAGCTCGTTAGGTTAAGCACATTAAAGCAGGATTGATGAGCATGCTCTCAGGGATCGGAGGGCGGCACATGGTACGAGAGTGCATCGGCTCTGCGTTCTGTCTGGAGTGGCAGGCCAATCTCTTGATTTTTTTTCCCTCTGCATTGATCCTTGCCCAGTGTAATGACCCTGAGATATTGTGCTGGATGGAGGGGCCAGCTCACACACACATCTGTTCAAATCACGGCTGCTCATCATTCTTTCGATGTTTGAGGTAGATGACCTCAGTGTCCCACAAGTAATGGAGGACACTGTATTGATACACACACACACAGCTTCCATTGAGGCACGAGAGTAGATGAATTGCAAACAGCCATCGTATTTCAACAGAAGCATGTTTGCCTCGTATTTTAACATTCAATTCAGACGGCATGTTGGGGAATATTTCATACCTGTACTGCATAGTCTCACGATGAGTTTGGTGGATGTATGAGAATACTGAGTGATTGTGTCTTGAATGCAGAATGAATCCAGAGGGCATGCTAATACAGTACGCAGACCTGCGTGAGCTGTTTATTATTCAAATTTATAAGGTCATACATACATTTCTCTCTTAAACATAGCAGAATACTGTATACACAGACTAAAAATGCCAATCAGATCCGTCACAGCAGTCTAAGGGGTAATCTTTTTTGCACCACTTATTATGTGTTTTTTGGATTACATGTCAAGGTCAAGATTACTTAAAACTAGAAATATGTGTTCATGTTTGATTCTGAGAGTTTTGTATCTTTAATACATCTATATGTAAATGATCTAACGCTTTTTTGCATGCCATTAATTGGGTTGGGCCAACTTGTTGAATAGTGAATATGTATATATAATGTAGATGTTGTCTATCACTGAAATTATGATTTGTGACCTCAATCATTTCTGAATTATTAGCTGTTTTTGCAACTTTATATAAACATTTTCTAAGATATGATCCATTATTTTTCATTCTCAGGCACTCCACACATGTGAGATGAAACCCGGGCACTCATGAAGGTTGTGTTTTTGGGTTTGAATGTGCTCTGTCGGGAGGAGTGACTAAATCTTTTGGTGTCACAGTAAGCGTGGCTCTCGCTATCCAGCCCGAGCAGCGGCGCGACTTACAAGCGCCTGTCAGACGCACTCATTTTAATTGATTTATCTGCAGTGCACATATACACCGTCAGCTCTATTCGTCTTGCTTTAGACTGCAACTTTACTCTCTGCATCATCTCGTGCTGTGAAAGAAAATCAATTGTTATTTGTTGTATTGTTTTATAAATTTTATTCACCTGTACTTTCCTCTACTGAATGAAATCAAACAATAAAGTAACTGCTAGCTTTAGTTAGATTATGCTAATGTTTGATTTAACTTCACAGGCTGAAATAGATTCAAACCTGTTAAATAATTAATGTAGCACATTAGCGTTAGCATTTCCAGTAAGTGTATTCTTGTCGTATGCTTACAGTAACACAATGTTTGTATGCTATGATTCTGACGCGTTGAACTGATATACATTTATTAGCACTTGCGTCATTAAAACTACAAATGATCTTATCCCACTGGAAAAGGACAAGCAGAGTGGTCACGCTTTACAATAAGTTTCCATTCGTTAACATTGGTTAATGCTTTAACTAAAATGAATAAACAATGAACAATATATTTTTACAGCATTTATTAATCTTCCTCAATGTGAGTTGCAAATGCAGTTGTTCACATTATTTCATTATGCATTCACTAATAACTGTTATTAGTTAATTATCACTGTTAACATATCCCACCTTTCATTTGACTACATTTATTCATTTTCACTATGATTAATAAATGGTGTATGAGTATTGTTAAAAAATGAGTTCATGTTAACTACGGTATAACAAATATAATAAGTGGAACCATATTGTAAAATATGACCAGAGGAGTTTGGAATTTTAAGTTTAAAAATGATTTAAAATAAAGATTTCAGTAACATAACCAGGAATATCACTTTACAATCTGAAGTTTTGTGCTAAATGATTGATGGTGATATTTTTTTATGGCTTTTTAAAATGCACATACTCAACCGGCTGTAAAGCACTAACTAACAGCTGAGAGTTTGGGATTTTCAGACACACAGAGAGTGTGATGCGGGTTTCCCATACACTGGCAGTGGTCCGTGTGGACTGAAGCGCAGTTTGTTAGGGTTGTGTGGGTGCGCTCCATTACTTACACTGGAATCTTTATCTCTTCATTTAAGCTCAGAGGAATTACAGAGGCAGAGAGAGCTGAGAAAGAGAGACTGAGTGAAAGAGATATTAGATAAGAGATTTCCTATCGCAACAAGACAGAATTACACTGTGAGGCCAGTGTTGAAAAACACACTCCTCCAGAATGAGTCTGTTTACAGGAAATAATTAGTCAATTTTGCTTCAATTTATCTGTTCTTTGCATGCTATATATTTAAATACAAATATGTGTTTTTTCATAATACAATTTCAGCAGAGAATAGCTAGCAATGGTTATTGGCGAAAGCTAGGTGATGTTTCTCAATGAGATGCTAAATATGATCCAGTGATTGACAGGGGAAGGCAGCTCACGCTTCAGTACGACAGGTATATCATCAGCTTCCTGTCAGGGAGGAAGTCCCTCTATGTCCTGCTGTGAGCACAGATGCCTATTACCTCAGTTATGGCTGGATGTCAGGTGGAGAATGGGCATTTTACGCACACGGAGGGCTGAAAACTATGCCGAACAGCCATTTGAATGCCCAGGCAAGATGCAACAATAGAATCTTTTATGGCAAATTCACTTTTGGAATTAAGTTGAAAGTGTTGGCTGGCTCTCTTTTTTCTCTCTGTCACCTTCTCTTTTATCCGCGGAATGCTGTGTTCTGCGTAAACCCTCCCCGGTGGCTTTAAGGTCGCTTTTGGGTTAATAAATCCACTTCCTGTCATTCAGTGACTTCCCCAAAGTTGTCAATCAAAGACACACAGCCTGGATTGAAATCTGGGCTGGCAACCATCATGTTGTGAATTGGACAAAGCAGTGTAGCAACCAGACATTCTCTCTGTGGCTTGTTATTTTTTTGTAATATGGATAAAATATAAGGCAACCATCAGCCAAGACTTTTTAATAACCAACATGAACAGTGCAGTACAAGACTGAGCAGAATGTTACAGAGATTTGGGAATGAATGACAGCAGTTTATGTATCATGTCATTAGCTTGTTGGCAAATCCACAAGCTGTGTAGATTCAGCTACAGAGAGCCAGCAAAATGATATCAAACACTTGATTTATGTGTGGGCTGAGTACTACAAAAACACAGAACGTCATCTCTACCCTCATTCAGCTCCTGTGCAAGAATTCGATATTTATGCTCCTGACCATCTTGCATTCCCACTTGGTTTGATTGCTTGATTTGAACTGTAATCTTGTTTCACCCTGGTTGTTTGTTTTTACTTTGTGTTTTAAGGTCCTCAATGTGGTATCCTCAATTTGCATCATCAACAACATTCCACCAAAGGTGAAGACACTGGGCGGACCACAGGCTATGTTTTCAAACTGGCTTGGTTGCAGTCCGCAGGTGAACTTGGATTTAGAAATTATGCACTAGTTTGAAAGCGGCCATGTTGTAAAAGTACATATCATGATTTAACCAGCCAGAAATCATGTAAAGTGAGCTTCCACTAGCAATATTTTAAACAGGTACTTGTATTCATGGTGAGGTAGATAGCATGAGATTATAGATAGCCTGGAGGTCTCCAAGGATGGGTTTAATTCTTGTTCCTTTCATAAAGGGAATTGGACGTCTCTACCTCGATCTGTTTGGACCAGTGACTGAGTCAAGGGAGGCGTGTTCAATACTTCATTTCAATACCTCAATACATCCTGACTTAATTTCCCTGGAGCCCCAAAGAACCAGGGGCTGGCATTTCCAATCTTATCCCCGGCAATGGGGCGACTTCCTCGGGCCACTGCAGACACGGTCATCAGATCTGGCTGGGGCAATTTCGTTACAGTCGGACGGACACAGACACAGAGATAGAGGGATTGGGACCTGTCTGCTGCTTAGGTGTCTGGGATGTTGCCTGACTTTGTTTTGTCAGACCCTAATTTTGTTTGCTGTATTAATGATCAGCTACAGGAAGGCAGTCATTCGATTCAAATGAGAGGTTACAAATAAACGCCTTGGGTGAGATGCAGAGGAAAAACTCGAGACTGAGACCGCAGTGAAACGTCTGATTGCTTGACACCATGTCAGCATTTAAGTAAATTATTTGCGTGTACGTTTGGCAGAAATTTGGCTGATCATCAGGAGCTTCTCTGTGAGGTTGTAACCTACACATCACTCTGAAGCTCAAATTTCCAGCTGTTTGTTTTCATGTGTTTCCAAAGTCATTAATTTGTGATTTTTCTGGCCAGAAAATATGTTTCACGGCAGACAGGACTGTGATGGATCAAAAGAGTTAATATAGATAAACTGCATTAATTACAAATCTCAGAATGACAAATGGCTACTGTCACATAATGAAAAATTTCACCGCACTCACAGTTTTCCCGTTTCATTAATGCTATGCTATTTACAGCAGTCCGGTGGAAAAAAAAAATTCAAATTTACAGTCTAGACAATTTAACACAGTAAAGCACTGTGCCTTCAAATCATACAGTTTCTAAAAGGCTAAAAATGAGAATGACAAAATGTCAAAGATTTATTTTATAATATATCTTAAAACTTAAAAAAATATATCTTAAAACTGCAGTGTTCAGCATGATGAGATGAGAGGGCAGGTACACACGCATGAAAATATTAAGATACAAACATCATATTCTTGGGTTTGTCTTATTCTGCGCTGTAGTTCTGTATGACATGAACCAGTATATCATGAACACAGATTTGGGCAATGGCAATGATCTACTAATCATCGGGACACAGATGACTCAATTACCTGCAACACGATTACAGGGTCGCATGTTAAAATGAAGCTGCGATTTATCAGCGATGTTGCAGTAAAACACGCCATGACGGATGTGTTTCTAGTATCATTTGTTTTGTTTATCGATGTAGCTGTTTAAAAGTACAGTGGCATTATGAAATATGCACCTGTAATTCATTGAAAGAACACAATGAATACACTGAGCAGCTGATGCTTGTAAAGCAGGTCAGAACTGGACAGCTATTTCTAGACATGGCATTACAACAATTCAAAACTTTATTTAAAGATGACATTACTGTCAAGATGCATTCTAACAAAAAATCCAAACTTAAATCTTTGTGATTCTTTAGCTCCATGCATGCAAACAAGTCTAGTCTAGCTCAGGGGTCTCTAATCCATGAACACAGTTTAGCTCCAGCCTACTTCAACACACCTACCAGGATGTTACCAGCAGTCCCAAAGACCTTCATTAGCTGGTTCAAGTTAATTGGGGTTGGAGCTTAACTCTGCAGGTCTTTGGAGACCCCATTGGAGACTACGTTGGAGACCCCTGGTCTAGCTAATGCGCATTCTAGTAAACAAATAGTCAGTTGGGCTTCTGTTTTTACTGCTGCCACATCGAGTGTTGTGACGCTTCTATACCTGTAAGGCAGGAATACTGCTGCCATATTTACAGTTAAAATATGCCGCTTCCTCCAATTGATGACCCCCATGTCTCTGATGACACTTATAAAGGGTTCAATAAAGACTTTCCTGCATTCAGCTTTTTTTGTGTGAGATATGCAGAAAGCCTGTTTTGTCTGCTTGAACACTAATCATTCATGTGGTGCTGGAGCCATTAATTGAGATTTAATAGTATACAATTAACTGACAGTATGTCGCTAGATGTGGGTGTAGACTAGCGTGGCATCCCTTCATTTTAACACACGCTTCTCACCAGCACAGTAATGGTATGTAAATTAATCTCTTCAAATACAGCAATTGAAGAAGGATGTGCCAAAGAATTAAGCATATAGACTTAGATAAAATTAAAAAAATGTAAAATTAAGATTATTTGATTGTGTATTATATTGTTTTGGAGTACATAGATGGTTTTCTAATGAATTAGGGTAATGGTTTTTTTGAGGAACCTGAAAAGGTTCTACAGCATCAGGCAGTAAAAGTACTCCAATACTCCAATTTTGGAGTATTTAGTTGTAAGAGTTTTAGGTGATGTGCAACCATATGAGTTAATAAAAAAAGCAGTTTTCTTGGGTCAAAAGACCTGATAATCATTTTAACAAAAGGGTCCAGTTGCATAAACTTGTGCAGAAAGGAGACGTGTCATTTGTCTAGAATCATCTGTGTTCATTCTCAAAGAGGACCAGTAGCAGGACCCACAGTGGCATCATGGCTTCAAAGCAAACAGATTCCTGCCTCTTATAACACACACATACCGGCTGTCACATGTGTACACACTAACACTCGCCTGGTCTCCGTCGCTGATGAATAGTGGGTGGAGAGGGCAGGTGGATTCACACAAAGTAATGAAATGAAAAGACGGTCCTCCAGGAAGAACAGACCAAAAAAAATAAAAACGCTCTGAAAAAAGAGGGCAGATTTGGGCTGGCCAGGAAATTGAAGCCATTGCAAGCAAATTGAGTTCAAGTCCTTCTGAAGGGAGAGAGCACACCAATCAATTTGGCCCCTGCCAGGTGCGGGGAGACGGTTGCATGGTGTGGTTGTGGTGGTGGGGGGTGATAGAGGAGCATCCGTTAACTGGGGTCGAGGAAGTGGGGGGGTCTGGGGGCAGTAAACAGCAGACACTGGAAGAATGAGATGCTAGCAGTTCTTCACAAAACATGCACAAACACCGCCAGAAAAAGACTCCGCTGGCATTTCCAGCATTGGAATTCAGCGTTGTGTCTGTGTAGGTGTCAAGAAACACGAATACTTCCTCCAAAAAGATTGTGAGAAAGTGCAACGTCAGCATTTGAGCGTAACACAAACATTCGCTAAGATCAACGCTTTTCTTCTGCATGAAAAGAGGAGGCGTGTTTCAAACTTTCTTTTCTGCTTATCCAGTAATGATGTGCTTCTGGAAGAGTTGTTGGGCCAAACACAGAATTTAGAAATTTGGCTCCTTTTAGTTCATGATGTTGGATAAAACAGGATGTTGGATTGGATGTTGGAACTGGTATAGCAGCTGAATCGGTTGCATTTCAAACAGTAATG
Source organism: Chromobotia macracanthus (assembly GCA_036877525.1). NCBI lineage: Eukaryota > Metazoa > Chordata > Actinopteri > Cypriniformes > Botiidae > Chromobotia > Chromobotia macracanthus. The sequence continues at coordinate 2,231,301 of JAZGTH010000001.1, forward strand.
AAATTGAACGTTTCTGGAAACAGCCCGATATTTGACATGTATGATAACATGTTCAGTGTTAATTCATACAGCACAAAACTAAGAATTTTTAAACACCACGCTTATTTACTGAATTTCATTCTGTTTGAATTCTCACTCCTCAAATTCAACTATTAATTCTTATTTACCCTTCTTTTTGCTGCCTCATTTCAAGCTTAGAATTAATTGAAGTATACCTTGTAAATTTTCACCCAACCTGCATTTCTCATGCCCTGCCAAGATCTCTCCTCCTGCTAATTCTTGGACACTGACACAACATCTCCGCTAATTGTGGCTGTTGCTCAGCAGGGCTGTTGAGACTGAGGCAAGGTTGACGCTGGGTGGAATCATAACCCCCGAGGCCTAATTAACTCTGTTGGTTCCCCAATTAATCCATTAAGTTGTTTTGGCTTGGTTGCAAAGGCCTGAGGCACAATTTTATATACCAATACAGGGCAGTATTAGACACTAAGATGTTTGTGAAGGGAATTAACCACATGATATAGCATGTGATTGTAAGATTTTGTGTTTTTAGATTTCTTAGCATGATATGTTAATTGTTTCACGGTCTTTACTGTTGTGACACGCTCATGTTTTAAGACGTTTGGCCTTTAATGAGGTCTTTTAAAATTGGACCTATAATGATCTGTGAAGTTTAATGATTTTAATTAGCGCTTACGTAACCTGCGTTGATGAGAATGAGAGACAATTATCAAGAACACAGACACACTGAATGTAATTAGAATCATTTATAAACTAACAGCTTCTGAAGGAGACAATAATATGGGAAATGTTATAGAATCACAGAGAGATACCATGTAAATGCAACGTAAAAACAATGCCCTTGTATTAAAAAATGTAAATTGTACTTCATTGCAACAAATTTCAGATTGCCGGTTATATTTAGATCTTACAGACTATAAAAAAATGTTGTTGTACTGGACAGATTTGTTTCAGCAGGAATGAGCCAATCAGAGTGAAGATTAAATTGTTCGAATCATGAATCAGTTTTCGATGGTTTGAAATAAGAGTTTATTACACAATGAAAACTGTCAAAATGTTACAGCGAGCTGAGGAGAAAATTGCATAAATATTATTCTTTGTCAACACTCAGTCTCACTTCTTATCCGATCAGGGTATTTATGAAATGTATTATGTATATTACAATGTATATAATTATTATGATCTGAACCCTTTTGAAAACTCCTCCAGCTTGTAATGGATTTGAACTTTGAATGGTCTCTTTTTAATACTTCAGGGTACTGTATAAAAAGACATTACAAGCCTAAACTGGCTCCAGTAACAAAAGTGACTATGATTACACTATATGAAAGACTATATTACATTAGAGTACATCTGTGCCTGACTGTGTGTGTGTGTGTGTGTGTGTTTGCAATGAATGAGGAACCTTGCGAGAACACAGCTGATATTAGCTGAGCATAAGGCTGTCAGATGTTTTTATAGTCGAGTTGAAAATAGATCCATGTGGTGCTGCTTGTGCACCGACAAGAGTCATCTGACCTCTGAAAAATCTTTTAGCACCATTAACATTTGAAACATGTCTAATGACATGTTGGAAAACCCAGCAGCAGAATCCACGCAATGCAGGTGAATTCAAGCAGGCAGTGCAGTCCATTTGAGCTCTGTAATTATACTTGGCGATTTTTGCACATAAATGCTCATTCCTGTTTTCCAGACATGCTTCTCGTTTGTTTTTTGCAGTCGTTATTGGCTTTCAAAGTCACTGATGCAGGAGAAATGGTGGCTATTAAATGGTTGACAGGCTCTAATTTGGAGAAGGAGTCCATTAGAGATATTTGTTGATTCTGGAATCAGATGTTTCAGCCGCAGTATGAATGCTGTATGTGGACATACACGTATATCCACATAGTAGCATTACATATACATTTAGGCATTTAAAAGATGCTTTTATCCAAAGCGACTTACAAGGTAACATGCAATATAATTTATGTGCACATGCTAGATGTTGATATAGATGAATGTGGCTTTGTTTTTTTTAAAAACTAAAATAGTTTTGAGCTTATAAATGATATCTAATAAGAGAGAAAGGCTGTGTGCTGTGAATCATTTATTGACAGTAAATGGTTTTGATTGGTGTGGCTCTTTGCAGTAAATCAGTCGACCTGCTTGGCAAATCAGATGGAATCTAACCTGAGTCATCGGTCTGAATCTGTCATGCAACTCACTCCCTCACTGAATCAGCAGTTATTTCACTGAGAAAAGAGCAGGAACCTCTAAACAGTTGTGTACTTTCTGAAAGCTGATGAGTGCGAATGCAAATATTTAACATTATTTCAATGTTAAGCGTTCTAAATGCTGATTGGTTGTTTGTATGACAATGTGTATTTAATGTACACATCCACTAGTTTAAGTCAGTTAGATAATAACTAATCTGAACTGAGAACTGAAGTCTTACTGATAGCCTTGTTTATTTACATGTGCTGCATGTCGCCGTTGTTTTAGCACCCGATATACTTATTATGCAAATTAGGTAACAGCACCAACACAGAAAAAAAATCTCTGTGCTTAATGTCATTTACATAAAGGAGGTGTTGTGCACAGAAAGAAATGATATTGGTTTAAATATGCACGCTGCAGTGCTGTATGAGAGCTGATTGGTTAGCACAGAGACAGTATATAGATTACAGATTGAAAATAAGTAGGATTTGCGATAACACATACAATGTTTAGTGAGTTTGACCCTTGTAGTTTTGTTGTACTAAATGGTATTTTAATTGAACCTCTTTATCTAATATGCTGGAGGAAATAGTGTTGTTATGAGGCTGGGGGTGTTGGTGCCCCCTGCTGCAGGATGCAGGAAACACTGGTTAGTGTTCCCCATTGATTCATATAGAACAAGGGCTCTGTGTGCTGCAGAGACAACAGACTGATGGGGCTCCTACTTCATCCATTTCCTGTTTATTTTCTTGCCCTCCAGTGCTTGAAAATGAATATAATTGCAATGCATAGACCGATATGTTGAATTACTCACTCTCTCTCACACTCACAAACACACACTGCAGACGCATGGCAACAGCGGTATCATGTCACACTCTGAGGGTTTGAGGGAAATTTGCTGGCTGCTTGGCAACCACACAAATGGAGAAAACGGTCCGGGCAATTTTTATTTTCCAGATGATTAAATCCAACAGAAATTATGGTTGCTAAGATCACTGACCATAAAATTAATTATTAAGGCAAGAGTCAATTATATTTCTTATTTTACTAAACAGAAACGTTTTCTTTAAGTTTGTTTCTCTTAATCTGATGATGCAAAGCTTTGATTTATATATTTCAGATGGGGAACTAATTTCTGTCATGGAGGACATTATCGGTCACTGCGGGAGGTTCAGTTACTTTCCATGTAATCAACAAACAGGCAGTAAAACATGCCCTTTATCTCCAGCCAGAGTAATAACATGCACCATTTCAGTTATAACAGTAAAGTGGCTATTTACCTTGAGAACTGCAGCTTGTGGATGGTGACAGTGGTGGACTATGGACTTCACTGACTTGCTGGCTGAATTTCCATTACTTGTGCTGAGTCACAGACCTGGTTTACACCAGTCTCACCTCAGATATCATGCTCACGAACCACTGACTGAATGTATAATGCTGCGGTCACACTAGACTTTCAGCATGCAAAAATTCTGCAACGATTTCTACAAATATGAACAGCAAACACACATGATATCATGCACCAAAGTGCTGGGTTTCTTCTAATAACACTGTTGTTGTTGTTTTGGTTATTGTAAAGCTGTATTGTACAAAGTGTGCATTACTGTTATCATCCACCTGAAAAGGGCACGCACAAATTCGCTGGTCAGAGTTCACCAAATTTAGAGTTGGGAATGCTCCGAAATGACTTTGATTTTTTGCATATAAAGGTATAATGTGACCGCACCTTAAAACTTTACACACCTTAAAGGCACACTTAACTGAAAACATTTCAGGAGATTTCAAGGCGTAATCTGATTGGTTGAATTTTACAGGATGTGTACAGGGAGACGTTTGTGTCACATTCTTTAATGGTCTATCTGGAAACATGATGCTGAACAAAAATAGACTGTGATTGGTTGCTTTACACACACACACACACACACATATATATATATATATATATATATATATATATGTCAGTCAAATCTTCTGTTGTCAGTCTGAAGGTCTGGCTACACAAGACTACGTTTCCTCTGTCAGCCTGTTCTGAGTTTTTTATTTGTTTTCATATGGCAAAGATTGAATCCCTTTGCAAAACACTAATGAGGTCATATTTGGCCTCCTTTTTGTATTATTTACATTCATTGCATTATTTATGTATTTAGCATATTTTAGAAATGTTGAAATCACTGATTATCTGCATGTAATAATACCAATCAGCTCTTCCTTTCAACACCAAGGTCACAGGGTTAATTTCCACTGATGAAATGTGTAACTTGCATTCAATGTAAACAGCTTTAGAGAAAAGCATGACACAATTCCCACTGCCACATCTCAGTGTTTTGCTTATTTTCTGTTAGGGTTTCCCTGTATGGATCATTCATATACATGTGCATGTGCGGTTGCCTCTACGCAGCGCGCCGGTTGGTCGGCCCTGTGACGAATTTTCACTTTATCATTGCAGCTCCCAGAATCGCCTGTCTGCACACCAACTGCCCTAACTGCGTAGCCGAAGCTCCGACTGAGAAATCTAATGTTATTTTTTTCCCACCTGCTGCCATGAAGTCCCCCTGCCACCAGTATGATGGGAGAGATGCTGGTATGATGGGAAAATGCGGTCGGATTTGAATCCTGAATAATTCAGAGTTCATCTCTTAAATACCACATCCGATCGTAAAGCGGTAACCGCGCACACGGCAGGTGTTGTCGGTGTAATTAGTTCTGCAGAATGTTTAATGCTGCCTCAGGATTGCCCGCATTAATGGCTGCATAAATGCAGGAAAAAGCAACACCTGTCTATGTGTGTCGTGATGGTCTATCCAAACGGGATTAGTGTTCGATCCCTGTGATTAGAGTTCTGGTGAGCAGTGCCTCTCCGCAGACGCCGTGGAAAGGGTAGCAGGATGCAGATTACACTTATTATATGTGTGCAAAGGTGTCTGTGGGCGTGCTAACATGCTTGCATGTGCTGATTTGCAGGGAGCTGCGTGAACACGATCTATCCATACAAATGAGTCACTCTGTTTTACCGCCCTAATAGGTTGGCAGATTTGCCGACCGGACTCCCCCCACCCAAACCCCCCCACACTGCTGGAAGCGAGGAGGAAACTGGGTAGACGGCCAAGAAAAGCAGCAGTTTGTCAATGCTAATCCTATACAATGCTCTCTGTGACGTGTCGCAAATGTTCCACTGCCAATAGCAATATAATTGAGCTTTCTTTCAATCTTGGGCTCGTCAGGTTTCCACGGTGGCTCGGGTTCCCCGTGTCGCTGCCGGGCCTGTGTGTGAGCCAGGGAATTAGGATAGGAGACGCGATCCTGCTTTTCTGTTAGGAAATAGGTTTAGCATCTGGCAACACTCACTGAACACTATATTATCCTCTCATCGCTAGGGGAGACAGGCTCTTCGCTGTGAAAACGCGCTTGTCTGTCTCTCGTCGCATTTTCTTTGGCTCTGTATTTGTGATGCATATTTTTGTCATTCTCTGCTTTACTCAGACACTTCTTTTTCTGGTTGACTCTGTCTGCGTCCGGCCTGCACTCTTGGTTTGGGAACACCGCTAGGGCAGTGACATTTGGTGGACGTGTCATCACCAGTGTCAAGATCCATTGTCGTCATGTTGCATTTCTTCAGGTTGCAATCTCCCGGTCTCTCTCTCAACCTCTTCACGAATTCAATCCATTTCCATTAGACAGCCATCTGCCTGCCCTTTTCAGGTGCTGCTGCTTTAGAAGGGTGGAGTTATCCGGGTCAGGGCTTGTTCTCATAAAGTTCCTAACTGAGGGTCTGCTCTCCAGCTAAGCATGGGGCACATCATTGTTCAGCCAACACAGCGCAGCACTGAGGTCTGAAGTAACACACATTTCCTCAACAGAGAAACTGATTTGTGGCTATCTGTGTAAGTCACAAGTTTACATGCTCAAACTACTTACATTTATGTACATTTGAACATTTTACAATACATTTAAAACAGGCCTACATCTCTCTATAATTTTTTAAGTATGCAGTTTTTACTGATTTTCATATACACTACCTGTATAAAGTTTAGGATCACTTGACAAAAATGTTTCTTATGATCTTAAAAATCTTTTAATTTGAAGGTTTCTTTCATTAGAAAATTTTCATTTCAATTTTAAACTTTTTATTTAAATTTTTTTTTTGAAATGGATTGCTTAAATGATTTAATGAATAAAAAGCAGCCGAGAAGAGAGAGGAAATTTCCTCAATACTGTTTAAAAAGCTTCTCAGGTTGAGACCTCAAGGAACTTGATAATAAAATGTCAAGTGTACGATTATGCAAATTCTAGGCAAAGCATGACTATATTAAAGATACAATTGTTCACTCTCTGAGGGAGACGAGGCAGATGGTAGTGCTAAAACACAAGGGGGAGAGCAGAAGTATGCGACTGGGTAACACATCAGTTCAGAGGGTGGCGGCCATCTTTACAGTATCTACAGTAGTACGGTTGATGTACTTGCATTAAATCGCACAGGTATAAGAGCTTACGATAAAGAGGCATTGAAAAGACACTCACACCAATTGTGTTATTCCACAGCTTTGTTGAGTTTACTATTATTCTAGGGTGTGGAAAATGTGGAAAAAACATTTAACTGGTAATTAATTTCTTTATATTCATATACTTTGAAGTTGGTTTGGTACATGGCTTTTAATAATTAAATATATATTTTGTGTGATCAAAACTATAGAATGTTAGCGTTATTGTGCAGGAAGCGCTGGGATAGCATTTATACATTTTGGTAATGTAATGCAATATGTAATTTAAAATATATTAATTAACATTTCATAATTAAAGCTAAATATTTCTAGAGTACATGAAAGTCTTAGCCAGTAGAATCACTTCTGAAAGGATTCTGCAGAATCTTGCAAGACCAAAGAGTTGCTCAAGTCAAGGCATTTAAGATGAGGCACGAGAGAGTCAAAAACCCTGGCAAAACCAGGGTGTGTGTTATGTGGTGGTCTGGAATAAGGACAGAACCTTGAATCTCCTTGGGGATCCTGTGTGAAAGTTTCACAATATGTCCAAGTGGATTTTGATCATGGCAGTGTATTCGTTCTATGGTCACCTCTCTTTGTCGGCCGCTTAAGAGCACAGCAGAGCGGAGGTGCAAGAGGAAGGTTGAATGCATGTCAAGCCTGCTTTCACATGATGCTGTGTCATTCAAAAGAACGCCTGACACAACCTATCTGAATCTCTTCTGAGAGCATTGACTGCACTTGAGGAAGAGAGAGAGAGGGAGAGTCTTAGCATTGTAAGGTGTTTAACCCCAGTAAAGAGGCCCTGTGATATTTCAGACTAATATGAAATTGCCTCCTGCCCTGGTCTCTGCCTGAAGAAAAAAACTTTTATCGAGCAGTGTGCCCTTTTCATTGCTGAGGTGTGGAATAGGATGGATGTTTGTTGTTGTCTATGATGGGGTTATTTTTCCATGATAGCTTGATTGTTCAGCACACCTGCACCCGCTGTTTGTTTACCTTTAATAAGTCAGAAGCCGGGAGAAGTTGTTTGTGCTGGAGTGTTTGTTCAGAGGTTTTGATGGAGATTGTTGTTGTTTTTTGTCAACATAGAATCGTTACCTCCTCACTGTCAAAGATGTGCCAAAAATGCACGTCACCTCAGAATGTGACTGACAACTAAACAGTCCATCTGACCTCATGGGAAAACATAACTATTTAATGTGATTTCATATGATTTTGTACAATGTTAATCAGCTATTCCTCAGCACTGGTCATGTGATGCCAACACAGAAATATGCCTTTTCTCCTTTTCCATATCTCAAAACCTTTTCACTCTCTGAGGGAGACGAGGCAGATGGTAGTGCTAAAACACAAGGGGGAGAGCAGAAGTATGCGACTGGGTAACACATCAGTTCAGAGGGTGGCGGCCATCTTTACAGTATCTACAGTAGTACGGTTGATGTACTTACATTAAATCGCACAGGTATAAGAGCTTACGATAAAGAGGCATTGAAAAGACACTCAAAGCAACCACAGCAGTGACTGAGAGCGAGAGACTGGAACTGTTGTCTGGCCTGTGTGCTTGCTGACAAAAATGAGTCAAGAGCCACTACATCGATTTACATCTCATCTCTAAATCGTGTTCTCATCGAGGAAATAAGCGTTATTTCAGCAGGTCTAGAGTTTGTACCTCTGCAGTCACACTGAATGGAGTGTGCTCACACAGGGCCTTTTACCTAAAATCCACATTAACATCATACACAGCGCTTTTCAAGAGAAAGATTTTATAAGTGGCCAAGGTATACATGTGGACTATAATCAAATTAAATAATGCTGAATGTACAAGACTGCTTAAATAAACAGGTTCACTGGTCTCATAATCTGGTCAAGTTGGTTAGGTCTGTTTAGAACTGTAAACAGTAGTAAACAGGCAACTAGTCTGTAAGTGTTAGTGAAGTCTGTAAGGAAATTTAAATGGGTAATTAGAAGTAACTGTTCTGTATTTTTTAGCATTTCTGGAAGCTTGCTTGACCAGAACTGTACATTTCAATAACTGCTGGTAAAATCCTGGGCAAGCATACATTGGAAAATACATTGCAATGATGCTCTACCAGCTTTAAACTCTTCACTTTCTTAGCTGCATGGCTGGAGAAAGAATCAGGTTGTTAGTCACTTCATACAGCGAGACACACACACACACACACACACACACACAGTCACTCAGTGAAGCGCAGTCTCTCTGCCTGGATGAGGAGCTGTTAGCGTGTAACTAATGCTTTGAGGCAGTGAAGAAGAGGGTTCCAGAGCAACCCTTTACACCACAGTGTGGAGGCCAGCCTGGCCAGCTCAGAGCCGGATGCACACAGCTGGGCTCAGTGCCAGCGAGCAGGAAAGTGACTATAGTGAGAAAAAAGATAAAGAGGGGTGGCTGGCAAAGAGAAGTAGAGAAATTCAGGTTCAAGAATGTGGCGAAGTACAATCAGCGCAGAGGGAACAACTTCACTGTGAATTAGCTGTGCTGCTTCAGTTGCTGAAGCTGATTTTGATGTTTCCTATGCAAGCGTCACTGTCAAGATTATTCTGGGCCTTAAAAACTGCATAGCAGGCCCTGGCAACTGCTCACATACCCTAGCGCTGTTTTTTGTGAATAATATTATTTATTTTCTTTCATTTTTCAATTTGTTTGAATATGATGTTGTTCATTCAGGTTGTGTTACAAAACAACTCTAAATATCTTGTCTGCATTAAAATCTTCACTTCTTGCTGCACCGAGCAGCTGTGGGGCTTCAGAAATCTTTATAAAAGCGCTCTCTCTCACACACACACCTGACCCCCAGCAGAAAAACAGAAATATTTCCACCAGGAGATTTTTACTGTTTCAACCTGGATGAGTTTTGACATTCATTGATGCTAGAGGTCCAGACCAGAGGCCCTGTGTGCTGCACACTTAGGATTTAACAATGAAAAAACAATGCAAACGCAGGCCATGTTTTATTCACCTTTCCTCTGCATGTTAGAACAGATTTGGGGCTTGAAGCATGTGTTTCTGGGACACTGGGAAACAGGCCCCTCTTTAAAGCTGCCATTTCAACCCACCAAAGACCAGAATGTGCCCAGCGTGTGTATGTGTGTGCTTTGTTATTCAAAAAGACTTCTTTAATGCTCCTTGAGCATGGGGTGTGTATTTCCTCCCCACTCTATGCAATGATAAAGGTGGAAATGTAAAGGATTTTTTCCGTGATTGTGAATGACTGGCGTCTGGCCTAGCCGGAGCTGAGCTGCAGAGGCTAATAAAAGGGCCTGTAAGATGGGAGGGAGGTCACGGAATTCTGCCTGTAATGAGGAGCAAGGGGATCGTTACGACAGACACACGTGTTACGCAGAGACGAGCTGAACGAGGCCTTTGGCACCACGCGCACAGCTCTTCTTCTCTGATGTGAGACGAACAGAGACCAAAATAAGATAAAGGCAGAGACTGCGATAAGAGAGAAGGGGAAGAGAGAATGACTTGTAGATGAAAAGAAGGGACATCTGAAGGGAGGATACAAAAGGCAAACCTTGAAACATCTGTCCTTAACTTTGCCGTGGCAGAGCTGCAGTTGTGCCCTGTCACCAATAGAGGGCAGACAACCTTTTATAATAACAACAGCCAGACTCTCCATCCCATGTATTGGTGCTCAGTTTCATTCTGTCAAAACACGTCAGTGAAGCAGGATATATATCACTTGTGAGGATGAGATTCAGCAACAATGAAGGTTTAAAAAAAGAAATAAATAAGATAGTTGAGTGTGTGTTTATAGTACTGTATATATCAATATAGCCAGTATTTCTAAAACACTGTTGGCAGTCTTTGTCAACAGTTGTTCTAGTAGTCAGCTATAACTTATTATTTTTCCACAGAAAGTCTGCAAACACAAACTCGCACACGTGCGCGCACACACCAGGTAAAATACAGCATGTACAGAAGGAACAACTCACACATACACACACAAAGATATACAGTATGTGTAAGTAAATGACATAGCTCATTGTCAGTTGTAAATGGAGATATCTACTGTAGAAGTGTTGATGTTGTTGATGCATTATAGATCACAGCAGATCACAGAGCAGTACATTTGCTCATTTGTATTTGTGTGAAGGTTTAATGGTTCTTTTAATGATGAGTTTAGGGACAGTTCAATAGATTTGTGTGTCGTCTGTTTATTGTCTGTACAATTGTGTCTTTCTCTCTGATGACATTCTGACCGCAGACATATAACAGGTTACAGGTAAAATATGCACTGATGAAAGCACTGCACTGACAGTACGCTCTGCACTGATGATTTAAACAATTTAAACAGTGTAAAATCTGCTTTATGATGCTAACATTTAGACAAAATATGTAATACACAAAGAACCAAGTGATGGGTATGTGTACCTTCATGAATTATAAATATTTCTAAATTTTCTGAATTTGAGGATTTAATGTGTTTAAAGTCGTAAAGCTTTATTTGCTCATTGTGGTCCATCTGCAAAAGAATGACGATGTTTCATTAATGATTAAACAAGATGAGGAACATTGGGTTCCAGTTTTTTCTTTAAATAATAGCGTCAGTTTTGCTGGTTTTGAGTCTTAGTTGTAGTTGTGAGCCAGTGGAAGATGAGGAACTGTGGTGAAGAGTTGTGTGTGTTTACTTGTGTTTTCACACACTTATGTTGTTGTGTTGAGGATGATGATTCTGAGAAACTGCAAAACAAGATCTGTGGCTCTGCGATTTCTTCAGCAGGTGGTGAAGCGTCGCTGGATTGGATTATTTTCTCAAGTGTTTGAGGTTGGAAGCTTCAATGAGGTGGTAGCCGTTCTCTCTGTCCCTCTCTCTCTGTTTCTTTCTCTCTTTCTCTCCTTCCATCTTTCATTTCTCTCTGTCTGAGCAATCTAAGCAACAGTCTGCTAATGAAAAGCACACCAGTGCTGGAAATATCAGCGCTGTGACCAAAACCTCAATTTCCTGTCAAAATCTTGGCCTTTCTTTTTGCATGCATGTGTGTGTCTACCTGTGTGTGTGTGCTATTGTGCAGTTGTATTAAATCACTGTGTGACTGATTTGCTGAGTGTGCCATTAAAGCTTTCATTAGCTGTTTTGTGTGTTGGTTCAGCAGTCGCACACAGTCCTGATTTGACAATAACGTCTATTTGAAACCTACACTGAGTCCTAACCAGGCGTGAGGCAAGTGATTAAAGATATTTCTTCAACATTGAGATTTTGTCCTAAACAGTGGTGAAGGTTTGGTGGGCAAGAAGTGTCTTTGGTTGTCTATCGGTGACCATTTTGACCGTTTTTTAATATAATCTTTTTTATTCAAAAATGCATACGTTTTTTAATATTGTAACAGGGTGAAGAGGTGTAATATAGTGATTAGTCACATTGTATCAACAGTGCAGGTGATCACCTCATTGGCCTCAACTGTAACAACTGTAACAACTTTGTGTTACAGTTGTAATACAGTTGTTAGTGTTGTAATTCTTTTTTGCTTCGTAGCCCCGCTCACAGTGAAATCTAATAGGACTAAAATCTCTTTCCACACAAATGTATATTTAACATCTCCTATGTTCTGGCTGGCTGTGCCTGCGTTGTTTCACACAACATTTTCACTTTACGTCAGTGTAGACGGACAATTTATCACTGGAAACTTTGCGGCTGGTTAGGAGACACCATGTAGGGATGGTTTCAGGTGTGGAAAAGCACAGTGTTTTCAGCATGCAGTTTTCTCAGCGAAGGGTGGAAATGGAGGGGGTTGTTAGTGTATCCACCCCATGGGAGAGAGAGGGAGAGATAGAGGCAGTGAGAGGCGTGCTTGCCAATGAATCGTCCCGTGGGATCTAGACAGCAACAGCAGTCTATTATGCCTCACACATGTGGCATCCAGCTACACAAGCAAACCATGCAGAGGGAAATACATACGTCTGTGAAACTATCAGGCTATGACCTGTTCATGAAATTCCCCATGAATATGGTACAAAATGCCTGAAAATATACATTTTTATTTTGAATCTTTAAAACAGGTTGATTGTCAAACTTAACTACATTTTATTTTATTTAATTATTTTGTTCATGTTTGTCATTTTTGCAACCGTATTACCAAATTTTGACATGTCTAAACACAGTTAAATGTTAACCAATTTGTGTGATATGTTTTAACCTTTCTAGCAATAAATATAGACTTTTATTTTTAAAAGTAAGAAGGTTGTGAATATAAGCCAGAAATATTGAGATCAGTGTCTTTACTGCCTTTTAAAAAACATGATGCACTTTACATGTATTCATGTAATGTGCCTCCTAATTCTAAACCATCTTTTTGAGTGAAGAGAAAACTCACACCCTCTTTCTGAGAAGTGCTTTTGATTTCAGTGTGAACCTGAAGTCATCATATTACAAAATACAAGCTCGAGGGTTAAACTCTAGTCAGATTTGTTGTGCCTTTGAGAGATTTCAAGCAGGTGTTCTGCAGTTTTCCAACACTTCTCTGGAAACTTCTACTGAACTCTTGTGCTATTCTCTACACAGAGACCTGATCTGCAGTTAAACTGTGACAACGGTCCACAGACAGCCATGACTTTAACTGAGCAGGAGGTTAGGTTAAACCAAGATTTAAGGCAAATCCATTAAGCGTTTCTCTGTCGGATATGAAGCATCCATAAGCAAGCTCTAAAATTCCTCCTCAGAGAAACTGACATAAGCCTGAAATGTAGGAAAAGTAATTCATTAAAGATCTGCATGTTCACAGATTTGTTTATTCATGGTGTAATTGCCTATTTACTTTCAGCCAAAGATGTCTCCATTTTCTGAAAAGCGGTTTAGAGGCATCAGTTTCTTTTCTTTTCTTGCTTCAGAGCCCTGAGTGAGAGAATTGAGTACATGCCACGATCGGGTGGCGTCTTTTGAGTGGTGAACTTCTTTGACACTGATTCTGTGTACTTTGATAAGAGCAAACATCTTAGCTCAAAGCGGCCATGTTTGTCTAGCATCAGTGCCATCACCAGTGTGTTTGGCCCTGTTACGATATAAAAACACGCAGCTAATATGGGCTGACAAGCATGATAAGCCATGATTGTGTGTAAATTGGCAGTGGTGAAGGTTTAAGCTGGTCTTATGCTAATACATCAGCGAGTGACTGCTGGGCAAACACACAAACACACAAACACCCGCTCACATTGTCTTTCAGTGTGACACACATACACACACATACATACCCGCTCACATTATCTTTCAGTGTGACACACATACAAACACACAAACACATACACACCCGCTCACATTGTCTTTCAGTGTGACACACATACACACACATACATACCCGCTCACATTGTCTTTCAGTGTGACACACATACAAACACACAAACACATACACACCCGCTCACATTGTCTTTCAGTGTGACACACATACAAACACATACACACAAACACCCGCTCACATTGTCTTTCAGTGTGACACACATACACACACAAACACACACACACACAAACACATACACACCCACTCACATTGTCTTTCAGTGTGACACACATACACACACAAACACATACATACCCGCTCACATTGTCTTTCAGTGTGACACACATACACACACAAACACACACACACCCGCTCACATTGTCTTTCAGTGTGACACACACACAAACACACAAACACCCGCTCACATTGTCTTTCAGTGTGACACACATACACACACAAACACATACATACCCGCTCACATTGTCTTTCAGTGTGACACACATACACACACAAACACACACACACCCGCTCACATTGTCTTTCAGTGTGACACACACACAAACACACAAACACCCGCTCACATTGTCTTTCAGTGTGACACACATACACACACAAACACACAAACACCCGCTCACATTGTCTTTCAGTGTGACACACATACACACACAAACACACACCCGCTCACATTGTCTTTCAGTGTGACACACACACAAACACACAAACACCCGCTCACATTGTCTTTCAGTGTGACACACATACACACACAAACACATACACACCCGCTCACATTGTCTTTCAGTGTGACACACATACACACACATACACACCCGCTCACATTGTCTTTCAGTGTGACACACATACACACACAAACACATACATACCCGCTCACATTGTCTTTCAGTGTGACACACATACACACACAAACACACACACACCCGCTCACATTGTCTTTCAGTGTGACACACACACAAACACACAAACACCCGCTCACATTGTCTTTCAGTGTGACACACATACACACACAAACACATACATACCCGCTCACATTGTCTTTCAGTGTGACACACATACACACACAAACACACACACACCCGCTCACATTGTCTTTCAGTGTGACACACACACAAACACACAAACACCCGCTCACATTGTCTTTCAGTGTGACACACATACACACACAAACACATACATACCCGCTCACATTGTCTTTCAGTGTGACACACATACACACACAAACACACACACACCCGCTCACATTGTCTTTCAGTGTGACACACACACAAACACACAAACACCCGCTCACATTGTCTTTCAGTGTGACACACATACACACACAAACACATACACACCCGCTCACATTGTCTTTCAGTGTGACACACATACACACACATACACACCCGCTCACATTGTCTTTCAGTGTGACACACATACAAACACACAAACACCCGCTCACATTGTCTTTCAGTGTGACACACATACACACACAAACACATACATACCCGCTCACATTGTCTTTCAGTGTGACACACATACACACACAAACACACACACACCCGCTCACATTGTCTTTCAGTGTGACACACACACAAACACACAAACACCCGCTCACATTGTCTTTCAGTGTGACACACATACACACACAAACACATACATACCCGCTCACATTGTCTTTCAGTGTGACACACATACACACACAAACACATACACACCCGCTCACATTGTCTTTCAGTGTGACACACATACACACACATACACACCCGCTCACATTGTCTTTCAGTGTGACACACATACACACACAAACACATACATACCCGCTCACATTGTCTTTCAGTGTGACACACATACAAACACACAAACACACACACACCCGCTCACATTGTCTTTCAGTGTGACACACACACAAACACACAAACACCCGCTCACATTGTCTTTCAGTGTGACACACATACACACACAAACACATACATACCCGCTCACATTGTCTTTCAGTGTGACACACATACACACACATACACACCCGCTCACATTGTCTTTCAGTGTGACACACATACACACACAAACACATACATACCCGCTCACATTGTCTTTCAGTGTGACACACATACACACACAAACACATACATACCCGCTCACATTGTCTTTCAGTGTGACACACATACAAAGACACACACACACACACACACGCTCACATTTTCTTTCAGTGTGACACACATACACACACAAACACATACACACCCGCTCACATTGTCTTTCAGTGTGACACACATACACACACACACACACTCACATTGTCTTTCAGTGTGACACACACACACACACACACACACTCACATTGTCTTTCAGTGTGACACACATACACACACACACACACTCACATTGTCTTTCAGTGTGACACACATACACACACATACACACACACTCACATTGTCTTTCAGTGTGACACATACACACACAAACACATACATACCCGCTC
Organism: Chromobotia macracanthus; assembly: GCA_036877525.1. Taxonomy (NCBI): domain Eukaryota; kingdom Metazoa; phylum Chordata; class Actinopteri; order Cypriniformes; family Botiidae; genus Chromobotia; species Chromobotia macracanthus. Next base: position 2,247,705 of record JAZGTH010000001.1, read on the forward strand.
ACATTGTCTTTCAGTGTGACACACAAACACACACACACCCGCTCACATTGTCTTTCAGTGTGACACATACACACACAAACACACAAACACCCGCTCACATTGTCTTTCAGTGTGACACACATACACACACAAACACACACACACCCGCTCACATTGTCTTTCAGTGTGACACACATACACACACAAACACACACACACACGCTCACATTGTCTTTCAGTGTGACACACATACAAACACACACACACACACACCCGCTCACATTGTCTTTCAGTGTGACACACATACACACACACCCGCTCACATTTTCTTTCAGTGTGACACACATACACACACAAACACACACACACACGCTCACATTGTCTTTCAGTGTGACACACACACACACACAAACACATACACACCCGCTCACATTGTCTTTCAGTGTGACACACAAACACATACACACCTGCTCACATTGTGAACTCTATATTACAGCAGCTGACTGAAATGTATTCCTGACCTACACTTTGGGAGGAACATATTTACAGTTTGAGCCTCCAAGGATGCTAAAGTCACACAGCTGCCCAAATCTGTATAAACAGCATCAACGCAACTTTTAAATCCCTACAGGCAGACGTGATTCATAATCACTGTATATACTGTGTTAACACCTGCACCTGCCTGTCAGCTTTTTTTCTAACAGAACTGAAGTATGCGACCTTTGCTCTTTTACATCAGTGTTTTTGAGTTTACACACTACAGACATTCTTGCTTTGGATGGGTGGTGTTTCATTCTGTAAGGTTCTCCACACACAATATTGTATTGCACAATAAGAGACACTAATATTTTAGTGAGGAGATATATTAGACACTAATATGAGGTTTCAATAGAACCCAAACACATGATATGAATATTATACTACAATGGATTTGTGGTCCAGTATCCCTCATATCTATTACTAAACTGTGTGTGTGTGTGTGCGTGTGTGTGTGTGGTCATAATAGTGTCAAACAGACACCAGACACTGAATTTGCCACTTTAAATAAGTTCATTGTATGACATAACTATAAAAACAAATAAAGTAATGTATAATACACACAATATGACTTTGAATGGTTGTCTATTGAAGAGAAATATCTGTGTTAAAGACACCGTAACACCTCAAACATGCTTTTTACTCAATTGTGATCTGAGTTTATTTCATTCTCATACTGTTTCTGTCTTTTCACACACTATTTCTTTATTTTACTTTTAAAAAGGATTTTGCCAAACTGAGAGAAAACTTTGATCCAGTATCAGATATTAACTAGCTTATTGTGGTGGCTGGACAAGGCCAACAAACATACTGTTGTTGTAGAATCTGGAGTTTTAACACCTCAGGAACCACGTAACAAGACCAAATCTATTGAAACAACATACAGCATAGATAAGCACAAAATCTCTCTTCCCAATTCATTAAACTACATCAGGACTTTTAAATATATGTTTCATTCCGAAATTAAAATAAATGTTTATTTTATATGATGAAATATGCTCTGGTTTGTCCATTTTAAGTGTTCTGTAACTCAGACTGTCACAGCAGAACCAGTGCAGAAGATACTGTCCCTCCACTGTTTTTTACCTCTAATTGAATGTCACTTGCTTTCTGAAATGCTCCAAATTATATAATGAGGTCATTTGCATAGCGCTGAGATTGGCTGACCTTTGCTTTTGCCAATAATTACAGTGGAATCGTCTAAGACAGTTGACAGAGATGGTGCAAAAAAGACAAGTTCCCGCTCAGAAAGGTTAGTGAAGAGCTCAGCGCTGGACTTTGTGAAATGTCATTAGAATTTCTTGGACTGTGTTCAAAATTAGCAACTGACAGATCAGCAAAGCAGAACTTTTTATTTCAAAGCAACGAGGGCCCCGGTTAATTAAAATAACGTGCAGCCGTTTTGCAGTAATCGGGATTGGTTATTTGCATGCGAGCTTGTTGGAATACGCATAAATTGTTTTGGTTTTCAAGAGACGGAGGTCATAGCAGATGCTGGGAGGACGAAACACACACGCTGCATTGTGAAACCCTTCATATAGTTCCGCCCAGAACTCTCATGCGGTTTGCAGCCTCTGCGCCCTGTGAGAGCACATGGCTTGTGAAATTGAATGCTCTGGCCAGGCCGTGTGACCCAGCAGTGGTATTCTGATGCCTACCAGCATGATGGGCAGAGCGTGCAGTGACCAGCCTCAGCGAGTGAGCAGAATATATCAGCTGCCTTTTAGCAACAATGACTCACTCTGAAGATCTGAAGTGTTTTTACTCCATGGTTCTCAGTTTTACTCTCTCTTTATGTATTGTGATCTTGTGATGTAATTAGGCAAAAGCAACAAAATAAACAACTGTTGTTGTTTTGAAGGCAAAATGAGGTTCTCGCTGTAAAACTCAAGGAACTGATTTCCACCCTTTTACAATTCTAGCAAAACGTTTGGTAGTCTGTCTGTGCTGCTGTAAGCAAAGCTGGTTACTTATTTGAAATAATTTGTCATAGTAGTTCAGGGGTCTTATGTTGAAGATAATTACTGTAAGTTACATTATTGTATAAGATTGTTGTTCCTTTTCATGTATTAAAATACATGAAATGATTCCCATCTTCTCACTTGACAGATTATGTCTATGCTATGTCATAATAGTGTCATTTAGAGCAGTTATTAACACATCATATTATTAGCACATTAAGATGCATCCAAAGCGTCTCCACATGTCACTGTGTTACTGTATTATATGCTGTTCTTAAATGTCATAAGTTTTGTACAGTGAAACGTGACTTTTGTTTGCTGTGCACAGCAACAACTCATAAATCCAAAAATTCCTCTAAATTGAAATGCACCCTTTCTCTGTATTATCAAAAACAAAAAAACAACTCAAATTTTTGAGTTTTGAGAAAAATTCAGTAACATTTCCCTAATCTCTGATTGCTCGATTGGGAAGGAGCCATTAACACAGGGCTCTGTCTCTCTGCTCTTTGGTTTTGTAGTCGCAACGGCGCGTCACGTTTCACCTGCCGGATGGCTCTCAGGAAAGCTGCAGTGACAGTGGACTGGGGGACCATGATCCCGTGAGCAGTGGGCCGCTCCTCTCACATCCTCTCCCTCTGGTGCAGGCACAGGATGAGTTCTACGAGCAGGCCTCACCGGACAAGAGGACCGAAGCGGACGGCAACTCAGACCCCAACTCTGGTGAGTGAGACTGTCAACCAGATAAACTCCTTAAAAATGTTTCCAGGGCCTTTACATCTTTAAATCTGTTTTGTTTTCACTCTTGAGTCTTCTTTATTTTGTTCTGTTTTTCTCTGAACTTGTATTCAATTAACAATATAAATGCAGTGCAACATACAATGCAGATAATAACATTGAAGTTAAAACGTTAAAACATTAAAAATAAATAAGAGATGGGCTGAGGCAAAACTGTATAATTATGCATATTTGTGTCGAAATGCAGTAGAAACTTTGACATAACATAGTTAGAGGATCTGGCTTAAGTAACCCTCATGTGTGATGCTGTATTTTCTTACTCACAGTTTTTTTAATGTGTTTTGCTGTAAAATGTGTCCTAACCAGGCGAGACGTGACAATTTCCAGCAGTGAGTATTTTTTCTAGTGGTGAAATGGGAAATTATGTAGAGCAATTTTTGACCAATATGATTTCACTGTGGGCGGAGTTACCCAGCATAACAGAACAAATACTGAAACCAGACAGGTTAACTCGTTTGTTTCTAACGAGCAGCTAAATGTCATTCATCCAGGCTAGTTTAGACAAAAAAACTGCTTTGTCACACCACTTCTGGTTTGGATAAATGTTTTAGCCTTATTTATCTACGCCATATGCACAAAGGTAACTTTTATCTTAAACTTGCGCAAAACCTCACAAGGTCAGTCAAAAGAAAGCGCTTGATTTATACGACTCTGTCCTTAATATCTCACGGTAGGATTTGAGGTCACTTCCTGTGTACGAGCGGGCTGTATTTATACACTAATGGTCAGTCATGTCTCTGTGGGTTCAGACAGTGTAGCTGTGTTGGTCTGAGCACCTACTTGATTTATTTAGAGATGATTTCCCTGTTGGGGTGTCACGCGGCATTTCCAGTGATAGCACTCTGTGACCTACTTTCCCCGTCACACAGAGCTATAGATCTGCAGATGCAGCTGTGTCGCCCAAGGTCAGAGATAGTTAACACACATGTGTTTGCAAACACGACTCAACGTGAACATTTGAACAAGTGTCGTGCATGTTGAATGCGGACAGATCTTCGCAGTAGGTTAGCATGTTCTTTGATTTTACACACACCTTTTATTGGTCTCTTAAGACTGGATATAAATGGCTCCATGTCTTTTCCTGCTATGAATTTGATATTGAAAGTGTGATCTAGAGCAACAGAGCAGCTGAAGTATCTCCTTTTAATTTGATTGGGGGAGGGAGGGGGGCTGAAACAATCATTTGCATAAGCTAGGTGATAATTGCTCTTTTTAATGGAATTGATGGTGGTGTACACACCAATTATCTACAAGCTCTTAAGCCTGGTAATTAATTAGCACACAAATGGCCGTGGTGCCATGGAGACGGGTGCATAATCAAATATTGGACACACACAGGGGCTATACTGGGAGCATCTCCACACTCAGATGGCAACTTCAATTAGAGGTCAGTCAGAGATGAACAAATCTGATTGAGTTTCTTTTTTCATCACAAGCGGCACATGTCCGTGAAAAACTGCTGTGTTTTTAACCGGAAAGGGAGAGCTAAACCACAACACTGAAATACTGCTATTTTGTTTCGTTGGTAACTCAAAAGAAGAAATTTTAAAAAAGCATTTCAAAGTGACTTGAGAGTGTTGGATGTACAGTGCACAAGGTTTACTGACTACATTTATGCCATTTTGTGTAGTTTTTATAGAGTTTGTGGTCACTGTGAACTGTTCTTTATTATTTACTTTTGTCTTTCATGGAAAAAAATAACAGCATGCAGTCATGGAATAAGAGTAAATAAATAATCACCAAAATCTGGTGAAAATTGGAGGTAACATTTATTTTTACTTTGACAGAGAAAGAGGAGAAGCAGTTGGTAAGATGGTTTCATTAGAAGTGTGTGGGTCACAGATAAACCATATGCAGATATAATCTGGTTTGTAGTGGTCTTCATGAAAGTGACTGTCAGTGCTGGTTTTAGTGTGTTTGGTTAGCATTGATGCAGTCAGGTCTGATGCAGATGGTAAGAGGTGTTTAGTTAATACATGTAACTCTCATCAGAATGTTAATCTGAATTTAACGTTAATCAGATTGTTAATCAGATCTGTTTACTGTCACTTTCCGGTTGACATTGTTTGGTGACTGTTTATAAAATGGAAAAACATATTCTTTTAACATATTGTTGCAATATTTTATCACAATCACAAAAGATTGAATACATTCAAAATCTCATGTTATAAAAGATGAAGTGCTGTGCACAGGCTATTAAAGACAATATTGGCTGATTAGATGACAATGCTAAGCTAAATTTCAAACTGCTTGTTCTCTCTCCATTGTTCCCACATCTCAGACCTCACATACTTAAAAATGTAATCTTAAAAAGGTGACTTTTCAATGAAAGGTAAGGAGTTTGTATCTATGGTTAAAGCTGATGCCTTTTCTCTGCCAGCCGCCTGTACCGCGTTGCAATGGAAGGCTGATTTTTACAGCGTGGAGTCATTGTGCGTGCACAAATCTCTCTGTGCCTGTACGCCCTGTGAGCTCAGAAAGCTCTCTTCTGTAAAAACTGACTGTGAGGATTAATTTGTCAACTTCATATGATCTGTACCAACCACAGAGGAAGAGGGTTTGAGGTTGTTTCGCTAGTTGTATTAATCTTCGAAGTATTATAACACTTTTATTTTTTATTCCTCCTTGTTTACTCCTGTTTGGGCTTTAGGATGTTTGTTACCTTGGAATCGTCACACAGAAATTCTAAAGCACCGTTTCTTTCATTTGAATACAGTTGACAGGACTGTCAGTGTCAATTGTGTGCAACAACATGTATCTGAGTGGCTCCATTTGGACTCGGCAGGAGATCAGCAGATTCATGAGTTCCTGCTCTGCATGTGTAGAACTCAAAAGCTGATCTCCTTTATCACAAGACACATTTGAACAAAAGCAACCCTCTGAGATGATAATTATGGGATACTGTTAAGCTCCACCATTCGAGGGTTTGAGGAAAAAAGAACTTTTAAGTGTTTGTAAGAAAGAAAAACTCAGCCACAGTGCTTTTGTTTGTGGGCCAAATAAGTGACTTATTTCCTTTGGCATCCAGAGCTGAAACTGTTGTACGTTTATTCCATACAGCTGTTGTTCATTGTGAGTACATATGCATTAGCATATAATCAGCAGTTAAGAAAATTGTCTAATTATTTTTATGCTTTTAATCAAAAGGTATTGTGCTAGTGGGGCTAATTGCAGGTCAACGTTTTATGCATCACTTCATTATTCTGAAATTTGGGGTAAATAACATGTTTATCGAGACACAAGACACTGTGTGTGCATAACAGATTCTTTGATGTGATATCCTGAATGTGAACCTTAAATGAGAACCATTATAAGTACTTACTAAGTACTAAGCAATTTCAGCCTCCTCTGAAATATTATTAACATTAATTCCCAGGTTGCTGTTCTGCAGATTCACGATTTACAATGATTTAATTTGTAATCTAACAAGTCTGGGCTGTAATTGGTAGTTGGAATGCTGCTGTTGGTCAGGGCATCACTATTTAAACACACCAGGAGAATATATAATAACCCACTGCTATTTATTTATTGATGGATGTTTCAATGCCTTGGGTTTATAGTTCAGTTCTGATCATTAAAGATTCAAATAGCTGGAGCCGAACTGTCTTTGAGGGGGATCTATAGTGAAGCACACAGCGGGCAACCTTGAAGAAGCAGTAATTAAATCTTATCAATACATTTTACAGCAGGAAAAGGTGTCGAATGTTTTTGTTCTGCATGACTAGCATCGATTTTGCGTTTCAGTTAAAATGTTAAAAAGTTAAAAACGCATCAAAGTTTGACTTTTCTGCCAGTTCAGTTTTCTAGTTTAACATCACATTCTGAATACATGGCCTATACAAGTTGCACAGCTGCATTCTTTGTTTGTAGTTTTGCTCCTGTACTAGAGAGTTTTGTTTTATAAGGCGCCTTTAAATAAAACATGTTCGGTTGGGATGTTACAACACCCATGAGAGGCAAAATCCACTCTCTCATTTTTCAAACGCACAGCTTCCATGAGGGAAAGTCAGTGGTTTGTAAGTGGAGTGTGTGCTTTTTAAAGAGTGCAGGGAGGAGATAAATGCTGTCGTGAAGTCTGATCATGATCTGTCATCAGACGAGCATCAGTAGAAACCCCGAGCTAAAGTGAGGTAATTCAACAATTACATTAATAATACAATAATACAACAATTCAAGTACACAGTGGTAGATAAATTAACACTTCTGCTATTTGGTTTTCTTTTCAGCATTTTTACTATTAACTATTGTTAATAGTGCGTATAGTTGTTCAGTCACTGGTAATTCAAACACATTTTATTCTTGTTTTGAAGTGCATTTAGTTTTAGTTTGTTAGCATGTCGGGTCACCATGTGAGCAGATCCACAGCTCTACAGCAGCTGGAATATTCTGTGTTTCTAAAGCGAGAATCAATAGCAGATCCTCAATAATTCAGTAACAACTGAACCACTGAGTCATGGAAGCCAAGCATGTTCACACCGCCACTGCAAGAAGACGTTCACACAGCGCCAGCCGCCTCGCACCCGAGACGCCAGAAGATGAAGAACGCAAGAAAATCAAGGAGGACAGGAAGAGGGAGGCACTGGGAAAAGAAGACGCATTCATGGAATAATGAGGATTCAAGGCCAATGCAGCTCTGTCAATCTTTTGCTTTTGTGGAAATGCAGAAATTAATTACTCCATGTTGGCAGGATGCCATGTTTGCTGTGCATGACTGCTGGCACAGACAGGAGACAAGACGAGTGATTGATCGCAGCAGCGAGAGAGATTATGAGCATTTGACAGATGAATCTTGGTGTGATGTGGCAAAAGGAGAATGGAGGCTGTGACAGAGTATTGTAGTAGAGTAAAGCATTGTCCATGGTAAATAACAAACAGGCAATGGAGAATCTGACATGCATATAACTCATTCTGATCGATATTGCACAGCTCTTGGTAATACTTGATTCTAATTGGTCCACAGTGTCATTCTGCTGTCAAATACACAATATCCTATATGCTGCAGAAGTGTTTGTCATTTCACTCTCTTTTTCTCATTGAAGAGAATTTCAATGCAAATAAATAATTCATGTTTATCTATTTTTTCTTAATAAGTGTTAAGTGGCTTAATAAACAGTCAACCGCTCATAATCGCGAAATAAATCCATGTTACCTGATCAGTCTGTCTGGGTTTACTTTGGGGTACAGACCAGCTTACTGTACACTATACGTATTTCTTAACGCAAGCATTATATTTACAATTTGTTGTTGTCAAATGAACCAGATGCTACAAACACATATTTGTTTACATTATATCTATAAACATTTATTTACCAACACATCAATTTTCATCATGAATTTAGATTTTTTCCCACCTAAATCGCTTGCGGCTTAACTTTAATTTTACGTGGTGAGGGGTAGGGCCCTTTATACAATTAACTAATTAATCTCATTACCAAGTTCATAATTAATTGTGTAATTAAAAAAAGATTTCATTGAGATCCCACCTACAGTGTGAAAGTGCCACTGCAGCGCAAACTACAAGAAAACCATAAGCAGATCTTTTATTTTTTCCCTGTTGACATGCTTTGGTTAAGGGCAAATCAGATTTAAGCAAATCATTTTGTTTTAATAATAATTTCTTAAAAAATAGTAATTATGTTTATAAACCAGCTGGAAGACTGTAGATTTCTAAGCCACTATTGCGATTTATTTACATTTACATATTTGGCAGATACTTTTTTTCTAAAATAAGGTAAACATTTATTAGCTTTATCTGGGAATCAAACCCATGACCTTCGTGCAGCAGATTCAGGTTATGAAAGCAATTTAATAAGTTTGTGCTTTGAATCAGAGGTCTGTGTGAGAATGATTTTGTGATGGAAAATGTTTTGTGATGGAAAATTTTGTGATGGAAACAAAACAAACAGTTTCACGGAGGCCACGTTTAAAGAGACGGCATCTTCACTCTTAATCCATTAAAAAGCTGTAATTAAGTCCTAAGTAAGATTTGGTTTTGTTGTTCAAAGGCACATGAAACCGTTGCTGTATGGTTATGTTGTTGACTGAGGAGGATTTCAGGACATAAAATACTGGATTATTGTACGGCAAATGCTGGTTCATGTTGGACCTCAGCTGCCCCTATTAGGACAGATGTGCACAATCTTCTCTTCACACAAATGTTTCTAACACGTCTGTTTGTTTGGCCCACATGTGCTAACCATGTTGGATCTACAGTCCTGATGTGAAACGTCGCTCATAAAATGAAATGCAAACAAGCACTACTGCTGTCAACATTTCATGCGAGCCGAAAAGAGTCTTTGCAAAGAAAACAAAGGCGACAGTGTGATTATGTGTGAGTGTGGGTGTGTGCGGGAGAGTGTGAGATGATTTAGGCCGTTATGGGAGTCATGCTGTTTTGGTGTAATATCTCAAAGGGTGTAACAGTCTCTCCGGTATGAGAAACTCACAGTTCAGGGAGCGTTTTCTGCGATACCCACCAAAGCGAGGTGTTATGCTTCTGCTGCAGCTTTGAAAGGCTGCATACTCATTTATATTTAAATCTTTGCTCTCTGTGCTGAATAAAGCGATGGTGAGATGTTTCCTGCCCTTTTGACACTTGATTCAAAACAGGAACTAGAGAAGATGTTTGTTTATGCAAGTACAGAACGCATGCAGCTGAAAGGGACCTGCGTGTGTGTATTCACACACAGTTCTGTTGGACTCGGACCTCAGAGGAACCGGCACTCAGGGACCAAGGGTGAAGATGCTACAGTAAATGTGGAGAGGAGAGATTATGTTTTCTAGCATGAAAACGGGAGCTCTTTTAGCATCCATCATTGATGAGCTTGAAACGATGGGTAATTCCCATGCCATGCTTCTGAGCCTGACTGCTTACTGGATACACACACCAACACACAACATTCATCTGGATGTGCAGTGAGTTAGTGAGTTATTACTGTAAAAACACGGTCTATGGAGTCTCTCAACTGACAGAAACTATTCCTCATCTCATGATCACGCCAGCAAGTTTTGGAACGCTGATATTCAGACTCTCAGCAGAGTAAACAACACTTAAAGGCTCAGGGTGTCGTTTCTGCACCACTAGCAGCACCAAACCAAATTTCAATTTGTTTGTCTGAGCAACACAGACCAGGATGGGCATTCTGTAGAGAATTGGCTCAAATTTGGGACAGGAATATTTGCCTGAAAGTTAGTTCTGACTTATGTTGTTATTCTGTTTGGTGCTGCTAGTGGCACAGAATTTACTGGATATTATATATGAAAATAAATTGGTAAGGGGAATAAGAACAATCTGAAAAGTGTGCTGTACATTTGGTCATAAATGTTAGTCAGATTTGTATTTAAATATTATAGTAAATCCTGTAAAAGTAGCACTCGTGTGTATGTGTGTGTGTGTGTGTATGGAAGACAGGAGTCACTCCCAAAACCAGCTGATGGCTGACATAGTAATGTAAACAGAAAACAGCTGTCAACAGCTTAACCTAATTGATGTTAGCCAGAAATATTATTAATGTTAGCATTTCTTTTAATAAAACAGCATAAGCAGAGGCACCATGTTTAGAAGTCCTAACTATTAAAAGTCACATAGATCAACTATTAAAAGTCTTTCAGAACTTTTCACACAGCTGGTTGATTAGGATAAGGGTCGACGAATGCAGCAGGTATGCCGCATGTCCTTCCAGCAAGAGTGGAACATTTGGCCCTCATGTTCAAGGGCTCCTGTAGGATGTTGGCCCCCTCTCACCATCTGACTGGCCCCTCAGGCAGGCTGCCTGCCACTGCGGACCTCTCTACAGGACAGATTCTGCCTGTCTGCCACTAATCAGCACCAACACAAAAGAGCCATTTGAAGACATTATGTTGAAAACAATCCAACAATACACATTGTTTATTTAATTAGCAGAGGGATGCCTGCCCATGCCATTCAGATCCATTTAGTAATATGAACCTCACACTTCAGTCTTAACAGCTGTTTACAACTTTGCACTGCTAAGCAAATGGATTGGACTTAAAGAAATTTTTTAAATTTTTAGTTTTTTAAACTTGCACTTTGATTTTCTTGTAAATAAAGAAAATACATTTGCTTAAACTTGCTGAAGAGATGATAATGTTGGTTAAAAGGATAGTTCACCCAAAAATAAAAATCTTCTCTTATTCAGTCACCTGCATGTCATTCCAAACCTGTATGACTGAAAGCATGTTTTCAGTTCAAGAGGTTAGATATATAAGACCTGTAATAGATTTGATCTCCAGAGACCAATGAGATAAGATTAGAAGTCAGTGTGTGTGTGTGTGTGTGTTGGTGCTGAAGATATGATAGGTATGACTACTCTGTGATGTGTGTGCATCTGCTTACAGTAACAACTGGATGATTACGGGCCGTGTATGTGTTAAAGACTAAAACCATCTTATTCACAAATCACCAGTCACCATCTTACATTTACAACAGCCGTAAAGAAGTGTACTTGGAAACTGGGCCTAGCCTGATGGATGCAGGTATGTGTAGGTTAGCCAATGTGAGGTCATTTACATATAGAAGTCTTAGAGGCAAAAAACAGGGAGGTGTTGTTTACAGTTAAACACACAGTGTGTGTGTGTGTGTTTTGAAGCATTTTACTACAGGCCTAGGGAGTACACATCATTATACATAGCTAATCTTACAGATATATGATGGTATGTTACTGTTTGTCCATGTAAATTAAGTGATGTTTACTGCAGCTCAGAATAGACGCCTCATTTGTTTTATACTGGCTGTGTGCACCACAATGGGTGTCATGAATTTATATATAACTCTGGTTAGCAGGAGCCTCTATTAAAATAAGAATGAGTTATCTTTTGCGAGATCTCTTGACTCAGGTCTTATTGTCTGCTTGTTGTTTTCGCATTAAATGAACAACCGGCGCATAAACTCTGTCGTTAAAAAAAATTGTTTTAGTGAGACTTTTGCACAGAGCAGCTGCCAGCGTGGTTGGGAGTTTAACTTTATTTCAGCGAGCCACTATAAATATAGTAAAAACAGCTCATTGCTATGCAGTATGAAAGAGGCCTGTAAATTTGATCCCCCCCTGTTGGTTAGCACATGGTGCCATGTTGAGAGGTGTGATAAGCAAGGAGCTGGCAGGGGGGCAGAGTGGCAGATGTTAGCCCAGGTTTCTCTGGAAAGATCACTAATCCGCTCTCACTGTGGCTAACTGAGTCGAACTTACCGAGCACAGCCAAGTGCTCCGTCTGAGCTCATATTAAACTGAAATTATTAGCACACACATTGTGCTCTGAGTGAGCGATTTGAATGCACCACTTCAAATCGAAGTGATATTACTACAGTTCATTATGATTTATGGACTCGAATAAAAAAAGAGCAGGTCTTAGATGGTATTCAAATAATATGCATGAGCAATCATAGCTAGTGTGTTTTATTTTAGGCTTATTGTATTTTTCCTCAGCAAAGTACTGAGCAAAACTGAACTGAACTGATTTGAAGGTTTCTCAGTTTATTAGTTAGTGATTTAATAACTTTTTGCATTTTTCACTCTTGTGTAGAAGTTAAAATGTAGAACTCTTACTCTCAGTGAAATGGCATTTTTATGAGAAGGGACGGGACCTCCTGTGGGGTTGAACCAACAGCCTTTTCATTTCCAGCCACTACACCACACTGCCCATGAAGATCAAATTCTGGCCTACTAACTCTGGGTTTTAATTGTATTTAACCTATTGAAGAACAAAATGTATAAAAGAATGCATAAATGAATGTTTAGATAGAAGTAACATGCACAAATTCAGGATGGACCAAAGTTTATTTTAATTTCAATGGCCTGTAGGATAAAGCCATGGGGTGCAGGTACTGGTGAAGTATAAAATAATGATTCAGAACCGTGACCTTTCAGGACCTGTCATTCTTCCCCTGTGCTGAATGTGTTTTTTATCGGTCTGCAGCACTCGAATAATCACAGTTTATTTTACGGACATCATTAGAGCTCAGCCATTATTTTTGAATAAAATTATAATAACTGCAGCTCTCAACCATCAATTGATTACAAATGTCTTGATTACAAATAATGTGAACACAGATGAAGGTGGTGCGCTCCATTCAGTGTGCAGGAAATGACGCTGATTACAACTGTCCAGAGTTCCATGTTTGCTTCAGTCAGGGCTGAAAACAGAAGCTGATGTTGTGCTTGAATATCTCATTTCAAATATATGAGCTCCCGGTCCCGTCCAAATTAGAAAGACAAATAGTCAGTGATTGGAATTGGAAAATTAATTTTGATGCATTAATGACTTCTCAACATAACAAGGTCAAGGTTAAAGTTAATTAGATCTATCTCACATTATCCGGCTCATAATTTCAAACAAATTTGGACATGTTTAAGGTAATGTACGAGTTTGCACTTCTAAAAGGACCTTGTTCGTTAAACTTATTGGCCTTCACACCAAACGGTTTCACCAAAACACAAATTACGGCCTGGTGGACATAATTACTCTCATGTGCAACCATCAAAAGACAGTTCTGTCATTTTCTTCGTGTGTCAACAGATGTTTTTCCAACACATCTGAAATGAAGTATATGAGATAATTCACAGAACATTCAGTGTTGTTCACAAGTGATATTTGCTTTGTTATTTATTGTTTTCTACACAAATCTCTCAAATTTAATATCTCAAGCATAATTTCACTGACAACACTGTTGTCTCCTTGTTAAGCAAGTACACGCAATGTTTTGAGATCATTTCAGATTTGCAGGACGACTGTTGGTCATGGTAAATAATTTTCAGATAAAAATTAAATTAATTTTTAAATAAAGTCAAACAAAAGCACCCTTATCACTCCATCACAAAACACAATCACAGAAGTAACTAGAATGTGGTTTACTCTGTCTGGGAGTCTTGTGAAAGGTAAAAAGTTGGCAAAGGTTGTTGCTTCTGTGCCAAACCGCTTTGAAGTGTGCAAATGTTGTTGCAGATAGAGAATAAGGAAAATGAGATACAGGAGAACAGGGGTGTAAAATACCCACTCCATTGAGTGAAGAAAAGTAGGATGGCAACAGAGACAGAAAAGGTTTTATAATGCTCTTCCTCCACCAGTATCTCTGGACGCTGCCAGGCCAGTCCTCACCATTCCCTCTGTTCTTCCTCACATAACGTATTCAGAGCTGATTTATTTTTCCTTCTCGAAAATCTTTCTTTTCTCAGCATCAGAACTGGGTTTATACACCAAGTGTGCCCTAATGATGAATCCCAGTTGTGTGTTGAAACAATAGTAACAGAACATAAAGCCCACCATTAACAGAGATACAGTGTGGAGGTAGAGAAGGAGACAGTCTTGTAGTGTGTGTTATATGAAACAGAAATGATACAATGTAAATACAGTATGAATACATTGTACAGAGTGAAAAAATAGAATTAAAAATAATGGTATTTAATGGTATTTTGAACTTGTAAAACTTCAAGTATTCATTGTGGCATTGATATACTGATTTTATACTGTAGCCTCTAAGGTTCTATAGATTAAATAAATGGCTGCATTAGTTCTTCAGATTGATGTATTGTGATGTACCAGAACATCACAGCTTTTCTTTTGAAGAACTAGAGTGTTTAATGTTCTTTGACAAGCTTTTAAAGGTCATAAAGCTGCAGAGCTCTTATTGGCTGTAATTGAAACCTTTATTTTAAGATCGCTGAATGCTAGCAGGCGAGAGTTTCATTAGCCAACAGAGTTCAACAGACAACAGAGAACCACAGTTCTTCCTACAATTCCAGAACTACGGTTCTGATGAGAACCCCAGCAGCATGGAAGATAAACTGTTCTCCGCTCAAGAGTGTGAAAGACATAGAAGGTAACAGGAGTCAGCGCTGTGCCTTTAAATAAGATCATTTTTACAGATATTGTCTATTGGGCTTTATTGGACTCAGCAAACGACTGGTTCTCCCTCTCTTTATTCTGCAATGACTCGTAAAATAGTTCTCTTAGCATTACCTTTCCATACTGACTCCTGTTATGGAGCACAGGGGGAGAGAGAGAGCAAGAGAGGGAGAGCGTGTGTGGGCCGTTTAGCTCTCTTCTAGAGGAGCTCACCTGAACCCTGGTAAGCTCATTTTAGCTTCACAGCTCTGTGATGTAGCTTAATCCACATATACACACTGCATTACAATTAGACTCAAACATGAAGAAAGAGAAATATAAAGATCTACCAGTTTAACCCTTTATTTCAGTGACACCAGTGACTTCAGATGGAAACAGATTCTGGTGTATAGTCACAATTAAGAATGTCATTGTATTAGACAGCATAATATCAAACCAGCTTATATTCATTGTAAACTATAATAGTACAAAAGTACAAAAAGCAGTTGTGAGGTTTAAATATGAAAACAATAGATATTATGGTTAGAGACATTATGGTTATCAAACATATGGCAACCTGCAGTGTTCTTGTAGCTTAATTGGTAGAACATTATGTTAGCATTGCAAAGGCTGTGGGTTCGATTCCTAGTGAATACACATACTGACAAACTGTAGACACCAAATGCACTGTAAGTCACTTTGGATAAAAGCATCTGCCAAATGCATAAAAATAAATGTACTCTGCTAAGAAACCTTTGTGAACTTCAGGGGAACTGATTTTAGAGCTGCACTCCAAATGACCTTGGTCAAAAGACATTGCAAAACAGGTTCAGAAAAGTGACTTCTGAAGAAAGGTTTAACGTACATTGGTCTGCAGGTGCCTCATATGTTATCTAATGCAATGGCATTCATACATTTCAAGTGCAGCTGAAGCGCTCAAATGTTTGTGCGTGTTTGTGTATTCTACCATATGGTCTATGTTCATTTTTATAATACAGCTCAAGCTCTTGCCACCGTGGTAACTGCATTCTCTTATGAGGTTGGAGCTTGTCCTGCATCTGTGTTTCACGTGTGTGTGTGTTCGGCTTTAGAAGGCTTCAGTCTGTAGACAGTGGCTTACTGCTGTTTCTCCTCATATGTTTACATCCTCACTGCCGTTATGTCGTACAGTAATCATGTACCGTTTACGTGCTTTGTTGCAATACAGTCTGTTTGATTGTGAGGTGATAATATTTCATGACAGAAATAGCACTAAATATGAGACATTTTGATGACGGAGAGGCAGATACATTTGGGATGTGACTTTGGAAAGATAGATGTACAGCTAAAAATGTCCAGGTATCACTTTATAAGGGTAATCTCCATCATGGCATGTGAGCAGCAGAAGACTGCTGAAGTCTAGTGGCAGAGATGGGTCGGTCCACTCGCGAGGCTCAGCGGGGGTGTCAGGTACACCTGGAAGAGCCCATTAACTAGAGGTGAGGAGGGGTGTAATGAGAACAGATGGAGGCGTGACAGGTGGAGGAGAGAGCCAGAGGTGAGAAGTAATCACACACTGAGCTCACAACTCTGAGACAGCTGAGACGAGCAGCACTGAAAGATGGGAAAGAAGTACCGTCGTGATAATGTCCAAAAACATGGTATTACTGTGGCAACATGGCCGTTTTGTAAGAGAGAACTAGAATGGTATTACCATCAGCGTTGTGTCTTTTAGTATTAAAAAACACAATATTATTATGGTAAAGTCCTTGTCCTTGTACAGTGATGTCATCAGATGATACTTCAGTGTATGGTATGTATACAAGATATTCTATAATATCTGTAATAAATCTTAAAAGGAATAATAATTCAGGATTAAGTTTCTCTTTTTAAGTAAAACATAAACAGATGAAATCAATTTAGTGTAGGTGCATACGCTTAAAACAATAAACAATTTAGATGCATGTCTTATTAACCTTTTGTGCATTTTGCTTCACAAGTAAATTTATCTTGTTTTAGAATGTTTTGATAGTGGAAAACAAGACAAACATACTGATTTAGAAAGAGATTTTCTGTCCTTTGTGAAGGAGAGAGAGAATAACAGTGTCTGTGAGTAAGGAGAGATGAATCGGTGAACAGTGGGTGGAAACGCGGAGCGTTGCAGTCGTGGATTTATGAGCCATAACTGGAGCATCAGTTTTACACCAGTAATAAGAAACTTCTGAATTGAGCAGATCTCAGATGAATGCCAGCTACAATCTCACACACTTAGACAGACATGGACGCGAGAGTGATTACAATTCAAACACCTTCTCGTTCTCTTCGCTCAGCCGGGGTGTTGAATTGAAAGCAGGATCTCACACGTGTGACTGACGGCCGCGCCACGTGGAGACCGTCTACCAATCCTGCAGCAGGTCCCACAGCCGCAGGTTGTGCCTACACAGATACAGTGTCTCACGCACATGTGATTCGACAGCCTCTACTTTAAATGTCGTGCAGTTTTTCAGATCCAGCAGACTAATATTTTACATTCAAGAAAAAGACGTTTGTTCATTGTTTCTTTTTCAGCAGTTCTTCTTCTAATGAGTGTAAACTTCTGATGCAGTACAGACGGCATGGTTCAGAAAATTATCTACACTAAACTAAACTGATTTTAGATTTAAATAGGCTTGAAGAACAGAGACTGTACAAAGCTTTAGGTACTACACACAAACATACACACACTTTTGTTACATCCTTATCGCTCCACTGGGATTTGTGAAAGGATAATATTGCACCTTTTGACAGCTGAGGTGTTAATGTGCACACCTGCAATTATTAAAGGGGTCATATCATAGAAAGCAGCATTTTATTGCTCTTTTGAAATAAGAGTTTATTGAAACTAAGCTGCAAAAAATGGGTCATTCATAAATCGCCATGTGCTCCTGGTTGTGTCATTGAAACCATTAACTTTAGCAACATCAGCAACAGTGTGAACTGTGCCAGTCTGCTGAGATTAGCCAGTCATAACTGAGGTCATTTACATCTCAAAGCGCAGCAGTAAAAACAGCCTGTTTCATTGTAAGGCTAAAAATGAAGTGAGTATAGAATACGACTAGAATACATGATACGTTTCTTCAGAATCTTTAGCGAGTTAGAGGACTTTTAAACTTCATGACTTTTTGGTGCAGGAACCCTTGATTAACTTCCATGTAGAATATATGTAGAATGTGTTCTCAGCTGGGGTTTGTGTGTCATTTTACATCTTGTGACAGATGTTAACATGCATGTCCTTGTTTTGATAAAAACTGGTCGTGCTGAAGTTACTGTTGTTTAAAATCTGTATTAATTATTCTTAGTCTCTCACCTTGCCAATCCTGAGGACACCATCAGAGAACAGAGACTTGTGTGCAAAACCTCTGAGTCACGTCTTTACCGGCTTTAGTTTGGACATGACCCTGCACCAAGAAAACCCATAAGATGCTTCGCACAGCTACTTCCAGCGGCTCCAGATGAAAATTCTATTTAATCTGCCTGGCTAACCAGGCACGATTTTGCATGGCAATAACGTTTAAAGCCAGCGTGTATACTTAAAAGCAGCCCAAATGGTATTTCAGTTGACACACAGTAAAGAGGCTTTTTAAAGGATGTGCTAAACTCCCTTTCCCGAGCTGTGTAAGCATTCTCTGAAGACAAGCTTTTGCTAATCTGACAAATAGCAATTTTACTTCCTCACAGATCTTATAAATAATTGATAAAATTCTGCCTTGATTTCTGTTAAAAGCACTAAGACTGAATTTTCCCTGACGCAGAGGTTTTCATGTCATTGAACACACCTCGTGGGGTGCGATCTCGTTGCCATAAGTTGTTTGTTTCATGTTACACGCCTCACGATAGTGTTTGTGACTTCTATGCAAGCCTGAAGTGTAAATCCCAATAAACTGTCAACTTATCTTACACGCTCATGACACAAGGAAATAATTTCTCCTTTAGTGCAGCACCCAGAGGTATTAAATTATTAGACAGTGTTTCACTAGTTGGAAATAACTCACAAAGTTGTATCAAGGCCCTTTTGCAATCTGAAACTTTCATTTTCCTCGAACAGACACTGAGAAGTGACAATGTGCAAGCATTCCTGCATTATGCTGATGTATACTTGTTAGTCTGCTAAGAAATAAGTGTGGGTGCTTGTGTGGGAGTTAATCAGTTTTTCTGGGTTTACATGCAAGTGTACGGTCATAAATTATTTTAATACAATGAAAAATGCAGCAAAAGAATGGAATTGTATGGCCTTCAGCTGTTGAACTTTTTTACTACTGCATACTTAAACCTAGCAATGGGGAGAATTGAGATTCCAAAAGCTTTTGGTGGGAATTGTAAACAGAACATCATTTCCACAATGCAACTTAAAGACTTGCAAGGCCACTGGGTATTGTTGTGTGTGAAAAAAATACAAATATTATTCAGCATGAGGCTAATGCATACTGCACCTGATACTAAGTTGTGTGAATGCAGAACTGTAGCACAATGACATGCATTTTTGTGATTTTTTTTTTAGTGTTTTAGCGGAAAGTTTTGGCTTTCCACGTGACCTATAAACCGTGACCATCAGCCTATGAACCGTGAGCGATGTGATGTGAAACGGCAAACGGTCTTTGCAGCCTTCTTCAAGTCAAACGCACCTCATTTCGTTCACCTGCTAGATATATCTTAAAGGGTAGGTGCAAAAGGATGAAATGCAATAAATGTTTGTCATTCAATTAGTTACTTTTTTAAATAAACGGTACAAATCAAATGTAAAAATGGCTATTGTGGTAATGTTAATTTCATCAACACTGAACATCAACACATTTGGTTATCAGTATTTTTTTATTTTTAAAAATAATCAGGAGTGTTTGTCGGTTACCAAAATGCACAGCGTCTGGTGCTACAGGTGGCGACGACAAGCACTCGGGGCAACAAAAACTTCAAAAGTACATTTTATTTATGTCCCGCATATAATGTCCAAATCTACCAACAATATCTGGAAAGTGAGTTATGTTGCAAAAGCTGAGGCTCGTGTGTTAAAGCTGAGAGCGTATAGACCGCACTAACATTCATGCGTTTCATTCTACTGCAGCAGCATATGTACCTGCAGTACATATGTCCCACTGCAGGGACTTTACCACTTTCAAGTTTTGACAGAGTTGATCCCGATATCTTGTTACATGAAGCCTCCCCTATGAATCACGCTGTTCTGTTCAGAGTGACGCTGTCTTGTAAGTGATTTACTCTTACACGAGCACGTCAAATTAAACACGTTGTGTGACTCCTCGCGAGCAGGCTGATTGCTTTCACTCGTGAGACCGCTTTTCTTTCATTTGTCTGAAATAAATAGCCTTTACTCGCCGTGTAGCACGGGCCACCTCCACGTGGAGGTCATGAAGAACATTGGAAGTGATAAATGAGTGCCGTGCATCTAAAGAAAGCTTATCATTACTCTGTAAAACAAACAAACACGTGGCATACCACTTTAAAAGCCTATCTGTAATTGCTTTGTTGAATTCTCTACCTCATGTCCTCACATAATGGGGTCGTTCTGTGGTTTTTAGCTGGTTGAATAATGCCTTACAGCCCAAACACAGTTTGTAAGATGAGAAGTTATATATAACTTAGTGATTGAAAAGCAAATGAATCCAGACAGATAAAATTCATAAAATAGATTTATGCTCATCTGTGACCATTCGTGAACTAAGTTATAGCTCAAGATACATTGTGGCATTTCAAACAGCACAAGTTGTCAGCACCTAACAAAACTATTTTTGGTGTTGCACCAAGTAACAAAGTTCCTAGTTTTTAAAGTTGTTTCTAACATAGACTGTCTTATATTTTCATATTAATTCTTGTTTCTTTGTCCATTTCCACATACCTGTTCCCTCTTGCGCTCTCTATGTTTGCGTAATTCGCTCGCAGACCTGTAAAGGAGCGGCAAGAGTATGATTCTTTCATGATCTCTCCATCTCAGCATGCAGATCAGGAAGGATGGGATTAGACATGAGATTTAAAGTACAGTCACACTACACTTTTAGCTCTACTGACTTCCATTTGTACGTGTGTGAATGCAGCAGACTGGAAAAGCAAGCTCATGCAAACATTTACATTTACACAAAACATTTTGGTGAGTTTGGTGACCTTCGAATTCATATCACATAAAGATGTCTGACGCAGCATTGATATGTCGCAACATGACTTCAGATGGATAACAGCAGTAACACACAATCGAATCGAAATCAAATTTTGTACAATACAGCTTTACAATAACCAAGACGACAATAACAGTGCAAGCACACAGGAATCCATGGTGTGTGAATAATAAAACGCAGCACTTGGCGTGTGATATCATATCTGTTTTCAGTCCGTATTCATAGTGGTTTCAGTAGAATTTTCGCATGCTGAAAGTGTGAGCGCGGCATCAGACACACCGAAGGCATCACCATATCGTCAAACCAGATGCAGTGTCGAGTTCCCTCGAAAGTGAAGAGTAAGTTTCTTAATCAGTGTTTCTGTCTTGTTTTCCAGTGATATACTTAAACCTCGTGAACAGAAGCTCTCAAAACTGTATAAAAATGAGGCCTATTTCCAATAATTTTTCCCCTG
Organism: Chromobotia macracanthus; assembly: GCA_036877525.1. Lineage (NCBI taxonomy): Eukaryota > Metazoa > Chordata > Actinopteri > Cypriniformes > Botiidae > Chromobotia > Chromobotia macracanthus. Next base: position 2,269,409 of record JAZGTH010000001.1, read on the forward strand.
TTGGCAAACTGTTTTGTATTTGGCAAAATGCAAAATCCTTTTGCCAAAAAAATCTGCAATAGGCTTCATATTTTAAGCGGTTTGGAGAGCTTTATTGTTTAGTGTTATTGTTACATGGTTTATCTTGCAAAGTTTTAAATTGTTCCGAAAAAGAATTATACTAAGTAAGATGAAAATACGGATTAAAAGACACTTTTACACACTCATAGCAACACAATATCTACCACAGTATAAATAATTTTGATAAACCTCTGCAGGTTATACACACAGTTATACCACACAGTGCAATTCTTTACTAACATGAGATGTAGCGTTTGGAGATCTCAGTAATGATTCAGTGCCTGTGAGATAAGGATCATGTTTGTGTTGTAGTAAACATCACTGCCCTTAAACCAAATCCTGGTTAACAGTTAACAGAGATGGCTCAAGGATTAGAAAATTTGCCTGCCTGTTTCTTTTCACTGTTAGCAAACTGCTCACTAAAGCACCTGCTTTTAATGAGAATTCAATGAGGTCAGGGACGGTAGGTGGGCAGTGTTAGCGCTTTCCTCCCGTGTGCTGTTTCAGTTCGTTTCTTTTTTTTGAGCTCGGTAAGCCTGAAGAAAGTCTGACACTAATGTATGAGAACAGTTAAAACCTGAGGTTTTTATAAAGACTGTGAGAAACAGGGAGAGAGAGAGAAAGCATTCATTCATCTAGCTCCTATCTTTGCAGCACACACAGTCTCGTTTACCCGCTCGCTCTCACTGTCCCCCTGTTTCTTATGCAACAAATACAAGAACACAGCAAACACTTATGCCACCTACTGCTCTCAGCAGAGCTGCTCCAGCAGATGCAGAGTTCACGGTTTAGGTCCAGGAAGGAGTGAACGCATGGGGACAAGATGGGATGCTCTGGGCTGGTTCTGGGCTGAAGTGCTTGTCTGGAACAGATGGAGTCATTTCTCATATGTGTCATATTACATTTGAAGCCAAAAACAAAACTTACCCAGGTCTCATTCTGCACAATTCACTGGAGCCAAAGTGCTTGTCTTCATAAACTGCCATCAAAAGTGGTTGAGCTGTGCCTTTAAAACTGCTTATTGCTTAATGTTTGATCTATCTGCCTGTCTGTCTATCTATACATACATAGAGAGCGATATATATAGAAAGAGAGAGAAAGAGAGCAGTAAAGTATGATCGCATCAAATTATTGACAGATACAGACCTGTACGTTGTATGGCTACATGTATGGCAACACAGTGTCATTTTGAATGCAGGTTTGCAGATTGGCATGTTGCACACTGACATTGTGTGAAGAAGTGAGTGTTTTCGGTTAGTTTGCAAGACATGGAGGGCAGTAGTGAAATGCCTTTGTGTGGCATTTTGGGTCATAGTGTTCTGCTCATAAGAATTACAATAGATATGTGTGATATAGAGGTGTCATCTCATTGTGCTAGTTAAACAAACTCAGTTGCTGTCTGTGCTTGGAGGTGAAGGGTTGGAAATAAGAGGTCTTGATGTACATCAGCCTTAGTACATCATCTAAAAATGTCCATTTTAGGAGTAGAGCAAGTTTAGGAATACTTTGGAATAATGTACACCATTAGATCATCACATTAAAACTAGAAACATTTACACAAGTAAATGAGCTTCATTTTTATTTCATGTTGACTTGAAAAGACCCAGTTCAGTCCACAAAAAGCCTCTGTTTTAAAGTGGACACCACCATCATGATGTTCTGCAGACCAGAAGATGAATCAGAACTTACAACACATCCATCAGCCCTGTCCACAGCCCCAGAAGTCTGCTGTTTGATCTTTCTTCTGCATATCAATAACCACATTATGGATTTTGACCAGAGTTTTCTCTCCCGGTCTGATACGAGCCGTGTTTTCCAACGCATCATTTTCGGTCCCTAGTGTTATAATTAATATTCATGTTTGTCCAGCGCCTGAAACGCTGCCTTCAGGCATTTTTAAAATGATGATGATTTGTGCTGCATAGCTCTCCATCGGCCCTGACTCTCTTGTGGAGAGGGAGGTAAATGCAGTCCAGCAGAAGACACCGACACATGCATTCAGAGTGAGATAGAGTCTATGGATATACCTTTAAAAGCAGGCAGGAACTGCAGTTGTATTGGTGCAGGACATGCTGTGTGGACTTGACTGTGAATTCACTTGACTGTAGATTTACATTACTGGAATTTTACATTCTTCACTGTAAATAAAGCAATGGCACAATTACATGTTCTCCCTCCAGAAAACCATGTTATGGGAGTGCCTGAAAGAAAGCAGTCGTGGTAATTAGCATTCTTTTTAACCCTTGTCGTCACTCTGTTGGATTATTAGGCACCACCCCTGCTTGTCAAAACTGTCAAATTCAACCTGCTGGTTGAGCAGATGCACTCTAGAATGCTAAAAGAAGAGTTAATACATTTCTGCCCTTGTCTAACACACACCTAACACACCCAACTGAGAAGCGTTGCTTCAATACAGCTGCAGTACACTCAGTATTAAAAAATAACATTTACAAAATGCTGCACTATCGAGGTTGGTGTGGAGTTTTAATGCTGAGGCAAAGTGGTAAGACTTTATTAATTGGAGAAGTTTAATGTTTAGGGTTAGAACAAATTAAAATTTACAATTATACTTCAAAACAGTGGCTGTTTGAATATAGAAGAAATCTTAAAGGTATGGTAGCAAAATTGTCCTTTTGATTCTAAGGTTTAGAGAGAGGGTCAAAATGGCCAGGTAAAGCAAAATAACTCTTGAGAACCCTTGACAGAAGTGTAAAACATGGCCCCTTTAAGCCAGCAAGCACATTGTCGTACAACAAACTGCACAACACAAATACTCACCCTGGTTTCTGTTTGCAGTTTCTTGAAGATACCAAGCAGGAAGAAATTTACGATGCACTGCGTGTGCCACGATAAGCCACACTACTGAAATACAGCTTATCTCCGTCTGTACTAACTTACGATAAAGAGAACATACTTGGCACCATTCTAAGATGTGTACACAAACACATACGCTGTAAAGAGACACAAGAGAGCAACAGCTGGGGTTCGTTACAAAACCCACAATCCTTAGGGGCTTTCTGTAGCTGTGTAAATACAACGCGAAGACTATCATGACTCCTGACGCAGAAATAGCCCAGCTGTTTACTCCAAAAAGAATCTGTGTCAAGACCGTCGCCCACTGCACACGCAGCCATCTGCCATTGACATGTGCACTATTTCTTGATGAATACACTTAGTCCCTTTTGTTTTGCTCTTTGTTCCCTTGTTCTTAGTCACTCTTGCCTTCCTCTGCACTTCATTTTTGTCTCTTTGTTTTCTACGTCTTGCAGAGGCTGCTTAGATCTTTGCTCCAAGTCATTGCGACTCGACGGAGTACATATGACTAATTCTAATCAATAGAATTAGACTGTATAAAGGAATCAGGGTTCATTTCTCACAGCTGGTTTGGGTTCTTGCCTTGTTGGATAATCCTGGTAGCTGTGTTTTGGAACATGGTAGCTAGTTCAAGCTGGTCATTAATTGGTTGACTAGTGAAGGGAAGTAGGCCTCATTTCCACAAATCTGTTCTCACAAATGATGTGCTTGTTTTAATGAACCAGGTTAATAAGTTTTATTAATAATTGTAATTACGTGTGTCCCAATTCAGTGTAGCAGCAAGATTCTGTTTGTTTAAAGAATGACTTGTCTACAGACCAAAATCAGGTGGTCTACCTTTTAATGTGCCAGTTAATGAATAACAAGACTAGCAAATGCCCAGCATGACGCGGCTTAGAGCAGCTACCATGTGCCAAAACACAGTTACTAGCTAAAGCTTTCCAGCAGGACATATAAGTGTATGGAGGTTGGAACAGAGAATCTAACACCTCTCTCACATTGCTGCTCTGATATCTCTGTAGAGCTAACGTGTCACACCAAGTGACAGACACCCATCAACACTGAGGAGAGCCACCGACCGCCCGGGGTCACGTGATCTGTGATGAATGGTGCTAGACGTGGCTGCAGTAGTGTTGATGCGTATGTGGCGGTTTTGACCTTTCCCTTCAGCTGCACTGGTGTTAGAAGATTGAAACAGCTGTAGCGATCTTTCAGCTGCTGCTTTCAGTTTGCCCTTGAGTCGGAGTAGCTATCATCTCTTTATGAGTTAGAGCTGTAAATATGGCCTGCAATGACATCATTACCAGTGTCAAGCAGTGAAGGAACATGACAGTTTTTGCTTAGTGAGTCACTGTTTAGTTGCTAAAGGCTTGTTAGCACAAACCTCAGCATTCATTCATTCATTCATTCATTCATTCATCCAGTCAAATTGAGCTGTTTGCTGCTGTATGCTTCTCAACACAAATAATGAAGTTTAACTAGCAGTTTTTCTGAAATGAGCTTCTTTCACATGTTCACAAATGTCGTGCTAACAAGGCCAATGCCAGAGAAATGTTTTTGTTTTAAGTTTGGTTCTTTATCACTCAGGAAAACTTCTGTGGACATTTTAGTTACTATATGTTTCATTTGATTATCCGATCAGGTGGGTGTTTCTTGGGTGTTTCTCCTAAATTGTTTAATTTGTGTCTGCATGAATATATATTTTATATGCGTTGACATGCTTTATTGTGGATAGCATTGCTCAGATAAGTTGTCCTAAGAAGAATATGATAAAATTCAAAACAGTTCATATTGAATCTCCTCTGAAACTCTAGTGGAGACTCATGAGAGATTCTCAGGAGACACATCTGAGAAACAACAGAACAAAGCTAAAGATTTAATTTGCTTTTTCTGTGTTAAATTTGTCTTATGTGTTAAGCTTTGTGAAATGTTTCTGAATATGAAAGAAAAGTTTTAAAGTTGCTCTTTTTATCAGTTCTTTTACTCTACAGTTGAAGACAGAAGATGTTTGTGGGCTGTTTAGTCTCTCACATGGAAACCTTGAAATGATATCCATTTCTCCGAGCTGCTATTGGTTGCTATGGCGAGGCATCTTAATTAAATGAGTTCTCATGTGAATAAATCCCACGTAGCAAGCAAACACACTGAATTCTGTTCATTATTAAATCACTGCTTTACTTTTTTTCCTGTAATATTGATTGTGATATTATTACCGTGACATTCCAAGTTGCATAAACACGCCTAGACTAATTAATCTCAAGATTCAATATGCATTTGTTGTATTAACATTTTTAAAGATCGGAGGGGCAAGATTGTGTGTATTAATTCTGATCAAGTTTTAAGTAATCTTGATATTTGGCTGTTTGAATGCAGATGTACATAAAACTACAGCCCCTGGGACTCAAGTTCCTTTGTGGATAAAGACAGGGATTAATCAAAGGCTATGAATTTTTATTTTCTTTAATCTTGTAGCTTGAGCAGCAGCCATGGCTGATGAAGGTGGGGGGTTGAGCGATGGCCTGGGAGCAGTGTTTTAAATAGTACTCCATTTAGCAAAACTGTTCTTTCCTAATGTGGTAGTAATAGGAACTGCTTAATCTTTGTGGAAGATAAAAGAAAGAATGAAGCCATTTGTGAGGATGAGATATTCTCAGGGATGGATTACTTAAAGTCATGGGTGGGCGCTGGGGTGTGTACGCCTTCTTTCACGATCATTTCTCTGATGCGGTATGAATTTATCATAGAAATAAATAATCCACCTCAACAGCTACGGGATTAAAGTGCAGTTACTTTTATTTCCACAGTTAAAGTTTATTTGTATTTCCTGTTCGGCTGATTCCACAAATAAATGTCAAGGCTCTGTTCCAAAAAAAAATGTTTCATTGTTTGTGGTGAATTCAAAAGAAGGATTTTTTTTGTCTATTCGTAACGGCATCTGTGATTTAAGTTCTGCCTCCATAAACAGCACAGCTGTTTTGAAACAGAGCTTAAGCAAATATCTGGTGTATTCAGTGAAATTTCTGATGCATTCAGCAACTGTCTGAAATCTTTTAGTACAATGATTATTATTTTGTAGACCGCTGAGCTTTACTGAAATATTCTTGCACAGAAAACCTTCAGCGTGGAGGATTAAGCAGTAAAAGAGGCCAGCAGATAAATGGCAAGATGTGACATTTATACTTTTACTGTCCCTGCCATTAGATCTGGCATTGAGAATTCACTGTCTGGCAAAACTCTCACCGTCACGCCGCAACCTTCTCGTCCTTTATTAAGTCTTAACTTCAATTTAAGACGTCCTTTGTTGTTTGGATAATCATAACTCCATGTGTTTTATTTCACTTGCTTACTGGCTTTTCTCCAAAACACCTGACTCGAGCAGACAGATAATTCATTCAACAGGCTAATGTATTATTTTCCCCCTCGTTTTGGAATAATATACAGTGTACCTGTGTCTGAGGTCACCAGCGCACACTCCCAGCATGGTCATGTTTCAGTCTCAGATAATAAGCTCTGGCTAGTTGCCTTGTCTTTTTAGGTGGCACGTTAATTGAAAATAACTTTTATATTCAGGGATAGAATAGCTCTGGATTCCTGACTGAATTTAATGAATCCACACTGCAAGACGGTCCATTGGCAAACAGTAACGATAAGAATGAAAAGAAAAATAATGGTAGGCCAGTTTAAAATCTAATTTAAGATAGATACTCATTCTGCACTATTGTGAACTGAATGTACTCAATTAGATTATACCGGCTTATTCATGTGTACTTCAGTCAGTCCAGAACTGTATAATTGTCTGTATTTAACTAACCCTAACCCATAATCAATCTTAAAGGAACAGGTCACCCTAAAAATAACATTTCTACCATCAATTATTACCATCAACACTCCATGCCATTCTAAACCTGGATGTTTTAGTCTTTCCAGTTGAAAACAGAAATACGTTTTGAAAGAGGTTTAAAATCTCTTTTTCATATAAGGACAGTTCAAAGTGACCATGGCCGCCCTAGCTCCAAAAAAATGACAAAACAGCACTAGAAAAGAAAAAGACACAATACTCGGCCTACACAATGTCCTCAGAATATGTGGAATATAAATAGTCTGCTCTCATGGTTCTTCTCATGGTGTTTACTTTCCCTGTTTGAAGCTTGACAGACCTGTTTACTATAAACTGTTGAATGCAAAAATGGAAAAAAATGAAAATGAAGATTCTTAAAAAATCTTATTGTTCCAAAAAGAGAAAACAACATGGTGGGGAGTAAATAGGAACAGAGATTTTGTTTAAGAGTTCCTGTTATTATCCCCAAGCTCTCAGCTGTACAGTCATCTGTAATATCCATTCTTATGGCAACACTTCTGTTCAATACAGTAGAAACATTGCTTTATATATACCCTGAGTATAAAAGAGAGATGAGGGGTAGCATGATGTGATTTTAAGTTGTTGGCATCCGCCCAAGCTCAACCGTCTGGTATTCAGATAAATCTTTTAGTTCATTGTGTGTCACAACAGGCGTGTTATATCTACTGTATCATAGAGTCTCTCTACAGAGACCCCCAACCAGGAGCCCAGCTCTCACACCTTCAAAGATGGACCAGATCAAGCACAACACATTGCTTGGTTGCCTTTATTTGTTTAAAAGAGTTTGAAAGATATCTCGGTGTATTTACAGTACAGGAACACCAGGAGGGCCATTGCACGACTTGTAGTGTTCTGACCAAACTAAGACCAAACTAGAGGGCAAAGGGTTTTTCCTTTTTTATGTAGACTAGCAGACAATGGTGGTTGCTCTTTATTGCTGGCAATAATGCTGGCTCAAACCAGCAACATTTTGTTGCCTGCATAGATCTTTATCCACTACACCACCCCTATGGCATGTGTTAGTGATACAGTCTACATACAGTAAAGGTGTAAAAGTGAGGGCCTGTGATGGTTAAAACCAGAAATGTATTTAGCGGTGAGGTCTGGTGGGTGCATTTCAGAGCTTTTGTGTTTGCTGTGATCTCAGGTTTCTTCTGATGATGTAAATGAGTTTGATCTTTATTAAACTCTTCCACCCCACGGCGAGTTCTGATGACTCTTTCACACAAACAGCGTAACCTCTCACATACACACAGTGTGTGAAACACACAAAACTACCTGTGGGGGACCAACATGAATCAGAAGCTTTGATGTGCACCTCAAACAACTGCATTACGTCAGTCAGCCCGGTGATCTCAAGAGAAAACAACATTTAACATGAAGTCTGCCCTGAGTACTGATGTCTTTTAAGTGCTTTTCTTTGTGCTGTGTCCTGTAGTGTACATCATCACAGTGAATGCTGACTGTTGTACCACACATTGAGACACATTCTTTATTTTCTTTGGACTAAATCATTCTGTGGTCAGTGGTGAATTTGACTCATTGACAGCAAACTGTAGTAGTCCTCAAATGTGACATTAGCTCTGTTGTTTATTTGGGCAGTGTGTAGTGGGTAAAGTAATTTTGGGTAAAGTTCATCTTGCTTTGGTACAGTTTGCAGTTGATGTGAATGCTTGTTAGTAAACTGATATACATCTGCACACACTTAAATCATTTATTTTTTTTAACACAAGTCAGTCTTCAGCACTCTCTCATTCTCTACATTTGACCTGAGGTAGCAAGTTCTCCAAGAACTAGCCACCATGCTAATCTTTGTGCTAGTTCTCAGAGGAGCGTGTGAGGTGTCTGTCACAACACTCAGCATGCAGATGTAGCTGTGTTTACCCGACACAAACAGACAAATTCATTTACGCCTTTCAGCTACGGATGAGCGCCGCAACTAATTATTGTCGGCGCCTAGCAGCAGGCCTCAGAAATATGTTTAGCACATGCTAATGCCCGGCGTTGAGGTGGAAGCACAAAGTACGAGATGTTTGAGAGGTGTCGCTGGATCAGTCAATTACACGTCAACTGTAATATCTGCTCTTAATGTCACACGCAATTGAAAGTGACAGCAATGATGCGGGTGAGCTGGTTTCTGATTGAGGTTAAGAGGAACAAGGTGTTGTGATATTGTGCCTGAGGTAAAATACTGTGAGATTAATACAACTCATCTTTTATCTTCTTTTACATGTGCTATTATCCTGTATGACTCCATGAACAAGTACAAGGATTTTTCCTTTTTTCCCTCATCATTTCATTTCTCTCAGTGAATGACAGAGCAGTGTTTCATCCCAAATGAAACTTTTGAACCTGTATACTATTTATCACAGGTATGATTCCTACAGTATTTTGCTTTTGCAATAGGTGACACTAATCAAACCCTGACATTTTTCTGAACAACAATCTGAGAATTAAAAACCATACAAACTTTTACAAAAATATGATTTATTAAACTGAAAATTTAAGTTTTGCTTTTATCAAACATTCGGTTTATCGTGTAGTCCGCATGAAGAACGTAATAGCAACACAACACAATAGCAGAAATAGATATTTTTTACCATATTGAACAGTGCAACAATCAAACATCAGAATGCCGATTCATTTGCTTTGTAGACATCTTAACAGATGACTTAGTTTATACAAGGGTTTGTGTTTTTCATGACGAATGGTCCCATCATCTGTCAGGGTGGAATTTGTGGTTTCTGTAGTTTACATCCTGGGCCTTAGACACGTCCAAATTGATTGGCCATCCGCTACACGTCCTGTTTAACATTTCTCTCACTGAATTAAAAAGCTGCTTGATATTTTCCCTGATGTCGCCTCCACAGGGTATTTAGTGACTCCATTGCAGAGACTATCTGTCATCGACAAAGAAAAGCTTTTCCGTGCCTTTTTGTCCCTGGAAACACACATCACAGTGGACAAGAGAGGAGATCAATGATCTGTCCATCATCACACACAAGGCTTCTCATTTTCCATATGATAGGACTGAAAACAGGTGGGAGGGTGAATGCAGCACATCGCTTCACTTATTGACGATCCGGCCCTGTAGCTCAGGCAGGTGAAGATGAAGATCATAGAAGTAATTTAATCTCCAAGCTCTTGCGATGCTGGACATCAGATGAAACAGAGAATTGCACAAGGCTCTTCTGGTGTATCATTACTAATTAACTAGCCCAGCTTTATTTTCTGGAGGGTGTGAGTTCTTTCTGCAAACCCCTGACACTCATAGGATACTGGGGTTGTCTTCTTCTGCTAATGAATTTCCCAGGGACCTGGAGAGAGAGCAGATCTTTAAACAAACACAATTAGTGGTGTCAAAGCACCAGCCCTGGTTTAATGCTCAACCATTCACTGCTAATTACCGGCGTGTTTTGAACCTGCATTTGATATGTACAGAGCACAGCCAGTTCATGGCCTCTTCTGTCCTGTTACAACCTCTCCAGTCCCAGCATCAACGCTGGTTTAGAGTTGACTGATATGCTAACAGTAAGAATATTTTCTTTCGGACATTTCTCAGTCAGGCAAATTCTTTTCATCATGATTTATATATAGCCAAGATAACATGCAAAAACAAATAGTTTGTTTGGTTATTATTCTAAACACCCAAACCTATTTATTAGCAGCTAAGAGCATAATCAAATTTTAATGACAAATTTTATAAACAGCAGGGTTTATAATTCAGCGATCACGTGGACCTGATTGTTTGTGAATTTTAGAGTTGCAGTCACTTGCACAGATTTTATTTGGGCTGAAATGTTGCCTAAGTATGTTTGTGAGTTTTAGGATGTGTTTGTGAAGAGAGGTTGTTGCTTTTCACATCCAAAGGCTGTGGGCGATTTAGAGACCCGGTCTAATCCTGTCATAATGCCACTTTGTCCCCTGACATCTGCACTCTCTCTCTCTCTCTCTCTCTCTCTCTCTCAGAATCTGTCTGTCTTCCCTTTAAATTTACCCCCCAACCTCATCCCTTTAGGCGACTGACCTATATCCAGCGAAGCAATTAACCACTTTGATACGTTGAGTAATTACTTCATTTTTCATGTTAAAATGCACCTCGTTTAGCGAGCCGCAGAGCAGCTGAGTTGGGGAGGGAGGGGTCAGTGGCGGTTTGAGGAGATTAACACAAGACTCTCACAGTCTCTCATGGCTCGATGGATTGTCTCCAGAGAACATGGCAAATGCAGCACAGGAAGTGGGATGCCATTTTGACCTTGGCAGCCAGCTGCTAACATGCACTGGAGAGTTTCCCCTCACTCCCCACACACAAATGTGGCCTTTCGTGAGAGGAGTGCCTCGCGGTACCTCCCTGGGCTCCTTCACGATTTTACCCCCCATTATTTAACAAGTCACATGCCTGCCGGGCAAGTCGAATCTGTCACCCCCTGTGGAAGAGCAGGATTTTAGAGGATATGTGGAAGTGTGTGTTGGGTCCTGTTTGGCTACAGAGACTCCAAAGTACGAGCTTTTAGGCCATCTAAATATTTCATCACCACTTGTGATTGCGGCGCAACGTGCAGACGGACAGTTCAGAAAAGGAAGGTTAAATCTTTGCCTGAGTTGTTCCTGTTCAACTGAAGATTCATTCGCTTGATTTCGTAATGTATTCTTCTGAGGTTTGTGCAGTAATTCAATTTGAGGTAATTGTAGCAGGAATCCATAATTAAAAGGATTAAAATGCAAGCCATTTATAGACAGACTAAAGAAAGGAAGAAATCTACTTTCTGGAATATCTTTGATTCTCTAAAGTTACATTGAGGCGAATTTCTCATGTTTTGACACTGCTGGAAAGAAATGGAGAGGAAATAACATACAAATCAAATCAAAGTGCTTGTTAGTCTTTAGAGAGAGAGAGAGAGTGAGAGACCACAATCTGTGCTTTTATCTGCGATTTTATATATAAAAAAAATCCCAATATTGTTCTGTCTTTTGACACTTTTTGAAACATACCTTAAAATTTATAACGTCCATTGTAGCAATTAGGTTCAGGATGTTGTAGTCCACAGGATCTCACTCAGCTCAACTGACTATATACACTTGTGCGTGTTCTGTTTGATTCTGTAAGCTAGTACAATTATTGGAGCTTCTGTACTTACAAGTCACTAAACGAGGCACATTTGCGAAACCAGTCAGAAGATACACTCTTGTATGAAGCTAAATAACCAAATAAATAGTGCATTAAAATTATTGGCTATTCACAGCATTTCACCCAGCAGTGAAATGATTGTGACTATATTGTGAGTATTCAGCATTCTGTATGTCACACAGCCCTGGTACCCATGAACCCACAAACCAAACCACATAAACATTAATTCTGCAATATACACATTTTCAGTGCACTGTGCCTGTGGGAGAACTGTGAGCTGGATGTGCTGTATTTGTGCAGGTGACGCACACATTTCTCTCCTTCCAGATGAGTGGGATGACAGTCATGTGTGGCTGCTTCTCACTGGATCTGTTTCATTTTCTCCAAGAGGGTCCAGATAACCTCAACACTCACCCACACAGCCTCCTGTCTTATAACATATGTCTAAAATGAACATTGTGGCTTGTTCTCCTGTGGCTATTTCCTGTTGGATGAAAGGTTGTGCACGCTCGGTGCTCTCCGAGCAAGCGTGTGTGTGCGTTTGTGTGTAAAACTCATTGTTTCCGACCCTGCTCCCTCTGAGCAGAAGGGCTCAGCCTCATCCATGTGTCATGGTTCTCTGGTGGTGCTCTGAAACACAAAAGAGAAGCAGAATAGACTGATTGTACAGCTGGCAGGGAGAAGAGGAGGGTGGGATATGTTTTGATGTTCTTGTCTCGGAGGATTTGCTCTGGGGTATTTGTCTTTGTTTCTTTCCTTCTGAGAATGATGTTTTTTCTGTTTCGGACTGGCTGTGTCGACACACAAAACAACACTTGTGCTGGACTCATTTTTCTTAATTTGTTCTTCATATTCTAGATTCCCAGAGTGTTTTATGCAGCACTGAGTCGTTGTTTTTCTCTACGCTTACAGAAATAATGCATTGAGCCTTGGAAACTACTAGAATAAGAACTTAGAAATAGCAGTGATCAATAATGAAAACATGATAATTGTGTTTTGTGCAACTTTAAAACATTTATTATTTTGTTGATATTGTGATTGAATGTGGTGGCATTGTGGGTGGTACCTCGCTGTCCGGTTTGTTAAAGTTGAGACACATTAATGTGCAAAGAGAAACCTGTCATTACCTCTGAACCTCTGGTGACACAGGTGCTGCAGAAATGACACGCTTCACATTTAACCGTGGACAGCAGCGCTGCAATCTCTGCCATTGACTGTGGAATTTAATGATGGTAGTAAAAGACATGAGCATGTCTTGTTAAACCCACGAGTTTTCAGAAAACCATTACAAATGACATTTTTCCCAGCATGCATCTGACTTCAGTGGCTTAGACTGGGTGGGATGAAAGATGAAAGCTTTTGTTTGTACTGTTTAATGTCTAAACATGTAAACTGCTTTTATTTGTCTTTAATTGCTTGTTTGCATAAAAAAGACTTACTTACAAATGTGAAAGTAGAGATCATTTGTAAACCAAAAATCGGTATGAATCAGAAAGTTTGGTTTTGATTTTCAGCAGAAAGATGTGGATGTAGTGGTTGATGCAGTGGTAGCAGTCATCCTGGCCGCTGCTTTTCTTCTGTGTAAAGGACGAGGGATCCTCAGTGCTTTGTGCTTACTGAAGCAACATCAGCAGTCCTGACAAACTGATGAGAGATGGGCTGATGTAGACGCAAAGACAGGTTGTACTTACCAATCAGACCATTTCAGGAGACGTCCCCGGGGACAGACGCCCCGCGCAGGAGCACGCTGCCATTCTGAGAGCTGATTGGACGGTGAAGGGAGTAGAGCATGCTGGTCTCTGTCCCTCAACAGCTGGAGGTGACGTTTCTTTATTCTGTATGGCAGGTTTGTGTCCTGCTCTTATCTTACTGTTTCAAGATTAGTTTCTCTTTTCCAACAGATCTATTGATTCGGCTTATCTAGCAGATTTCATGCTTATGTATTTGTTGCCCAAATGCGTCTTAAATTACTGAAACCCTTTCACAGAATTGTGAGTGTTATTATTTACACAGGTGTTAGACAGGTGTAGAAAGTTGCATAATGTTCCTTAGGAGAAATAACTATAGACACATGAGACAGTGGACTTCATAGTTTTAGTTATTACAACTATTAGTTGTTTCTGGTAACAACGTTGAGATGTAGATCTATACATTAGATTACTGTTAGACACGTGACGGTTGTCGCTTGATTGTGAAAATAATAAACCATGTTTCTGGCTTGATTGTGACAAATCTGGAATAAGCTGAAATTTTGCTCGTTCTCATGCTTTTCTTTATATTATCAAAAAATATACTTATATATACACAATATGTATCCCTACAGCAGTCCACTGCTGTCCTTAACTGTGCTGTCCTTTTAAATAATACACTGCCCATATTTAAAAATGACACTGAACAGAATGAAGTACCTTTAATGTCAAATTAAATAAATGAACTGCATTAAAATGCATTTATCAGCATTCATTCATCTGAAACCTTGTAAATTAACTTTGGCAGCTCTACAAATTTATTACTTACAGCTATTTGCAAAAAATATAAATTTACCTTTGAACATATATCGATATACTTGTCAATATAACACATTATAATGATTTTACATTTAATACAAAAAGCTTTATTAACTTCCCTATATTTGAGAATATTTGCATGTCTCCAAAAATGTATGAACTTTAAACTCATATTTCAACTATTCATTTTAAGTGGACACTGAAGAACTAGGCAGCTGCGTCCCATTGTAAACACACAACCAGAGCTGTAACATTTCAAATTGCACGTACCTCATGAAGTTCAGTCATAATTGATGTACAGAATATTGAGCTAAAACATGAATGTGGACAGCAGGACAGAGTTCATAATGAGATTTGTGGATTTTAACTGCAGGTGTCAAATCTGGAGAAGGCCAATTTTATTTCTTAAGGAATTCAGAGCTACAATTAAGCTTAGTTATGTTTCATTGTAATATTCACTTTTTCATCTGTCAGATGCTTTTTTTAATGAAAACCTGGTGGCATACAGAATTTGAATATACTGAGAGAAATGTTTGACTTTTGATTGCAGATTTTGCTGTCTTAGCAAATTTATACTCAGTTTGAGACATTGATGAGACCTGAAACATATGAGAGGAGACACATTGTTGAAGAAAACACAGGAAAACAATCTGAGCTGGAGACGCTGAAATCTCATTCCAGTCTAACAGAAACAACTGAGAAATCTGAGAGTCATATCATCATATCTGTGATTTTTCTTTCCCATTTAAAGTGCTAATATTTTGGCTAAACCTGAAATAAACAAGCTAAAAACAAGACCAATAGACCAATATCTCTTAACATGCATATAGACACAAAACTATATCACCTTTGTACTTTTTAATCAGAAGTGTTCTGGTGGGGCTAGCAGAAAGACATTTAAAACCTAAAGCACACACACATATTGACACTGGTCAGATCCAGTTAGTGCACATGTTTAGGCACAGTGAAGCAAATCTTTCCAAGCAGCTGCATTTCAGCAGTCCTCAATGCTTAAATCAGATCCGTCAATAAAATCAGTTCTCAAGCACACGTTTCCCTTTAAAGAAGAAATCATTCATTTCTGCACCACCAGCACAAAACAGCATGCAAAAAATAATGACTGTTTCAAAACGATTGTCTCTCAACACCACCACCTCCAGAAAATTACACACCTAATAAACGCAGTGTAACATAAAACGACAGCACTATAATGTCCTATAATGTCATTTGTACACTATTTAAATACAAGCAGCAAGAGTCTGTTTCTTTCTTGTACTATGGGGCAGTATGGTAAGTGGACATTTCAGTGTTTGTGTGTGTGGAGCAGAGGAGAGAGAGAGAGAGAGAGAGAGAGAGGGAGGGAGAGAGGGAGGGAGGGAGGGAGGGAGGGAGGGAGCATGCATGGCCCCTCAGGATGTGACTGGTCCAGTTGCTCTGATGCTGCTGTCAGCTGTAACATCATTGGCCCTGTTATCACTTTTCTTTGGTTGCCACGGGAGACCATGTTGCTACTCTGAGGAAACTTGTTAACATTGTGTAACCTTGAGTTAAATAAGAATAACAAGCCTCTTTCACACCCCTCCCCTTTCTCTCGGTCTCTGTCTCATTTTGTTTTAAATCTTTTCTCTGATGAATTGTTTAAGTCTTTAAATATTTTTCTAATGCTTAATGACTCTTCAAAAACAATGCTCTGAATTTTTGATTCTCAAAGGGCTTATTCATGAAACAAGAGCAGAGCTGATTTCTGCGTAAATCTTTCATAAAACCACTCTAACATATTCTTATTGTTGCATCTCAGAGGAAAACAGAATCACAAATGAGATGATGAATACATTTGGAGCAACAGGAGACTTGCTTCAGTCTCTCTCAGATGTGTCTCACATGCAGTGCTCAACAGTGTCTCAAACTCCGCTCAGATGTGTTACCGCTCTGCTCATCTGTCTGTGATGGTCAGCGATATATGAGCTCGACCATTTCTCAGAACATTTGTCCCTGTCTGAGGTGTGTTGTCTGACCTCTGAGCAATACATGTTTCCTCTGGGAGTTTTTGCAAACAGTTTATCTAAAAGTGGCTTTATGAGCTACTTTGAGCGGTTTGTTCTACTTGTGTTTTATAAATGAGGTCCAGTGACTTCAATTATCTGTACAAGAGTTGTGTCTGCCGGGTTTGTCTGCAACTTTTGTTATGGTGCAGGATGACCCTTTTGGCTCAAACTAGGAGCTTGTGCTGAAGAAGGTTCTTTGCCTTTTAGTCTCTTTCTGTCACTGCTTCAGCCACTGTCAACAGGAGCAGGTATGTCAGAGACGAAGAAAGAGGCAACTTTTCAAAAAGTCGGAATCGTTAGAGGATCTGTGTTGGTTTGTTTGTGCCTGCAAATGTATGTTTTGTGTATAGCTATAGACAGGAAGTAGATATACTGATACTACTTGGTGCTGCGGTCACGTGTTTGAGTTTAGCACCAGCTAAGTTTAACAGCTCAGACTAGCACTCACCAGTGTACATGAGTGTAACCACAATCCATTACTTTCCCTGAGATATTAATCACGCCATATGCTGCATACAGCCATGCAAATTTAAATGATTCATCATGAAATAGATGACCTGTTCCCATTGAGTTCATATTGTTACTGTTAATGAACTTATGATATAGAGTTTGTTGCACACCTATGGCAGAGCTGGCACACTGTAGAGTCATAAATCTTTTATTTATGAACAGTACTTTTAATGTTAATTGAAATAAATGGTAATTGTTATATCTGAGTGTTAAAGGACAAATGCACACATAAATAATAATAATTTATGCTGTTCCTTTATTTTATTTTGCTTGCCGTAAAATACAGAAGAGACACAGTCTGGTGTTTGTCCTGTCAGTATTAATGATCTGTGTGAATGAAAATGTTCAGATCTTTACTGATGGTCCTGCTGATGGAAATATAATTATCCTCTCAGAGGGAGAGTTTGGCTTCACACACATGCAAATCATCTCACGTGTCTTACTGCATTATAATTAAATAAGTTTACACCGTTGCTGAGGTTGCCAAATTTTAAAGGGCTTCTTTTATGCCTTTTTTCAAAGTCTTGATTATGTTTTTGAGGTCCACTGCAATGGCTGTTCATGCTTCATTTTTTTAAAAAAAAAAACTTTTTTTTTTTTTTTTTTTAACTTTATTCTTCACCGCTGTTTCCATTCTTATAAAAACAGTTGAGTTGAGTTCCTGGTTTTTGAAGCCCCTCCTTTAGAATTAGGCAATGGGCTCAGACTGGTTAGTCGGCCAGTGTGTGTTGTACATGCCTAACCGCAATGCATGCGTTGTCCGGAAATGTCACAGAGTTGACACAGAGGGGTGGAGTTTGTTCAGATTCACAAAGCCAGGAAGACCAGAGCTGTAGTGCCTTTCAGCCATTTATTGTAGTCCTTAAAAAGCAATTTTGGTAGAATACCTCCCTTTGCAGTGAACTTTGAGTGTTGTATCTTTGCAGATATTAATTATGATCACAGCAACATGACACACAAACTAGTTAAAAAAGTGAAAATGCATTATTGGAACTCTTTAAAGACATAAACTTCTACAAAACAGGGAACAAAACTGGAGGTCTTGGTCTTATCCACACTGTAAAATCTGTTCCTGCTCTTAATTTGCATGATTCACCAGTACATGATATTCCAAAGAAGAAAAGCTTTTATTTAAATGTAATGACTTATTGGATGATGTCACCAATCCCTCTTATCTCTAATGCCTCCCCTTCAATCACCTTACTCCAGTTTGGCATAAAATGTCCAGTTTTCATGATCCAGTTAATTCCAAAGATAAAATAATTCCTGTTGTTTTTTCTCATTCTATCGTCTTTCATTTGGTTGTGCGTCACATTGCAGAAGTGAAATGGTTTGTGAATGCGGTTTCATGTTGACATTAAACTCGTCTGAAGGTTAACAGATGCTAATCAAAGGTTTGTTCTCCTGCTCTCTTTACACTCTCCTTTGTTTTTATTGGATTGACATTGATTAAGAAATAATATGGGGGTAAGTCAGGCCAGGCTCGCTGCTCTTGATTGGTTGTTTATCTACTTACTACAGCGGTTTTGGTCTTTGTGTTTCTGCTGATATCGTTATAAAGAAAGAATGAACAAATGCCCTGTGAGCATTTCAGCGCTTATTAGCAGTCCCTCAGCTGCTGCTAGCAGCCCTGGTCAGTTTTGTATGCTGTCAAGAGCCTTCCTTTAAAAACACAAGTATGCTTTTCTGTAGAGCCAGCCGAAGGCACAGGGTGAAGCCCTGAACCCCAAAGCAGAAGTCCAACCAATAAGATGACCTGTTGTACACATTTGATGTGTGTGTATGTGTGCATTAGTATCCTTGAACTGGGTCTGTATGCGATAAGACCCTATCTCACTCTTTTAAAAAAGGACTTAACAAGTATTCAGGAGTTAACAAGTAAGGCCAGCTTTTGGTTTTTGACCCCTGTCACTTATTTATAGACATCGATAGGTAGGTAAGGAATCCTACTGGAAAGACCAGCTCAGGCTGGTTTAGTTCTGGTCGAGCTGCTTATATAGTCTTCTACCCAGCTAAAAAGATTATTTTCCACAAAGATTATTTTTTATACTCCACAACGCGCTCTGAGAAACGCGTTGTGGAGTGTTTAAACTTAGATCTCCTGATTTAATGATCCACATATGCAATTTCATGTTTGTGTGAGCTGCAGCTCTATAATCGCACCCGGGTCCCCCTAAACCAATGACGTCTCTAAATTATGACAAGAGCATGACAACTGTAAGTTCACTTAGGCTAATTGTGGATGTATGGAGCCTTGCTGACAACATGTTAATATTCAGTGTAGAGTGAAATGAAAAGAGGGGAGAAGAATGGTGTGTTAAGAAACGGTTTGACAAAGTGTGACACTGATGGAAGCAGACTTCTCTCTGTGCTCTGGGCGTGCTGAGATGGAGGATAGCAGGTTGTTTGTACATTCAGCGCTGCTCTGACAGGGATTATCGAGGCCGATTTCAAAGAGCTGTTCTTGCAGTTCAACTTGCAGTACCATGTTTTCTTTTCTCCAGCATATCCTTGGCATTGCACTGACACCAAAATAGACTGCGGCACTTTGGATCTGTGGACGTTCATGCAGGGGTGGGCACCTGACAAAAACACACATAGACCAGGCTATGTTTTTACCCAGCCATCAAATAAAACCCAACATTATGTTTCTGAAGAAACCTCTGGCTCTCTCCGTGCATTCATCAAAGGCAATGAACAGCATGCCTGATGTCTGTGTTAATATTCCAATGACCTGCTCTCCCAGGGCACTAAAAGTGTAATATCACAGCTTCTAATGGCTCTTGTGAATAAACAAAAATGATTACAGTTAAGTTTAAAACAGGGGTGTTGTTTTAGGTTGAGTGCCGGATTGGTTAAAATACCACCTTTTGTATTTATTTATTATTTGCTTTTTGATTCAGATTCAGACTAGTGGCTGACGTTGGTACCGCAATCTACATTATTCATGCACACCTTGAGTTTGTGTTTTCCCCCTCAGCATTGTTTCTTTAGGAAGAATAAGCAGATTTAATCATTTTAGCTAGTTTTATATATTCAACCATACACTGGACATCTCGGGCAATGACTATAGCAGAACTAGTAACATCACATGGGGTGGTTAGTAGGCTAATATTAAAATATAAACAAATTAAATTCAGTTGCATGAGCTTAAAGATGCATGAAAAACATAATGTGTAAAATTAAGACTGTAAATTGTATGTGTACTTTTTGAGACCCCAACCTTTGGTTTTGACATCCATCTGGGGGTTCAAGCTTTAATTGGGGGGTCATACCCTCCTGAACCCTATGAGTGATTCACGCCCTGTCTGTCAGCTGTAGAATATTAGATTTTATAAATATCTCATTCTAATATTTTAAATAACTGAAAGGTTTTTGTTTTTTAAATAACATTGTACGTATCCGTGAAAAGCTGTATGAACATTCTTGAAGAACCAATTGCCTTTATTTGTTGTTGTTGTGTTTACTGTTAGCAGTTTTGTTTGTTTAGCTAGTTCTGTTCTATTAGTTTTTCCTCCATCATTAAAAGTTCTCAGATGTTTCACTGTTTGTCAGGTACCTGCGTGTTGAAGGGTCTAACAGCATTAGTTGAAGAGAAAATCGCAATTAAAGGATCTGCGTGAGTGTCATCGCGTGAATCCGGCAGATGCTGAGATGTGTGGAGAGTGTTTGCTATATCTCCATTCCTGGCTGTCAGAGACACGACTGCCATTTGCAATGGAAATCAAGCTAAGCCTAATAATATTTAATCATAACAGCGCTTCAAAGCAACAGCACAGCAATCCAATATTCCTTCACTTGTTTCCCTCTTTCTCTCGCATTTGCACGTTCTGTCAGGTGTGTCGGTGTGCAATAGATTAGCGTTTTGAGACTAGAATAAAAGGGTTTAGCTCATAATGCGATTTCCTGGAGTTTAGTGCAGATTACATATCTAGTCTGCATGACCACAGAAGAACCGTTTTAATGTTGATAATTCCATCAGCTTTCCTCAGGTTTCAGTACATGTATGTTAACTCACCCTGCAGAGCTCTGATTCCTGACCAGCAGAACGGAAACCCTGCAGGTACAACGGTAATGATGACCTAATTGGATTTCATATATAAATGAATTCTCTGATAGATCTTCCTTTATAAAGAGTCTCTAAGATTCAGCTGTTTTCACTTGTGAAAGACAAACAGGCTCAGATGTGTCATTAACATGGTTAATCTGTTTCACCTGCAATATGGTTTGGTTTTTCAAGTAAATCGTTGCAATAATGGACAGATAAAATTAATCTTAATGCAGAATGATATCAGTTAAAGAAACGCATGTGGTTTGGTGTTGATATTTATGGTTCATGTCCGTAGGAAAACATCCCCATACTGTGTTTTGTTTTGCTTCATAATGTGTAATACTACACAGTGTTGCAAACAGGACAAACATTTGATCAATGTTATAAATCCTGGTCTACACTGCATCTTATTTTGGTTAACAACCACTCTATTAGACAGAAAAGGACCAACATGTATAATCCTCTGCCACAGTTAATATAGTTCTTTTAATTGTATGTTTAGATTTGATGCCATTTTATCTGACAGGACAGTTTAGAAGTGATTGACAATTGACCCGAGTCAGATCCAAGTCAGGTCTCTTATGCACAGGCACCACCTCACTCGTCAGAGCATCATAACAGTTCAGCCAATCAGATCAGAGCTTGCATTTTTGAGAAACCAATTGGACTCAGACACATCCATGGGCATCACGCCTGGTTCTGTTTTCTGCATAATAGCAAAGTTTCTATGTGGGGTCAAGATACAAGTATCTTGGATCTTTGAGCCATACCACATTTCATGCACTCTGTACTTGCCAAGTTTTGCTCACCTACATATTAGGCCAGCGTTAATACCCTGGGCTGGAAATTTAAACGC
Organism: Chromobotia macracanthus; assembly: GCA_036877525.1. NCBI lineage: Eukaryota > Metazoa > Chordata > Actinopteri > Cypriniformes > Botiidae > Chromobotia > Chromobotia macracanthus. The sequence goes on from JAZGTH010000001.1 coordinate 2,291,239, forward strand.
CTGGCTCTGGCTGTAATTGCAGTTCCTGATAATCTATAAATCATAGCTATGAGGTCATCTCATAAGCTCTTATCAGCCTGAGATTAAGGAACACCCACATTTGCACCCCCGTTCATCTCATTTTGCGGAAGACTCGCCCGTGGAAGAGATTGATTATGCTTTCTTCAAAACAAAACATTAGTTCTTAACGCATAATTTCATCGCGTCCAAATGAGAGTCGGGTTATTTACGATTGAGCGGAAATCATCAAACCTCAACACGAGAATCGTTTCTTAAGATAAAAAGGTTACAAAACAATAAAAGTGTATTTTAGATACAGCTGAACCACCCCAGTGCAACACTGTTGGTTGTGTAGCAGATGGATCATCAGACGAATCCATCAAAGATAATTTAACGCTTGACTTCTCTGTGAGCTGAGACACATTGGTCTCCTTAACAAGCCGATATTTCTGTGGTGAAGAACATGATACCCACAATGACTATGCAGTGATCTTTATTCCATTTAAAGTTTGACAACATTACCAGCATTCAGTAAAGGAACCAGTGTTACATCAATAAGGCAGAACTTCTGCATTTTTGGTTTTGTTATCTTTCTTTTTCTTAAATCCTAGTAACAAGCTGCAATCCGTTTCGGTTTAAAGTACAGTACATAACAGATCAGTGTTTAAAATGATCCCTTAACTTACCCTAGTTCACAATGATAAGTTTATAATAAGATTTATTTTCAATTTTTTCAAATTGAGCTGTCTGGTCTGATTTTCCAAGAAATGTTCATTTGACTTGTGGTGCCTCTGAAATCTCCTACTTCCATATTATATAGTAGGTGAAAATCAGTATGCATTAGGAACAGTATGTTTGAAACCTCAATATGCAAAAAAGTATGCAGTAGGTGAGAAATATCTGGATGGTCTACTGCTTCTGGCGAGATTTTTAAGTGTGTGTCATATGGACACCATTCTGTCCTATGAGCCACGGGGGCTGAGAAGCTGCCAAATTCAAAAAGGTAATAAATTAAAAATACCGCTAAATTGTGCACCAAGCATCTTTCAGTGCTAGTGATATAAAATATCCAAAAATATTCCGTTTATTTTCACAGTTGTTAGCATGTCATAGGTGTATTTTGTTGTATTTTGTGACCCCAAACAAACAGTGTTTTTCTATTGGAACATTTCTGATTCTTTTTTAAATTTTCATGTATGCATTTTTGGCAGACGATTTCATCCAAAGGGACTTACGATATATTATTATATATATATATATATGTACCTCAAATATACCACGTATATATTTATAAATCCATATACAATTTAAATGCATTCCATCTCAAACCCCTTTCACATTGCTAGTGCCATGTTATAGCAGTTTAGCTTCAGAAACACTTCAAGTCATATAAACACATAAAATCAATCTCAACAGAATGTGATGTTTTATTAAGAAAATACAGAACAGTACATGAGAAAAGACAGTCAAATACGCCCTCCTGCATAATCCAGTTACATGAACAAGTTTTTACTCAAATAAAAAGGTCTGTGATATTACCATACTGCTGCATAATTTTTGCGTTTTGATGCATAAATTCATGGAGTCTTTTGCCGGGAGATGGAAAGCAATGTTTCATACAAACAGCAGTTTTCTGCTTCAGAGTGTCTAAAATGGGAAAAATTGTACATTGTTATTTTGTCCTTGAACAGAACAAAATGCTGTTCTGTATAAATTTTGTTCAAACTCAGGCTTTCTGTGCACTGGAAACGGTCAACAAAAAGAATTCAGTGGTTTATTGAGCGACTGCAGACAGAAAAGCTGAACGCTGACAGCCGTCTGGTGTCTTAACAAAACTCTACTTTACCACAAGTAGATGTTATACAGTTCAGTGATGTTTTGTGATGATCCGCAAATCATATTTTAGAGATGAAGAACTTTTGATCTGGCAAAAAAAAGCTGCTTCACAAGTTTCCAGTCGTTTTGTATCAGCCAGGATGGCCTGTTTTTGATTAAAATAGTTTGGTCTCATGCAGAATGTGTTTTGTTAAGTGAAATGCAGAGAACACTGCTGCATGCCTGTTTTTCTGCATGACTATCAACACAGAAGGCTGAATTTTTTAATGTGTGTGTAAGTGATACGCCCACGATTGCCATTCCAGTGTGATTCACCACCTGCAAACTCATTTGTTGTGTTATATCATTGGAAGAGACATTAATTAGCTGCCGGTCAGTAAAACTTTGGCACATTTAATGAAGTAACAGCTTAAATGAAACACTCCACTTTCCATTAATAGTAGTGATAATTAGTAATGTAATAAGACTAGTGCTGAAGACTGTTGAAGTAAGAGCACTGCTGGAGTCAGTACCAATATTCCTGGCAAAAGTAGACATGGTAATCCATGACCTTCAAACATCTGAATTGTAAATTTCAAGGCAATATAGATCTGCATAGTATCTAAAATGGATCAATAAAATGCACATATATTTACATTCATACAGGCTAACATCAGCCATAATGGCACAGCCGTCCACCAGCTCTTGAATATTCAGATGGTAGGAAGTTGGTAATCCCAACTTGATGATGTGAACAATCTAAATTTACATAAATAGTGGAACACAAGAACTGGAAATTCTGTCCCCTCAAACCTGACGATTCAATGCACCATTTTTGACTCTGACTGCAAAACTTCCAGAGCGTCACTGACAGGAAAGACGTAACATGAGACTGAGTAAACATTTTTATTTCTGAGGAACAGTTCTCACAGTGGACCTAAACTCTGATTTTATATTTCAAACACACTTCTTTTTCTTAAACTGTCTCCATCCTGCCTTGTTACAATCAGTAGATTGAAGTATCAACTCTGCTATATCATTATAGCGGTTATTAAAGACTGTTAAATATCACTTCCCTCAGGTAATGTGGATGAAATGATGTACTGTGTGCAGGTAAATCTCAAGCTGAAATTGTAATCGTTATAGAGTATATGTGGGAAGGTAAGATTGAGCGCGCTCAGTAATTACGCTGCTGAAATAACCAGATAGGGTTTTATTACCAAATTTCTCCAGGCAGCAGCTAATGATCAACCCGCAGAAAAACGTATCTCTCTTTTCCTCTCAGCCTCTTTTCTCACTATCTCCTCTGAAATGTAACCTGTCTGCTGAAATGAAGGGACGGCGGTTAAATAGCTGCTTTCTGAGGGTTATTAAAGTTCTCTCAGACAGTGTTAAGTGTAAGTGATAAGCAGGTGGATACAGGCAATAATCATCCTTGTGGTTGGGTGTCTACCTCACTGATACACCACAGGCACACACCTGCAGTACAGTGTGTGGGGGGGTTACTGAGCTGTACTTTGAGGGCTGAAGTTAGTTTAATGTGACACAACCTATCTTCTGTGACATTCCCTCATTTGGGAAAAAACTTGGTGTTCAAAGGCATTTAAAATAAAGAAATTGATTCATTTATACAGAACAGAATATTAATTCAAATAAATTCCTGACGTTTTTGGTTAGTACTGCTATTAAAGATGTGCATGTGGTTTGGGTTCGTCTATTATAATTGGCTTTATATAAAAGCAATAGAAATATAGCGAATGTCCCCATGTTGTTACTCTGTTTTAACCCATGCAATCTAAGCAGCGTGATGGTCAGTGCATAAATGCACCTTAGCTGGTTTGCAGTTTTCATTTGGTTGAGCTGCTCTCCTGATTTAGCTGGTTTTGCCAGACTGATCAGTTAATAAATGCCCAACACAAACCAGACCAGTTTGATCAGGAAACCAGCCTGAGTGACCAACTAAGACCAGCGAATCACTGGTTCAGATCACTTGTATCAGGAAGGGAGCTTCATGGTTGTGTTTTGAGCGACTGGAAACCCTGTCAGCCTGTAATGTCTTGGTCGGTCCCTGTAAGAGGGATTTCTGGACGTTTTTTTCATCTGTCAGGTAAAAATCATTTAAAAGAGTAAGCACTTTCAACAAGCAGCACAATCTGAGATCTCATCATTAGCCGAAGTTCAAAACATGCAGGATGACTTATCACTTTAAAGTTGCTATTCAGGATTAATCCTTGCTGTGCTTACTTCTGATGTTATTTCACATGTAACTAACAGTCATTGACAATTAGTGGCACTGTAGCAGAACTACAACTACTGCTTACAACTGTAGCACAGATCCTGCCCTCCAAAACCCACTGACTCACTCCCCACACACACACACACACACACTCACACAGACACACACACACGCTGGCACAGACACGCACACAGACACACACACACACACTCACACAGACACGCACACACACTCACGCCGCACACACATACTGTTTTCCTGGATGTCTGGAGGTGTCTGACAGCATGGCTAGGGGCCTTAAGAACTGGGACTGATGGGGCTGGAATTACAACCCCCATCACATATGTGTGCAGTCTTCATCATGCATGTCCTCATAACAACATTTAGTCATTCTTGTTGTCTCATCTCTTATGGGCAAATATGCGAGCGTGCATGCGTGGGTGTGCACGCATATGTTTGGATGCGTGCATATGTTTGAAGTGTAATCCCTGCCCTCCAGTCAGCTGAAGCTGAAATTAGGCTAATTAAATGACAAAAAGAGGACAGGAAGTCGTATCTGTTACAGCCTCCCGCTATACTGCCTGATGCACAGATGTTGTGCCAGTACAGGGCTGTGGAATCGCACACACCAATCACTGAGTTTATGAGTCTCAGTAGTAGCCACATTCTACACGCTTGTAGCATTTTATTTTAGAAAGTTTAAATGACAGCTTCTCAAAAACCCTGCATTGTTTTTTTTGTTGTACCATGAAAACTTTGTGTAAATCTTTATTTTTTTTTCAATTGGATAACCATGTGATATTTCAAATTTTTCCAGTTTAATTTCAATAAATCGTCTGGGTGGACTGGGCTGGAAGCTTTGAGAATGTTAAGGGTCCTTTGTTTAGGGTTTCAACATGCATTAAATTGATTTATTCTTTATACATTTTATCTGTTCTAAACTTGAATATCTCTTTCATTCGTCTTCACAGTTTTTGCTGTTTATTGTATGTTTATTGTATGTGAGTTTCTTGCTGCCTAGCAACCCTGTAAAACATACTGAACATTCATGTACTATAATGGATTCATGCAATATGGCCATATATATGTTGAGATGTACACAAAGACTTGCAAGAATATACATAAATATTGAGCATATGCATGCGCAGATGTAAAGGATAATTTTTTCATTCAGAAGAAGCAGGAGGTGAAGTTGCGTTATAACAGCTGCAGGTGTTGGTCTGTTGTTCACTTCATCAATATGTGTGTCAGCAGTGTGTGTCGCAGCTGTATTCAGAGTAATGCAGTGTGTTCCCCAGCCAGGAGCACAGATTACACATGAGGACAGAGAGACGGCTGAAATGAGTTTATACTTGAAAATGAACAGATGATACCAGCCTGTGTTAGAGAGACAACATTATCACAATCTCACTCGACCACCTGCATTCAAAGTGTATAACTAAACAAGCGTGTTTTTGAATGTATGTTTTGTCTTTTCGTTTCACTGCCTTGTACCATTGAAGAGACTTTTTATTGTATACTTCTATAGTATTCTATAGTAAATAGTAAAAAAAAACGTGCAGTGACTGATGTAAGTGTTTAGACACCTAAGTCACACTTTAATGTATACTTTTTCAGAAACAAAAAATTAAACCAGACAGTATGTGCAAATAAATGATTCACTCTTCTGAACCATTTTTGCAATGACTTATCCAGTTGGTTTCAGGGTCATTTTAATAGAATGTATGAAATCACGTTTCCTCAAGTTCACACAGTGTTTAAAAGTTAGCTTAAGCTATTTGTCTTTTATTTACCTCAAGAACCTAGAGCAGAAAAATGTCTATTTGCTAAACTGCAGCAACAATTCACTGAAAACATTTGTTAATAAGCACAAAATGCAAAAATCTCTTAATGGTATTCTGCTTTAATATTAGTAATTGTTTTGTTTTTCTGCATTTTATTTGGCATTCTCATTCCTGCATTCTGATGGAAGATGGTCGTTTGGTTTGAGCCTGACATTCGTCACACAGAGCTCTGCATGAGTGATATTTGTTAAAACAGAGCTTCTAACTTGTTTGCATAATCCGTTTGGGTAATTACTGCATTAAGGATCTAAGAAGCCTAACTGCATTTATGTAGGCGTTGATGGACGAGGCTGATACGAATCAATTGTCCTGGTGAAACAATCAGGTGTAACACTATGAAAAGATGATTCTGAAAATCATATTTTCCACCTCTGTCTTCATCAGTTATGCTCCTCATGTACATATTTTCCTCTTCTCTTTGTGTAATTTTGGTGTTGATTAGTTGCTGTGTTATTTAGAAATTGAAAGTGAGGAAGAAATGTAACCTTGCACCAGGTTGCACCCTAACCAGTTATAGTTTAACCATGGTAACCACAAATTAACCACAATTTTACTGCTGTAACCATAGTTTAACCATGGCATTTCTATTAAAACTGTGGTTATACAAATGATAATCGATCTGCCAAAAAACATGGTTACTACACTTTTACTGTAAAAAAAAATCATAGTTATTTTCATAAGGGTTTGACCAAAAGCACTTTAACGCTCTTTATAATTACAGTTTTAAAACTCTTAAGAAACTTTCCGGAAGGACTTGAAGACCACAGAAAGCAGGATGGTCTCATTTCATCCCTCAGACAAAGCTTTTAGGTCCTAAATTGAGATGATTTGGAAACAGGGCCTGGACCAGGATGCCTGGCTCCAACAGGACGGCGCCTGTTTTATACTCTCACCCAGGTTCCAACATCTGAAGATCTCCTTCTATTTATTTTTTTGCTGTAAGGGGAATCATGATTTGCGACTGATAACAGGAAAGAGCCGGCAGGTGTTCCTCTGAAAGATGGAGTGTCAGGCTCCAAAATCTGTGAGGCGGAGAGTCGGAGAGCGAGTGAGGAGGAAACATTTCTTGTTGAAATGTACTAAGGGTAATATTCTCACTTTTGACTAATGGTCACATACAGGGGAAATGCAGGCTTCTCCAGACCTCTATTGCTTGACATAAAAGCCATTTTATGGTGGCTTTCTTTCATCTGTGTCTTGGGAGTATGTGCTGCGCTGCTCGAGAAAGCCTTGCTTAATCACTTTTAATGGCGTTGGGGTTTAGAGGGTACTTATGGAAATATCAATACCTGCAGTTTTATGAGAAAGCTTGTTTTATCAGGCACATTTGTAAGGCCGTGTTTTCGCGTAACCAGTCACGAAAACAGTGCCCTGTTTTAGTTTTTTCTAACCAAGCTAATCTCCCTTCAGAGTTTCGTGAAAAAGCATACAGTCAGATGTTCCCCCTTACAGAACATGAGTGCGGAAAACAACATCAATACACAGAAGTTCATGTTTACTATGCCTGGTTTTAATTCAAGTTTATGAACTCATGAGGAAATAGTTTTAATTCCGGCCCTCTCTGTTCAGAGTCGAGCAGAGGTTTAATTGATTTCTGAGGGAAATCATCTCATGCTGCTATACTCAATCCATCTGCTTTCATTTCTCATGTTAGGCAGCTACAAGCATAAATAGCGTAAACTAATTGTTGCATATTAGACATCCTTTGTAAGAGTCTCAGCATAAAAGTTTCATGCAAGTTTATTCCACTCATATCATGATGAGTTTGTACTTTTTTCACCGTATGCGGATGGCTCGGCCAGATGGATAATTACCTTTGCAAAAAGATCCTGCTAACCTGTCTGAACCTTTCATTTGAATTTCAGCAGTTACTTCATAACACTTTGCTTGTCTTTGAGTTAAAAATGAGCAAGAGAGAAAAATAAAGGGTTTGAATCGAAGCCCCACAGTGATTTGATTGAATTTAGTGGGAAAGATCCCATGTAAAGCTGCATGGTGTTTCTGTAGAGATGGAGGGACTAATGCATTTGAAATGATGATCTGGACTTGAGCATTTGAAGTCGTTTTACCTCTCTCTCCCCTCTGTCTCTCTCTTTTTCCCCTCTCTCTCTGTATCTCTGTTTGGAAATAATAAATACTGTACAGTTACTTTCTTTTATCACTCCTGTGTGTCAGTCTTTGCTAATATGCTTCACTACAGATTCACACAAGCACAAAGGATTCTTGAATGTGACATGACTTTACATACATGCTGGTGATGGGAAAGTACATACTTTTGAGTGTTTGATAATGAGTGTGTTTAGTCAGAATTAGCCAAAAAGCATTCATACGTACTTCAGATTCACCCTAATCTACTTGAAATAGTACATCTCCAGACATGTTTGCTATACTGTTTACAACATAACATGATTTTGCACCAATCTTGCATGCTAGAGTGTCAAGTATGGATAGTATGTTAATCTTAAATTTTATATTTTAATTAGATGTTTTAACCTCATGAACCCTGATGCATTTCCCTCTTTTGCATTTTGTGTCCTGGCTTAATCCAGAGCATCTTACTTTCTCCTCCCTCCGTTCTGTTGGCTAGCACTAGTGTTCAGGGATGCTGTGTTCAGTATTATAATAGCAGAGGCTCTGGCAAGACTCTTACATCACGTTATCACCCACAAGGCTTCCCAGACACATAAACCTGCCACAAAGGCTTGTGTCCAACCCATAAGTCAGTGTTTCTCTCTGTCTTATGTTTTAGGTGTAGAATATTCCTTGAGTTGATAATGTTTCAGCTGCAGCTGTGAAGGTTTTAGTAGACTACTGGTTGTGTCTACTGGTTGTGTCTACTGGTTGTGTCTACTGGTTGAGTCTACTGGTTGTGTCTACTGGTTGGGTCTACTGGTTGAGTCTACTGGTTGGGTCTACTGGTTGGGTCTACTGGTTATGTCTACTGGTTGGGTCTACTGGTTGGGTCTACTGGTTATGTCTACTGGTTATGTCTACTGGTTGGGTCTACTGGTTGGGTCTACTGGTTGAGTCTACTGGTTGAGTCTACTAATGTCTACTCTGAAGGGGTATTTACACAACTAAAACTGAAAATGTTTTATGTGATTTATTTACATGACAATATCGCTTTGAGAGCCTAAAAACACAAACTTTTGAAAGCGGGTTTTGAGTTTTTGAAAATGATATGTTGTTAGCATGTAAACTACAAAAGAGCTAATTTGTGAAAACAGTGATGTCATGGACATGTATATCTGTTCAGTATACACTGTGACATTGTCAGCTACCGGCCTTGCAAGCATAAAACAGTGTTTTCACAGATGTGTGTGAACGGAATTGTGTTGACCATGTTGTTTGTTTGTGAAATTTTTGAAAATGCAAAGGAAAAACTTTTGTGTTTAATGCATCATTGCCAGATGTGACTGTTACATTATCCTGTACATTAAATTACTGATGTAAGAGCTTATTGTGCTGTTAATGTTGTTTATTATTCTCTGTAAGCTCATGGTATTAGCTCAACCTCCCCCTGACATCCAGAGCAGCGTCACCTGGTTTTCATCACATCAAACACACATCTACTGACTGCTCTTCATCTCTGATGCCAGTGGCCTTGAGAAAGCCACTCCTCGTGAGGTCACCCTGAGAATCACATTTATAGAGTCTGACGTAATGTTGGCATCAGCGCAGGGACCATTTGTTCTCGCTGGATGGGCGTGTGCCAGCCGTGGCTCTGGTAATGGGCTGGGTGGCAGACGGAGGCAGTCGTACGTGAGCACTCGAATATTCCTGAAGCAGCGATTGTGTCTTCCAACAAAAGCTGGAGGCGAACCTGCTGCACAGCCATAAAGATCTACTCTCACTTCATTTAGAATATTGAACTGCTTTTCTATATCAGTGCTTTATGAACCTGTGTGACTCTGCTTTACCCTTGTGTGTTCACCAGTGTCTGATTCATTTAGCAAATTGGCTCATTCAGAAGGTTTGTTTCAATTGAACAGTTTAATTGACTCCTTTCAGAGTCCTGAGATTTTTCTAGTTCCCATTTTTTGTAATGAGATAAATATAAAAACATATTTTTAAAAAGTACCGTTACAGTATTTACCATGTTTTCAATTCTGTTATGGTGTTGTATAAAGTTATAGTTGTATTAAATGTGTTTCAACGGATCAGCTAGGTTTAGATGCTTTGAGAATGTGTTCTGACTAATTATTTGCTACTGCATACGACAGGAGTCAATTAGCTGTAATCTAACTGTAACCGGGCTATTGTTTATATGCGTTTTCTTGTATGCATGTGTTTGTGTGTTAACACAGACTGAACTCTGTGTTTATTAGTGATTTAACAGAGTAAACGTAATGAATCTTGCTTTGGCTTGACTCATGTATTGTTGTGTGTGTTACTGGAGCAGGAGACACTCTGTTTGATTAGATCACCTTCTGTCAGCTGTTTACATCTGTTGCCTTGTGTGCGTGTGTGCGTGCATGTTTAACTCCTGCAGTTTACTTCTAGTATCAGCCTAATTCATTAAATACAAGCAAAATAAAATAACGTAAATCATTTGTGAGAGCATCCCTACAAAAATCATTGTATCGAATCCAATGCAACAATTTATAGTTGTGCATTTTTCTTTACTTTTTTTGTGCACAACCTGTTCACAATAGTAAGTGTTTAACCAGTGTCAGATTGTTTTAAAGGGGTCCGAAAAGCTTGAGCTAGACTTTCCCCATCTTTGCCCCGGATGTCACACTCATAGCACACACGCTGGCTAATCAATGACATCAGAACGTCATTATGCAATGGCTGTTGTGATTAGTTTTATGGTATTTAGGTGACTTCCATTGGGATGGGATTGCTAATGGATGCTAATAGCACTCTTCAGACAGGCTAGACCTCTTTAGCAGTAAAGAAGCTATTTTTATATATCCCAAAACTAAACTAAACCTGTTATCCTTGATCCAAAGTTATACACTGTTACACCTGTTTAATGGAGACACAGATTTAATAGTTAATAGTCCCTATCACAGATTCCAGCTGTTTTATTTTCATTTTAGTGTGCATAATTTATTCTCTCTATTCACCCAGTAGAAATAAAGCAAGGCCATGAAATTTAGGGAGGAAAAGGTTTCAACATAAATTGTCACATTAATGTTCCTTTTGCGTGAAATAATTTTGTTAGTTATTCATGCAGTAATTCATCTGGAATCAGGAGCTGCAGTGATCTGTCTAACCCTTCATTCACTAGAAAGCAGTAATCAGTTCACACACGAACAATTACTGCAATAGTGTCGCTGACATTTCCATAAGTATCATAAAACACAATGACAGGCTCAGGTGCTGAATGAAGTCAGTAGACTGTATCTGTAGACGTCTGGACAGATATTTCACTAACTGTACAGTGTCTCCAACTGACTTTCTCTGGATGGTCATTATATAAACATTTACAGAAACAGAAGAAAGATAATGAGGGTTTAAAAACAAGGGCCCATTATGGTGGCATAGTGCTGAAAAGTGTTAATGTGAAAAGAGTGTGTTGGTGATAAAAATTAAGAATTCAGTTAGAAATGCAGCGTTTGATGCGTGTGAATGCGACAAGTTCTGAGAAATATAGGCTGAATGAATGAATGATTTTTTTATTTAAAACAATGTCAGGTGCTATAGAGACTGTGATGCACAGCCGTGAAAGTCTCTGTTAATTCATTTTGTGTTTTGCCTTTTCTTATCACATGATAACAAATTGGCTTCCTGCATTTCAGTTATACATCACACTGACCTTGATCTGGCACACAAAAATGTCATTCATTTTTTTGTAAATTGCAATTTTAATGTGGTTTTGAATAAATATATAAATCCAGACAAGTGTGATCGGTGATCCGCGAGCATGTGCAGTATGTAAGAAAGAGAGAAACAGAGCTGGTGGTTTACATGGTCTTATAGAAAGATGTTGTGTTTCGGAAAGATAAGACAGAATGTTCCCTGTTACATAGACACACACACAAACTCTTTGATTTCTTTCCAGCTTCCTGCAGTCCAGCCTTTGATTATCGTACACAGTGACATGTGCGGTGTTGATGGGTGCCATGGTGATGCAGGTGTGACAGGTGCGGTCGACAGACTGACTCCAGGTCAAGCCGAGAGGCCATACTGCAAACCAAAGCAACCCAAACTAGGGCAGGGCGTCACGGCAACCGAGCACCTAGTCGACAGGGTGTCATGGTGATGAGGGCTGAGGACTGTGACGGAGCCAATCAAGGATAAAGAGAACGAATTCAAACAAAAAATACAACAGTAAACAACAGTAGCAAACAATGTACTGCAGATTGTAGCACAAAGTCACAAGCTTCACTGACAAGCATGTTGCTATAGAATGTAGTTGCTAGTCTGTTCTGGGCGGTTACTAGGTTGACATGAGCCTGTTCTATATGGTTTCTACGTGCTATTTTATCATTTTCTGGTCCCTAACAATGGCTTAAGATACTTCTATAGTGGAAGACTGTGGGATTCATCACCATTTCAACTCTGTTCAATTAGAATAGTGACAGCAGTCTGCTCTCTAAGAAGCCACACAATATAAAATGTCTTTCATTTTACATGTCAGATTTTAACATTTGTAATACAGGACCAATTTTACTTCACTAGTACCGCAGAGTCTAATTGCTCTTTTGTAACAGAGTGATCCAGTTACTGTTACTTGATCTGACCAGTCAACAACTGCAACTGGATGAACAAAAAGTGCACTGCTAACCGTTGTTATCCGGCTTCTTTTCATTAAGAGAGACATGCGCACGTCTTTATGAAGGTGAGATGTCAAATGCAATGAACAGTTGGGATGATATTCCCTCAGCTCCTGCGTGTCCTGCTGTATCACAGTGAAAGCTAGCTGCCACAGTCAATGAAAATGACTGTCTGACCAGAGCAATATTCACATTTTATACTGGAAAAAGTGTCATACATGGAGTAATGACCTAAGATGAGGTGCTAAACCACAGGAGCTTTGTGTTTTGTTGTCCTCTTTGTTTCCCACAAGGGCGGTGAAATCGACTTTCAGCAAGACGCCGTGTCTCAAACAGTCGTTATTCACATAAAAAAGCATCAGTCACGCCTCTTATTTGTAAACATGATGTTTAGAGGAAAATAAAGAGCGCTCAGAAGAAAGAATCTGTTTGCTAATAATACAGCGCCGCTTCTGTTCCGCGTTTAATCAAAGTGAGGCTGGAGCGTTTCCTGTCCTCTCACTTCTGATTGTATTCACCTTAGCGTAACCTTGACGTCAAAGCAATAGCTCTGTGAAAAATATGGAAGAAAACCAGGAATCTTTGATTGTGGGCATTTTTAAACCCTGCGTCCATGAAGCTGAGAGGAATAATTTTTTTCATAATTTGCAACCACCATTAAAAGGTAGAAACCATACAGTGAGTCACATTTCATACATTATATATCTGTTTTGTGCCATTGTAAAAATGCTATATATTATTATATAATATAAAATTATAAAATATATTTTCCATATTTACAATATTCAACACTGTAAACCATACAACTTAAAAGTTCTTTATATTGGGCCAAAGCCTGTATTGAGAATCTGTGTTTAGATCCTCAGTTCATTAAAACATGTTTGTGTTTTTGTTCTGCAATATTTGCATGCATACAGTATGAATAGATGAGAAAGAAATACAGTATAATCAGACCTTGACAGAATATTCAGCTGTAAGACAGAGCACAACTTCATTTTACACAGCAAAAACTGATTTCGTTTATATTTTTCCCCACCTACGTGTCCTTGGTTACATCACCTTCATTTCAGAGGCCATTTTGTTAAACTTTTTCTTTTCGAATAACATGCAATCGTTTGTAAATCACTGATTTCCTGTTGTCTGTAAAATGTTTAACCTGTTAGTCAAGACAGAGAGACCCGCGGGATACGATTATTAGCTGTGGGGCATAAAATGTCTTGAGTTGGTCTGATAGACTTTCGAGTTTGTTTTGGTACAGGCTTTGTGTCATTCAGCTTTGGGTCTTTTCACAAGCTGATGTACAATAGATACCGGTGCCAGTGTGGATGCCTGTTTAAGACAGGTCTCATGGAGCGCCAATTTGCATGTTAATGGAAGCTGCAACCCTGTCAATGGAATGGAAAATCACGAATGAAGGGACCGAATGGGAAGAGAAGGGAGCAGGAGTAATTTAGTTAACATGGCTGGAGCAGAGGGTCATTCAGCACGATCAATCTCACTCTGCCATTGAAATGATATTAAGACAGAGGAAGCTGGAAAATAGGTTTGAAATGCATCGATTCAAGAGGCTGCTGTAGAAATGATATTACCGTCATGACCTAACATTTCCCAAGTTGAGCCCAACACGTGATCGTCTCTGTAAATGACTCTTCATTTATTTTAAAGTGGATTCTAATTCTGTCATTTTGCTACTATTAATACCCAGAGTTGGGGATTTATGCAAACCCCTAATGCTACATTTGTGCCATGGAAATAAACTATGCTTGTTGAGATGAAATGTGCTTTTACTTCTGAAGTTATCTTATGAGTTTCACTCGTCAGATGGTTGAGGGTGTTAAAATCTCAGACATGCATTAAATGAGGGATCCAAGCCATTTCTAAACACCAGATATCATAGAACGGTGGACTCTTTTAATTTGGGCCATTAGGAAACCACCCAGAACCACAGAAACACCCTCCAGCATCAAAGTAACACGCTGGTGAACCGCCGTAACACCTTAGCAAAGTGGCATGCAGGCACCACTCACATTGTATTCAGAACATGTAAAAATATTTGTATATACTTTTTTATTACTTTATATAAAAATATATTTTAAGAGTGCTTATTATTATTATCACTATTATTATTGCTGAAGCATTTTTTTTATTTGCAGACAGGTTGAAAGCTTTAGACATGCAGTCTTTTGAACAGCACTTAAAAGAGGAGAGCTTCTAAATAAAGAAAATGAATTTTGCCTGTAGAGTTTGAGGGTGAAATTCATTTAATCTGTGAAGAATATTTTTGCCTTTTTCTCTCTTTCTCCTTTTTTCTGTGGTGCACAGGGGTCTTCTGTCAGAAATCAGAAAGCCCCCTCAAATGTACCATAAAGTTCCTGTGCTTTAAAACCCTTCCCACACATAATAAACTGTAGCAGGAGAAAATGTGGTGTGAGTTCAAACGGCCACACCCTCTCACTGCCTCCCTCTCGGCAGCCTCTCTCTTTCCAATCTCATTTCTGCAATTCCTTTTTCTGTCACTGTGATTCAGTCTCTAATTCATCCCTCATGATTCTTCATGTCAGTCCCATAATGCCATGCTCCTGCGCCTCCTCAGAGGCCATTAGAGGAATGATAGGCAGGCCTGCACGGAATCTGCGTCTGCAGATATCCACAGAAAACTCCGCAGATTTCCACAGAATGTAGTGCCCGTATTGATAAGTACACACACCCCACGTGTTTGTAAGGAGTAGCTGTGCTGTTTACCCTGCCGGTATTTTAATGAAAGCAAGCGCTAACAATTAATAGCATATCAGATGTTTGAAATGCCTAAAATAAAACTTACTAAACGTCTCTGTCGGTTACTTGAGACGATAGCAGATCTGTGTGCCACAAAAACCAAAAGGTAAGTTTTATACTGCATTGTAAAAATGATGAGAAGTCTTATAAAAGCCATATTATAACACAATAAATTTGTCACGAGAACGTAAAAATATGTTTACAGATCTTTCAGTTTGCTATAATGTATCAGTATAAACAATAATATTTTAAGTAATCTGAATTTACATACAAAACAACAGTATATGGTCTTGATGTGCACATTGTCTGTTGGTTTAATTTATCTTATACTTAATCAGTAAGTGCTAATCTGGTGTATTCAAGAGTCTAATAACAGTCTGTCTGTAACATCAACCAATCACAAAGCTTCTCTGCAGCTCCTCTTTTCAAATGCTAAATATTATAAAAGGTTAGTAAAAATATTTTTAAACCTAAATTAAACATTTCTAATTTCAAACGGACAATATTTGTGTGTTTTTTTATATATGGATACTTACAGGAGTATCAAATTATTGTTATTATTATTATATGTTGTTATTATATGTTAGTGGCGACGTGCTATGTCAAAATATATTGAGTTTTGTCTCCCATGATGAGTTCTGTTTATGATATGTAGAGCATTCTTTTCCTTATGAGGTTATGCAGTAAACAGGAACCTCAGCGTTTGATCATTCATGGATAATCTGATGTATATGTACTGAAAACATGCAAGAGCTTTCTCTAATGTGCAACCTGCAAATTGATTGGCTGTCTGTACATGATTTCAAAGAGCCAAGGTGCCCAGATTTTATTGGTCCACCGGAAGAGTCATGTTTACACTTCCAAGAACTAATCTCTGGATGTACCAAAGTAAACTGCACAGCTTTGAATCTCTGACAGATATTATATATACAGGAGATTTGTCTCTTAGAATCAGGAAAACATATAAATATATAATATACATACACATCTGTACATTCTGTATACTATACTGTATGTTGTAAGTGTACATTTTATGTATATACATAGTGTGTATGTGAGTACTTGATATGACATGTTTCATTGTCCAACAACTTCCTAGTAAGTTATACTTTCTTGTCCATTAAAAGAGAGTTTCTGGTTGAAACACAAGATCATGTCTGTTCAGAAAATATAGCCTTAAATATGAAGGATAAAATGAATTGTCAGTCAGATGATCACTTCCTCTCTGGTGAATCTTGGCCGAGAAAAGCTGCAATGTGGACCCAACTTTATGCCCATTGTCCCCAAGTGTCTGGCTGTGCAATGCTGGGGCTCTGGTGTTGTTGTAAAAACGGCCATCCGTAGCGAGACACATGGTACCAGTGCTGTTCCTCACACTTTCTGAGAGGTTGACAATGTGTTCTTATTAAAGGACCATAAGACAGAGCAATTCCAGCTTTTTGACTCCATCTGGAAGATTAAAGATGGTGAACGCCTGCGGGAGCCTGAAAATTACAGCGACAACCCACCCAAATATCAAACTGCTTTTCAGAGTCGGCATCATGTTGAAATAAAGGCATATGTGTGAACGCGAGGAGAAAAGACGTGTCGTCTGCTCTTTAATTCAGCTGCTTTATTTTCCCATGATAACACACAAGAGTGACGGCGGTCCCTCCGGGAGAAATATTTAAATTCATGTTAAAAGAGGGCTGAGTTCTATAAATGGCACAAAGTGCATGTCGTGAAAAAAACTGACAAAAATCTCTAAATATGAGCAGGTATGAGAGATTCATTATTATTTGTTGCTTATGTGGTTGTTGGGGCTTTATTTCTCATTCCTGTCACACATTACAGATGTAAATCTGACTTCCTGGCATTATTTATATTACAGGCACACACAACCACACTGAAGTGATGGAAATATTGATTGTGGCCTCTCGTTTGGGAGCTCAGATGGAACCTTAGTCTTGATGAGGGATGAGGGCCGAAGTAACGCTGTCTTATGGGACATTGAAGCACCAAATGGCCCATGTTATTAGTCTGATGACAAGAGACAAATGGAGCCGCCTTTTTAGGAATAGATTAGTTTGAGGGTAGGGTTGGACTCTGATTTGCAAACAAATTAATCTTATGAGTCTCTTTTCTCTAAAGATTCAGTCCAAAAGAGTCACTAAATTGGTCTGAATGATTCTTGACCTACTGAAAAAAGAAAGACTGGTATTTATGTCATACAATAGACTATGTTAAAATGATTTATGGGGTTATTGAGATAATTAACTGTTAAATGAATTCAGAAAGAGTTTTTACATTTGTTTTACATTTTTACCTCTGGAATGAGCTTATAACTGAACATCTATGGAGGCTGTTAGCCAAACAAAATGAGAACAAAGCGCTTTATTCTGCGGCGTCTTGCTGTGTTCTGATTATGTTGATCTTGGCTGATATTAGTCATATGTTCTTTGTCAGAATGTATTTTAAAGCACTGCCATAAATATCACTTGCTTCAGCAATTCTTCCATTTCCTGCGGTAGATCTGGCAGCCGCTTTTGGCTTATCACACCAATTATGCAGAGACATGGCGCTTTGGCTTTTGTTCCCTCATCAAACGCTCATCTTTTCCCAGTTTTATTTATTCATCAGCGGCGTCCGGCTACAGCATGTGGCTGTCTTTCATATCAGCGGTTTCTGCAGTTCTCACCAATAAAAATAAGCCATTTCTGGTCTCCCTCCATGATGCGTTTTAGTTGTTAAGGTGGAAATTAGATGCAAAATTGGAATTGGTGCTTCAAACAGGGTTGCATTACAACAAACGAATGAATAATGGATGCCGTGTGTCCAAAATTCACAGAGCGCTGTTGAAATGAAAGCGTGTTTTTAACAGTACGTTATTGTTAGTATTATGAGACTTGAACACAGGTCACTTAATGTGGGTTGTGTTCAGAAGGTTTTTGATTTGATTGTTTTGATCCGATGTGAATAACACGTCATTTTCAATCTGTCGTTAATCACGGCTGTTGAACCCAAGCTTTTCTCAGAAGAGGTTATGGAGGTGATCACCCCACTTTAAGTTTAGCATTTCAAGATACCTTAGCCCAATTTTATCACTTAACAGCTGGTGGAAAAGAGATGCTTTTTTCGAGCTGGTCTGAGAACAGTGCAGCCAGTGGTGTGTAATAACAGCCCAAGACACAGTCTAGTGAAATGGTGTAAATCAGAGGTGTACGGTAGGTTTACTTTTCACACTGGTAGAAACATTTTAAATCAACCAATCAGACATGCACCATGTTTTCTTCTGCAAGTAAAACAATTGACCAATTGCTCTCATTTAGAAAAAATTGTTTATAGAACATTTATAGAATTTTATAAATGCTGCCTTACTCTATACTAGTAAGTGTCTGAACAGTACACAATGTACATAACTGTAACATGTTTTTCTGTAAAATGTCTACATCAAGATAAATGTAGCTATGTATCAATATAATTGTGTACAATTAAAGTAAGACTTATTTGCAGATAATATATTTTAAATGATTTTTTTCTGATCCCACAAACAATTTATTGTGTATTGTGCATATGAACAACTAGTGAACAATTCCTGCTTTATCTGGAAAGGTAAAATGTAAAGTTTGGTTGTACTTGTATTTTTTGCACAGAGGATTGTGCTGCAAAGAACATATCTGTACATTTATTTTTTTCTTTCTATTTTCCTGTTTTTTTGTCTGTGGTTTACTCCCTACATGAGCCGTTTTCTTGTGAGGACTCGCAATGAATAACACACAATCTTGCATGAAATTTTAATGAATGTTGAATATTTTATTTTTAAATGTAAGATTAGAATAGTTGTAATTTCCCAATTTTATCTTTATTTTGTCCTGGTAAGAATAAATAAACACAGAACAGCATGATATAAATACTAAATGACCCCTGGAGGATTATCTTCATTATCTTCTTGATTGTATTTGACAGAGCAGTTGAGTTGATGATACCACATTGATTCCCACAGTGCCGTTTCCGTTCTGGTGTGGGCGGAATGTGAGTCTTGTATTCTGCTGTATTTATTCAAAGTCAAATGCATTCTTCATAGTTATCTTTCTCAGGGTCTTATGCAACCAGGAGTTTTAGAGTGCTCCATACAAGCTCTCTCACTGACAGAGATTAAATGGCTGGAGGTTGCAGAGACGCTGCGCTTTCAGTCGCTAGTAGGCGTGCATGCTCGACCACTGTATCCCACTTGAATCGCTATCTGCACTGCTGTTTGTAATTGCCGCATTGAATCTCTATCCATTTGCATGCAGCTGACTACTGCTAACAGTTGCTGAATTCACTAACTTTCAATGAATGACTTTGTCACTGCGAATTTCTTTCAATGCTGTTAATTTACACTGCATCAAGGTTTTTTTGGCACATTATGAGTTGTGTTGCTCAGAGTAGCCTCCATGTTTACTTGATCATAAATAAAAATATGGCTGTGAGGGATTCAAGTACAGCTCACTAAACAAGATTAAAATCATTAAAAATAATTGGGTGAAGGTTAAAACTTTAAGCCTACCAAATGTCACAAACATACGTCACAAACAAGTCACACAATTCTAAGTACTTCTGTTTTCTCTTTGTGTATACAGATGGACCTCTAGGACCAAGAGGCTTAGTGGAGGCAACAGAGATGTGCACCCAAGAGTGCCTGGTGCTGGGGCACTCCGACAACTGCTGGATGCCACCGAGCCTCAGCTCGTACCCATCACCCAAGTCACCCGTTTCCTCTTTCAACAACCAAAAAGAATGGGCTAAAGAGAGATTGCTCAATGGCCACACCCTAACCCGCAGCTGGAAAGGTGAGCGAGGGAGCCAAGAGCACTTTGGGGACAGGAAGACCTTCGGGAGCTCAGAGGGACATTTTAGCAGCGGCGGGGGTGGTCATATGGCCGATATTCCATTGGCCAGCCTGAAATCGTACCAGCCCACCTCCGGCCCAGACAGTCCAAAAGAACAGCAGCTATAAGAGCTTTCAGTTGGGTTTGTTTTGGTTCTTCACCACTATCTGATCACCTGAGCAACTGTTGAGAGCTTTAGTCCATTTGATCTCTTTTTTTCCCTCCTTTCATTAGATCGATGCTAATGCGGTGTGATAGTTTCGTGTATGGAGTAGATCGTAGACTTTATCGCTTACGCAGGACAGTATACTATGAGAATCCAGCTTGCTGATGGCCCTCCTGTCAAAATTTTCTTGTGTGGATTCATAGCTGCCCTAAAACTCCCATGTTTGCTGCAAATTTACCTTCAAACAAACACTGTATGCTTCATCTTGGAGACTGCAAAAAAAAGTTTGAGATCAACAAAACAGGACTGTGCTCTATGTATCACAGTTATTTAAAAAACAATATTACGGCTGACCAATATATACAAATATTGTGACGTGGTTGTTTTTGAGCTGTTTTGGGACTATATTAATCTACACCATCCAGAAAAATGGAATTTACACTTGAGAAAGCATTGTGCTAATAACTCTGTTAGTGGAAACTTGTTTAGTCTGTCATCGTTGAAGTGTTTGTAAATAGGACTTAATACTAACCGATTTTATGTACTTGTAATAATCATATGAAGTAGATCAGTGATCATGACAGTTGTCTTTTATCATTCATCATACAGGAAATATTGTTTTTATTGGGGCTTTTGTCATTTACATTTGTCTGCTGGAACAGAGAACTGCTGTCTTGATTCGAAACATAAATTCACAGAAACACGAAAGGTTCATACACAAGGATGCAAACACGTGGCCACACCCCGTTTGATGGAGAAATAATGAGCATATCACCCATGATTGTCAGTCACAACTTTGCACAATTGCCCAGTTTTTTGCATTTACTAAGTCTATGAACCTGGCAAACTTATTTTTTCAAAGCTATTTTGTATTATTGATGTAAATGCTCAATTTCTACTTAAGTGAAACGGAAAGCTTGATGTGTTTTCTGCAAAAAAAGAAAAACAATTCAACAGCAATATATTTGTAAATTCTCAGCATCTAATTTAAATACGTTATCATTGTACGTTTAATTGCAATTGTGCTTTATTCGAGTAGTAGTTGCCAACTTCAAGAATTTTTTTTCATAAAAATCATGAATGCCCACAAGTTTTTTAACATGCAAGAGAAGTGAGTGTAGTTTTCATGTCTGTGCCTTCATAACATACAGAATGCCGTGTATTGCACCAATCTAGAGGTCGTACACTGGCAAT
The DNA here is from genome assembly GCA_036877525.1 of Chromobotia macracanthus. Taxonomy (NCBI): domain Eukaryota; kingdom Metazoa; phylum Chordata; class Actinopteri; order Cypriniformes; family Botiidae; genus Chromobotia; species Chromobotia macracanthus. Next base: position 2,312,844 of record JAZGTH010000001.1, read on the forward strand.
GAAACAGCAGTCCCTAGTTACCGGATAACGTACACAATACATGTTTGTCAGGCACCAATATACTCAGTCATTCCAGGATAAAACAAATATACAAAAAATAAACTCTCTAAACTTGGAAAGGAATTAAAAAAATGAAAAACAGAACAGAACTTGATCACAAAGAGCATGTGCATAATTTAAGAACTGAGGTTTTTGTTTTCCTTAAATGTTTGGGCCGTTTTTGAACCCTTCTTGTTACAGTGGCATGGCCGCCAGTTCACACAATGAAACCGCATGTTTTAAGAGACAAAAATAGCTTTATAATGACGTAGTTTCACTTTCTTTTCTTTTCGTTTACACCTATTGATTTGTACCGTGTGAATCCATTCATTTTTATATAGCACCTTTGTTTTATTACAATATATAAAGTACAAAAAAGGTTCTTAAAAAAAACAATATGAAAAGACGAGTGACGTCAGTGGCTGTTAGCAGTATGTTTGTTGGTTGTGGGGACGTTTGCCATCATAGATATTTAAACAGTTACTCTTGTTACTGCTCTACAGGTAAACCGCTACTGCAATAAATGTTTTCAATTCCTGCATGTTTCTGTCTTGTGTTGTACCTCGTTGAATTTTCTCATTCCCACATTATATTTATTTATGAGAATATTTAACCAGTTTCTTTTAATAAATACAGAACCAGTCAAATGTTCAGAAACACTTGCCCTAAATGTTTCCCGAGATATTAATAATCTTCAACCTGAAAACATTTGCTTAAATGTTTGAAATTAGACAATGTATAAAATGTAACTGTGCCAATGTATTACTTCCTGTTATTAGAAAATTACAGTATTATTAAAAAAACATTGTTTAAAATGAATGATTTGGAGCAAATAAGCCCTGAACAGATAACTCCTTCAGTACTGTTTAAAAATGACCTCTGTGTGACGTCAAGAATACTTTTTTGTAAATTTGTAGGCAAAGGGTGAGAGAATATAACCTAGAATATAACCTAGAATCTTTAGTCACAACATAAGTCCCAAAGTTACATTTGTGTTATTTAATAGTTTTTATGAGTTTACTATTATTCTAAAATGTAGAAAACAATAATAATAAAGTGTGAGTGTTTCCAAACGTTTGACCACTGGTATCATGTGATGACTGATCACTGTTTGGGACATTACTGAGATCTCTACTAAAGCAAAAGTCTCAGTTTGCTCACAATTTAAACATATTGCTGTCTATAAGAAACTGAGATAAGGAGATCTTGTCTTTCCCTGCAGGATTCTGCAATCAGCCAATATTATGCTCCAATATTACATTTTATTGCATATAAATAGCAGAGACCAGGAAAATCACACTTTACTGCAGTAAACATTTCTCTGGGTGATTGAAAGTTTATATATATATATATATATATATATATATATATATATATATATATATATATATATATATATATATATATATATATTATATATATATATATATATATATATATATATATATATATATATATATATATATATAAAAGTCTGCATGTTAAATGAACTGTATTGTTTAAATAACAGTGAATATATATATATATATATATATATATACACTGTTATACACATATATATATATATATATATATATATATATATATATATATATATATATATATATATATACACTGTTATTTAAACAATACAGTTCATTTAACATGCAGACCTTTTTGTGACAACTTGCCCCAAAGATGGGGCATACTGTCACATCTATTGTCACAACTGATCCTGCCTTTAAACAGAATGTTACTGGTTATTGTGTCAAATACAGTAAGAATGTAAAAAACACAATTAATCAAAACAAAGTTAATGGTCAGCATATAATAGTTGCTGTAATAACTGGTCGCCCTCTATCATGGTTACGGTACAATGTGAAATCGCGCTTGCAATAACAAAGACTGGTGACTGCAATATCCAATCACAAAGCTCAGTACATAACATTGTTAACTTTTCTGAGTCTGTAGCAAAACCTAATGCCCTACTGTCATAATACGTTTGTAGAGTCAAGCAGAATCTAGTTATAGTCAAAAGAATTATCGCATAATTGTCTTTGCGTATTGATGTGCATTGCTTCTTAACAACCTCACACAGCTGTTAGGCCTTTAACAAGCACCAAAGTCCAAATAACAATGTCAGAATAACATGCTTCCATTACAACGTTGGTTTCCAGTGACCGCTAATCAGAAGTCAGATCACAGCCCAACTGTTTAGGTTCGTGCCAACTGAACACATTACTGAAGTCTCGTTCACCGTGTTTCTCGCTGTGGCGTTTTGCCCAATTCGTCAATAGAGTTTTTGTTTACTCTGTCTGGTGCTGTGCTTTGGCTCTACGGCAAATTGCTAGGAAGTGAATTTAGCATGAAACTGATGCCCAGTAATGAAGGCCAACCATACAGGCGAGCAGTTGGAGTAATTATATTTCTTTTACTCTTTATTTTCTCCTTTTCTCAACTCCTTTCTCTCGCTGCTTTTTTCTCCTTCTGTTGATATGTTTATCTCGCCTCCCCCAGCGGACCTGCTTAAATTCTCATTCGCCACGCTAGCTATCGACTTGGGCTAGAATAGCTGCTGAAAAGCTTCAAAGCTAATTGCCTTGGAAGTACAAGGGGAAGCAAATTAGTGTCACACCGCAAGAAGTGAAAGAAACGTTCCCGTTTCCTATTCATATGGTTTTGTGGGAACAATTTCTGATGCACACCAGGCCTCCGCTGGGCCAGCGAGCAGCAAACAGTTGGGCCAACAGAGATTTGGTCAAATAAAGTCTGAAAGTTGACGAATTTTCCTGAGTTCTCATTGGATGGGACCGCTAGGCAAACTCGGCCCTGAAATTGTGTGTAATATCAATAGGGCAGAAAATAATGAGCAGGTACAGGTGCAGAATGAGAGCAGAAGACATGTGCTTCAGTTTGTATGGCAGTCACAATGTGGTCTGGCATAACACAGAGGAATGGATTGCCGAAAGTGAAATTCTGTCATCATTTGCTCTCACAGGCCTGTGGAATTTAAAAGGAGAAGTTTTGAAGAATGTTCTGCTCTTTTCTACACTGACAGAGTACAGCTACCAGAAGATGATAACCTCCAAAAAAGTTTCTCAAAAGTACACACTATCAAAGTCTTCTGAAGTGTGATAAACAGACTAAAGTTCTTCCCTGTATACTGTAGCTAGTGAAAATGAAGCAGTTGTTAGCTAAATTTATCTTGTCTGAACACACAGTTGATCTACACATTGCCAGGTTGATTCTGTAGCTTTCATATATAGTGTATTACAGTTTGCATTCTGGCATATTCAGACCTGACAGTCTCATTTGATTACAGGTCACAAGATAATAAATTCTTGAATAACATCAGACAGTAATGGTGAGTATTTTCATTGTTTAGGTGAACTATCCCTTCAACAAAACCAACATCTGATGGCATTTTATCCTTATTTTATTTTAATAATAATTATTATTATATTATATTATTATTATATTATAAATAGGGCTGCATGATATTGAAGAAAATGTGATATGCAAGAACTTGCTAAATGTGATAAACCATATTTGATATGATAATGCTTTAATTTTGTAAAATCAATTTAAATTATATTAAAATATATACTAATAAAAAAAAAAAAAAAAAATATATATATATATATATATATATATATATATATATATATATATATATATATATATAATTAAATAACCAACAAACATGTTTCACAGTATGAAACACATAGAAACAGAAAATAAATATATTTCAGCTTGCATTTGGCTTGCCAGTCTCTGCATCGACCTAAAATTTTGATATATTTAAATAACTTCATAACTTCCATAACTTCATAAAGTCATGTAGTCATTACAAACGAATTGCGAAACGCATATTGCGATATTTCACTATTTCAATGTAGTTAAATATAGGTATCCTGGAGCTCATTTATAAATTATAATATGAATATTACTTTAAATTATATTTATTGATCAAGATTACCATATTAGTAGTTATCATATACAATGTGTCTGTGTTATCCATCGCTGGCATCCAGCAGGTCCATCCGCGCAGTACAACTTCAGCACTGATATGACTCAGGGTGAACTGGTGAAGGGTTGCAGGAAGGGAGAAATTCATGATGTGATCTCCATCCCTATTGATTCCACTCCTGATGTTTGATTCAGATTCTCAGAAAGAGCCGCAGGCCATCGGCCGACCTGCCAGAAGAACTGTAATGAGCTGATCAGTTCTGCCGTGCCCTGCAGTGTTGTTTTAATACACCCGTCTTTTGGAGATTGGCGTTAAATAACTTCCTCTGTGAATGATACGGCCAGATGTAAATGCATCGATAAATCGCCCGTTAAGCTCCATTTGGACTGTGCTATAGAATGACTGGAATGAGCTGGCGGGTGTTGCAACTTAAAAACAAGACATTTAAATCAATGACCTGCATTTACTTACCACTATGTGTCGTTTACAGTAATTCTTCACATTTCTTCTTCCTCTGTGATCTTTACACCTGCTTTCCAGAAACTTTTGTGCTCTTTATTTACTCGCACTCACACAACTTTAATTGTCTGTTTACCTGTTTACCACTTGGCACTGATTTCTTTACGAGTTTAATAAAATGATTATCCAGCCTTATGGTGGGAATAAATGAAATCCTTAACCTTTTATAATCTACACTAGTGCACTGATTCACATCAGAGTATAACTAATGGAACTAATTATCTCAGTATGTAGCCTAAACAGTGAACAGTGGATTTCTGCTCTAATGGCTGTATGGGAAGCATATGTTTACAGTAATGATAACTAGATTTACATTTAGATGAAAAAGACATGTTAATAGAACCAGTGGCACTCCGGACAGAAAAAGTTTAATAATTCATTTATTTGCTTTGAGATAGATTTAGATACAGAGGTAAATGTGTGGGTAAGATATGCAGTTAGATAGTCTGTTAGCGGTTATACAAACTCTACGGCAACAGAGTATCATCTGTGTCTTTAATTTAGCAAAAAACAAGCACTAAGAGGAATAATTAGTTACATTATTCAATAACTTTTAATAAATTATTAGAACAATAATGTTCTGGTGTTACAACAGCACAGTAATATGTTTAGATACTAAAATTAGAGTCAATGTAAACCTGTATTCAGTTTACTTCACTCTTTTCACTGTTTTCTGTATAGTGTAAAGTAAAGAGTGTAAACCAGCTAAACAGTCCGATCATGTCAAGGGAGGTAATTAAGTACACGAGGTAAAATCACCTGCAGTGTCTCCTGACTTTTTAGGGCACACTGGGTCCATCAGACAACATGCTCAACAGAGCTCAGACGAACCTTTATTAGCAGAAGAGATTTCCTTCATGTTGTGTTAGTGTGTGTGTGTGTATGATGAGGAGAGCAGGAATGAATATAAAAGAGGTTTGGTTCTTTTGGTCTCTCTGAACTGTTGTTCAAAAAAAGCTGTATGATGATTTTTTTATCATGAACATGGACTTTTTCTTGTTCATAAAAAAAATGTACACAAACAACTGTATAAATCTACTGTTTTTTCTCCATTAAAAGTAAAATTGCTACAAGTACCAAAAACACTGTTGATAAAAGAAAATATGTTGAATGTACTGTTGGTATTTTGCCTGTGTGGTTCCTGTCTTTGCAATAGACGTCTCTCACACACAAGTACATCTTCAAAACACTGATACAAGCCCAGTTTGTGACAAAAGACGGATCTGGGCATGAGGTGTAACATTAGAACAGCTCTTCCTCTGTTTCCGCAGGAAATCATGTTTGATTTTGTCAGGCAGTTTTGGTTCATTCTTCAAAGCCCCGGAGCTACGCGCAACCACACTAAAACAACTCTTGCGTTAAACGCGTGTTCTCATTAGTTTCTTTCCACCTTTTTCTCTTGTTCACAGTCTCTCTGAGGATCCGCAGTGGGCCGTAATCCAAATGTGTAACAACCAAAATCCAGTGCAGAACGTCATCTCCATTTTCAGTTTGAGTTCAGTTGTTTCAAAGGAGAAAGTTTCTCTGTGCTGGGCTGCGTTTCAAAATCAAGTGAGCTGTCTACCTAGACAGAATGCTTATGTGACCTACTGTATGGACATCGTGAATGCTGGCAGCTTGTGTTTTGTGACACTCTCTTTGTCCAGCGAACAAAAACATGAATGCGTCAAACAAGCATGAACACTCAAAGTGTTTGTGTGTAAAGTGGACATGACGGCACAGTACACAGTGAGTTCCCAGTACTTTGCAGCTGGAAGCGTTTGGTACAGGTTAACCCATCTGACCTCCAGAGGTCAGCCGATCAACAGTCAATAACAGCCCGAAACATCTTCAAATTGCCATCAGAGGTTTATTTTCTCCTCTCCTGTGTTCTTTCTTTCTTTTTATTTTTTCATTTCTGTTGCAGGTGGGGACATAATAAATAAAGCACTAATCAACTCCACAAGAGATTGGAGCCCATTTTCAGGGGTTTTAACTGTGCCTTTAAGAGTTCGCTGTGTATGTGACCTCTGTTGTGATTGGCTAACCTCTTCACAAGTGAAATGAATAATAATGCTTACTTCAAAACTTTCAAAAAATTCTGCAGCTTAGTTTCAGTAGCTTACTGGGAAGAAAAGTTGTGAGTTTAGAATAAGTCAACATAATACCTTTCATTTTCAAAGAGCAGAAAAGTTACTGTACTAAAGTTGCTAAACAAAAAATAATGTTCAGAGTGATGCAGTAACAATATAAATCTTTGGAGAGAGCATAAGAAAGTGCACAAGGATTCCAGAACATGACGTGACTATTTGCAAAGTGTATTACTGTAAATGCAGTATAAGTTATTACAGATGCTGTCCATGGATCATAATTTGTATTGAGCTGAAGGTTTTCTTTTCAAATGTAGTGTTTTTATTCAATTGAAGGACTACAAGAGAGGTTTGAACTTTCAGATCAATGGATGGATCAATTGAGTTACACATCACATTCAATTTCACATCAACACCTCTAATGGCCTAAATAGTCTCTCATTTATCTGCATTTCTCATTTAACTGATTAAAAACCTAAAAGAAACCATTAAAAAGTCTATTCAACTCATGTGATCTGCTCCTAATCTTCTCTGTCCCACATTCCATTAGTGCTTTTATTCAGCACTATTTATTCAGAGAAGTGTCGCTAGATGCATCGTGCATAACCCGGCCTCACTGCTGCCCAACACGGTTCGTTCTCTCCTGTTATGTGACCAATGTGGCAACCATACATTTATGCTTGAGTCACACTTGAGAGGTTATCAGCCAATAAATAAATTATTTTCATCTGTTTCTTACAGATATCATCTTACAGGAGACATATTGGAATATAATACATTTTAATATACTTTTATGAACTTTTATAGGGCTTTTTGTACTTTTTGAAGTTTTGCAGTACACATTGTCATTTATGTTACCTGTACAGAAACAGAAGGTGGTTGTTTATGCAGTGTCACACAGAACATGGCAACATTTTGAGTTGTAGATTATTCAAAAAGCTCAAAAGTCATTTTCATGTCAACAGAATTGTGCATTGGTGATATTTTATCATTTCAGTTGCCAAAACTGTTTGTTCCAGCACAGACACCTTCACTGTCTAATCAAGATATAGGCCGAACCCTCAGAGGAATAATTGAAATCAAAATTACATTTTCAGCTCCAGAGGTGTTAAACATTCTGTCACTTCACCTTCCACTGAATTAAAATGGAATTAGTGGTAATTGTCGCAGCTTTAGGGATTATATTATTTAACAGGAAGACCCTTTGAACACCTGAAAGACTTGCAGCAGATAAGAGATTTCCATTAAAATCCCTCCAGACGAGACACCAGAGGGAAATAAAGACCCTTTTACACCGTCATACACATAATGAGACAGAGAGTTTCAAAGCTGTTCATGTGACAATCGATTGACGATTGATTTATTAAGCACAATATCTTTTGAGGGCTACAAAACATGTAACAGTCATGAATTAGCTGACAGAAGCTGTGAAACATTTCAACAAAGTAAAACTGACATTTACGGTGAAAATATATGCTGTGTAAGGACTGTTACGATAAAGAAAATGATGGCAATTGTACGTCATTGGTCAGACGTAGGGTATATATATATATATATATATATATATATATATATATATACCCTTGGTTGAGATGGGTGGTGTGGTCTTTAATAAAGAAACACATCTTCAGTCCAATTGCTGCAGACTGTTTCATTTGACATTTCATCATTAGCGGGTGCCATGGAGGATTATTCCAATTTTTATAATAAAATATTGAAAGTAGAAAGTAGAATCATCAGCGTTTAATTGCCAATTTCATTATATTCACAGTCTAGACAGCAAAGACTGCCGATACCTAAGACAACAATACATAATCAGACAGCTGTATTGTTTATCCAGCATTCCTTGGTCTCTTCAAATTAGGTATTAGCATTGAAATCATGTCCCAGCCGCTGTAATGAATCAGCTTATTTTCAGTATAAAACTGGCTCCTTTTAATAACATAAATGGAAATGACTAAACTCTGCTAATTTCAGATAATTTAAAGATGGATTTAAGAATGAGTTTAAATGCCTTCAGAGAAATGAAGTGGAGCAGAATTATTTTCTTTGTATAAGTGCCTCAGGCATGTGATTTGTGTGTGTGCGCCTCTCGCTTAGTTGTTCTCTGGTTTCCAGATTGCTTAAATGCTGCTTTAAAAATATGTTTCACAGTGAGATGTGTTTCCTGTACAACTACAGCACTAAACGGAATAAGTCTTTCCAGACTGGTTTCCTGAACACTCCCCCTATTGAAAGACTCACCGCATGCTCACTTGATTGGTTAAATCAATGTTCTGTTGAGCCAATGAGATGTTTTGATGGCACCTTACTTTTTAAAAAACACTGGAAAAAAACTAAATAACTGTACACCTTTAAGAATATTTGCCACAACAGTGTCGTCACCTTTATTTATACAGTGCTTTAAATAATACAGATTTTCTCAGCTTTGCAGTAAACTTCATTCATTATTGAAATTCACTTCGGGTATAGATTTGGTATAACTGTATGTTTTGTGGTAGTATAAACAGTGAAATGTATTATAAATGTTGGACACTTTGTGAACTCAACAGTAACAGATTTTCGTTTGGGGTGAAAAGAGGTTAATGTGCTATTACATTAAAGCAATAACATGTATTTAAATCATCATTTCCTCTGGAAAATGATTCTGTGTGAGGCCAAAGAAGTTTCTATAGAAAAGGTTTATTTTATGAAAGCTTTAAATTTAACTTAATGTTTCCAAACTCAAGGTTACTTCAACACAGGTGGCCTATAGGATTAGAACATCCATTCATTAATTCCTTTAAGCTAAGACACAATATGTCTCGGCACAAAAATAAACTGTCCTTTGAAAAAAATTAGCATTTGCATTTCCAAAGTAAAGACATCTTGACTGATTTGTGTAAAATGAATTGTGATTAACGTAAAATCTGTGGCATTAGGATCTCCTGAGGTGGTCTTTTAGGAGAGAAGTTGTGAACCACACGATTAGCAGATGAATGTATTCTGCATGTCGTGTTAGAGGGACGTGAGGTCCGTTGTGCATGCTAATGTACAGATCAGGGAGAAAATGTATTATATCTCACATTATATAGAGACACCAGTACCATCACGCTGATAAACCCCATTTATATAAAGGACAGGAACAAGGTCTTATAGGTAACAAATTCAATCACACAGATGGATTTGTATATCAAATGAAATCAAAGTGTGGCGGGTTGAATAAAAGACACTTCACTCTGAAAAGGTTTTTTATTTCTGATTGATTGTTCACCTGTTCAGACTGTTTAAAACACACACACAAATGAGAATGAACACACTTCAGAAGTGTACAGATGTATCACACTTATTTAAACTGGACACGGGCCCTCCTCACATTTCTTAGCCAAATGGATTTTGAACATAACTTGCAAAAAAATATCTTTGATAATTGAGTCATTTTATTATAAAAGTGACTGATAAAATGTAACTTTTTAAACATTCTGTTTGTTTACCAGAACAATAAAGGTATGGAAGGCAATTTCAGAAAGGCCAGCACAGAGGATATTGTTAAGTGTGGTTTAATTTAAACTATTTCAGGCCACTGTACATACAGGCACTAATTAGGTATGCCTAACTTTTTTGCTTAAGTTTATAATACAATTACACATTTTCATACTGGAAAATTAAATGGAATTGTTTAATCATCCAAACATTGTCAGGGTCCTGGCTTCTTGTTTTGAGTTTTTCCTAGATTCTCTTGCCAGGATCCTGACATCCCTTGTGTTTTGTATCAGAGCATGATGTTTGGATCCTGACTCTATTCTAGTCTTGGTTCTTGTATTTCAGAGTCAGGATCTAGACTCATGCTCTGTCGTTGTGATCTGTGGAAGCACATGGCTTTATTTGTGTACTTTGTGCCATGTGCTTTGTGCTCTCGTGTCTGGAGTGTTGACCCCGTCCTCTTGTTTCCTCGTTTATCATCCCTTCATTAGTTCCTCATGGGTTTTTTGTTTGAATAAAGGTCTCTGCGATTGGGTTCTTCCCTCATGGTCCCTGACAAAAATATCAAAAATGCACATTTTTACCATCTCACAATACTCACTTTGCTGTCAGAACAAAACCCACAACAAAAACACAATTATTGAGGTGCAATCACTTACAAATGATCCCCTCAAATGTCCATGAAGACCTGCACATGCTTAACACAGGGACAGAAGGTCAAGGTGGCCATTTATAGGGAAACACCCTCAGAATGTGAATAATTCTGTGGAGTTAAGTGAGAGCAAATGACCTACAATTCACTCCTATTCATGCTGCGTCTCAGTGAGAGACTCGTCCTCACTTTAATATGTTTACTTGTGTTTACGTCCTCTCTCATTACTCATAACACACCACTTTCTGTCACACACATACATTTCCATCCTGACACGCATCTCACAGGCACCTCTCACGTCCCTCATTATCAAAGTACACAGAACGTGTAGTGATCTACTTTCTGTAAACAGCATCATACGCAGTGTATTTTAAACCACACTAATATACAATCTGGCAAGCAAAAATAAACTAACTGTAACCTGTGAACTATATTTACTTACTAATTTTAGCTTTACTGGTTTTACTGTAGTGAAAAGGATTGATTTAGTTCACTTAAATCTGATTTTTAGGCATATCTGATAGCAAATCCATTTTTTCTTTAGTCTGAACATTAAAAGAATGCATGCCAGATGTAAAGAACCCGAACCCCTTTTTGTTTTGGTTTAAAATGAATTCAAAATCTGGTTTTATTTTAGTCTGACCCGTCAGATAGGAACTCTTCATTATTGTCACCTCTTCTTTCCTTATGTAATGCTTTCTGCTCTGAGCTGTTGCAGAGGAAACCTGGTCAAACGTTGATGACCACTGTTTCATTAGTCACATGTGAAATAACAGTGCAAATATTGTCAGCTTGAGTTTTGCATTGTGAACAAAACTATGGTGATTCAACCTTGTTTTGCAAAAGACAGCCGTGACAAAATTGTCCTTTAAGTACTTTTAAAACAGGAAGCCTGAAAAATACGCTACTGACAGTGTGGTTACAGTCACACTTTAGCTCAGAGTGTAACTGCATGTGTGAGTAGTTGGTAACTGTGATGAACAACATGTATTCAGGATGTAATTGTTGCTGCTTTGGATTATTCATTATAACCATCACATTTGATTGTAATAAAGTCTAACATGTGCAACACAGGCAGTGGCATTTCTCAGCACATTAGCTCTAATGTCGTTTTATTCCAGCTTGGTTCTATGAGACAGAGTTTTGGTGTGAGATCAAGTGTAAAACTGAAGAGTTAGAATCGCTCTCTCTCTCTCAGACACACTGACTGGCTGCATTTAACAAGTGTGATGTCATCTGTAATCTGTGTGACGTATACATGTCTGTGAATGTTGGGACACTCAAAAACACAAACAGCATCTAAACTAATTTAAATACAACTCAAGTGACGTAAAAGTGTGCTTGAGAAAAGCATTTTTCTCTGCACATTTATTTAAGAATTTAGATGCGACCAATAAAAAGCATTCATTCAATGGTGCAATTTCATGTTGTTGTACAATGTTAAATTAAATTACTCTACCAAAGATACAGTAACATACAGTGCATTTTAATATTTCAGTGATACTTAAATTATTACACACAGCTTACACAGTTTAATGATATCAAATGATATAAAATAGTTGATGTAGAATTAAAGTGATTTTCAAGCAGATGTCAAGCAGGTCAAATGACACATCTGTTTCCGTGTGGTGATGGTGGAGATTCACCGAGGGGGCTAAAGTTGGGTACATATTTTTAAACCATGGTACATCTCATTTTATGTCTATATGAAATTTGTAAAGTGTTTGAAGGCTCTTAGCTAGATAACATGGAAATTCTGTTTACTCCCTGGACCTCCATTTTCAGCACTGTCTGTACCTTCAGCACAGAGGCCCTGTGTCCGGCCAGGCAGTCATGTGTGTTTGTAAAATACACTTACCCAGCTCTGTCCTTCAGCTTCAGCCTCATGGGAGACGGGCAAAATAAAAGCAAAGCTGAAAACTCAGCACCCTGGATGACCTCTAGACTGAGTGACACACAAAGCGATCCGTCACACTGGAGCCCAAGCAGCTTCTATCATTTTAAAAACTGTTGTGTGTGTGTGTAGGAATGTATGCTGTATATATCCACCATGCAGAACACTGGAAGATTGAATGTTATTTAGGTGGAAACTCCACCTTAACCAAAACTTTGATCAGGGCTGGAGCTGAGCTCTGCAGGAAGGTGGACCTCAGGGCCAGAGTTGAGAACTTCTGATTTCAAACATATTCCAGGTTCAATACAAGTGAAGCTCAGTTTGGTAGAAGCACATTCATTCAGATTCATCGCTGGTTTATTACAAATCGTGGTTACAGTAAGGCACCTGCAGTGGAAGTGAATGGCAGAGCCTTATTTTTCTCGAGCATGAGAGCAAGTTGATCTGTGTGGTCTGACCTTCTCTGTGCACCTAATGTTCTGTGTGGAAATTACACTTGCATACTTTCTCTGAATATATTGTAATTAGGCATATGTATTCCAACCGGCTGATAAGATATAGTCACTCTGTAATCTCTCATTTATATGCAAAGCAGAGGAGTTAAAGAGCTTATGGTTTCTTCGCTCTTAATGCGTCCCCACTTTTCGCTTAATCAACTTCCTCACATTCCTGCCTTCACAGTACCATCTCACGCTGAGCTCTCAGACTCAGAGTTTACAAGCAGCGGGTGTCGTTATGAAAGACAGATCATGGCTGAATATCAGCAGTCACTCTGTTTAAAGATCTGAACTTTTCTTTTGGGTGTAAGGAGCGCAGCAGCAAAAGATCTGATCACGGTATTAACACAGACATTATTTACAGGAGCGCTGGTGAAGATATGTCCACACCACTCTCAGACATGGACGATTTTGTCTCGACCAAATATCAAAGCATTCTTGTGTTGATCTCCTGAAAAATCATGTTGTGGCAGGAATGTGTGTCATTTACACACTTATTAGAAAACACTTACAGTAATGTGGGCCGCTAAACATCATTCTTGTATTGTTTGAACTATCAAATTCTGGCACTGGTTATTGTTATTATTATTTTGGATACTTTCCAATTCCAATACTTTTATCAGCAGTACAGTATAATTGTATTTATTATAATAATACAAATAGGGCTAAAATGAAAATGTTATTTGCTCTTAGATACTTTATATGTCTCTTTAAACATTGCTAAACAGTTAATTATTGATTATACAGAACAGTGGGCGGTTCTACCTTTTAATATGCAAAATATTTTAGTAAAAAAATTAAGCGGAAAAGCCCAATTAGCACAGGTATGAATTTATAAAACTTCAGTCTTATTATTTATGTTGTGATGCCAGTCAGTCTATTTAACCCCACCCCCATTTCAAAACACTTCAGCATGATTGTCCCTCCCCGATTTTCTAAAACAAAAATGATGCTCAGATCTGTTCAGAATTTTCAACTGAATGTTGTGCCATATATTTCATTTATTACACTGACAGAGGCTGTCCAGTGCCTTTAAACTTACATAGTTACTGTAAGTCTAAACCGTGTTGTTTACCACAGGTCAAACCCAGAACAATTTACACGGAGAACTCGCATTAATGCGCTTACAGTCCCTGTAAATAAACTCATCAGCAGAAGGGGATTTGGATTGAAAAAGTCCACTCTGACACTCCCAGATCTAATTTACACCATATAATTATACTTTCAGCACAATCATTTTCAAGACTTTTCTGGAAGATATATTCTCAGAACAGTTCAGTCATTACAATTCAGCTTCTGCCAGCCACAGAATGTAACTGCTGCCCTGAATTCTCGTCACCATTTAGAATTAAACTGCAAATAAATTCATTATCTCCCCCAGTGTGTCGAATTGACTTTTGCCTCATGACTTCAAAGGGACCCTGGGCATCCACCCTGGAGCATGATAGTGGGGTTGAATAATGGCCACAGGGATTCAGATAAACTAACCAATGTCTGTCAGCGTGTGTGTCTTTAGATGGCGGTATACAGTTCTGTTATTGATATTGCAGTTAGTTCGATATGTATATTTTTGTTTTTTAGCAGATTTGCCTACTTTTTAAAGAGGCTTATTATTGGAGAGTCTTACTCAAACAGTCTGTTGTTGTCCATTACTAATGCTTGACACATACTAATGCCTGCATTCCTGTTTTGTTATGTTATTTAGATTTTTACAAACCTGCAAATATACCACAGCACAGCCCTGAAATATTAATGAACGTGGACCGTAATGAAGGCGATTATTTCTGTTTATCTACAGAGAAGAGCGCCAGCACACAGCCAACATTAAACTCTACTGCCCAGTCTTTCCGCCAGTTTCAACGGCCACCAGCAAATCAGAAAGTCAGCAGAGGACAAACCGCAGAGGAGGTAAAATGAGATGAAAAAATATGGCAAACGGACAGACCCCTTGCTCTCGGAAATCTGTGTTTGCATATTTATTATGACTCCAGGGTGACATGACTGCAGCTGTGTTCATGTTTGTCCAGGAGAAGGATATAAATTAGCTGCTTGTTGCAGTGTCATCCACGGCGCGTCCTTGACATGACGTACCTCTTCCCCTGCGGAGACGAGGAGATGCAATGCAGGGTTTAGCGAAGGAGAGGCGGAGGAATCGGGGGGGGGGATTTGATAATACCTGTGCTCTACCTTGCGCCTGGTCTCACAGGTGTAGAAGTGTAAGCAAAGTCACGCTGCCCTTCCTGTCACTTCGGCCTCCAACCAAAAATACTTTTCTCTCTCATCACAAACACCCTTCAACGTTCCCGCTTCAGACGCCCACAGCTCGCCAACTCCACAGCTTCTTTGAATTGCAGCTCGGATGATCTCGTTCGGTCCCTTTAAATTTTCTTTGACATAATGATGATGTGTTTGACACAAATCGATATGCTCATCCGGAACATGGCTACATTGTTTGCCTGTTTATGATGCAATATGAAGAAATGTTCTTTTTTACTGATATCTTCTGCCCTCCTCCCACAGCATGTAAAGAAGGATTTTTAAGAGCGCACTGCAAGATTTCAAGCGCTTTTTAATAACAAAGTTTGAAAAAGATTCTTGAATCATGGCCTGCTCTCAGGTCAGGTTCTAACAGCAGAACCAGTCTGAAATTAATTGTCAAAACCCTCATGCAGACGTTAATCACGTACAACAAATCTTGAAATGATACCCAAACAAACTGAGCAGGAACATCACAAATGAAGAAAGATAAGGCAAGAAAAATCCACTTCTGATTTAGGTAAAATATTTTACCAGACGTTTGAAAAAGTTTTTGTCAGTTGTTTACAAATGAGTGAATGTGAGATTAAATCTGGCTTTGCCAAGATTTCTCTCCAATGGCTACCATATACAAAAAGGCCAGAAATCTCATTTAAAAACAAGTATAATCATACCATTAATATACAGTAATTATGCACAATGCACTTACCTTAGTCATATCAGGAACCTGCATGCACAGTTTAATTCCTTCCCCAGACAATGTTCAGCACAGTGCAGTACAAAACCTGTGTTGAGCAAGTTAAACAATTTTCAGTTTGAATTTAATGTACAATACCTCAGATTATTCATTTTAGAGTAATCTGGCTTTTTTTTCATTTTAATGTTTACTGTTTAAATTATACAGCATTGGTTATGAATGTAACATATTGGTTATGAATGTAACATTTTGGTTATGAATGTAACATTTTGGTTATGAATGTAACATATTAGTTATGAATGTAACATATTAGTTATGAATGTAACATTAGCCACTGGGCAGTTTTTGTTTAACTGTATCCAACTACATTTTGTTATACATTTAACTGACACAGGTAATGCTACTGATGTTTGGTGCAACATTTTAAAGCTTTAGGCTAAACATTTGCTAAATAAACAAGCAGAAAACAGTAAGTACAACTGTATTTCAAATTAATATATGACTATCTTAATCTTAACTAAAGTGGAATAAATAAGTAGTTTGTAATTTAATAGAAGTGAGAAAGATAAGCTGCAGGTTTCTGTGCAACTGTCAGCATAAGCAATGTAGTCGCCATGGTGATTTGCTTCCCTCCAGACAGCGGCAATAATGCTGCTGAAGTTCAGCCCACTCCTCTAATGTTATAAATCAAAACAGTCCTGACAGCACAAAGTTTCCCGCTCCCCGGTGACACTGTGGAGTTTTTGTGCACATCCGCATCAGTTCAACAGGGATCTGTTGGAGAGCCATCCGGACTGACAACCAAGGACAGGATTCAAGACCCCGTGTCTGCAGGCTCCTGTGGGCAGAGAGATGAAGACAGGAGGGGCCTCCTGGTACCCCCACCCAAGGCTTATTCCTGACTCCAACAAAAGCAGCTCGAAAAGGGATAATCAAGATGTCACCTGAATGCTCTGCCTGTGAATCCCAACCTTTAATCTTTCCAGCAAATAACAGTAACTAAAGTCTTTTACTCGCTTCACATTAAATGAAATGCAACAGAAATAGAAAGAGAGTAATTTTGTGGTAATGCACACTGCCTGCTGGTCCATAAGAAAGACAAAGTTGCCAAAGTTTTGGAGTGTGGAGACGCTCTCTTACTGTATCTTAAATGCAAAGCTTTTATTAGTCCAAGGTTAAAACTTTTGCAGAGGTGGGAAGAAGAGGACATGAATTCACATGATGAAATCTGTTCTAATTACTGCAGTACTGAATTCTCCGAAGGCTTGCACACTAATTTTGAGCTCCGCTTCATTTATATTGACATAGATTCCTCTAATGAAATAATAAGAGCCCTCCCATGCCAAGACACTTTGTCCCACAGATGGATCCACATGTAGATAATTGGATATAAAACTTGCCTGGCCTGGAAATGCTCTTCAACAGTAAACTCACATTTCACAAAAATCTGCTAAGTAATTAAATGAGCCATGGACTCTCACCTGTGATCCGAACACTGTGTGTGAGAAACTGAACGTTAAGCCCGAAAACTCAACATCCATCCAAGCACAACATGAAAATATACAATCGCCTTTTTTATCATCAGGATTTAATTGGACATTAGTGATGTTTCATTAGTTTTACTCCACTGGTTCTCATGTGAAGAGATAAATTGGTCTTTTTTGTACAAATGCAATCCTGGCTTTTTCTTATATCACAATGTCTGTCTAACAGTCATAACATGTCATAACAATCATCCTTGATGAAACATCGTTTCCATCTTATATTTACCCTGAGGTCCACTTAAAATGTTAATGAAACAGTATTTTTGAGCCAAAATCAGTCAACATTTATTTTATTGCTTTTTTAATGATTTATTATTACTTTTAATAGTTAAGTTACTTCACATTTTCATACCAGAATAAACTCTTTCATTTATAAAGAAAATGTGATTCCTCATGATATAACCCTTTTATTTCCAGCTGTTCCCTTAGTAGAGCCCAAGCCGAGCCCTATTATAGCAAATGCTTTGTGATGGTCAATGCAAGCCACAGGCTTTAAACCCAGCTGTTCTGAATCTTTCACTTGCTGGTCCACAGCAGCGAGGCTTTAAACGTGCTCTGAGTTCAGCTAATGATTTCTCAGAGGGGCCGTGTGGCTCTCCTGCTCCCTCCTCTTGGGGAACGTTTAATAACTCCACTCACTGTCCCACTGTGCATGACTGTGAGGGCTGGGCCCCAGCGGTAGGCCAGGAAAGTGTGGCCAAAGTGTGGAGGGAGATGCCGTTTGGTTCCTGCGATGGGCAGCTGGATTGATTGAAGCCCCACGCTCTGGTCATGCAGGTCTCGTAGTGATGAGATTTTAGGAATCCTGCAGGGAAGGAAAGATACAGCGCTCCTCTATGGGAAAAAGAGAGTGACATCTCCCATCCACTATCTCCTCACAATGGGAAGCAATATTCGGCACACAGCAGCATAATAGCCATTAAGCAGCGGGCAGAAGTGATGTTATTAAGAAAAACAGCGATGGTCACATTTTACAGTACTCAGAACTCTGTTAGCCGTAGATGACCACCTAGTACTCATGATTTGGCAATTAATAAGCAATGATCGAGTCGCAGGCATGCCTTCGGTCGCTGGATAAGGAACCAGTGGGGACTGGTGAGCGTTTAATGACTGCTGTTCTGGCCTCTGCTGGGACGGTGAGTGCTGTCATTTAGTTTTCATATGAAGTGTACAGCATTTGGCAGGAGGGGAGTATGCAGTAATTGGACCAGATCAGAATCTTCCACAATGGGGCATGAGCATGTTTTACATCTGCATGACATAAGCAGGAGCAAACGTGCCAGATCAATGCGGATCAGGAAGCTACAGCATGCTGCTGCTTTGTTTGGTCCTCAATCAACCAGAAAGGGATGCAACAAATAATTTCCTGGAAAGCTCCAGTGTTGATGATTTGAGCGCTTACAATCAGACAAAACCAAGGTGAGGTAAGACAGGCTTCCATGATAATATCGAGCTCCGACCAGGATGTCAGTGCTGGTAATGAAGAACGACAGTCGGGTAACCTCATTTGTGAGTCAGAAACCATCACTAGCTTTCTCAAGAGAATAAAAAATGCATCTTAGTTTCCTCTCTGGCCCAGAGGCAGCAACACAATTCTCTGGAGCAACATTCATGGTTCTGAAAGCCAGCGAAAGACACGCTGCATCGCATTTCAAAAGCTGCACTGAGTGTGAACTGGCTTGGACCTTAACCTTCCTCTGATCCACCATGAAAAGTATGACTTCCAGAGCACCTGTCTTCTTCTGCTTTACTGACCCACAGCCTCATTCTAGAGCACAGTCATCCCCACACCCTCATCTGCTTCTCTCACTCATTAGCACAACGTCACTTGACACAAAACCTTCGCCGTATTGTAATAACCAAGACAAATGAAAGCGTCCCAGATCTCCCCCTGCTATACACTGAAACCACCTCAATTTATTTGTTTTTGAGTTGCTCTGGGTCTCATTGAGAGAGGAAATTAACGTGTACTGTGAGCTGGGAGGAAATGTCTCGGAATGCTGAGTTATGATGCAAACACATCATTATGTTGAGTACGCTGTGAAATAATCACAGTGCATCTCTCTCACGTAGAAGCCACTTTAGGCTTCTAAACATATCTCTCTCATAAACTACAAGCCAACAGATAAAACAATGAAGGGAAGGCAGTGTTGAGCCAAGCATCAGACTGCATGCAGGCATGCAGACAAAAGATTCACGCAATGTAATGTTCGTAAAAAATGTTTTGCAGAGTAAAATGCTTGGACACTGTGAGGACACATCTCACAGTGAGACACTCCACATCATTATCTTAAGAAAGATGACCACTCAAGATGGGAACTTTCTTTTGAGCAATTTTATGTTCATTAGTTGCAACATTTCATTTTGAACTTATAATTGTTGATTTTATTGTGTTGGTGGTGGGATAAGGCGAGCTATCATGCACCATAAATGTCAACATTAAGCTATTTTGCACATAAGAAAGTTGCCCATGTGACCAAATCTCATTCACTTATGTTTAGCATAGTTTTGATCATTTGAACAATTAGGAGAGAAATTTTGTAAAAGTTTGTAAACACCATTCACAGTGAGACTTGTTAAGATTGTTAAAAGAAGGCTCTATTTTAGCATCAAAAAATGACAAAAATAACTGTTTACACCACGTTTGCCCTCCATTGGCTGGACTAGCAGGTGTTTCCTCATGCCATTGGTTGAGCCAACTGTTGCGAAGTTGGTCTGTGCCACAGAGGTTACGCCTGTGAAGGAAATCAACCCACGTATGGCATACTTAATAAATGTGTGAACAGTAAACTGGGATAGAAAGTATTTTAACATTAAAAATAATTATACCTTGTCACCTTTAATGTTTTTAATGGAGGAACAAGTAAATGCTTTGTAAAATAGCTGTGTTTTAGTTAATGCCACATTTGTACAAAAAAAGTAGGTTTTAAAGTTTTAAAAGTAGGTTAGCACTCTTTTTAATACCAGCATATCTGCAGGAGAAATTGTAAAAGTGCAGAAAGTCTACTTTCTGCTCCTGTTCAACGTGACTTCCTTGAAAAACTTCTGTAAATGGACCAAACTGATGTTTAACAGATGGTCCTACTAATCTAGATTACTTGTGAAAGCCAACTATGTAGATACGGCTAATCCATAAATGACTGTTCGGTGACCTAAAAAACATTTGCGCAGGAGACTGTAGCCTTTCCCTCGATCAAAACGGGTGTCGAAAATTAGCATTTATCCAAATCAAGTTTTTAAATGTGTGTTATTGTGGGCTATACATTTTTTTGCCACCCAGGGGTATTGTAAAATTATTGCTAATTAATATTCACAAAGATTTGTTCCTCTTGTAATGGTCTCGATGGACTGACAACCAAATGAATTTCAAATTCAATCATTGGATTTATTTATTTGATTCCACCCCAAAAACCTCAAAGGACAGCGATGCCCTGTGGCTCTGAGCCCCATAAAACTTCTGCCTGCTTCAGTTTAAGTAAAAAATTGCTTAATATTGATTTTGTTCACAGAAAAAAACAAAAATAAATTGAAACAATGTCTTGAAACGGGACTGATGTGTTTGTGTAGGTTTTACTAAAGTTACTGAACAAATGCTGGACAAACTGTAAACAACACTACATAAGATAATTATGAATTCCTAGAACACTTACCTAACAATGTGACACAAAAACAAAGTGTAATTCAAAATGTAAATTAATAAAATTCAATTATTTAAAATATAATGAGTAAGACTCTTACTCCTCCATTTTGTAAATAATATACAATATATATAAGCATATAATGTATACGAATACAACATTTTTGGTTAGATAACAGCAACCTATACTATTTCAAAGTTTCAACCAACTCATAACTAAATGCTAAAAGAAAAGAGATTATTTTATATTGTCATGATGCCTGATGCTGTGGCAATGTGTTTCTCACTCCAGAGTCACTGACGCTGTCTGACACACAGACACAAACTTTAGAAGTACTTTGTGCCGCTGTGTGACACTGCCTGTCAAGCTCTTCAGCAGAAACTCTATTTATACTTTAACTTCTTCTGGCCCCTCACGACAGCCATACTGGAGACCAGGTTCTGTGCTGTTGGTTGCACTGGACTTCACAAGCTCCTGTAGGCTCTCTTCAAAACCTCCTACAGCTCAGTCAAATCCATGAGTAATCCTGCATCAACCTGAGGTGATTTCAACATCCATGTATTATCTTCATGTTGCATGATGTCATTAAGGAATCGGATGGTAAGCCAGATTTTAAACATTGAGAATTATCTACAAACTGGTCCAAAAATTGTTATGAAACAATTATGATTAATTTGAAACTTTTTTCTTAGAGAAGAAAAAATAATTACAGTAGAAAATCTTTTATTAAATACAAAAAAAACTGTTTTTATATTAGAAGTTACTACATGTTCTAAAACGTAGTGCTAACAAAGTAGTGAAATCATTAGAAACTCAGACACTAAAAATATTTTCTAAACGTGTTTTTCATTTGACAAGAATAATGGTGAATTTTGCATATTGACTTATGTCTGTCAAATTAGTCTCTGGCTCCTTTTCCTCTATTTTTTGTTTCTCCTTTTCTTGCAGGTGTGTCATGGTTTTAGTCCTCTGTCTCTGCGCTTTCTCACAGTGTAGACCCAGACTTGGCAGGACACTGCAGCAGCGTTCGGCAATTATCCTTCAGCCACAGTAGCAAATGGCAGGCAGAAGGGTGAAACAGTCACTGTGACATATGATGTGCGGCGCTGTCTCCCATCTCGTCTTCCAGCTGAAAGAGCGTCTTATTATCAATTACAGCATTATGCTGCATTAGCAACCACACGTCACCAGAATGCACTTAAAAGGACGTTTCTTCTGAAGGAAAGCTCCTGTGAGTCTGTTTCGAGCTGCTTTACATAAATGTGCATTATTTCCATTTCTTTTTCTTTCAAAAGTCCGAATTGATCAAGAGTGTTTTGAATTATTGTGTGTATTGTGCTCCTAATTATTGATTTACTAAGACTGTACGAAGATTACCAAACATTCACAAAATTCCTTTGTCACTGTCAGGCTGCTATTACGAACATTCACTCTCAGTAAAAACTTACTAACAAAATGTAGTGAGAGTTTTATCCTACAGAGTTTTGTTTAAATAAGCTGAATTCTATAAATATATAGTGCTTATTTTTCTATCCCGTCCACTGAAATATTGCATATTAAAAATACACCTTTCCTATGATTTGCTTTTTTTATGCCAACCCAGCCAATCAGATTTGAGATCCAGGTAACACTTTCATAATCATATTCAGTGATGTGTCATAACAGGGTTGTGATGCTTCTCATTAACACCAAGTTATTTCCATAAGTTCCCACATAAAGGAAAAATAACTCGGGAAATACATTAATTTGTATTAATTGTGCATTTCATTTTAGTTTGGAAAATCTACAGCTTTAATACCCTTACATAATTTAACATGTCTGACATACTATGATTAACTTTAAAAGCCTTTTCTGTCAACCTCAAAATGATGACAAGAATGTCAGTAATGTTGGTCTGATTTGAATATGGCGCTGTGATATTCCAGTGGATTTTAAGACCTGGTTAAGATAAATGTGTGTGTGTGTGTGTGTGTATTGCACAAAGAGCAAGGTTTTGCACTGAAATACTGAAGTGGGTGACTGAAGTGAATCCATTGATCTGGTTTTATGACATCAGTGTAAATGCCCTCTGTTGTGACTGGCTAATTTACACATACCACTACGAGGTCTTGAAGTGCATGTGGACAGTCTCAGAGTGTTTATCAGAATGTCTAAAGTACAGCCAGCTCTGTAATTTCATAATAGCAAGTGTTTTTCTTAATATGCCTCCATGATAACTTCAACTTTTTCTTAATCACCCCTCTTTACCTCCCACCTCCTCGTCTGAAACCAAGGGCAAAGTTTACTTATTCCTGTGTCACTTGTTTTGTGTACCACATCAAACTTTCATAGGGAAATAATTAAGATAAATGATGCATGTAATAAGTATTAAATAGCAGAGAAATATGCAAGTTCTATAGCAGGAGTGTAAGCGTGCTGTCTGCGTCCTTTCTCCCCAGTGGACAGGGACCATCTGGCCACAGCCATTATCACTGACCCTGATGTCAGCCTCCTTAGCAGGGGAAGAGGGCTCAGACATCCCTGGGTCTGGCCCCAAGCACCCGACTGCATCTATACAACCTTGCAAAAGTGTTAGGGGACAAATGACAAAGTCACTAACATTCGTTAAAATGGATCAGTCTGTATGTTACGTGAGGCAATAGATTTGTTGTCTATGCTGGAGAAATAAACATTTATTTTTAATTGTTTCTATCTTTTAAAAATGAGTGGAAGACAAAGCTAAACCGTGCTGAGAGCTGAGAACTGTTGTTATTCAAAACTGGTTTTATTCTGATAAAAATACTGGACTGAAAAATATTGAGGGTGTTTGGGTTTGGAACATCTGGATTCTTGCACCAACGCGAAAAAACGTTCCAATAAAATATGAAATATAAGTCTGAAACGAAGCCACAACAACCTGCCAGAATCACCTGCCTGTTGACAGAATATGCAACTCTGTTTTATTTACTATTATCAGCTAATTTATAGCTGGAAATGTAGCCGTTTACAGAATGTTACCTTGTTAACTTAGTAATTTACTAAGTTGTTAGTAAATTAACATTTACTTAAATTATATTGGTAACGTAACTACATAATCATCCAACTTACAAGGCATGTTTTTGACAAACCACAATATAAGCTTAATATTTCTGCTTTCAGATTCTCTGAAACATGACTGTTACTGTGAATCTGTGTTCTTTAAACTGAGAGTCAAAATGATTTTATGTGAAATTAACGAAATGGTGCCAAAACGTATTACTATTTCTCTATATTTAGCCCGTAACATTCCTTTCATTCAGTTATACTGTATACAATTTTGTTTACATTTTGTTTACAATTCAACCTATAAAACCTGTATAAAGAGTTTTTTAAACTCTGGGTCATTCTTTAAATCTTCTTATTTTTATAGCAGCTTGAATTGCTCTAAAAAAACCTGTTGATCTTTCTGGTTTCACCAACCATCACGTACAGTATCAAGAGACTGAACTTGTGCAGTAATTGTGATGTTTCATCTAATGGAATTCAGTTCTTTAGACCGTCCTATACACCTGAAATGTCTAATCACAGCCCAGCTTTGATTCTCTTTGTAAAATTATACATGTGAGTTTGTCGGAGTTTGCCGGCAGTGTTACTGATGGAGGAATGGAAGGAATGCTTTGACATTTGCTCTGTTGCCCTGGCTTATGTGTAAGGTACTAATTAGCAGAGAAAACACTGTCAAAATGCCATATGGTGCAGGAGAAGTAACAGCTTGCCAGGCACAGCTACAGTCCCCAACATTTGTGACCGCTAAGGTTTGTCAAGACAGCTTGTGTCAGGTATTATATGTAAATGTAGGCCAAATTAATCAGTGCACTAATGTTTTTTTTCTACTTTTGGTCTGGTTCTCTTGTGCAGGTTCCCAAGGTTATTGTTGAACACTTGAACTGTCTCTGTGCTTGTTCATTTTTCTGCTTGGTTAGCAAACATCATCAGACAGGGAGTTTATGTCTGAACATTATCCCCAACTTCTAACGACGTGATTTTTTAAGTGGAGACATTGTTAAATGTGAATTAACAAGCCAAACACAGACACAAACATACAGCACATACAATTAAGGGGTTAAGTAGCAACAAGCTTTCTGAAAGAATAAAATATAAGAAAACAAGATGTTTCGCTTCATTATCGGGACTTCAGGGGAGCAGAGAGATCTTGATGTTTCATGATGCTCATTAAGACTTCTGCAAACTAAACTGTCCTTCTCGTTAACGCTCAGATGTCTCATGGTAATCTCCAGAGGCAGCACATTTGAGATGGAAGTGGGTGACACTGAGATGTCTACACAGGCAGATGGGATGCAGAGAGTTCCGGGTGAGTTTTAAAGACTGTTTGTCCCATTAGTTGTGTTTCCCTTCATACAGGAATCGATTGGTCAAGCTGTTCTGTTGGAGACTATGAGATCGATGGCAGAGGAGGCCGAAAAGGTAAACAGAAATGTTTTTGAGGGAGAGATAAAGATCAAAGCAACATCTTTAGGAAGATGAAGGAGAAAAGGCAGTGGAGAGCCCATAGTGAAATGATTTTCCATCAGTGTTTCATGCTTGTCTTGAAGCACTGAAGCATGAACTTCAGTGTGCCAAGAAACATGTCTGAAACTCTTGTTTTATTGCAGAGATATTACTGGGCAAACACTGAATGAATCAGCCACACTTGAAGGAATAGATCACACACACAAAAAAGATAATCTTTTATCAGTATCAACCCTGTTCTAACCCTGAATTTTTTTCATTTTCTGTGAAACACAAAATGAAATTCTAGCCAGAATGACTAAGTTGTATTATCTGTATTTAAAAATCTTCAAAAAAGACCGTGTCTTGTGTGTTATAAGTATTCTCAACCCATACAGCCACCTTTTAATAAGAACAAAACAAAATTGTAGTTGTCAAATAATGCACCACGAACTAACATGAACAAACAACTGTATTCATTAACTACCAACAACAAACAGCTACCAAATGTCCATTGTTAGTTCATGTTAGCTGATGCATGAACTAATGTTAAACAATGAAAGCTTATTGTTACCATTTTATTTAGTTGTTATTTCACACATTCATGTGTGCGGGGGACAGATGTTTTAGTGGGTGGTGTGGCTGAATTGTCAGTGTAGCTTTGTTTTACCCACTTATTTTTGTTTGGTATATTTGGTGCTTGGTGAGTGTAAAATCTGGTCCTTGTGCAAAAAATCATTTACATCAAACGTGAAGTGATGCGTTTGGACACTGAACATTTGGATTCACACAGACCTGAACTGAAAGCTGCTTTATAATGACATCAAAACCAAAAATTTCAAAACATTATATTGCAAAGACTTCAGAGAGGAAGAGAGTTGTTCTCAAGTTACAGTAAGTACTTCTGAAAAGCTGTCCCTCCATGCAGAGCACAATAAAATATCTTATCAGTATGTGCTTCAGTCCAGAGCTGTGTTGTAAATCATGACTTCAGCATGAGCTAGCTGTGACCTTCCACAGTTATCTGCAAAGACGCAGAACTCAGACATTACTGCTGGTGTCTGCTAGAGCCGGCCGGCAGGTGCCTTCACCACTGGGCAGGATACAACAAAAATCTCCTCAAATCAGCTGAGCTGAGCAGGAACCCACAGCAGGGATGCCTGTCTGTCTGAATCAATCAGAGAAGAGCTAGAAGAAAGGTTTTAAAGCTAAAAGTGAATTATATGAAACAAAAGAAAAGACTGTGAAACCTAAATACTCATGGCTGCAGAATTATGCAGTTCAAAAATGTTATTTTATTTTGTCAGGGTGAATCAGCCATAATAAACATATATTTTGTTTACTTGTTATAGATGTTATAGCATGACGTGTATTTTTAGGGTTTTCCTACAAGCAACTAAAAATTAAATTAATAATTGTTTTTTTTTTTCCATTTATATGCATCAGGATGAGGTCATGTGACAAATGTAACATATTACTGGTTTTAAAGTAGTAGGCAGTATACATGTGTATTGCACTGGCTTCAGTAAGTAGTACACTAATGTTCTATTCTGAACATTTGAGCCCTCAAAAGCCACACACACACACACACACACACACACACACACACACACACACACACACACACACACACACACACACAATCTCTGCTCTTGCTGTTCTCACATGCTCACAGAGCACACTTACAGCTGTAATGAAAATTATAGCCTAAATTAACAGAATTCAAAACTTTGTGAAGGTCATTTTTACGGGGCTAAGAGTGACTTTTAGCGCCACATCAGGGTGCAAAAATAGATTTGCTCTTTAATTCATTTCCGATGGTGCTCGGATCATGTATTAAAAGAACAGTCATTTTATATAAAAAAATGAACTGTCCTCATTTTCACACTGCTTATAATAGAAGATATAACAGGTGAAATATTTAACAGTGTCGGAGGTCTGGTTTTATCAGGAGATTATAAAACAAGTTGGCTAATGAGTCCAATTCCACTCAAATGTGAAACATAATAATATATTAAGGAAAAATGAGCTTTGTGTTCAAATAATGAAATATTCTGTGTAAATGTTGTAAATGTTCTTGCATAGTTATCGTTTAATGAAACACTCAGAATTGGTTCTGTCCCAAAGAGACTCACCCGAGTAACTTTACGCTGTAATTCAGAGTGACTTACAATTTATTTAACCTTAGGTCATGTGTCTTGGACATTAGAGGAAAGAGTCTTAAAGAGGGTAAGAGAGTCTTAAAGAGGGAAAATATTCATTATAGATTAACCCGTTAAAAAATAGCTCACCCAAAATTAAAACTCAAGATGACATCAGGCAGAATTTCAGCTGCTCCTCTATATTTGTACATGTTGATTAAGGTTTGACTCCAAACTATCTAAGATGATCTATGATAAAGAAGAAAATTAAGTTAATAAACCTTAATTTAGGGTCTTAGGCCATCATTATTTCAGTAATGGTGTTTAATCAATGCTATAATGACCATATAGAATAATGACCATGTCGACTGCATGCAAAAGAAATTTGCATGCAGTATTTAAAACAGAATTAACTGAGGAAACAACTTCTATAGGCTAAAGTGGCAGATCTGTAGTGTGACCTCCCCTTACACTCGAAATGAAGCCCTGATGTCTGATTTAAATGAATGACTTCAGAACAGTCTCAGCAAGAGTTCAGTGTGTTTATTCCCAAGGGAGGTCACACTAAATACTAACTCATTTACTATAAGTCATTTTGTTCTGAAAATTGTGATTTTAAATTGTGTGTTCATATTTTCTGTATTGTCCTGTATAATAAAAATGAATATGGATGTCATTAAAACTTTGCTAAAACAACGAAGCTGGAGACTTTTGCACAGCACTGTATATAGCACACAGATCATACAGACACTTTCATGAAGCAGTTTTTAGGCTCTAGAAAGTTTAAATCACCACTAGTTTTCCTACGCGTTGCCTAAAATCTACATTTGTGTTTCAGAGGAGAAAAGGAAATTCATTATATATAAAGCTGCTCTGAAACACTGTAAAAAAGCACTATATAAATAAAGTGTTCTCCCACATTCAGCATACAATTATACAGGACAGACAGAAATGATTCACCAGTTCTGTGCTTTAAAAGCTGATTATAGAGGAGAGAAAACAAAAGCCCAGTGGTCAAATCTTTCACTTATCTAAAACACATTGTATTTCAATATAAGTTACAGTAAGCAACATGATTGACAGACTGACTTTATGTGGTTAGCAGGTCATACATATAAATATACATATAAATGTCTTAAAGGTGCGATACATTGAATTGTAACGTTCAGAGTCTTTTATTAGTGACAGGAATCTCAAATTATATGAACTAGGAAAGAATATAATGTCATAAAAGTGCACATGACATTTCTTGGCATACATTTTTTGTTGTTGTAGTTTGTATGTTTTTTGGTGGTTAAGGATTCATTCAGTCATTCTTTTTCATCTATTAACCGTAGTTGTGCTTTATTGTTAGGATGACTGAACCATGTCAGATCTCTTATTATCAGATCTCTCCATCTTATTATTATGGCAGGGGTTTTGAGATCGTGTGCTTGGTCGTGTGCTTGTTATAGCATGTTCATGTGCCTTCATACACGGGTTGAGGAGCGCTGGGTGTCTGCCTGTTAATGAGGAAAAACACTCTGTGTTAGCAGATGCTTGTAATCAGATTGTAGCTGGACTGAGGTGTGGCCGCTCTACCTCCACACAGCACAACTGCAGCTCTGATTTCAGCTGATCCTGTGTGTCTAGTGGCAGCACTAGAATGGCTTCATAAATATGCAGCTACACAAGCTGGCTCATCTTGCTCCGGTGACCACATACAGCAAAAGAACCAATAGCATCTCGCCATCAATGACTTCAGACTTGGTGCAGCGCAATTAATGCAGCATTTTGAAGTCTGAATGTAGTTACAAATTCGATTTCAGAGATAGTACAGATGAGAATTTTGGTCTGTTCTTAACAAACAATATTTAATTACAGGAACTTAATTACTGTACGTTTTTGTTCCTATCATATTCTTTAGTTACACTGTAACAGTTATGTAATGTTTAACCCCATTCTGCTCAATTGCACATATCATGTGATGCATGTTTACTAAGTCACACAATAGAACTGTGTGAAACTTCTGAACCTTTCAGAGAGTTCAGGCAAAATGACTATATGCGTTTGCCTGGGGCTTCGACTTTTAACTTTATAAATCATGAATAATTAAAGGTTCATAACTATAATACCGGCTGAAAATAGCCGGTCTGCAGTACATTTGCATGTGGAATCGCATTACAAAGACAAATCTAGGGTGAAACTAATCATGGCTGTGTAATTCGTCAATTAAATATAATCTACTATCTGTTTCATGAGCGTCCACTTCAGATTTAAATATAGTTCTGTATGATATATTCAATAAAATGGTACTTTGCAGTTAAACTCCAGATATAATGTTGCATAAAAAATTAAAGAGGCACAAGAAGTGTAATTTGAAGATTCATCAGAGTGGCTGGATAATTGAGTTTGCTTCATAGTGCGAGAGATACGGCCGTAATGAAGAGGAAAAACATACGTTAACAACCCTTTACACTTTGACTGGTGTGTAAAGCAGGTCTGGCTTTAACAGAAAACTGTTAAAATCTTACATTCACCACTTTGCTGCTAAGTGACACTTCCAAGAAGAACATAGAATATGAGCATACCATTTTCATAATGTTGTTTATTATGTGTCACTTACTTTAGATTTTATTAATGCAGCATTTTAACAAAGAATCTTCAAAGCATTTGCAAAACTCCCCAATTACATTAACCTGAGCTGAAAGATGCATAAAAACTTAAATATGCTTCAAAGAGAAAAAAGAGCTTGACTCTTGAAGGAGGTGAAAGATTTATCATTCAGAAAAAGTGTTTAACCGACAGAGACATATGAACTAAATAAGGTGAAACCATTAGAACTGAGTGTTTTGATATAATTTGAACTTTTAATGTGAAGTTGGATACTTTCTAATGCATAAAACATTTACATATTCCAATGAAAATGCAAATAACAGGGAAATAATTTCCGCATCGCATTAAGACTTTAGTGGCCAAAAACATAAGCTCCTTATATGCTTATGTAAATGAACATTTTAAAAGTGTGGAGGATTTTTTTCTTCTAATGAAAATTGTTCTTCATTTTGGCTCACACTGTAGAAATCGCCACAGCTGAAGAATCCAGTCATAAGACGACAGCTACGATAAAATAATTGTATTCTCTCAGTGTTCACAGCACAGGCGGAAATTGAATGGCTTATCTAGGGGGTCTTGAGAAATCCTTCAATAGCGAATGTGTGATATAACAGTTTTGATGGTCTCTGGTAATTCTGCCTGCTATTGAGATAGGGGTTATGAAATGACACACAAAAGGAAAAATTAAAAAGCACAAAAATGTCAGGGCTAGACTGTAAGTCTTAAAGCTTATGCACACAAACTACAGCCAGAAAATATGAATTATTCATTTTAAACGCCATTAAATCTAGGCTTCAGATCATTTAGTCAAATGTCAAACAAAAGTCAAAATACTGTTTTTTTTCTGCCTTTTTAGATGCTTAGTAGAAAAGTTAATTAAAAAATGCACGTTAGCCACACTGAAAACATCCAAGTGGCATTTTAATCGAGGAAACTTTTCAGTCAAAACATTTAACAAAAAGAAGTGTTAGGTTTAAATGAAAAACAATTGATGTGCTGTTCAAAGTGAAGGCGAAAATCTGGTTGTGATATTTTGGGCACTTTCTGTTTGTGAATTATTAGTGGAAAATTGAAAATGCGATGAGTGACACCTTTAATTACTCTGTGAAAACACCTGTACTGACTTTAGTATCTCTGCTACGCTTTGCAAAACTGCGCAAGAAGGGGAAACTTCTGTGAGGAGGTCTGGCAGTATTTGTTTGCATGTCACTTTGTTTGATATTTTGTAACCTAATGCAATGACATTCATGGGCTATTTTCAAGTGTACAAACATTGTAGCTGAGATGTAAACTCGAGCTGCTCACACCACAACAGCAGTGATGGCTTGAGAACTCATTGTCACATGAAATCTCATGTCTGTTCCAAGATGACTGGTGAAAGAAGCCTTTAGTGGTGCCAGATCCAATCTTCCAGTGAAGAAGAGAACAGAATGAAACTTGCTCCATGTCTCCAGAGCAGAGAGGTGTTCTTACTGGGCTATTATTAGGGGCCAAAGTCTCATGTCCCTCCTGACACTACGGCAGGGAGAAGACAGTGACTTGTGCTGTAACAGCCACCCAATCAATATTCATCTTCCAAAAACAGTAACAGGGAGAGCTGAGCTGGAGCGCCAGAAAGCCAACAGAAAGAACACCGTATGTGTGTGTGTTACCCCGAGTTATCTGGAAAGAGAACAGTGGGGCTAGAAGAGCATATCTGTGTATTCTGTTTCAGACCGAGTCTCAGAAGAAAGACAGTGATCTTACAACAGGGGAAAACAGCCATACTATTCCATGAAAATAACCTCTAGCCCAAATGGCCTTCAAAGATGGAGCCAGTGAGGAGAACAGAAGAGAGAGAGAGAGAAAAATCAATCAAAGCAATTAACTACTTGAGCTGAACCGTAATTCCCACAGATGAACTTATTTCTTTCTTTCCCTGATGTCAGATTGCACTGAAAGTTCAGGGGAAATCAAGGCCCTCTTTGATAAGCACTGATAATTTGGTAACTTTGGTAATTTGGTCATCTTTAAATCGGAAAATAAATAAAAATGGATGTTTTATAAAGAGCGCTGCACACTTTGCATAAGACGATGCTGTAATCTTTCTCTGGGTCAGAGATCAGGGGGCAGATATTTCATGCTATCGTCCTGCTTCCAGCTCTGTCCGGGACGTGTGTCTTGTTGGTGGTTCCTGACAGCAGTGGGCTGTGACTTGGTTCGACTCTGCAGGTTTTTTATAATGTAAGATTGTCCAGGCAGTGTGGAGAAAACCAAAAACTGCTCTTCATTTCCAGGCAGGAAGTACATTCTGTGTCTGAGGCTGTGCAGACCCACAAGTGAATATTGTTTGTGTAGTTAAAACTAGTGGCAGGATTTTCAATGTTGACAGGTGCAGCATTAGAGTTTCATGTCAATACATTTCTGAAATGAAACATTCATCATTTACTGGGCTTTCTGTATATTTGAATTTACTACAGAGGGAAATTCTTTTACAGAGGGACAGTTCTTTTAAACAGTCAAGAGAAGAGGATTACTGGATCAGAAGCGGCCACCTCAAAGTGAAGAAATATCCTCAGATAAATCACTGTGACCCTGATAAAGGTTCATCACTTACTAGTTTAAACATGTAATTACTTTTTAATGTGTGTATTAAAAACAACTTTCTCAAAACAGCAATAATTAACCTTGGATGTATGCATGTAAAACAAGATTAATAGTTTCTTATGGTGATTACATAGCAATACTCTCGTCTTAATAGTTACTGCGGGCATAGGCATGGAGTTTAAGATCTTGGTCATATATTATATCTACTATACATTACATACTGTAGATAACAATTGACCAATTGAATTATTTAGATAAAAGAGTAGTTCACCCAATAAATAAAATAAAAATGTGACTTAACTGCCAAACTACAAAGCCTCATAGTAGTCCACAAGCTTAATAGAGGTCATGTGACGTGGCAGCCAATGGCATTGTCACATAGCATATTTGAACCTACGCAACCATGGCATAAATTAAATATCATTCTGTTTCTCACACAGTTACTAAACAGCTTCAGAAAAACAAGAATATATATACAGAATATATATACAATATACAAATATAACTATACTATGTATTCCACACTTGGTAACTTGTTGTTTGTATTCCACAGAAGAAAGTTTTTTTTACCTTTGAATGGCAATAATAAAATGAAATGTGGAAGTTCAGGAGCTCTTTAACTCTTGTGAGCTGTTATGTGGCCTTGAGAAGAAATCATCTAAGGTATAGAACTAAATTGATCTCCATTTACACGTTCAGTAATTTATTTGAACAGCATCTTCGTTATAGAGTATATAGTGTTTTAATCTTATTCTGCAGTAATGCTCCACATGTGGTCCCTGTGGATCTTCAGGTGAGATCTTCCCTATTACTGCACTAAAACCAATCAGGTTCTCATATCAGCGAAACACACGGCTGTAAATTATGCTAGTCAATTATGGAGCCCAAATGAATGTGATTGAAGTGGTAATTGTTGTTGCACAGAGAGTCGAGGAAATGCGAGGCAGACACAGGCATCACGCTCATTACCATCAGCCTCAGTGGACCACCGATTGGCCATCGAGCTTCTCAGGAAATTGAAATGCTCATTGATGAATACTTGTGAGAGAGATTCACACACACATGAGAGTGCTGGGAAAAAGAGCGGTCTGATTGCTGGCGCCATCCGCAGTGAGGGGACTTAGAGGACGCGCTCTTAGTTTGTTACGAGGAATGGCGCATTTCCTTAATAGGATGATTTATTTCCTGACAATGTCCATTTCCTCCATTTCTGGTGGATAGCGACGCCTCAGGTGGCTGCTGTTTGAAATTCACTTCCTCTCCGCCCTGCACCCAGGAGAGAGAGAGAGCATATCGGACAGGCTCTGCCACTATTGACGTGTGTATCAAGCGTCACTGTTTTATTAGACACTGACATTTCCTATTGGACCGGCTACAAATGGCATTTCCCTAGACAACTTGTTAACTTTTAAAGGTTGATAGATTCAGTAGCGCAGGGCTGAGATACGGCGGCAGATCACGGCGATGGACCCAAGAAAAACAAAACTGGGAGATTAGCTGGTGACAGGCAGCGGGTAAAGTGAGTGGGGCGCGGGTGCCGGGGGGCGGAGGGGGAAGCCTTAGCCGGATCGCAGTGCAATGGACAATATCGATCCGGATGCAGTGGCCTCAGGCTGGAAAGAGAGAAAATTAAGCCAGAGTCGAGTCTCTGTTGTAGGGAGACATAGATGCGCCGAGTGCTTTCTGCTTGCTTGAGCAGTAGTTTGAATAGAGCCGCTGAACTTTCAGTTTTGTGTGAAATGCTCAATGTTCTCGTCTTGAGATGTTTCACTTGATACACTTGTTTTCTGCATGTTTTCTTCATTTTATCAAAGAGGTCTACTGTATTATACCAGAAGAAAGCTGTTTTTAGCATTTCCATTCATCTGCTACACAGCTTATTGTGTATATGCATGGCTATTTTTTAAAAACGCTATCAAAATGATGAAATCCACCAGCCTCGGCTGTGTGGTGATGAAGATTCTACAGTGATTTTTCTCTGTATGGCATGAAGTCAGAGCACATACTAGGGAGTGAAAGTTCAAAGTTGCCGTGATTACAGGCCAGAATGTGACATCTGGCTTCTAAAAATCTCATCTGGCAAAACGTCTCTGACTCCTGACCTTGTTTATTTGTCTTCTGTCTGCTCTCAGGACCACATTCAACAGCCTCTCTAAAATAACCCGCTTCTTCTTCAGCTCCTATGATAATATGATATGGAGGGGAGCCATTTGTGCGGGTAAGAGGCACTTGACCTATAACTGGGTTTTCCCTGCTGAAACCACACATTGGGTAATGACAGATGATGTTGCTAGGAGAGCCCATCCCTTCTTCTAGAAGCTTCATTATGAGCCATGAGGGGGAGAGGACCGAAGCCCAGCACGTCAGACAAAAGTTGGCGTATTATGACTGACTGACACTAATTGGTTCTCCAAAAAGTCTGAATCACATCTGATGACCATAAGATCAGGTTGAACCTGGTCATTTGCTTTTCAGAAGCTGTGAAAACTTTCGGTAGTTACCATAAGTCATTCTCTAAACTTATGGAACACGTTTCAATTGTCAGGGGAATTATAATAGCCATAAAGTGAAATTCCATTTGCTATTGTAAAGTCCTAATGGCTTATGACATAATGTCGTTTTAAAGCAATGAGCCACAGAAGGCATTACAGCGATGTAACGGCAGTAAGTGTCCTCACACCAGACTAAACCTGATGTGACAAAACTAGACCACTCTCATTATAATCAAACGACTGTAAAGCCACGTGCTTGTTATTGTGTTCCTGCAATGTTTTTGTGTGAAATAATTTGTCTATTTAAACAACCATGCTATTAAAGCTGTGTGTGATTTTCCACCACATGATTTCTAATTTAAATAATCAGCTTGTTTTTTAAATATATGCATAGACAGTCGTAGTACTAACATCATGTGTAGTGTTCTGAAATAAACGTTACTAAGTACCTTTCAGTACCAATGTACAATGTGCTGTTGCAGGTTTGTATTTTCACTTTTCGTTTTAATCAGATAATTCATGATGAGGTTCATGATGCATCATCATTTATTCTGTCAATGCTTTGGCGAGCTGACAGCAGTTTAATTTTACATATTTCTACCAAATTTGTTCCATTACAAAGAATGATGTTTTAGTATGAAATGTAATTTAAACAGGAAAACAGAAGGAAGGTGGGTGTTGGAAAATCAGACGGTTTTAATTCCAGGGTTAATTACCTCAAACATCAGTGATATCACAGTCACAGTGTGTTGATGTGATTTCTGCTGACAGCAGGATGTGAGGAAAGAGACCAAATCAGCTTTCATGAGGTGTTGTGTTTGAGCTCTGCTGGGAGATGGCCCAGAGGGCCCTGCACTCAGATCAGTTTACAAACTGCAAAGCATCACTGAAAACATACTCATTCTTCAATACTGGGCTGAACCAGACTGTGGGACCAACGTGTGACTATGTGGATCTTATATATAATATATATATATATATATATATATATATATATATATATATATATATATATATATATATATGAAAATATAAAGCAAACATGTTTTTTTCACACGTCATCAATTCAACTTAATATGTGTCACCACGGCCAGATACAAAAGTATTGTGTATTGTCATGTCAAATATTATTCTAATTTTGGCAAACCTAACACTTGAATTAAATTAAACTGACAATTTTACAAAAAATGCAGAACTGACTGTCAGACGTTCTCATGTCATACATATTTGTCTGTTAAATGAATGAGCAGAAGGAAAGAGGACCCTCAGAATGAGAGCTGTCTGTTATATTGCCTGTTTTAAAATATTTTCATAAATCTTGACAAGATGTTTGGGACACAGCAGTTACACCCAATAAATTGCATGTTGTTTTTGGACCACAAGATATATTTTAAACTTATGTAAGTTTAATATATTTGTATACATATTGATCTGAGGATAGCTGTTTTAGGATAGTGATTGATAATGCAATGTGATTTTCACCAAATAAAGATGGAAGTAAATGGTATGTTCATATATTGAGCATTATAGGGATGACTTGATTTATTTTTAAAGTGTTTTCAACACTAACACTGCACTGAGACCTTGATGTTAAAATAATATTGCAATTTCATAAGACCCAGCCACCAACAAATTGGGAGAATTAGAAGATCCGTAACTATTCCTTGATGGACTCCTGTGTGAGCTATTAGCTGGAACGGCTGAAGCGAGCCTGTTATGAGATCAGATTTTTGAAGGATGAGGTATGAGGATGAGGGAGGGATGAGGCTGTCTTATGGCGTGACGTTGCAGTAATCACCACAGAGCAGCTGACAGTGTCTTGGTAATTGCTAAGTTCAAATGAGCACCTAGATGCAATTTTAGCCTGAATAATGCATTAGCGACTGCCGTTTATAGCTAACAGAACATCATTAGAAATCCATATGAGAGTCATTTTGCTAGAGGTTACCGGGCTGGTGATAGTGCCGTCACCTAATGCACCGACATCTAAAGCTTCAGAGGACAAGTGTGAAGACCTCACAAGCTGACGTCAACCACAGGAATCAATGTTACCTCTTTTTTTCTCTGGATAATAGATTGTTGTCTGCTTTAGTTTAAAATCTGGAGCAATGGTTTAGTTGTTAGCTACATACATATGCTGCGTCTGGTGACACATATTGACATTGTTTGAGGCTACACTTATCTGATTGAAACTAGTTTCGCTGGGCTTTATCAATATAGCCACAGAACTGATTCACCTCAGAAGGACTTTGGGATGATTCACAGGATTTCCTGTTGTCTGTGCAATGCTGTGATTGGTCATTACTAATGTGTCATGCACAGATACTATAAAAGCGAAGTCAAGGCCTGAAAAATCATTTTTACAAATATGCAACTGCGGGTGCAAACATTTGGCCAATGAACAATGCAATGCTTTATTGTATTGCTGATGATTTGTGCTCTCATGCTTTTCAGAAGGCCACACACGTGAAAGCAGATGATTCTGCCTTGACATGTCTGCGTACAGTATGTGTAAAGTTACAGGCACATATGCCAGTCGTTCTCTGTAACACATGAGTGCTGGTTTATAAGCACAAAGGCATTTGATAAATAATAGATCTGGCCACTCTGTCATACTGCTGCTGACTGCTGAGGGTGTTGACTCTGTGAGACACCTCAGCAGATGTTCATCTCTAATGTTCAGCTTCTCCTCGAGTGGAGGCTGGTGTAACTGAGAGTTTGATTACTCAGTCAGGGCTTTACATCAGAATGCATGACATCATTAGCAGCCCATATCACTGATACCAGAACAGCCCCTAGTTATTATAACTAGTGCACAAACTCAAAATGGCTTGATATATAAATGTTTTATATAAAGTACTGTCAGCTCAAGCATTCACCTAAAATGATTTTAAATAGATTTTTAATAATAATAATATTAATAATAATAACATCAAATAAAAAACCAAACCATGTCTTTACAATTTGTCAGATGGATTTTTTATATGGTTATGACAGAACAAAAAAATGTAAGTAATCTTATATTGTTTAACTTTTTTATAATACTTTACTTGTAAGCAACATAATAAATAGCATGAATGCTATCATTAGTAGCCCCAAACTCTGCCTGCTCCCAAAACAGCAAGGACCTCGCACACAGTAAGCCAGTGTAGATGTCTGCCTGGGATTAGCCAGCGTACTATAGCACATAAGAAAAGTCCCCTGCTGTCTTCATCATTCACTCACTGCATCACACTTTAATTCTATTTCTTTCATAAAATGCAAGAAAGACGTACTAATCTGTTTTTACAGTCTATAAGGCCTCAAAAACTGCCGTGTGGGCGAGTCAGCCAAAATGAAATTCAAGGCTCCCTCTACAAAGCCCTTTATCAAGGGACAAGGCATTCAAAACTGGATAAGGGGGTTCTATTAACTTCCCAGCATGCATCTGTGGATAGCTGGTGAAAAGCAAGTTAGAAACGCTGTCTCTTGCTGACAATGCTTCTGAATAATTTAATATCAGGTAAGCGTATTAGCGGCTAGCTGTCATGTATTCTGTCTCCTGACAACTGAAGGTCTTTTTTAACAGTTTTAGTGCCACAACCCAAAAAACACAATCTGCAGCCCCAAAAATTTCCTTTCCTCACTTGATCCGCCAAATCTGAAGTTCACCTGTGAATTGAGGTGGGCGTTCATTACAGGTAAGTTGACACGCTTCACCTGTCAAATTTACAGACTTTTCTCTTTGAACAAGAACATATAAATGATATTTTCTTATCCTGTCTTTCCATAAATGCTCTAAGGTCCCCAAAAACTAATTTTTTATCTCACAAGCCCATCCATCAAAAGCGTGGTTTGAAGCAGGTGAAGTGACATCTATTCTGATGCAGTGGAGCAAAGCTAATGAGGAAAAAATTCTCCATGCAGATACCTGTCATTTCCGGTGGTGAATATCCATAAGGAGACAACTGA
The DNA here is from genome assembly GCA_036877525.1 of Chromobotia macracanthus. Lineage (NCBI taxonomy): Eukaryota > Metazoa > Chordata > Actinopteri > Cypriniformes > Botiidae > Chromobotia > Chromobotia macracanthus. The sequence goes on from JAZGTH010000001.1 coordinate 2,352,292, forward strand.
TTTGAGCAAGACAATCATCCAAAAGTGTTTCAAACTATCAGACCATCAGGTCTTATTCACAAACAGTGTATGCAGGTATTTGTATGAAAAACCAGATGGTGAGGTTTTATGCAGGAATCATCATTAATTGATATGTTTGATATGTAAATCTAAATGTATTATTATTATTAAACCCTTTTCTGCGCATTTGTAGTAGACATGTATGCATATAATCATTGTGAATGAGACTCAGAGTCTGTAACCTTTCATGTTATGCAAGTCTTTGTGATTTTTAAGTATATTTCCTTTAAAACATACAAAAAATATAAACAGGAGTTTGCAGTACTCTTAGTATGACGATACGGTTTACAGTTTAAAAAACAAGCCATGAATTTGTTGGCTGGTGGGCTGATTCTGTGTTGGGTTATCTGAGGTTCACCGTGTGTGACAGAGTAAACACAACTCCTCATGGCACAATAACAAAGAGATACAGTGGACGGTTTGCCTTCTATTTTTTGTCTTCACAACGTCTTGAGTAAGAGGGAAACAGCGCGGGCACAGTCACTATCAAAGGTAGAGCGCACAGCACTGCTCAGAGCCCCTGAATCATACACACTGTGTCCCTGCTGTCACTTCCTGATGCTCTCAGTACCACGTCTGAACCACTGAAGTCCCTACAATACACTGCTCACAGTCAGTGTGCTTATACAACACACAGCACAGTTAGCAATGAAGAAAGGAATTGTTCTCTGTGACTGTCTATATGTGTCTATATATCTGTCTGTCTGTCTGCCCATCCACCTCTCCATCTCTCTTTGTATGCTTTTACCTTCGTGTTTAGTGAGATCTTATCTATATATTATTCCATAAACTCTGACCACACCTCCTTATGATTTATTACTCACTTGCCCCGCCCATAACTCATAAGAAAGAAGAATGACCAGAGACAATATGCACAGAAATGACTGGACACACTCAAATCTGAAAGTGAACACAGTTACTACAGTTAATGTCTGTACTTAGCATCAGTGCGTGAACTCATTTACTGTGATACCTTTAAATGAATGAGAATTAATTATGACATATTAACAGGATTTGTTGGCTGTAAGATGTGATTAACTGTTGAAACCAATTTCTACTCCCAACAGAAACCAACAGAATGCAGCTGTTTTCATGCATAAATAAAGATGAACATACCTTGTTGAACATTTTGATGAACATAATTGGGCACTTTTGTGAGTTTTTTGTGCGTTAACACAATGCTACTATTCCTGAATAAATAACTTACTGAGACCTTGTTTACATGCTTGCTGCATAAATGTCGGCTAATCCCAGGCAGACATCTAAGTGTACATTTGTTCATGTTCAGTCTGAGACCCCAGTGTACCAAACAGAACACAACAGGCCCTGTCACTCACCGTATCAGTCTGGCACAACTCCCAAATGTACTTGTTTGAATTATTTTAATCGTTTTCAATGGCATTCCACCGGAGATGCCCATTTGCATATTTGCTCACTGATAAGCCTTTATAGATTCCCAATATGATGAGCAGCTGAATAATGTCATTTCCGTCACAAACCACCACAGCCAACACAACAATACACTTCAGTCAGGATATATTACTTCCCTCTGACAGCATTGCTTGTTGCTGCAGTTGGAGCAAACTTTCTCCAAATCTCCTGATCTCATTTAGATGAGATGACAATTTCAGCCAGCCAGTGAGAGAAATGATAAAAAACACTGGGGAATACATTTTATTTAGCTCTGTCTTTTGATGTTGGATAGGCATTAGGCAATGTTCTCTATCCGCTGATAATTCATAGATTTATAATCTCAGGCTGACGGAGTGGCAAGGAATTGTATTCTGTGTAAATGTATTATTGGGGATACAATTATCATAAGCATATGTTGGTGGGCTTCATCTATTGACTAGTTCTGTAGTTCAGCCAGGAGATGCTGACTTGCTCACTGGGACCCAAAAGACCAAAACTTTAGGCATTAAGGAAGTCACTGAACTGCTCAGCTGGGACTCCAGAAGCTTTGAAACAATTGTGAAACATTTTCCTTTTCTCCCAGATGTCCACTTAATATATCAGTCTTGGTTTCTTGCACCAAAAACAATTGTAATCGTTTCACATGACCATCCTTCAGCCGCCCTTATTCCAAACACATTCTCAAACCTAACAGAATTTACAACTTTTCAGGAACATAACTTCTAAAAGCAAAACAGAACAAACTGTTACCTGTTTGCACATCTAGTTTACTTGCTACTAGTTTACGTAGTACAGAAGTGTCTTCTGAAAAGTCCTCATTGTATAAATTAAAAAATGCAAGCATTACTTTGACTCCTTGTGATTACTTTATATTAGCCAATGAGATTAAATGATCCAATTAGGGAAACAGATTTTCAGCATTGTCTGCCACATGCATCAGATGCTATCTTTAAGTGACAGGTAAAATGTGTGTGGGTCATAAGTTACAGGAAATGACATCATGATACCACAAAATAATGCACCAGCAGACAGACCAATAACTGCAGGTGTGTAAAATGTCACGACTTTTCGAGCAACAATGCTGTTGCAAAGACAAGTTTTTTGACATAACAGATCATGATAAGTGAAAGAGTGAGAAAGAAAAAATAAAAATAGGCCAGATGAGAGTAAGATTAAAAGAAGCAAGCCAGAAAAAAGAGAGCGGATACATGAAAAAGAGAGAAATCCAGATGGGAGATTTGTGTTGTCCCTAGAGGGGACAGAAAGACACAGTAGGGAATTTAAAGAATGAGACCTGCATGAGCCGTTCTCGTTTTCCTCTTTCCTTCTGTCCCGACTTCCTGAAGCCTCGTGACAAACACTCACCTTGAGTGCTGAATCACGGGTCCCGTGGGCTTTCGCATGAGGCTCTGATGAATTTTCACTGAGAGAAAGCAGGGGTTATCTCCGAGGTCAACTCAACCCCAGCCAGATTCATCAGTGCTCTCTTCCAAAACAACCGGCCAAGACAGGAAAACTGAGACGCTACGAGCAAAACGACGTAGTGACGGAAAAAGAGGGAGGGGGTGCTGAAAACAAACATGCTTCTAATGCAGAGAAGACTGATACAGACACAGGCGGATATAAGCATGTTTACCCAGCATGTCTGCAGGCGTTTCTGTTTACAGTACTATCAAACACTTGTACGTGTACATATTGTATATATGCATGTATACAATCCACATTACGTGTTTTGTGACTGCATTTCTGGTATTACTGAACACAAATGTTCGATTTATACGTCTGTGGACTGATGTCACAGGTCTGCTTTTCAGTCCCACCCTTCAAAGCACATGGCTCCTTTAAGGTAACACCCCACTTCTCGTGATTCAATAGATTTCTAATGCATAAAATCAGCTTATGCTCTACATTTTGCTTAATTAAATAGTCTGTATTACTTAGATTCTCATTAGCAACTCATGCACAGCATTTTACATTGACCTTAAAGAGATACATTAGTTCACACTAAACTGAAAATTCTGTCATTATTTACGAACCTCAAAATGATCATTTACTAACCTGAAAAACGCATATAGTGGCCAATGGCTAGAACTTTCACCACAGCCCTTAAACACAGATTCACAGCACATTTGAATATGTGAATGAGATCAGACACAGTGTTCATACAGCTCTTGTGAACGAGGCAGTGCATCAAATCTTTTCTCAGCTGAAGCCCAGTTGTGCCGCCCGCTTGTGTCTGTGTTTGTCTTTCTAAGCCTGCTGGATAAAGACACGCCTCGCTGAGCTTAACAGATATAGTCAGCTCACAAGCGCGCTACACAGAGGTCATTTCATCAGTACTGCAGTGCCGACCTGTGGCATCTCTCTCAGAAAGGAAGCTGTCCCTGACCTTTATTATTGCTGAGTTACACACCTTATTGCCAGGGAAACTGTAAATTTTTATCATGAGGACGCCGCACACGGCAGGCAAAGGTCAGGCAATATACGACTCCTTCATCCAATGGGTGAATTTTCTCTTAAACAACATGCAAAGTGTCCTTCAAGCGCACCTCAATCACATCTTTCCCTGCACCAATATGAGCACCCCTGTCCTGTCTGATTATCTCTTTTATGGCCTAGATTTATGGGTTCTGAGGTTGGCAAGGACCTCAGGGGACGCACGCCGATCGCCGGTATGCCGGAATCTAATTTATATCTTTTCTCCCAAAACTGTTTAGAGTTTACATTCGTCTGCCTGTGAAATAATTGTCAGAAAGGTTTTTTGAATTCATTATTCTTTGGCATTTTGTGAGGTACTTAACCTACATTATGATGAGAATAATAATAAATAAAAAGCATAAAAAAATGCCAAAACGCTTATTTGTGTACATGCACATAATGTGCTATTAAGTGTTTGGTTAAAAACCTTTTGAAAGAATGACCAGCCCATGAGTTGTGGATCACATTAAAACATAAAAGCATTTTCTGTGAGGTCTATATCACTTTTGATAGAATATGCAAATGTGTGCATATTTAATTTGCATATTGTACACATTTAAATGGGTAAACTCGCAATACAAAAAAATCTTGTTTTTGTATGTGTTCCAATAAGGCAAAGTTTCATTTAGATAAAATTAAGGGAAAAATACTTATTCACGACTCTAGTTAAAAAAAACAGAGAGTGTCACAGAGAGCGAGAGAGAGAGAGAGGCACGAAGAAAAAATGCAAGGTCATATTTAAATAATGTAGCAGAGTTTCTCACAAGTGTGAGTGCAGAAGAGGTCTGCTAGACTTTGACCTGATTACTTCAAGTGCCAATGAAACACAATAGCCCTAATTCAACCCTTTCAACAGCTACATGTTATCTTTTGATGACCTTTAGATGTGAGATTCTAGATTTTCAGTTCCAGATAATGATGAATGCTGGGCTGTCATAGAGCAGACACAGATCTAGTGTGGTGTTGCTGGAGGAAAAGGTTGAGTGGGGGGGTCTGCAGACAATGTGACTACTAAAATCTTGAGGCTGTATAACCCCTGATAACTTGTTTGATAGTCAGGAATGAGCTTCACTTAGATCAATCTCAATAAAAGAAATGTAACCTTGTTTACACACGCACACACTCATTTACTTCATGGATTTGGTTTTGCTGGTGTAACCTCTATGCATTTAGTTCAGTGATGCTAAGCAGTATTTTTTTTATCTGAATGGAATGAATTAATCTAGATATTACCACAAAAAGCACAGACATTTGAGCTGTGTCAGAAGAGTCTGGCCCTCTAAATACATGCAAATAAATCCTAGCAAATTTATTTGATATATCTAATGTCATCGTAGGTATCTTTTCAGGATGCAGTTGGGTAAATCAGAATTAGTTCAGGCCATTTTAAGTGAGTGATGCATTTAAACCAACCAATGTTAAATCCAGTTGCCTGCTTTAGCCTCCACTACCATAAGTGGGTGATTTATAAGAGACTGACCACATGTTCTGCCTTCATTAAGCTAAAACTATGATAATCTTTGACCTAAAAAGCAAATATATAAATAAATATGCTAAATAACTTCCTGTTTCTTGATCCTGCTGGTGGGATTGAAGTTTATATGTGTGTGCATGTTTGTTTGTGCAAGCGCCTCGTTACTTTTCAGACACGTCGGAAAAGAAAAGCACTCAAAAATTACTACTACCAGGGCCATTGGGCAGTAGAATGATCCAGAATCTCTTGCGTTCTTCGCTCTCTCATGACCAGACTTCCTCTCCTCTTTCCCTCTCATTAAGTTGCAGAGCTCAAGAAGTCACCACACTTCTGAGGTTTGTGCAGTGGGATCTCTAGCGTCTCGGTCGCCATGTGTGATACATCACAGCTGTGTGACTCGGATACTGTAATAATTCATCTGTACCCAGTCTGCTATTGCTGCGTTACAAACATGGTGAGTAATGATAATTCATGAGCTGAATTCACCGCTTTGATTGGTGGCTCTTTTTAGCACTGACTTGACAAGACTATAAAATCAGCTTGTTATAAATGAAAAACTTCTTTTTGTGACTTTGCCTCGTGACAAATATATGGTCTTATAAATTCAGCAGGGCTTCATGAAATATGAAACAGGAAATCATATTTTATGCTGAAAATAATAAACAACATGGGAAATAAAGTGTTGCTCTTTGCCGTGATGTTTATTTCTCTGTCATTAATTTTGACATGCACAATCACTACACTAAACCATGAAGGAAAAGGCCTAATAATGTATATAACAGAAAGCTGGTGTCCACCGTCAGCTTAAATAGATTATATACAGTTTGATTTTATAACAGCTGTAACAGTAGCGTGCAATCACAGTCAGGCCCATATCTGCTTATACAGAGTCTCTCTGTCTCTCAGAGTCATGGGAATGATCCTGTAGGCCAGACCTTTCCTCTTGTTGTTTCCAAAATGAGTTTCTCTGAGGGGAACGGCTGAAAATGGGTCAGCTTTACAAAAACAGCCATTTTATGTTGATACAGCCTGAATATTTAATGATGGCTAACTTCTCTGTAGGGAACGGCACATATCAATAACAGAAGAGCCTTCCAGACTATGAAAAGATACACAATAAGCAGCAGAGGGGTTTGGGATAATAATTAATCTTCTAGGAACTGTAACTGGACGGTAAACTACATTACTTGCACAATACTACTCTACATTATGTGTAAAATTGTTATGATGGATATTTTAAGCAAAAATAAATCTGTGTAAAGCAAAACTGTGAAGTGGGCCTGACATGCGTTTGAGTAGTTAGCATACGCTCATTAGCCCCTGCTGGTAGATACTATATCTACACCATCTGCTCCCCAAAACATCTTTCTCCATTGAGAATGCAATTCAGAATTAGATGATGTTTTCTGACCACATATGACAATACAATGCATTTATTTAGAGTTGCCACAAGGGGCACTATAGCGCATCTGCTGCTGCCTTCTACGCAATTTCTTCCTTTGTTGCTGAGTGGATTAAATTTGACACAGTTGTAGTGAACTAGCTGAATAACACATCGGCTTTAATGGCACATACATTTAATCACCTCCTGAGGTTTTGTTACTTCCACAGCTAGACAATAGCAGGTTAAATATGTTCAACAATTCTGCACGCTTGCAAAGCATTGGTCGGGCATTCAAGTCTGTGTTTGCATATTTGCATCAAGCATGCTTCAAGTAGGCATGGTTCTCAGCCAGAGCGGAGGATGGCATAATACTAAGCAATTAATTGACCCAGCAAATACAACAGTTTATCAGTAGTTGTAACATTTCAAAGCTCCGGTTGCTGCAAAACACAGTTCTGGATACATGAGAATAATGAAGTGTCAGGATTCATTGACAGAACAATGGAATTTTGAATGTGATGGTAAAAGCCAATCACCTTTAGCTGATTAATGCCATTCATTAGATGGGTGCCTTGATTACCTCAGAGAGCACAGACCCTCTCCATCATGTGCAAATCAATGCATGCAGCAGCTAATGACGTGCTTAAAGTGAGTTCTGTGCCTCCCTCTCTCTCTCTCTCGCTCTCTTAATCTCACTCTCTAAAGATAAAAATAGAGTTTCATTGTCATAATAAACAAGGTTTTACATGGCAAAAACATTAATAAACATTATACATATGTTCAAAGTCTCTCTCTCTTTCTCTGGAATCCACAGAACTGAAATATCCCTATTGGCGTTTATTTCCAGCGTATAGATAAATAGATAAATTATGTAATTGTTCTGCATGGACGTGTATCGATTTCTCCCACATTTGTGTTTTCTCCAGGTGATTTGTCACGCAGCGGTGTGTTTGTGTCTTCAGTGAGAGCTCGTGTGGTTTGGGTGGGGAGGACTGCATTCAGGCCCAACACAATCGACTTTTGTCGCAAGACAATAGAGCGAGTGAGAAAGTGAGAGAGAGAGTAAAAGAGAGAAAGCAGAATAAATAGCTAGAGGGTAAATATGCTTGTCTGTTGGCGAATATATGATATTTACAATATGTCTACAATCAATAATTCATAAATGACAGGTTGAATTATAAGTGGCTTTAATATGCCCTTAACACTTGTTTTGTACCTTTCAGCAGTTGTAAATAACAAGAAAATGTTATTTACCAAGTAAGTTATGTACTAACATACAGTGTGCTGCGTTTATTCGGCATCTGTGGGATTTCTCCATCTGTGCTCTAAACAACTTTCTGTTTGGATTCAACAATGTGGTCAAGCAAACATTACAGAACATGATCTGACAGAACTAGAATGATGTACAGCAGCACATCAACACTGCATTCAAACACGCTTCTGTGCTTTGTGTCATACAAACACGCAATAATATCTAAAGTTTGACAGATTTGACAGAATCCTCACAAAAGTGATGTCTCAGTGCTGGGCGGAATACATTTCCTTACGAGACGACCTTGATATTTTCCAAAAAGTGTCAGAGCAACTTTGATCAAATTTGAGTGTCTTCTGAAGGAGTCCTTCTGATTGAAATGTGAGGGCCACACATCAAACCAAGGTAAACCATTTTGCTTTGTCATCTTTTACTTATTTCTCACTCCTGTTAAGCCAATTCCAGTGTTGGGTTGCATTGCTTTGGACAGATACTGCGAGCAGCAGCTGCAGGGGAATGATAGCACATTTAGCCGTTGCAGCCGAGTGCAATAATCTTGCCCTGGCTGATCCGCAGAAAGGGAGCTGTCCTTTAACAGTGGGGTGGCTGCCATACTTCAAGTATCATCAAGAACAGCTGTTCTCAGGCCTGTGGGTGAGGCATGGCAAGTGAGGGAGCCATGGGACTTTTAGCTGACATGATGGCTAGCCTGCTAGGTGATGGAGGAGTAGATATAGGTGGGAAATGTACTCATAGCTGATGTTTGTTTGTGATGGGTACTGGGTGCCTGTACAAATGGGGCATCAATTAAACATCCTTTATTCATACATCTATAAAACTGAATAGCAAAGGTCTTATTTTACTTCAACCCATCAACAAAAATTCATGAAAAATTTATTTGTTCCTTATCACCGTATAAAATGTATCGCTGAACATGAGCAATCTGTGTATTATCATATGTAGATATGCATTTTTTTCCAGACTCAAAGGAATTGTTCTGGTCACGCTAGCAAACTCAGACCAATCAAATCACTCGCTACAATTCAAGAACACTTCAAACGCTTTTTTCTCGAAAGGTTTGAGAGATTGGCTGTTGAATCTTAATAAACAATGAGAGATCAGCCTTATCCGGCCTGCTTCACCTTAACTCACCCCACATCACATTCACTATTTCAGGATGGGTACATTTGGGATCAACTCGTCATTGTTTAATTGCTATTGTTTGCAAGTGTGACCGTCAGAATTCATTGTTTCCTGCTCCGTACATCTGGTGCTGTTTATCTTTTATCTTTCTTAAAAGTGGGTTTATTCTGATTGTTTGCTTTAATGTATTCTTGTCATGGCGGACGTCACAAACGTTAAACTAAAAATGAAGTCAATCTCAGAGGGGTTTGCTATTTCAAAACAAACATGTGTTCAATTAATCATAGTCTCAGCTGAATAAAAATTCTCCACAACGTTCCCTCGCCGTTTCCAGAGCAAAAATACAAAGCCTGTCATTTTGACCAAATTCGATCTCCTGAGTCTCCGAACTTTGTTTCCACTTTTGATTTGGTTTTCTCATTTACTGTTGAGAACGGCATCACATCTCTCTCTCTCTGAATATATAATGACATTACTATGAGATGGCACTTTGTTGGGTTGTTTATGTTTTTTAGATGTGGCATTGACAGCTCGTTGCCGCAGCATGGTTTCGTCAGAATAAATAAACATTACTAAACTGTGGAACAGATGATAATGCCCCTGGGGTACCTCACCCAGATACAAGGGGAGATGAAACAATCAAAGCCAGCTTGGTAGCAAACTGACCCCCAGCACTCCAAAATCAAGGCCCCTGCCCTAAAGGCACTATAATTTTTATATCAAAAGGTTCGAATGAATAATCATCTCCCCCTGAAGCCGGCAAAACCACTAAATTAGAACATTCATGTAATATTGATAGCCATTTATTTAATACAGCCACGCTATCATTTTCCAACTTTGAAGCAGGAGACACTTTAGACAGCCAACGAGGTGAGACGATGGAGGAGTTTTTTTGTTAATGTACGAATGTGAAAGCATCTCAGTGGCTTACTGATGGCTCTTTGTGGTCTGCAATGTCTGCAATGAAGCAAAATGGGGGTCAGGAGAGAAATAGGCCTATTAATATTTCAGGATGAAAGAGCTTTATTCTCGTCTATTTCAGCCAGTAGCCACGAGTAGCTACTTCTTACGGCCCTGCGCCCATTAATCAGTTAGCGGGCTCCTTTTTTCCTGTTTTCAGGGGTATAACATTAAATCTACAGAGCATATGTCTCATCTGTGCTCTTTTCCCTTAATACACATGACTGTAGCTAAGGGAAGCTGTAACAGTAAAATAAACATTTGAACGGGAAATGTGGCATTACAGTAAAATAATGTGAAATGTTTAAATCTTTAATGAGGATTCAAATTAAAGCGCCTAAACTCGTGCAGCTGATATCATATATTCTTTATGTAAAAGCTGTCAGAGGAGATATTTTTTCTACTTTTTTCTTCCAAAAACACAGCATCAGGGATTTTAGAAATGTCATAAAAATCACTTTGTAGCAAAGAGCTCTGAAAGACAATTTCGACTGGATCGTTCTCAAAACTGTGTAACAATGTAAACTGTAAAATGCTCATAAACACACCTGTAATCATGCATTCTGATTAATGCATCAAGTTGTCAATGCAAGTTACTTGGAAACTGTAAACAGCCAGAGGCATTGTTTATTCTGAGAAATTATTCTGAGTGATTATTTAAGAAACATTAACTTTGTGCCAAATGGTGCACTAGACGTTTCCGTGTGCCCTTAAATCCAGAAGGCTGCAAGTTGTGCATTTTAGATTTAATAACTATTACTTTTTAACATTTTATTTCAGCATTAAGTCACTTGCATTGCATTGGCAAATTACACACGGCCTCCTGTGGTTTGTTGTTTTGGTAGCTGTTCACTCAAATACTTGCAGAGTCTCTAAAAACAGAACATTAGTAATGTCACTCAGAGACAAGTAAGTCCATTTACAGCATTCAAAGTCACTTGTAAAGTCACACACTCTACAAACAGACTTTGTAAAGCGCTTAGCGCAGAAGCATCGTGCTAATCCTTCCTCCTGCCAAATTAAGTAGAGATCTTAATGAGACAACGATTTAAAGTTCTTTAAAGTTACCTAAGTAAACATGTTTTTAATCTTCTGGAAGTTGACGCTCAGGAAGATGGGTGGCTACGGAATCATAACCTGAAACGCATTCGAGATATTTTAGGTTTTTAGTATAAAACTGACATGTCATGTATGAATGAGAGTGAAATCAATTACAATAATAATTATTTGGTCTTACTGGTATACAAATGTAACAACAAAGGATTTTATACACATATTATACACACTTATTTCAACAATTCTGTACAATCTGCTCAGTGTACAATACCAGCTTTTGTTATCTATATAGTATTATAAACAATTTTGTGAGTGCATTTATAATATACAGTTTTGTGTCACTTTTCTGGACAAAATCCTCTGAATGTCACAGGAGCAACATGACGCATGATAAAAGTCATTTAAAGAGCGTCATTATATGAGGCCCATACAAATCAATTGAAATGAGTGAGAATGATGCACCAGCTGTGCGTAAAAACGCTTTCAAGAAAGAAATGAAATAAAATAGCAGGAGCAAAAGAAAGAGCCAAGAGCAGAGGCAGAAATTACTTTATTTTGACAGCGACACTTTTCTTCAAAAGGTCTTTGGGGTTTTTACTGTTGTCATTTCATTCAAGCTTGAAATTCAATTTCATTTCAAATTCAACACAGGAAATATTTGGTTGGACACACCAATCATTTAACAATCAGTACAGTCTGAAGAGGGTGTGTGTGTGTGTGGAATAGGTTGTAGAGCATGACTGCATCTATGTAAGAAAGCATGAAATGATTCGATCAGTACAATGCTTTCAAATCTTCTTCCTGCTTTCTGTAAATGATATCTGAGGAACTTTTGCTGACATTATAAGTAATGCACCTTCACTTCAGTCACACGCAGTCTCGCAGTCTAATAAGAACTTTTTAAACAAATGTTTTCTGCTCATGTCGTCCTTGCTGGGTCACTGACAAAAATAAAATAGAAAAGTTGTCGTCAGTGTTTGTTACAATGAGAACAAGCCCTTTTACAGCTTATTATAGGTTTCTCTTTAAATGTAAATATATTTTTATTATAACAGATATTAATTAAAAAAGATTACAACATACAAATGAAATCTTTCACACTGCGTGATTACCTGCCCCAACCTGACATTTATAAAAACTCTTTCTTTGAGAACACAGTTTAACCTTTCAGTTTACATCAGCTTCATTACTGTAATTGATGCTCACCTGTATGATTTCATTGTTTTGCTTGTTTACTCAGGAGATACAGCAAACTACTACTGAAAGTGAAGTTTTGGGGGACAGAACGTATAAACTGTTTTAAGTTATGAAACTAACATAAAAATCTAATGCTACAATAAAAAAAGCATTTGTGTATTTGACCTTCAACTCAAAATAATCACAGACCCATAGCTCTTGTGACAGCTACTGTAGTCCTGACCTTCCATATGCATATTTCAAAATATATGACTAGTTCTAGTGGGCAAGTAATACCTGGTGAAACAATGTAAATGAAACGTGTCATTTTAAGACTCAGCCGAGAGGAATAATCCTATGACAGATTCCACAAATTAAAAGTAATATGAGACGTGGAACACATTTCACTAGGTTCACTTCCTCATATCTCGTCTGTCTGGCTTCATTCTGCTATTATTTTAATCCCAGCAGAATTTTTTTTATCTCTATTCATCAACCATCATTAAGATACATTTCAGTATCAACTTGAAGGCTTTCCTGTTATTAAAGAGAGCCGCAGAGCAATTCAATGTGGGTTTATTAACATCCGTATATATTTGTATGGCTCTATATTACTTTACAGATGCATCTTTCTGTTTTGGATGTACTGATACACGAATATTAATGATTTCACAGCATCTAAAAAGGTAAAAACAAGTGTAGTGACATAACAAATCCTTTTACAGAATATTAAATTATTAGAGTGTTGTAGAGACTTGGGGGTGGGCTAATGTCGCTCTGTTCAACAAGCAGCAACAAATGGTGACATTTGAACTTCATAGCCATGCCCTAGCAACCAGTTACAGTACTCTAGCAACCGCCCCATAGACTTCCATTGAAAAAGGTGAGAGGCATCAGACCATTGTAGAGACAAGTGTGTGGTCTCTTCTGACTCAAACTGACAAGTAGTCTTTCATTATCACCATCGCCATGCTAGCATCATGAAGTTTCACAGTATTTCCTGCAATTCCTATTTTAACAAATATTTACAATAATTATTTTGTTTATTAGTAATTTATACAGCTCTAAACTGTCCATATGGCTTTCTATACATGTGCACTTTATGTATAAATAACTATGATTTCTATTAGGGTCACCCTAACTAAATGCATGAGGATCAATCAACAAGAATCAATAATCAAATCAAGCACAACATGAGTTTGAATTTAAACTGTTTTCTGTGTAAAAGGTGTTCAGCTGCTGTATACTGGTAAGAGCAAAGTTGTTTTCCTCTTAAATATAAATTAATCTGAAATCAAGCTAAATCATGTTTTGCTTTAAATGGAATAATGTCTACAGTTTGTTTGGGGATTAGGATTAGTGGGAAAGGCTAGAAAATATCATTATCCTGGTATTAAACCAGTAGGCCTATGAGGTGTTTGTGTGAGAGAGTATTGGTGTTAGGAATCAGACATTTCAGTGTGTGTGCTAATCTTAGTCTTTTCTAGGAACACACCATTTCCTCTCGTCCCTTAATGAGAACAGCAGCTGTCTGATCAATTACACCTTTACCAATCAAGTGTTAATGAGAGATCGATCAGATCAGCTCTGTTGTTTTATGTCATTATGTTTTTTTGTCTGGTTTGTCTGGTTCACTAGCCTTTTTTATTGAAAATGCACATATGTGCATATGAGTTCACAGAAAATCACGGAGTTCTTTGAGTGTGAATGAGTGATTTATCCGAGCCAATCAGTGAGGAAGTGAGTCTGCCTCATTCAGTTCAGGATTCATTAAGAACAACCACACATAACGTGAAGGGCCCCAAACACTCAGTATTTCACAACACGCTTATGTAAGCCAGTATCAACTTCACCGAGATTGAGAGAGAACTGAAAAGTCTTACAATGGTGTAAACGTGAAACAATCTCTCACTGTCACTCATAGACCATCCACGTGACAACAACCAAACTTCTTAAATCTGCAAATCTCCGCATCATAACTGTAGATTGTAGTGGGCAATGTTAAATTAAACCTGTGTCACTGTTTCCACAGCTTTAATTAAGCAGTGACTTCTCTAATGGCAATATTTTGGAGCTGATGTGCTGTTTGGAGGTATTAGTCGGGGACTTCATTGAAAGGCAACATGTTAACTTGTGCGTCAAATTGATAATTATCCTCTTGAATAAATATTCGAGCGGGGAAAACCTTGCCAACAATGACACATTGCTGTTATTTCATTAAAGCGTATTTGTGGCTCTCTGTTAATCGCTACATTGATTTGTCTCACTGCAGGTAAATGTGTTGCTGATGTCCTCAGACAGCAGCCACTGTTGACAAGACACACACTCACACACTATGGCCCTGAACTAGATCATCATTAACATGACACTTTTTGTGCTTAGCAGACGTTAACAAAGGTTAAAAGTAATATCACTAATAATAGAGAGAGACTGCAGAAAATGACAGAGAGAGATGAGGAATTGAGGCACAATACGACTGCACAGAGGGGTCTCGGCAATGGGCCCTTTAAAGGAGTCTTTGATGAATGAAGCTGAGTGATTTCTGGGGACCAGGGTTGGCATCTCCAGGGTAAAAGAGGTACCACAGCACTGTCACCTTGTAATCCATTTCATATCTCTTCTTAGTTGTACTGCAAGCACGCTACACAGGCTTGTCTCTCTCTCAAGGTCTTGGAAGTGTTCGGTAAGCCCTGATCTTCTCATGACTGCTCTCTCTCACTCTCATTGTACCTCTTTGCTTTGTCTTTTACCTTCCGCTGAGAAAAGAAGCAAAGCTACGCTCTGAAAGAGCGCATCTGTCCTATGTCATCGAAAATGAGCAGGGGATCAACATTACAAAGACGCCTCGCATATAAAAGACAAAGGCTGAAATTTTAAAGCATTGGCAATGACTTGCTTAAAAAGAAAGCATTATCTTGTCAAATAGAGCATCGCAAGATATCATTCAACCGTCTTAAGGGATACATGAACATAAAAGAAGATAAATACATCAGTGAATACAGGCATATTGCACAAAACAAATGGTTTTCAAGGAGAAAAACAATTGGCTCACACATACAAACGCATGCTGCGGTTTCTATCAGCCTGGAGTTTCCTGTCCATATTGATCTGTTTGGTCAGCTGATTGGTGCTCTGTGACCACTGAGTGATTGTAGCTTTCCTGACCTCTGACCTCTACAGCCCCATGTTGATTATCCTCTGCACTACCCATTATTTTCACGTTTCCCTCTTCTGTCAATACAAGATGATGCAGAAACGTCATAAAGACAAACACACACAGAACAATCCGTTCACAGGTTCTTTAATGAACTGTGGTTCTGGCACACGTGTATTGTTAATGCATACTGACAGTTCCAATATTAATGCTTCTAAAACTAATCCTCTGAGGTACATAGAATAGTTTGATTGCATTGCATTTTCTTTTAAATAATATTAATTATAATTAATTCATACCTATTAATTTTTTATAAACGAGATTAAATGCATGTAATGGTATCACATTTATTTATTTCATTTACCTCATCTGATATATAACAGTGTCATTCTGTTCTCTGGTTTTACACAATGTTGTGACACACACACACACACACACACACACATGAATCAGTGAGTAAAACGCATTAATTGTACACTGTAACCTTGATGTTTTATTCTTGTTGATACTTTGATGATGATTAAATTTACCAATACAAAGAGTGGAAATGATTTTACTTAGACTTTAATTAGTCCTATTTGCATTTCATTTATGAATAAATTTCCCATGTAAATGATTTCTCAAATAGAGTTTCTTCATTATTCATTGACAAACAAGGATTGTGTCTGAAAACAGAAACACTTTTCATCTCTAAAGTGTCTACATGTTGGACGTTGTCATTATGTTCTTATGGTAAGTTTAATTGTCTAACCAAACATACAACAATATGTGTTTAGTTATACGTATCATCAGCATGCACACTCCCTGGGATTCAAACTCATGACCTTGCCATTGCTGCAAGATCATGACACCAATACCTATGAGTGCCCACTGCTAATACCATCACACTGCTCAAGCACACAAACAACATTAAAACACTGTCTTTCTTACAGCAAATCATGACCTCGCTGCGATGTAACTGAACCGTTTCGATCATGTGACATGTTTGATTTGTGACTTTAAGAGTCTCACATAAACATCATTTATCAACAGTCAGTCAAACTTCACACTTTATGTATTTATTTCAGCAAATAAGCACCAGCTGTCAATAGTGCCACTGACATTTTGCTTTATGAATATTTATCTGGAAAATATTTGTGGTGGATAAGTCTTACAATTTGTTTTGTTATTGTGAGTCTGTGCATTTCTGAAAGAGAACATACACAGTTAAACGTCTAAAGCTTAACTTCATTAATGCAAAACTGTGATATGAGAGTGGATTTACATATCAGCAGCCAAAACCCAAACAACAGCAGCAGACTGCCATTCCGTCTACTGTGATGCTCCTGTTTTCTACATGGATCTGAGGGTGAGGAATTCTCAGTGAGTGAGCGGGAGACGTGTGCACATTATTAAACTACTGTAAAAGGCTGTGACATGTCGTTTGATTTCTCCCTCTGTTGACTCTATTTCCTGCGCTGAGCAATCAGAGATTGATTGTGTTTTGATTCCAACACCCCTAAAAACAAATGAAATGAACAACTGCCTTCTCTGATATTATGCCCATTATTTAATTTGATTACAACCCCTTTAATTCTAATTGTAATTTGGTTAGTAAGAAACACAATGAATATCTGTTAGGCTGTTGTCATTGTCTGTAATCAATGTTATAATTATGTTTTTAATGATATTTGCTTTCAGTGTGTTAGATATTTTCTTACTTTCATTTGTTTATTTATTCTGAAGACTTAATTTTCACTCCACTGCATATTTCTCAGGGTAGATTCAGTTCTCAACATCTGAGCATCTCACTCAAGATATAGATCATTTAACACAAGATGACATCTTGTGACAACATGCCCCTAAGGCAGGACATGTTGTCACTCTATATTTGGTAAGTCACACCTTATTCTAACTTAAAGGGACTTTAGGTGTTTGAAACCAACACACCACTGCTTGAGAAAAACACACTTGTATAACTGGATCTTTACATGCTACTCAGATATAGCTCATGGCACAACTAGCCCCAGTCCTCTTTACATTCTGTGCTGGTGCAAATATAAAAGAGCCTGGAACACCTACAGTATTCAGCTGCCTGAACAAAACATACCATTCAGCTGGGTTTTGGTTAAGAAGCACATAGGAGAACTTCTGGAGGTTTTCAGAACCATGGACAGCACCAACAAAGCAATTTATATGGCGTTCAGCACCAAGTATAATATTGGATCAGTACTGAACTAGTTCTGAGTTCAAAACAAAACAGCAATTCTGTTTCCTTTACAGAGCCGAGTCAATACAGTTTCCTCTCTGGGATCAGTTCCTATTCTCTAAGATCTGTTTAGAGTAACAGATTAACCCTACAGTACCCAAAGATTTTACAGAAACATCTTCAGCATTATCATGTTAACACAAACATGCAGCACTTACATGTACTGATAGCATTCCCAAATCATTTAATGCAGGGCCAGATTTTATTCATTTTAAGCCATGGTATTACTGGTTAATATTTTCCTTACAATAGATGCCAATAAAAATGTTTACATGAATAAAACAAGGCTGTCAGTGTATAGGTACAGTTCTTAAATATAGCATGCCCCAAAATATAACGTTAGAATGAAGAATGCAGCATTTGCCCATGACATACACAGAACTGGAATCTGGCCTGATTCATGGCCTGATCTTAGTCCCTGTCAGTTGAAAGTTTTTTAGCTGTCAGTTTTTCATTAAAAAATAAAAATAGCATCAACTCTGACAAAATTCTGTTTTAGAGAGCACGAGTTTCAGAGGCGGACAAATGTTTAATATTTGATTTAATCACATATAAATCACATATATTTATGGATCATGCACGACCAGAGACAATTTGATTCTCTATGACTATGTTGCTGTGTGTATGTACAGGCGCCGCGGTTCCACTTAAGCGTGTTGTATAAAAGACTCACACCACTAATACTCACATCATACTCCACTGGCATTTTCCACAAGAGTCATTCAAGGCCTGGATAAATCTGCTGCCCTCTCCTAAGTCCACATTAAAGCAGCTATATATATATTACAGTCACATAATCTCTCTGCGACTCCACTCCTGTGATTCTTTCTGCTCGGTGAAGCGCCGGGCGGGCACGACACAGGGCGGGAGAGCTCTGGATCAGTCAGCCTTTTTAGAAAGACGACCAGTGCTAAACCGCAGAGAGAACTGTAAATGCTTAGTTCAGTCAGCAGGTTTTAACGGTTGTATATGGCACAACAGATGTGCATTTATGATAATAAGACATGATATCTCTCACATTATAATGCTTTAATGTAAACATCTGAATGATTACTGTGGGTTGCAGCAACAACGTTCAGATTTAATCAAGGGTAGAACTTTTTGGAGAACCGCTGATCTTAACCATCAACAGTCTGAGCACTTTACAAACCATCAGTTTAGTTCAAAGTGTTAGCTGGTGTTGTTAGCTGGGGATGAAAGTGTAGTGTGTTTGCTTCATGTCAGACACACACAGACAGGTCTGCCATGTAATATTAATGTCCGACGTGTGTGATTTTGCTTCGGATGTTATCACGATTTCCTTTAATCTCCTGCACAATAGCATTTTCATTTAAATGCTGCTAATTTGCAAATAGGATTAAAAATGTGTGGATAAATAATGTATTACAAACACCCCTGTGCCTCTGAACCACCAGTGAATATTAAACCCGCGGGTGTGTTTTTATTTATTTAGACACTTTGGTCTGGTACACCTTCAAAGAGCCGCGGCGCTTGTTTGTCTTTCATTAGTGTGGAGGCACAGCCTGCACTCCAAACACGAGGCAGAAACTCGATACTCTGTCTTCTCACCTTAGAATGACACAACGGCCCATCAGTTTCACTCGAAAATAAGAGAAAGTTCTGCTTTAAGATCATGTATGATCTTCACTCGAACCTGGAGCCTTTGTAGTTGTAGACTTCCCACTTCTCTCTGAGTCCCATATGAGCACTTCCTCTGTAGTCGGGTTAATAAGGTTATAATCTCGCCATTAAAGCACATAATTTTCGTCTCTTCCTGTCTCCCATGGCGCTCTTTGCATGGTAATCCTGTTAAATTTAAGCTCATTTATGTCTGGCTATAAACATCATATGGAAATGCCCCTCCCCCCTCTGATGTTCCGTGTTTTATTTGGACGAGACTAAAGGATCAGACAGGAATAGACGGCTCTGTGGGGCCGACAGAGATCCACTTCAAAGTTTGGTGGAAGAGAAGCAGTGAGAAATTTGAGACTGCAAATCCAATAAATGGTCGTATCACTTCATCATGTTTTTAACAGAAAATTCTATGTATTTATAAAAAATTGTACTTTATTTTAAAAGGCACAAAATGCAATTGTAGATTGTACATCCTCTGGGTCTGGGTTTTAATATTGTACATACTCTCTCAGTGTCTATCCAAATTGCACAAAAACATATGTGTGCAAGTCAAACAACCAAACACGATGAATACAAACGATCACACTGAGCAATGTCAGCTACACCTTGAGAAGTCAAAATCTTTCAATTGTATCCTGCTAATTATTTTCATAATTTGTTTCAGAAAGTGTCTACTAGCATATTTCAAGAAATCCCAACCGGTAGATTAGTCACGATGTTAAATCACACCATTGGCTGTTAAAATATGCATTTCATTGTGTGTGTGTGTGTGTGTGTCTAAATTGTGGAACACAGATTCTATCTATTTATTTCCCTGTTCCCAAAACACTCATTTCAAGTGAAAAGGTCTCCTAGCAGTGTCTGTAATTTACAATCCTTAATAAAAGTAGCAGAAGGGGGGAAATTTCTAACAATCTTCAATTGTTCTAATTGGCTTCATTAATTTTCTCTATGGGTCTCAAGATAATTACATGACATTATTGTCATGTATAATGCATGAGCAATTTTCACCCCGCATTCTGTGGTCTGGTGTCGGTGTGTGTGCATGTGTGTTTCATTTTATTATTCATCTAGAAAACAGCATGTATTTAAAGTAAGCATGCATGTGTGGTGTGGAGTAACATTCATTCCCTCTTTAATATATTCACATTGTCTCAGAATATTAACGACTTAGTGGCAGATACAGTTTTACGGTATATTGATACTGTGCTCTGTCTAATAGTCTTACTTACTTCCTGCTATTGATTTTCAGTGATATACACTGGTTTGTGCATCCAGACACTTTGCCTTGTAAAACAATATATTGGTTTAAGGATTCCTAGACTGCTTACAAGAAACATTTACTGTGTAAAGTGGCCAAACGAATCAAAGATGTTAATTTATAAAGGCCAGAACTAAACTGCTGATAAATGTCCAAAAACATGAATGAAATTAATTTTACTTTTAATCAAAAACATTTATTCCAACACATCTTGCCACCTTCCTGTTATTGTAATATAAAAATAAAAAGTTAAAGACAATCTAAGGTCTGTGTTAAACCCAATAAGATAGAGAGGCTGTTTACTTCGACTTATCATCCCTCTTTCTCAAACCACTAGTTAGAGCTAAGTGTGTGAACTAATCCAATGTCAGATCAGTGAGTGTTAAATGTCTTTTATGTCAAATGAAATCTTTTGGTTGGTGGGAGAAGAGAAACCATGAAAACAGTTGGTTCTCCATTAGATCAGCCCACTGGAGGGTTAGTCTCGCACAGCCAGACTTCATAATACCAGCATAAAGTCTGGCCCCCATTACAGTTTGTCTTTTTGGGGAGGAAAAATTCATGTGGCACAGGACACAACTTTTTACAGCCCAAGCTCTATCAATAGGCCATTACATTGATGGGGCCCCTTGTCACAGGGTCCACGACAATCTAATTACTGGTTCCTGTTGCCCTCTTGATGAACGCCCTGCACCTACAACATTGAAACGCTTTCCTAATCTAAAGACAGGTGTTAACCATTTAGCGGAGAGCATCAAAAAGAACCATATCACCCACAAACCGGTCTTACTGTATAGCTCAACTGATAGAGCATGTTTGCAACCGCATGATCACAGGTTAAATTCTTAGGAAATACACATACAGATCTAAAACACTTTACAAAACTAAGTGATACAAAGGGTTATACATTAAAAAATTGTGCGCGGAAATTTGTGATGAGAATTCTCTACTACAAGAGAGATTGATTCTCTACTCAGTGAGCAGCTGCGAGGAAAAATTTGCTCCAGACATGCAGCTCTGTACGGCATCAAACTTTCTATAATCAATCTTCATAGCTCGCAGTCTTCTGGCCAAACACACAGAGTGAGTGTTTATGAGCAGCTTATTAATATTTCATCATTTATGAAATTGGATACATGATTGCTGAGCAGTAGCAATACCAAAATTCAGTGTCCAAAAGAAATAACAGATTAAGCAGAAGAAATACAACATTTAACAGTGAAAAGCAAAAAGATGAAACTAAAAGATATATATATATATATCTGTGATTATCTGTGAAGTAAACTCATTAAACCTCAGATAACACAAAGGTAATTATGAGAATTATGTGACTAAAGACAATTCCAAATAAATCAAACCATGTTGTGTTTTAGTATATTTAATGTAGCCACACGGCCTAGAATTGGTAAAAATGATCTTTTGGCATTTTACCATTTAGTTTTAAAACTAAAATTGTAATTTTCTAATGACAGCAATTAACATGTTGGCACAGATAGATTTTTGTCTACAATAATAATTTTAAACATTTAAGCAAATGGCTTCAGTTGAAAAGACTTTTAGAGTTTGGAGGCTTATTTTGGACATCACAAATACTAAAACCTACAAGCCACTGTAGGTTGGTTGAAGCCGTTTTATTTATTTATGCATTTATTTTCTGCAGGGAACCTTTGAAAACAGAATTTCTGATTTGCTTTGTGGTTGATCTGAAGTGATTGTGGAAAATGTGCATAAAATCAAAATGAAAAGGTGTCTTGGCTGAAGATTTATAATCACATCGGTTATAAACTGGAAATCGTGTGAAATTTGTCACATTTACCCCTGCAACACCAAGATGCTTTTTTAAGAAGACGTTGTAAGAAGGACAATTTATGACGTCTGTGACATAAATGAGAGATTCTGATTCATACAATGTGAAGTATAATAGCTTGTGTGAATGTGTTTGTGTGGAGGAAGGTGGGGGAGGGTGTAGCTAACAGGCTGGAAGTGAAGGTGTCTTGGAGGTGCTTGTTCTAAGCATTTTGCACTGCGGTTGCGAGCGTGTTCTTCCCTGTTCCATATGTAGCAGCTGACCTCTATTAGCCCGCTGCCCATTTAGGTGCTGTAAACCTGATTGAGTTTGTCGACTGAGGCCAGAGTATTAATTTAAGAACAACACACAGACACACTCATGCATTAAGCACACGTGTGCAACACAACACCCACCGATTGTGAATTGTGTTTCATAATTCACAAACTTCAAAGACAGCGGATGTCAAGCGAAACAGCAGCTCAGCATTTTCAATTGTGTTTCTGAATGTGTCTCTGAGCGTGTGATCAGACTGGTTTAAATACACATTCCTGAAGGAATAATTAAATGCGTACAGCAATCCGTCTCTGTGTTGATTCTACGGCTCCTAATTGTTATTGACATTACAGAACGGATAATGTGCTGTGTTAATATTCTGTTTATATTGGACATTTAATTTCTTTCTTTGAGGAAAAAGTCACACGTTCATCTCAACACAAGGACGATAATCATTGAGAATCGAGATAAAGTATGACACGTCTCGCCCGGTAAGCTGAGCGCTAACACATGCTATGATATGCAACATGAAGATGATAGCAAAACACCCTTGTAATCAGATGGAAAGACTTCACCCTATTACCATCTAAAAAGCAAATTAAGGCTCTAATAAGCATGAGCGCAGAGAGCAGACAGCAGCTAATTAGTTATACACCAAAAATAGAGAGAGATCAAAGATACATTCATGCGTCCATCTCATCTCACTGCTTCAGAAAACCTAATGAACTACATTTAAAAAGCACTCACAGTCAGCCGGGACTCCCGCTTTCAACTGTACAGTCCAAACAAGCAGCCAGACTTAATAACTTGAATGTATTAAAATATCAAATACGATTATAACATTTTAATCATAACAAAGAAAAGTTACAAGACAACTACAGATACTTTTTAATAATCTAAAATAATCTAAAAGTGGGTAACAGGTCAATTCTGACAGATAGTATATAGATAGTATATGAAAACATTGCTAATGCTAATGGCTGTATGCATAACAATGCAAAAAATTATATACTTCACAGCAAAAATCAACAGGCTTCTATTTATTATTTTGCAATACATGGTAATATTAATATGCTTCAATGTTTGATTTTAATATATTTGCTACTGTGTTTCTACAGTCAAATTCACTGAAACTAACCCAGATGAGCAGCACGGCTTTAATACACTTTAGAGTGAGGTTAAATGTTAAAAGACTCCAGTGGTATAAAGACCACAATGTTAGAAGACCTGGATAGCCATCTCAATACAGATGGCAGTGGGCCCTTGGGTTTCGACTGTCAGTTTAAAATAAAATGGTATCATGATCCTCTATTTGTATTCAAACCCTAATAGAAAATGCAATCTTTGTTTCTCCCAGGATGCCAGGAGTTTAGTTATATCTTCACTTTCACAGTCAATCCAAAGATAAACAGGGCTGAGTTTGTCATGTACTGTAACACTGCACATCACTGTTTCTAAAGAACCTTCATATCTTCATAACTGATCTCCAAATGTTTCATTCCATTTTACCAATAACAGCATTATACCTTTAATATGAGCTGAGAGAAACAGCTTTCAGAAACAGCTCGTCCCAGGTTAGTTTAGTATGATACTACTCGCACAAGTACATTAGTACATTAGCTGGAGCAGTATGATACATATACTGTAATGTCAACAGGTAGACATTTTGCAAAAGCGTATATCTGCCCAACTGCTTGAAAAAATATCTGATATGAAGCAGAAAACTAGCTTACGTTCTGTGTCACAGATGGACACTTTCAGCTTCCTTGGCTATAACAGTAATTTAGTTGATGGATGCCAACATGTTGCTTGAGTCTGTAAGAAGTTTGTGGCTGTCAAGTAATGTTGCTAATAATAAAAAATTCATTGACATTTGTACATGGACATGACAATTTTAAAGCAGTTAAGCTCTGTACAAATACAGTAATATTGTGATACATGTCGTTTCTGTGATAGGATGAAAGGATCAGTGATGTCAGATCCCGTTTATTCCAAACGCCTACATCTTTTTGTCTTCATAAAAATTGATAACTTACAGAAGTTTAGCTCTACGTCTATTAAAGACACTGATTGTTTCTCAGAGAAGAACATGAAATATAAAACTTTTGAAATTCATAATTAAGCCTTTTAAAACTTTTTTAAACTTTAAAACACATATTATTTCAGTATTTCTTTCCTATAGCCGGTTCAGAAAAGATGCACATTTATTTGTCTGTAAGAATGCTCTCATTTCTAGGGCAGAACCTATTGGTTCAGAAGAAAAAAGATTCTTCATTCAGTGCATTAAAATTATATCCATCCTGTTGCTTAGATAAGACTGCAGTGTAGACGCAAACAGCTTAGCTCAATTGCTGAGTTTGTATTCTCGCAAATGTGAGTCATTACACAGAGAGGGAGAGACTAAACTTAAAACAAATATTTTCAGAGACGAGAAAATGAGAATCCTGCCAAAGTGCTGCTGCCTTGGGGAGAGCAGCTTGCCTTTATTCAGTGGGAACAGAGTGCTACCCCGACGCTCTTCACTCCGCGACACATATTGCTGGAGCCTAGAAGCCCATCCAAACACCATATCAGCAGAGTAATCAAGAGGAGCACTTAAGCCACTAAAGATTTTTCAATTATTTATTTATTTTCATTTGATTTGTTTATTTCCTCTTCCCATGGGGAACATGTTCGCTTGCTGCCTGTGCACTTCTCTTATAATGGCCTTGTAAACATTTCGTCTCACAGTTGGGAGTGTCGTACATTTGGAAAGGCAGTTGGCACAGTCATGTGGAAGTACTGAAAAAGTGTGACTGTTTGCATAAGTTTTAGCCTCTTTGGAAGTAGCAGTTTATTGGTTGAAGGTCTTGGCTGTAAACACAAAAATCTGATTGGATGTCGGTGATTATTAAAAATGGTGCAATAAAAAACGTTCGCCAGACCAAGCCACTTAATTAAAAGCATCCCCTCTTTATCCTGAACCATGCCCTATGAAGACACACTTGAAACTGGTGCAATCAGAACAAGAGAGCAGTAGTTTCATCTCAATGTCAAAGGTTGTCAAAAAGCAAATGCAGCATGTTATCATTCTCGCACGAGAGACTGACAGCTGCTTATGGAGCTGAATATGGCGCTTAACTAGAATGATCTGCTTCTGCTGCCACTTCTCACAGCTGCCTCCTGCATATGGGCTGCCAAGTCAACGTGTAGAATGACTGACAGGCACAAGGCGCCTCCCAGTCTTTTGATTGGCTAAACAAAAATCTGACCAGCGAAGGTTCAGCTAATCTTATTCAGTGCCATATTATTAAAAATCTGGTTCAACTTCAACAAAACAGATTTTATTAGTGTGAGATGTACCTGTCTCATGGGATGTGAGACTGGTACAAAAATATTCATTGTAGCAACAGTGTACACTTTGGTGGAAAAAATGAATGAATTTTATCTGTAGTTACTGCCAACAGTAGACAAACCCTGGGTGTAAAAATGTAGGTTGTCATTGGTTTTGTTTTGTTTGTTATACTGTGGTGGTTATACTCTCTTTCTCAAGCTCTCTGCATCAAAGAATGCACATGATTAGAAGATCACAGGATCCATAGCTTATAAAATGAGTCTGGACTAGAGGACGTGATGGTCATGGTCAGCTTTCATTCCTCAGGAAAAAGCCCAACCCACAAACCCAACCTTTATAAGCTTACACAGCAGTAAAACCTCCCTCCGCTCTCTCTGAGGAAACTGTACGTAAGTAAACTGGATCTCTGTCTGACTCAAACCTTCATGAGGATGGTGTGGAGAAGCTTTTTAATTGCGCTTCTGTAACGTTCTGTTGCATTTGTTAGGCAGCCAGAATTCAGTGTTTCTCGCTTTTGTTCTTCCCCACAAGTTTCTCTGAACAAGCACACTGTTTTTGTGTGAATCTTTCAAATGCTCCATTTAATTTGAACATCCCTCCTTGTCTAAGAACCGCAGTGTCTGCTGATACATCAGCTGTCTGGATGTGTTGAAGTTTTGAAAACTGAACATGTTTTGTCTGTTAACTATGGAAAACCGATTCCGTTAGTGTCATTTTAAGATATCTAGTTTAGTGCTAATGCCTTTAAGACCGCAGGGCGACCAAAATGATGTTGTTTATTGACCTCCATTGATTTCTGTTTGCTTTGGACTTAAGCTGAATTCGCTGTGGTTAATGTTAATGATTTGAAAGTTTGTATGTTACAGTGAGCATCACAGAAGACATTTTTCTCACATTCACATATATTAGCAGACAGACAGGCAGCACTGAGTACATTTGCAGTGCAGGTTATGAAACACAAATTTTAGTACAAGAATGAATGAATTTGTGAAGGATTTGAAATGTGTGATGTGAGCTGCACACTACACCAATCCAGTGTGCCAAGCATGTGTGTCTCAGTTTTATCCAGATGGTTAACAGGGCAACTTTTCCACAATGTTGCATGGCAACAACACTGGAAAGAGGCGAATAAATGGAACAAAGAATAATCTGTTTATATATTAAGCTTTAGAAGTGAATCTCAGGGTTGCATAAACTAGCTGCCAATATTGTATTTTATTTCTAGCATTGTTATTTAGCACTACTGTTTAAATGTTTTCTTCTGGGTTTTAGCTGAAAATCTTTAGCAGGTCTAGTTCAGAATCTGCAACCCTAATGTTGATGTCAGTTTGGAAGATCAAACCTGAGCTCAATATCAAACTTAGTCAGTCCTGTCAGGTGTAGTGTACTTTAAGACCTTCAGAAGTTTCCATAAACTTGCTCAGAATAAAGATCGTACCAAGTCAGTTTACCTTGTAAAAAAAAGATCTGGTCACCAACATGGACGACCTTCTCTATTGTTCTTGAAGGTCTATGCAGTAAAATGAAATCTGCTTCATCAACCTTTTACAAGGTTAAAGGCTTCCACAAAACACTCCCCCCTCATCTCCACAAAGCCGAAGAATAAGGCCAGCATTGGCTTTCACATGATCTTATCTCATTTGACGGTCAAGATAGTATTTTCATCCCTGAAAACCCCACCCCACCCTCTCGTCCCCACACAATAATCCATTTCCCTCAATTCAGAGTCTTGAGACGGGCCTCAGAGGGACACTGGATCAATATTTGCCAAGTTTAAACTAGAGGATTATCCGTCTGTCGGGAGTTTAAAGAAACCCTCCAAGGTGACATGAATCCTTTTCTTTTTCAACGTCATTTTGGAGGTCACCGCCTTCTTATACAAACAAATAAAAACAACACATGCATATTTATCCTGAAGATTATATTACTATTATACTATATTACAGATAACTATTGCTGTTTACTTTATTTTTAATTCACAGCTCCAGAATACCAGTTCTGCCCCCACATTAGAAATCAATCGTTTGTAGACTTTGCATATTTGCTGATACTATTCTAACACTCGGCAATGAGTTATCAAAACATCTCATTAATGAGAAATCCCAGCAAAGCCACCACATAAACAAACTCATACTACTGTTTCCTCCACAGACCAATTAAAATGAGCTACCCATGAGCCAAAAGTGAAACTAAAACTTGAGGTTTGTAGGAAACAAAAGGCAGGACTTTGGCTGAAGAAGGTTGTCCGCTTAAAAAGCTCCTCATCAAACTTTCTTCTCTTCTTCAAACGTCCAAGGTTGTCTTTGTAGGTCTAAGAATGAATTGGAATTTGTTCCTTTGGCAGTGTGCTACTTGTTTGTCTTCTGTTTAAACTTTCTCCTGCCTAATTATAAGCACTGAATAAAATCTTTCAGAAGCATGCGCCACATACAAGTAAAAATATAAAAAGAAAAGTCTTTTTGGCAGAGTGCTTCATGTCGGCTGAGAAGTGAGCAGGCAGTTTCTCAGTTTCTAAATGATCACAGCTAACAGCAGTGTACTGTATCTGGCCTTGCCTTGTAAAGTTCCAGGCTTTAAAGATTCCGATTAATTGAGCTGGCAAAAAATTATATGAAACAAGTTTTTTCATTTCATGCGTGCCAATGAGAAGCATGACATGTACTCATTTTGACTATTTTGAGGTGTTTTGATTGCTTGACGGCTTGTACTTCCATGACGTTGTCTCGCGGAATATTTAATGTGCATTTATGTCACTATTCATAGTTTTGGACTGATTTTGAATACTACTTGTGTGTCATGCATGGCATTATAATTAGTTGTCAGGTTGTCAAGTTGAGCGGAATCAACAGAAGTTGACTTTCAAAAGAGTCACGAGACATGATAATTTCTACCATTCTTTGTCTGTCTGAATGCTTTGAAAGTACATGTTTTCTTTAACAAGTTCAGTAATATGTCAGCCAGTTCATTTCTCGTTATACTACTGAGAAATTCATAGCATTATAAATGCAGGAACGAACAAATACATCGCATATCTAAACCTTTGACCACTAAAGTTGCCTTGTTTAGATTCCAAAACATGAATCTTTTCTTCCATGGAAGCCAAAAGTTATACTGACCAGAAAAAAAAAATCACATTTTTGTGTTACATGGAAAATTGTGAGGTCATTAGGGTTTGGAATGACATGATGGTGAATAAATCAGAATGTAATTGTCATTTTTAGGTGAAGAACTATCCTGAAAAACCACATGTAATTATGGCTTTATTTGGCCCTATGTTGCATGCCTACAGTGAATACGTGTTTCCTTTTTCTCTCCTTTTCTTTCCCCAAATCCTTATAAATCCTGTGTGCTCTTGAAGTGGAGCTCAAAAGTGCCTCGCCACTATAGGACAAGGCTATTTGCAGCCAGTGGAGCAGTTCTGTTAGCCCAAGCAAGGTTGCTTTGTCCATAAATGTTTAATAAAACATACACAATTGAACTTCTTTGACTGTGCACAGGGGAAAAGTGTCCCAAGACCTGTTGAGATATTCCATTTATTTGTAATACCCTCCACAGCCGCCGCAGTCGTGTATGCCGGCCCGCTGGGCTATGATACAAATTCATACCCGTTAGCCCCGTTAGAATTGGATCAATTTGAAAGATATTACCCCACAAAGTCAATCTGGAGAAAAACAGATAGTGGATGTATACGTTTGGAGCTGACCACCTGTTGTAGCGACTGCAGTTATATTCTGTGCGCCTGTCAAAATCTCCAATTTCAAGGTTAACCCTGTGACTTAACTCTGCCGTGAGAGCTATTATCTGCAACATCTTCGACAAAACACATATTAATCTGACCAAATGTATACTATCTGACACAAGAATTCAGGCAACCTGCTGGCCAACCCTGTATGTGCATTGTTATATCCAATCTTTTAACTTGTGCTGTGACCGGCTGAAAATGTAAAACTAGTTATTTTTCATCTAATATCTATCTTATATCAGGAAGGGTATGTGGACAGCATGTACTCATGGAGGAAACTCCACCCACTAGAATTACAGTAGCATGCCCACATCATCATAAACCTGCACAGAACGTTGCATTATAATTAGTTGATCATTAATTCTTTGGCCTACTTGGACTCTCCATTGTAAATCTATCACTGCATTTCAGAGAAAACAGAACCAATTGTCTTAACATTTCTTTAATAATAACTGTCTACCAGAATCATCCACATCTGGTCACAATCTCACTCAGACAGTTGCACTGCTCATGACATCTGACATGTCTATGAATAGACTGGAATGAGTCGAACCGCTTGCTCACGTACAAACAACCCCCCCACCCCCGGCCCCTGTCCGTTTGCCCAGCCATACTAATGATTCAATCTGTCTGTCTGTTCAGAGAGAGCTCTCCTCTCCTGGGCAGATGCTCCTCTGAGACAAAACTCAATGCAACACCAACTCACCAGGGCTCAGAGTTTTTGACAGGCTTGAGGTATCTCTGGGATTTAAGATGAAATCAAATCCTCAATTTGGCCCCTGACAGTCCTTGAGAGGCTGGAGAAATACAGAATGCGTGTATGTGTGTGGGTTAGTTTTGGAGAGGCCCTGAGCTGCCCCTTTTCATGACACCGGGGGGCAACATACCGTATGAGCACACCTGCACAATTGCCCCTTTCTGCATGGGTGGAAAATCCTAAATATAGATATAAAGTAGAAAAAAGCAAAAAGACTCCCGAGGCTGTGTTAGATTGGTTTGCAATGGGTCAAAGGATCAAAATAAATAATAATCTGCCAAAAAATACAGTTTAGTAGATGAGTTGTTTATGGTTGACCAGCAACAGATTACTTTGCTGCAATTTGACAATACGTATAATGGCGACGTGTGAAGTCATCATAGTTTACAAGGACATTTCCTACGGCTTAAAAAACATGGTGACTATTATAATTATTATTATTTTATAAAAATGGGAAAAGTTTTCTGTGTGGATTAGGTTTAGGGGTGGGGTTAGGGGACAGAAAATTTGAGTAGTTCACACAAATGTATGTTTGGAGAGTCCCTGTAAACCAAAGTTGCGAGTATGTTTGTGTATGTAAAGGAAGCCATGCTTGATTAGATTAGCTTTATATACGACAATGTCGTCTAGTTGAGAAAGCTGATGTGTTCTGGGGTGGAGGAGACTGATACAAGGCTTGATGCTGTAAAATGATTTATTATCCTGTTGAACACATCTGACTGTGTTTCTGTATGTTGCGTGTGTAATGGGTCTCTTATTCACCAGCATTCTCTTTATCAGCCGCAATAAATAAAGCCGGAACACTCATACAGAGTGTTTTATTTGTTTTGCTTTTATTCCGCAGTGTCCAAACAGGAACAAGAGAAGGAAACAAAACAGCATGTTCAAATGCATCTATGGGAATTCTCTTGGCAGTAAGACCTATTGCCAATATGAAACTTCGGCTTGCTAGACTCCGCTAACCACTCGCATTCTGCTACATATGAAACATTAATGAAAACACACATACCCTCTGCCGTGCTGCAGCGCAATGGCCAGTGTTCTCCAGAGAAGTGATTTCTTCACCCGTGGATGCATACAAACACTTATTTTTCACTTGTGTCTTATTTCTTGTGTGATTTATATTGACACACACGTGAATACATGTAATTTCAGTATTGAATACAAGTATTTCAGATATTTATGAAACCACTTCTACTGAAAAATTCGAACTACCAACTTTACAATCACCCAAGTCTGAGAATACGTGCCAAGAACAGTGAGAGCGCCACCTTCTGGTCAGAAAAAACTCACAAATGTGTCAATAAATGCAGTCATTTTGACTAGTCAAAGACACCTGCTCTAATTTTTAAGCCTTTAGCACAATGATAGATGGTTTTCTTTAAGGTCGTACATTTTGTCTCTCTGCAAACTTTTAAAAATTTTTTCACCAGTTTCACACAGTACTCTGCCCAGTTTATTTACACCTCACTAAATGATGGCAATATAAGACTCAGAGACAATAACCTGACCATACATTACGCATGTAACTCACCTCTGAATTGAACAGTGAACGCACAGAATATGCTTTGAAATATGATTTACGTAAGCATATATATATATATATATATGCTGCAAGTAAAACACCCAGTTGTTTTTCTTTTCTTTGTTTTCGTGTCTTGTTTTTCAGTGTCTGTTGGTCTTTAAATGTTTATGGCGCCTGCTTAATTTATTGCTATGGGCAAAATTGTCTTCACATGTTCTCACAAATAACCGAGCCCTTCAAAGTGATCAAGAGGATTACTTAATAGCTCTGAGTGCTGTTTTAAAACCCTTATTGTACCTGGTTACTGAGACGTATGTAAGTGGTATGTTGAGATATACTCAATGAGAACACATTTCACACACATTTCATCTTGCAATTGATTGTCTTGATTTTCCAGAAGAGACCATCTCCAGCCAACATGAAAGACACATGCGTTCTATCACATGCGTTTACGGTGAGTTGAACATTGTCATCTACCTGCCTGGATCTGCTTGCAACCAGAGACCTTCTCCTAACATGAGGAGATATCACAGACAGAGAACATATTTTAAAGAACCTGTATGTGGAATAAAAGCAAGTGAGGTTAGTTCTTCTAGACGAATGAATAGTCAAAGACCATAGACTGAAATAAAAAATAAATGCACTCGATTCCTCATGACTGATAATGGTTTCTGAGAAGCCCACTGGTCTCCATGAAGCAGACTGAGGACAAGAATAAATATTTGTGACAACAGATGAAACATATTAGTGGACATCAGCCATATGCAAATGGTGGCTGCAGGACTTGTTGGCACAGTGCGGCATAACAGGCCGATCGCAAGCAAACAGCGGGCGACCCAGCGACAGCCGCTCTGACAGTGATCAAGTTGCAAGGGCTGGAGGTCTTTGGAGACCAGCAGGAATCATTAGTTCTGTGCTCTAGTTCTGCCACAAGGTGTTTTCTTAGTGCCAGCTTGGGGACTTCCCAAATACCCCTATTGTTTAAAACGGCTTGCTGGATACAGAGCATTTCCGAACTAGTCTTTTGTTTGCTCTGCTCTCCAAACGATAGAAGCAGCTTTACTCTGGGAGCGGATAAATGAAGTTTTCTATCACGTATGGTGACTCAGTGGTGATTTCTGGGTCTGTTTTGCAGAATTTTTTTGATTTTCAGTGTGTATGCAGTAATTTGCAAAAGAAATGGCCCCAGTAGGGTTGTCAGTCTATCAAAGAACAGAGTAATAGAGCAAGGTTATCTACTCACACAATGAGAGAACATGTGGTGTAATGAAAACAGACTAATGTTTTTTATCTGGGCTGTAAGGACTCTTATTAGAACATTTGGCTAAATGAGAGGACCTTGTCTGTCTGCGTTTTAACTTGTTTTTACAGCAGAGACCCACTTATTCTCATTCCAATTAGATATTTTCTCTCTTCATTTGTATTTGTAGCTCCTCTAACAATGATTTTTTTACATCACATTGTACTTGACAGTGCAATCAAACACATACTGAACAAAATGTGCCTTAAAGAATCTGAACCCTGTTGTAAAACCAGGTCATACTAGCTTAACGTGGTCCAGCTGTTTTTTGAAACATGTTAGTGCTTGGTTTGCTGGTCCTATGTGGTCTATTAGCTCTAACCAGATTGGTCTACCAGGTTGAAACCTTGTTCTCAATCTGGCAGTCCAGCTGATCGAGCTAGAACAGATTGAAATAGCCAATGACCTATTTAGAGCAGCTAGAGACCAGTAGCTAGAGTAAAACAGTTAACACCTTACTCTGGTTAAGCTGCATTTTTCAGCAGGCAGTTTATTTCATTTGAGTTCATGATATGAGGGAAGGCCATTGTCTTGTTCCTTTATCCCACCAGTCAAACACTGAAGTCATTTCTACTGAGTGACTTATCTCACTCCAACAACAGAGCAACAAACATGTGCATCAAAATTCACAAGGTCTGTCCCATGCTAGCACATGGCACAGCATTGAGCAAGCTGGCACTGTCTGGCACAGACCTCCTTTGGAGTATTCGTCGTTCCTCACTGTGCAATCCAGCGTTTGATTGCCAGGAAACCCATTCAGACACTCCAAGTCTTTTCACCCCCACCCTACATCTCTCTCCTGCCTTCTTGCCCGCTGCAGCATGAATAGTCCTATTTGCCAACACACGGCTTGCTTCTCCACGTCTCATCCATCTATGACTGGAGCAGGATGAAGGGCCCTCACTTGCACTCCCTACCATGTTCCCTACCTGCCACAACGTCGCCTCTCTGCCTCTCGTCACTCCACCTCCCTCTCCATCTTCCTCCTCCCTAGCCGAAGACACTCCATACCCACAGCGATAAGTACCATCTGTGCAGCCACCCGCCAACTCCTGCCCCCGAGGAACGACAGCTACGGGGTGGCTTTCTCTGGTGCCGCATCCCTCCTTTCCCCGCGACACACCTCTCTGTCACTCTGATAATTCCTCCTCTTCCTCTCTCTTCTGGGTCCCTCGTGTCTGGAGCAGGAGATGAGATTTAGGAAGCCTCCAGCCTGCTGTGGTTTCTGGCCATGGGTGTAAAGCTCCTGGCAGGCATCTTGAGTCTTTGTGTCAAAGCTTACAATGGAGCTGCATGTCGTAATTCCATCTAAACCATGTCCATGTTCCTCACAATCTGTCTGCTACCTGCCCACACCATAATTCACCCTGTTTTTTTCTTTTGAAACCAACTATAGTTTAAACTCTCGCTTTGCTGAGGATGCACAGCTCTTGCCCTATTGTTTTTTTATGAAAACTCCTACAAACGCTACATTGATTAACAGCAAAATAATATCATGACACAACGTATTTACAAACAGAAAAACATGTGCATGTACATAGTCTCAGGTGGTGCACAAAGCAAACACGCCATGCTGAGTTCCCTTGCCAAACCATTTCAGAGTAACGATTTGTCCTTGTCAGGGGATGACACATTTGTGTTGATGAACATTGACTGTGTTAGATTA
Organism: Chromobotia macracanthus; assembly: GCA_036877525.1. NCBI lineage: Eukaryota > Metazoa > Chordata > Actinopteri > Cypriniformes > Botiidae > Chromobotia > Chromobotia macracanthus. The sequence continues at coordinate 2,387,372 of JAZGTH010000001.1, forward strand.
GCCAGAGCACTGTTTCCTGTTGTGATTCAATCCAGCAGCATTTGAGTTTTATACAGCAGCGGGCGTCTGACACCATCTATTTCCAATTCAGAAAGAGAACGAGAGAGAAAGAGAGAAGGGTTAAAGAAAACACAAATGTCTCTCATGTCATTTTAAAGCTTGCACTCAAATGAATAAGAGATTGAGGATTAACCTTCTCACACACGTACGAGGGTTGATGGCAACTCCTACGAATTTTATCTGTTTGCATTGGGTGAACCCGCTCTCCTCTGTATCTGTGAGCGACGGAATATGCCGGACCATTAGAAGGTCATAGTCATCAATTACACTTATGCTCAGCTAAGAGGAACGCTCCTGCAATCCAGAGCCAGATCCTGCTTTAGAGGAGAGGATGTCTAAGATGTAGGTCACGGCAGATTAAGACAAATGGATGTATCCTCCAAAAGAATCCATCTCTATTTGACGTCGGGCCGCAATTACACCACGTAAAGACACACAAGAGTGGAGCACAGGGTCAATAAATATGTTTACACTACTCACTTTAAGATTAATTTTCATAATTAGATGGGAAACAGTCGTCTCTCATGAGGCGTTCACAGGATTTTACCTTATTATCATATTTTACATACTCTGGTTGGTGAAATGGATGGCTTCTAGGGCCACACTTACACTGCAAACCAATTCCGATATTTGACATCAATCTTGTTGCAACACTTATGATATTAGGTTTTTGGTCACTATTAAACTGTCCTCTTTATTCAGAACAATATTATGTATTTATTTTGTTGTTTATTTTAGATACATCTTTCACATTTGCATGTAAAATTATCATAAACAATAACTCACAGACACGCAGCATGTTTTTTTAATTCAACATTAAGAGATACTTCAGACATGTGAGATACATTTCAAAACATCACTAATCAACTGAACCATGCGGGAGGGGCTAATACTCGTGCAAATCTACAGGACAACAGAGCTAACACTGCTATACTGCACACTAGCAGTATGGGCGAGCAGAGTTCGTGTCCTGACTCGTGATCTTTTCCTGTTCCTCTCTCTCTTTCTCTCTCACCATCATTTCCTGACATCCCCTCTACTGCCCTGTAATAAACCCCAAAAAACTAAAAAAGACCTACAGTGTAGCATCTGACAGGGTATAAATGTAAACACAGTCTATTGTGTTTGCAGTGAATGTAAACAGATGGTTGAAATAGGATGCATGTCAAAAAATATTGCAACCTTGCATTAAAGCTTGCAAAATAAATGCAGCCTAGAAGCTGAAAGTCTTATTAGCTCTGTGAGAGTCAGTTTTTGACATTTCTTTGTTAACCCCATGTCTTATTTCCAGTTTTCTCTATGCTCAGGAAAACAAATCACATAATCATGCAATTCCAATAAACTTGATGGTCTATCACTCAGACTGCTGCAGATCTTTACTGCTGTAAAATCTTTGTGACAGAATAGTAAATGACCGATGCTTTCCTAAGGCTATGCCTGTGTTAGCAGGCTAACCCTATAAACAGAGAGAGCAACTGTGTGGACTGACCCACACAGTAACGGTATGCAAACACAGACCACTATCTCTCTCCCCTCCGTGTAGACATGCACCTAGTGAAGGTCATTGAAATGGGAGTCAAGCTTCTCCGGTTGAGCCCTGGGGTCCCATTCATCCAGAGGCAACAACATCCCTGACATTAAACAGATCTGAGTGACCTGAACTCTACAGCTTCACATTCAGAGCTTCTGGAGGATGCATACTTACAGCCTCGACCTTCTTCATCTGTCTGGCTTTCTCTCAAAAAAGGCCTTCAGGACAGAGGAGATGTCTTTAGATGTCTTTTTTGTGTCCTTGCTGGATTACAGCATCATCTGTTACATGGGGCTTTTACCTAGACTTCTATCATGTTGCTTGGCCCTCAGGAGAGAAAACGGGTTACTTTTTGAGGGGCATAGAATAATGGATCATCTTTTACTGTGTTTTTTACAGCTAAATATATAGACATCTGCTTTCTCTGACACAAGATGAAAGGTTAATTAACTCATTAATTAGATATTGTACTTATATTGTACTGGTGCACTTTTGAGTGTGGACCACAGAAATATTTTGGGAGAGAGAGGTAGAGATAAGGGATTTAGGGCTTCTGAATGTTAATCGCAGCGCGTCGCATTTCACCAAGCTTACAACGGTAAAGATGGCAAAAGCATTCAGAGCTGTTTGCATTCAGAAATGCAACTTGAGACAAGCACGCAGTGTGGAATCACACTTTCACGGACCATCTATCATGGCTGAAACAGTTCTGTAAGTAAACATCCCGTGCGTAGGAATCCAAACAATCCGGCCTTGGAAAACACTGCATTACAAATGCATGGTGGGAGGCCTGGCAAGTTTGGGGCTCTATTTGTACAGTCCAAATGGAAATGTGACACAAATCCGTGTTTAAACAAAAAGCTTAAAGCTTACCAAGGGCTGTTTCATCATGTGAAATGATACCTATGTCTTAAAGACAAACACAGTCAAGAACAATACGTGGAATTTGCTGGTCTGAAAAGTCACCTTCTGGGGGGAAGTGGAAGATGCTGATGAAAAAAAAAAAAAAATCAACCTAAAATCTTTGGAAGTGGTTGATGGTCATCGGCTGGTCCAAGCATCTTAAGCTGGTATGATGGTTTTTTTTGGTTAGCTTTGGAAAATTATTGTTTGTTGCATGTAATTATAATCCATCAGTTTAGAAAACCATTGCATTTGTTTTTTACATTGCATTAGGGATGGGAGACCTAAATTACAGTAGTGACAGTCCAATGACCGGTTATAAAGAATGAACTGAGGAAATTTTGTTGCAATGTATGTACGTGTGCAGACCTATTCAACTTTTGACTGTTTAAACTATAGTCATTGCATTAAGTGTAGATCATGGCACAAACAAAACTCAAAAACACTGCAAATTGTGCAGAAAACAACAGGAAGTGCAACATCTACGGGGTGCAGTGGAATATTAATCCCCTGCAAAGATCAGCATCTCTGATTGAGTATGAACAGACCTAGATTTGTGGAAAAAGCCCAAATGAAATAAGTACCAAACAAAAAGTAGAAGCACAGCCCTGGGGCTCAGTTTGTGCTGGGTAATTAGTAGGAGTCACCCCAACATCTCCAGTGGAAGCACAGCTGCTCAGGAGGATCTGAGAACATGCCACACAGGGATGGAGCAACTTTGGGGAGGAACAGCTGTTATTTTGATGACAGTGCTGGTTGAAATGGCACTGAAACGGCAAGATGATGGATGGCTGTGAGTCACGGAGGTCGTTAAGAGAAAAGAGACACACATCTCTTCTCCGTGACATCATTCATGATAGCTGATCAAGTTAACATGTCACTCTGGAGAGATGATCGTGAGCAGGCCAGCAGAGAGAGTGACAGAGACTCAGGGTTCTCAAAATAATATTTATGAGTGCAAGTACAGAAGCAAGACACAAATGAAGAGAAAGGCGCTGTACAGGAGACAACGTAAAGCACTGAAGAAAGAGAGACGGATTGCTACAGTAAAGGGTTTTCCGGGATTACAGTCCTGACAGTTGACATTTTGCCTTCAAGAGGCTACACGTGGCGAGTGGCAGAGAATTCTGGGAGTGACGGACAGAATTCTGGGCAAACTAATGTCGTTTTCCTGTGAAGAGAGAAAGTGTGACACTCTGCTATCTCTCCTTCTCATGTCATAAACCGTTCCAGCAAGAAGATCAGAGAGAATGACCTCCGTAGTTGTGAAAGTATTACTCTACAAACACACACGTGTAAGGCAGTCAGATCTTTTGATCATACAACTCCAAGTTTGCCAGTTCTTAAGCATCGGAATCCCACCATATTTAAAACTGACTTAAAATTCACTGAAGGCGCTTGCAAGAAGCAGGACTCCTCCACTAGTAGCCCGCGGGCAAAATTTGGCATGTTAATCATTTTGATCCAGCCCTCTGACTGATTCACTGCTGAAATCACTGCTGTGACCAATACAGCAAACTGCTCAGGACGCAAAGTGCAGCGGCAAGTTCAAAAGCACTCAGAGGACAGAACAGCAGCTCATTTCTGATACACTTTTATCATTATTAGATTTTAGTGGGCATAGTTCAGCTCTTCTAGTTGATGCAAACATGGTTCAATACAGTTTAGACACAGATGTGTGTGTACCTGATCCAATTGGATGTATTTATGCAAATAACTTAAAATGGTATTTGATGGAAACAAACTAACATGATGAAATGATGAAAATGATGAAAAACAAATAAATAAAACAACACCCTAAGTAGCCCTGAGGTTTTAAAGTGCTTAGTCTTTTTAAAACACACTTGAAATGACAGCTGAGGCTATGAGGTTATGTTTGTGTGCAAGTCAGACCGACCTCTTGAAAGCTAAGACATTATAGCCAGACATTCACAAATTAAAACTGAATTTGATTTTATTCATGTTAATATACACACAGTATTAAGAGTGTTTAGATTTGCTTTTAATGTGTGGATGTTACGCTTGAAATGAAAGTGCTTTGATTTGATAATTACATCTGATAATGTTTTTAAAGGAATAATCTGGCTGTTGAAAGGAAGTACTTGAGTCCTGACACATGTACTACACACAAGACTTTTGAAAGCACACAAGCAAATATCCTGAAGGGGAGTTGTGTTGTACTTCATTATATGCCATTATGACGCAAGGAACAATGTCTAAGTTGTTTATATTCCATTATTTTTACCATGTTTCATCTGACAAAATGACTGCTGGAACACTCACTAAATATACCACTTTTGTGCACAGTTTCTCAGCACCAAAACCTGCATCTTATGCGCTGACCACTGCGTAAAGTAGAACCCATGTAATGCCAATCTCCATGGATCTATATTGTGATAATAACTGTCTGGTTGTACATTATCATTTAAACATATCCAGACACAGAGCTGCTGTTACAGGTGTCAGGGTGGCAGGTGCAGAGGGATGCTGTACAGTCCATGTAAAGTATGGCAGATAATCTGCTGTATCCTCTAAAACCAAATGTTTAAAACCAGTTTAGAGATCAGAATTGCAAAAGGAAATTATTTTGGCATGTTTGTGATGTTACTCGATTTGCATGCTGCATTTGGTGAATCGGGTGATAATGCAAATAAACAAAGCTATCAGTAATTGTACATGAAAGAAATGAAACCTGCTTTCCCTTTCAGTTCAAATGGCTAGAAATTGTTGATTTTATCACTTTCATATTTTTAAGTGGTAAGTGATATTATTCCAGAAATCTTCTTTATTTATAATTGCGTTCCACAGAATTAGTCTGACAGCGTAACCTTCACATTAAATAGCCGAGTAGCCCAGGCTGATTCATTTCTCTTTATGTAACGAGAGTCAAGCAATTATGACTCACGAACACTAAATGCTGGAGAAATATGAGAAAATGGAGAACTGGTTCTGTCTGGTGAGTTTCTGAAAGTAATAATATTTCAGGCTGGTAATCTCACTTTACAGATCAGATAGCAGTATGCTCCTGTAATGAATTAGTTTATATATTACCTTATTTCCTCCTGCGATTCATTTTAAACCAAATGCAGATAACACATCCACACTGTCTGAACAGTTATTATAGCACGCTTAAATCACAGTCTTTAGCAAATGCTTCAGGCTGCGGGTCAGCAGAAAACACTCTGATAATAGCACACATTCCATTCAATGCGGCTCTCGTGTAAGCAAACAATCTAAAGAGTATTGAGGTCATGTCAGATTCTCTCTGTAGTTCGTTGACCTTGTTCTCGGCAAACAACGCATTTATTCTCTACCTCCATTGTACACTAATTCAGCAGGGGCAGACAGATTCACAAAGCGACCGCTGTCAATGTATCCATGAGGTTAAGACTCAATTTACTTTCTTTTCTCTTGTCTCTTGAAAAGCTCATTTCCCTAAGGGCAATTATAATAAGAGAATCAATGCTTGAGTGAATTTTAATTTGTCATGTGGCGAGAGGGGAAAGATATTTCAATCTACAGTCTGACTGTTGTCATTAGTGGAAGAAACAGTGAGGCAGAGATTTCAGTGCTGGAGTCCATGACAGAGACAGTATAGAAAATATTTTATGTGAGTCTACAGAATTCACTGTAGCTTTACACGACCCCTATTCAGACTCTCAGAATTCAACAGTCTGTTTTTGATACTGTACCTTTAAGAATTCCACATGCTGGAGACTTTGTGTGCGAACCTTTTCAGCATAAAAAACAAGTAACATCACTTACAGTAATTATGGGCTGAGGGTTTGCTATGAAGTCTATGGTACAGTCGCCGCTTTAAAATTTTTCACAATCAGCCTTGACATCTGAATGACCCATTTTTGCTTATTTTATGAAACGGTGTGGATGAACTGAGGAGGCTTGCAATATGAATGCTAAAGTGTCAACAATATATTAAGGTAAAATCTGACTATGGACACTTTAATAAAGCATGCCAATTTGATGTCGGGCATCTACCATTTTAAATACCATTATTTATTTATGAGACAATACACATAAAATTCGGGTTGTGATATTATGAAATGTATAGATATATAGACTGTCCCTCTGAGCTTAGTTTTTAAATACTCCAGTGTTAAGAGTCATGTGAAATGAACTGTATTCACTGGGTGGGACTACATAGTCTATTTCTCTTATATCTCTCTCTCTCACTGACTCTTTCAGTCAGTTAACAACTGACCCTTTGCTAAGTCTCATCTTCATAACGTCCCTGATCAATCCTACCTTAGCAACTGTTGCCATCAGCCTTAATATAAAAGAATGTTTTGCCATTTTCTAATGAGAAAAAAAGACTATGAAAATTGTTTACACAAATTGTCACTGCTGTTGCCAGGTCAGAAAAAATCAATAATGATACAAGGTGCCCAGGGAGGAGACGTACTCTATCACCATATTTTTCTTATTTTTTTATAAATCTTGAAAAAACATGACAATATTGACACTTTTGTTTTGAAATTTGTTGAGAAATTTCCCAGTGTGCCAAGTAGCCTCAGTTTACTCTATCCCATGTACTGCAAATTAGCATAGTAGGTGTGTTGTAGAAAATGTTTATATACAGTAATGTTATCTGTAATCAATATCAAATGAAATTTTAACTATGTTAATACTGATATACAGTCTACACAGCTTTGAACCCTGTTTACAGTAATGTTTTAGCATTTTTTTATCTGCCTTTTTTTTGTTGAGAAATTATGTCATGTCACACATCATTCCAAAATGCATTTGTCACATGCTCCTAGCATGACCTTTGTGATGATGTCAGTCCTCCAAACAGTAATAAAAGAGAGTAATTCCAGAGCACAAATTCATGGCAGAATGAGCTTTGGGGAATAATGACATGAGAGTGCTGCATTAGAAATCATATAAGAGCCGTGTGTTTCATTGCACACCATCTGCTTCACAAGAGTCCCAGCAGGGCCGTTTCCAACATCTTCTGAAAGTGGGCTATGGGTTTCTGTCTGAAACTCAACGCTCGTGTTTCATTGGTTGCCAGAAGTTCCCAAATTATCAGCTGTCCCAAACTGGAGCACCAGTTTCATGTACGTTTATAATGAGGTTTAAAGAAAATATTATATGAAAGAGAAGTCGGAAGAACAGAAATTAGGAAGTTCCCGTGTCCCCCAGGGACGAATTAAACTGCACTCTGATTTGGCAGGAGTTCAGTAAGGATGATCAGCTCTGGCCCTAAGGATGTGCCTCGACAGAAGATCGTATATTGTTTTCAAACTTATGTACCACATATATAACTTTACAAAGTACAAAGTTAAAAACAACACTGCTGTGTTCTCTGAGGTACCACCTGAAGGAGTTCATCAGAAAACATACCATAGTACCACCCCAGTACCTTTTCGTAAGGGGGCCACTATTTTTAGGTGTAAAATTGATAATGTTTTACTTTTGTTCTTTGTGAAGCCTCATTTGATTAGTGATTGGAATTAATTCTGGAACAATATTTTAAACTTTAACCCATTGAAAAAATTCTCTCCTTACTACAGAAAAGCAAAGCGTTCAGAAGACAAAGTACAGAAGATGACCTGAAAGCAGTTCCTCTCTTCCAAACTGACTATTGATTTGTGACTAAGAGAGCTCATTATGTCCTGTTCTGGTTACTAACGCTCAGTGTTTTTTAGGGCTGCCCTTTCAAGATGAATGTCAAATGCAAAGATAATTTAACAAGTCCAACTTCAGTGAGGTAAGAGATGTTTTAAAGGGACAGTTCCCCCAAAATATGAAACTTTAATAACTTACCCTCATGTCACTCCAAACCCATGACTTTTCTGTCTTATGCAGAACTAATTTGTTTGAATATCTGAAGGATATATTTGAAGGATATTTCTGTTATTTTTTGTGAAATGATGGTAAATGATGCTGCCAGGCTACAAAAAGCACAAAAATTATGAAGTGCCAAATTTCAGTCTGTTCATCACACAAGGCTATCATAGGGTTTGTGAGTATGGCCTGGAGGTTATTGCACAAGTCGTATGGACTATTTTTATAGATCCACCCTCATATGACTTCATCATTTGAACAGAGAGATCAGTCTATTGTAAACGTCACCTTTTGAGATCCACAGAAGAAAGAACATCACAGGTTTTTGGTACTGACAACATAAGTACTGTAAGTAATTCCCTTCATTTTTAGCTTTTCCATTAATTCTCAGGCCTTGTTCTTATTTACTGCTTATTTTTTTACTATTATTTTTACCGAATTAGCGTCTTCCACACATCCTCTACTTCCACAGCCTTTTTAGCATGTGGCATTTCATTTTTATGTATAGTTGTTAAATGTCGTCTGCAGACCTTCAAATTCAAAGTAATTAAGTTTGCACACACTGCAGGATTCAACCCATTTAGACTAGTATCCGCTTTAAAAACTAGCAGTAGTTTTTGTAAAATCATTTGAGTCTGGCATTTTAGAGATAAACACAGACACATTAGCATATCCATCAATATGTTCAGTTTCACAATATGTTCAGTGAAGAGAACAGAAATGTATTTGCCGCTACATAGTCTGTCTTTTGAAATCTTGCCAAGTGGCATGAATGTTTTTAGATCTGTGATTTTATAAGGAGCGCTGTGACGTGCTGCTTTTCCTAAAACATTTTTTTACACATACATGCCCAGACCGGCAATTGTAAAAGTTGACCTATGCTGGGTCTCTCTCTGCTGAGTCCTTCAGTTTTTAAGTGGAAACTCACAAGCTTTGAAGAGTCTTCAAGAGAACATTCAAATTCCAATCTATCTGTTATCTACACTAACTGAACTAAATGAATGTGTGTTATTTTGCTTTGACCTCTTTGACACTACGATACTAATGGCGGATGAACATGCTGTGAGAAGCTGTAGATGTTCTGTTCAGGCTTTTCCTCATGTTCACTTTGAAACTCAACAACTTACAATTGCAGGAAACAAGAGTCCAACAAGTTTTTCCACTTAGTCGATCTGCTCACTAAGACACATAGACGTTTCCCATCTGGGAGAAACCACTGAGCTAAGGAACATCGTCTAAAGCAAATTAGACATATTACAGACAAGCTGAGCTTGCATGACTGAAAGATCTCTGTGAGATTTGCAGTCAAGACACAATGTATTTCCTGCAGACAAGGTAAATCTGTGACCGCTTTGAACTCAAACCCACCTCATCTGTCACAGAGACCTTGCCGGTCTATAGGAGAAGGTCTTTAAAACTCATCCTTGGATGTAGTGAGGAAAAGTTGAAGAGCCGGTTGAAGGACGGGGGCTGACCTTTCTGTCTTCGCTTTTTTTATTTTTTCCATCTAGTTTGAGAAGTAACTCTAATGAGCAGAAGCCATCACCGGAGATGCCAGCTGCCTCGATCAAACACCAGCACTCACATTTTCTCTCCCTCTGCCAGACTGTCAGTCTTCCGTGACGGCGCAGCACGCCTCCAGGTTCAGCCCTGATCTCTATTATGGTCCTTCTATTTGCCACTGGGTGTCACGGGGCCCAAATTCAACTACAGGGTCCTTGTCAGGACCATGCACTGAGGGACATCGAGAGAAAGGTGGAAGATACGGCACAGAGAATGGATAGAGGGCTGGAGAGTGACTGCCTCCCTCATCACCGCTTCGTTTCGCTTGCCTCCTTTCCCCGGCCCCCTGTCAGAATCAGTGACAAGAGCCAGCCTCATACAAACTTAATGAAGCGTCTTGGTAAGGCAGCAGAAGGCAGGACTCACAGACTGAAGGCCGCGTGTGAAGTTTGGGGAGGGACAGGTTATGTCTGACACCCTCAGCAATCATTCCAAAACTCCAGCAAGGATCCATTGGTGAGAGAAAGTGGTACAAAAATATCTTTTCTGAAAACACCTGGGCTAAAGCTCTCAAGTGTTATGGTCTTTTTAATGGCAAACAGGAAAATGAAACGAGTTGTTGTAACGGTAGATAAGTGACAGTAAATCATTTACCCAGGCAGACAGGTGCTGGAGCCAGTCTACAACCTGGCACCATTTCACTCGCTTCCAGCAAACAAAAAGCAGTTCTGGGTTGGAAAATACAAGTTCTGCATCTGCCTCTTATAACTGTGGGTCTCGAACCAGGAACTGTAGGGTGGGATGATGTCCTCACAAAGCACAGCTTTCAAAACAGCAAAACTAGATAATAAAATAATTTTGATGACATCAAGACAAAAGATAAATTATTTCTTAGAGGTGCAATTTTTGTGCAACTAGCATCACTGAACGTAGCTACAACAATAATACGTTTCTGCCATTGCTGGGCCAAACAAGTTGAGACAATGGTGTTTTCTGAGCCACTCAAACAGTTTACAGCTTTGTTCGGTGCATTAGGGGTGCAAAAAGTACACGCTTCTCCTTTAAAACATGTTATTAAAACTAGGAGTAAGATTTATAAAAACAACTATTTTCACGAGTGGCCCCTCATGCCTGCATTTCTCTTTACAAAATGACAATCGGTTTTGGGCTCCAAAAATAGCCAGAAAAGGTATGTTGCTCTCTCCATTTCCTCACTTTTTTCTCCTTTCTTTTTTGTTTTCTTCCCTCCAGCAACTTGATGCCATAATAATTTAGAACAACTTCAAATATCTTTGCAGTTGTAAAAACGAAATCACCTTTCTTTGGTGTCAGACACAGAAAGATGAATACATACACCATTTCACTGAAAGATTGGTTCAGAGAGGCTTTTCTGGTTTGGGAAAGCAAATACTTCACAATATCTGTCAGACATTACAAGCAGAAAGTGCATCTGGGCCAACAGCAAGGTACAAGTGAGCAACAGGGACAAATCATTGTAGTTTTCTAGAAAGAAAGTGGTGTAACTTCATGACACAAAGATTATTGGGCTGTCTGTCCTGTGACTATGGATTTCAACATGATTGTTATCTAGTTCCTCAACCACAAATGCTAAAGGTCTGTGATTTCTAAATGTGTTTTCCAAAACATGTAAAGTTCTGTCACGTTTTTCAGTGTGTTCTGTACAGTCATTTGTGGACAAAGATTATTTGACTGTAACAAGTGTATTATTGAATTCTGATCTTCCTGATCTTTCCTCTACTGTACGTAAAAACACCCTCTCTGTCAGCAGTTATCAGCAGACACAATTGGATGCAAAGTGGACAACACTTCATGCTAAAACTCAACTGTACAGACAGCAAACAAGAAACTTTTACATTGCCTCACTACAAATACAATATAAATATTATATAATTATACTGTGTGTGTGTGTGTGTGTGTGTGTGTGTATATATATATATAATATATATATATATATATATATATACACATATACATATACAAATACAATTTTTTTTTATTAAGAAACATGTTGATAATTTATAAAAGCTAACAGGTTTTACAAGAACACATTCAACAGGTGTCCCACTTTCTTAAGAACATAAGACTGAAATGAAGGCAGTTGCCTATTGTTTTGCTTTGCGGTTGGTGGTTGTGCTCATGGTGCACTTTCATCAGACATAGATTATTGTGCTGTCTATCCTGTGACTGTGGATTTCTCTTAATCTTTAAGGCTGATCTTCTAATTAATGGAGGTTTCTGTATGAGCTTGTACAATCCTAAAAAATCTTACTGGGCTATTACTGGTTCAGTGATAATGGATCAAAACTCCCTCTACTGTGACTTAAGTTCAGCAAGTGGTGACTGTCAAACAAAAAAATTATAAAATTGTTGCATGAAATGAGTTTTTATTTGATTGACACGTATTTAATTGTTGAATAAATCTTCATTAGTGCCACATTATGTAAACTGGAAAACGTAAGTATCTAGAATATTGTTTATCGAAGAAAATATAGTAATATTGTCTAAAGGAACTTCCCCCAGGCACTTTCTGTCTCCTTTAAGAAGTAAATACACCCATTTATTTTGCTATCCAAACTATGCATGATATTGTTATTTTTATTTTTGTGTTTTTCCTGCAACAACAACTCTGTCCTATCAGACCTCTGACCCATTTTTCTTGCAATCAACTACTTAAAAAAACTGATTTTAAAGTTATTAACAATGATATTACACCAATTGAAAAAACAAAAACATTTTAACTGCATTTAAATCTGAAGGAAACAGTGTGTGTCCAGTGAGTCACCTGAGATCCATCACTTCATCCATCATGTTAAATCACACCTGAAGGCCACTCCTGGATTGAGATTAGAGGTTTCACACAGGTTGATCTGTGGCCAGAGGGACACGCCAATAGGTGTGAAGTCAGTGATCTGAAAGGTTACATTGGTCTGTGGCTGGTGGATTACAGTCTAATATCACCTGTCAGAGCACTCCACAGACAGCACAGCACACTGTAATGCGTGTGGACATGCAAAGAAAGTGCAGTACAATATCTTTTAACCGCTTTTCCCCATTACCTGAACATTTGGGCATTTCATTAATGACATTAAGCTTTAAACACATTTGCTTTGGAATACAGAGGCAGATGTTGAATTTATGAGACTTCACTACACCACTTTGGTCTAAGTGAAGTTCTTTACAATAACAGAAGGTATTTTAGGGTAAAACTACAACTGGGGGGATCTGTGGCATAATGCTAACAGCGGTGCTTATGGTGTTCTGAAGACCCTATTAGCTGCATGAGGTTACAGATTTGCCAGCCAAATCTCAGTGGCGCCCAATCAAAGAAGTGTGTAATAAAATAGTGTTTATATTATTGTCTTATTAACTGAATATACTGCAAACAACTGAGTGCAAATGTTGGAAATTGAATTAATATAGCAGTGACATTTTGTTGCTGTAACAGCAAAACAACATCAGCAGTGATGTAAATAAAGGCAGGACTGTCTGTTTCCAGGACTGTTACACTTGGATGATTAGACTTGCAATAGCATCAATAAGTGCAACAACATGCAATAAGTGCACTAGAAAAGGTGTTTGTAATAAGTCAAATATTGTTAAGCAAACATGTTAAAACATTGCAATGTATATAATCAACAATATCTTTGTTCTTATGCAATACTCAACTAGACTGTTATCTAGTTCATCAAACTACAAGTTTAGAAAGCCAAGAGCCTGCAATTTATAAATGTAATTGTTTTCTTACATTCGGTTCTTTTAGTTTTTGGTATTTTGATAGCGAAGTTTACGTTTTTGTACCTGTTTTCTGTAGCCATACTGTATGTGGAACAAGACCATTTATGTCATATTTTTTTCACGTATTATCAGTGTATCATAAATTTTTGATTTTATAGAACAATACATAAGAAAGAAAACTGTGGTTTTGGTCAGACTTCATTTTTTTCTAAATTCACTTAATTCTTTTTCTCTGAAAAATATTAGAACAGAGACCTTCATCCTGTGTCAATGTATTCCCATATGTCATGAAGGTGGCCAGATCATGTGCCACGAGGTGCATTGGGGGGTAAAGGGGATTTCTAGCTTATGTGGTAAAGTGGCAACCTGTATCCCATATCTCCCCATGGCAACTAGCCAGGACGCTGAAGAGTGAGATGGGATGTTATAGGCTGGAAGATTAAAATGGCCCCTAGCAGTTGAGAGGGTGAGTGGGGTCCCCTCTCCCATCACGCACAGAAGCAAATTATCCAGCCGCAGCAGAGTGTGTGTGTGTGAGAAAGAAAGACAGTGTTTACTTTTGACTAATCTCTCCCACATCTCTACAGAGAGTAAGAGCAAGATGGAAAGCCTTGTGCCTTGATAGTGAGACAGACAGACAGATCTAGCAACACCAAGGTCATGGGTTTGATTCCCAGGGAAAGCACATGCACATACAAACATACAAAAAGATGGAAAAGATGGAAGATGGCGGCGCGGTGACCACGCTCTCCGGTCCAATGGTGTTTTTATGTCTGTTAGTCTCGTCTCTTCGCTTCAAAATTTAATTTCTCCCAAAATCATCAGATCGCGAAACCATATGATCGCCAGAGCCTTTTGAAATCGGTAGTGCGTACAAACATCGTAAACTCACCCCCCCCTCCCTCTGCCTCTCTGACCCGAGACCCCCTCCACTGATCTACCCCCCCCGCCGAAAACCTTCGCTGGCTAACTAACCCCACAGACCTCCCTTCATACCCAAACTCCGTTTAAAACTGACTCATTCAACTCTCTCTACCCTTGTTTTGTGTGTTTGTTTTCACTGAAATGTAACGCACTCCCGACTCCCTCACTGACGGATAACTCTACCGACGACGTCTACTGTCATACTGCGCTTGTTTTTACAATGATATCTGCGGTGATCTCTCTCCTGTGGAGGTGATTTTTGAAGTGCAGACCGTTCTATCTCCGGTTCCCCTTTTATTGTCCGTTTACATCCCCCTGTAACCTGCCGACTGTACCCCTCACTCAACAAAACACCCCGCGCTTTTCATACCAGTTTAACCACGCAACTAAAGAATCTTCCAAGTTTACCAACAACTCTAATACTTACAAAACAGCACCCCCCCCCCTGCTCGATCCTCTCTTTTCCCCTCTCCCTTATCCCCTCTCATAAGTTGCGATTCTACTCCTGCTCTCCTACGTGGGCTTACCCTACACGCCCGATCTTACCTATTTTTTTTTAACTCCCACCTGGATCTCGTGCCTAACCAATAGGCTCATCAGATACCCCTAAACGAGACCACCTTCTGTGCTCAGATCACGTCTATAATCATACCTACCGCTAGGCCGGCATTCAGACCTCCTGACTCCCCTCCGGCCTGTGATGACGCACTCCCTCAGTCCTACTTTTATCACGGTTTAATCAGAATACACACCTCCCTCCCCCCCCACGCCTCTGTCTTCTCCCTTACCCTAGATAACCCCGCTACGGTCCTGACCCTGCCGTCTGACTTCTGCCCTGACGTTCCTAACAGTTCTCAACTCTCCTGAAGGGTCCCCCCGTTCTGTCCCTTACGTACCTAATCCTGTTCCTTCTGATACTTCTCCCCTCTCTTGATAGTGCTTTGAGATTCCATACCCTCCCCACCTCCCCCTCCAGTTGCATACCCCACCCTCACGTGATCAATTTCCTCCCCCTCCCTCTCCCCCTGACCAGACCTTTTGATCTGTTCATGACTCCTCAGCTCAACCTTCCACCTCATAATAATTACACTGCTGGGCTACTCTCTACTGATTCTGGACTTTAACTGACCCGTCGGCCACATCCGACCTACCCTGCGTCTCCGCTTGCTCCCCTCCTCCCTTACCCTCCTGCCATCCTCAACCTCATAAGTCCTGATACACTGGTAGGTCTCTCAGCAACCGATAACGCCTACAAGAGGAAGGCACAGCTAGCGGTGGTGTGGCGAACACCTGACCCTATTGGGAGACGGGGTTGTGATGGACCTCAGGAGAACTCCACTGACCACCCCCCACTCCCTCGACTGTGGTACCCTAATCCTGGGGTGCCTACGAGGATCTCCCTGACCCCCCTCCTCTCAAGCCCCCCCTTCTCCCCGCTGAGTCTCTCACTCCTCACCATTCTACGGACTTTTCTACACTTCCTGTCTGTATGCCCCCCGACCCAGACCCTCGGACATGACACCTGCAGTCTCGGTCCCTCTCCCTCCATCCTGACATTTTCCTTCACGTCTCCACCCCTCGTCCCCCCCTCCTCCCTCTCTCCTCCTCCTGACCCGATCGCCCCTGCCAGACTCTACCTTCCCCCAGGCTGTACCCTGAACTCACGCCCCCTCTGCTTCCTTAATTTTATATATATATATTTTATTTCTCCCTTGTGCATCTGAGTCTACCAGAGTAGGCCACAGACCCCTTAACCCTCTCCTCTTTCACTAGCCACACTGAGTTATCCCCGCTCTTATGTTACCCCTGCACTACAGATCATCTTGTACTGTCTCCACCAACGTCTTGACTATTATTGAACATTGTTATTTGTATTTAAATAGTTTATGTATAGGCAACTTTATATATATTTATATATAGTATATTTATAATCCAATTCTGTTAGCATTTGTGTTTAGATTTATACTGTTTCACGTCATTGTTGTATGTCTGTATTTATGTAGCACCGTGGTCCTGTGAGGCACGACATTTCGTTCCACTGTATGTCCCCACATATAGCGGAATGACAATAAAGCTCAACTTGACTTGACTTGAAACTGCAGAGAGAAACAGTAAACCGGTCGGAAAGCACCTGCCAAATGCACAAACTGTATAAAAAGGCAAGAGAACCCAGTGCAGTCAAAAGCAAAGCATACACGATGAAAGAGAACATGAAACAGCATTTGCAATGCATTTACATTTGAAAGAAAGAGCAGAGCTGAAGATTGATTGGTTTCAGGATTTGCAAAGAATTAAATCGTGAAAAGTTAGACTATGATGTTATTAGTTAATAATGGTTTTCCAGGCCCACATAGCCTTGGTTACGTCAGCAGAAGAGAAAGTTGTTACATTTTGAAAAAAGAAAAACTGAATATTGACTGGCATCCATTAACCAATGAGAATTACGAGATGAGAAAAACTAATGAGAGGGGCGGGACTAGTTGCTGTTTCTGCTTGATTTCAAATTAACCAGCCATTTTCCACACATCTGACATATGCCGCTGAAATGGCGTCAGAGCTTTTTCTTTCTGTAGTGCAAACCTCCCATACTGTATACCCCTGCTGTAACTTTGGATTCCTGTACAGCAGCTGAACTGCCAGAGCCCAGTGCTAGAAATGCTAATGTTATGGGTTTGACACCAACGGCACATCTGCCCACTGAATAGCTGTAAAATGTATTATAAACAATCTGTCTAGATGATTTCTCCACATGTCTTTCTGGATGCTCTGTAGTCTAAAATATACAAGAAGTGCTTGTTGCAATGAATCAGAATGCAAAATATAAAAAAAAATACAATTTATCACCATTCTTCTAAAAAAATGAAAGAGCAAAAATAGGAGACAGATGAAGAGTCGTCCCAATTCAGTGGCGCAAGTAATATATGATCAGTCATTAAAAGCGTTACCTCTGAAGTGGAGAAATTATGCTCGTAATGGCGATTAAAACTCCAACAGTCGCATGAATCATACATTAGTACCACGCAGAGGATATTTTTAAAGCTAGAACTCAAGGAAAATGACCAAGACTGTAATTTCTCCTTTTCTTTTGAATTTGACTTGCAGCTCATTTGTCTACAAATGAAGCCTTCGTGAGCCCAGCTCATAAAAATTTTATATTCTATTTCAAGTGACTTTTATTGATTTGGATATTTAAAATATGCCCAGAAGAAGTTTAAAGGAAATTTTATAAATAAACCAGATCGTATGTTGAATAAGAGGTCTATCAGATCTCTACAGTAGCTACACAGTGACGTTTTAAGTGTTTCATTGATTGATTTGAGCAGACAATAACAGCGTTGACAAATATGCTTCAATTTACCAATCCGAGCAAATATAAAATGCAACTGTAAAACACAACTGGATTGGAGGATGAAAATGTCAGGTTAACTGATAAGATGGTTTTTGTTGCCTCTCTGTGGTAATTGTTGTGTTTGTGTGTAGTCGCTCATGACACGGACGTCATGCTGGATAATTTCATTTCGCTACCGTGGAAGTAAATTCCTAGCTCAATTACTTCTGAATAGTTAGCATAAAGACTGATCAAACGTTTGAAAAATCAAAACAACGAGAGAGGGAAATGAAATCAGCTGAAGAACATTGAGGTAAATGTGAGGCTCGTTCAAACATGAAATAAATCAAACCAGGTGAAATAATTGGAGGTTTCATTATGAGATGATAGCAGCATGCTGATGAGTTTAATGCTGTACTGAGTAAGAGACATCCACAATTCTCAACAGCCTTGTGTGTGTATGCTTATATCCATGTATCTTCATACATATCTATTGCTTTAGTACAGTATAAAGGTAATTATATAACCCAAATCATAACCCTACCACTAAACTTCAGGATAGTAATCCCACACACATGTAATTTTATATTCATGTAACTGTTGGATTTTTATATCTGCTATTGGTTAGACAAGCAGATAGCCACGCCCCGAGCAGAATGAAAGTGCGTTTGGTGCCAGCAGCAGTGTAGAAATGACTTGCTTCACCTTTAATTATTATTATTAATGACTGCACAGGGGCCAGGGGTCTCGCCACAGTGCCCGGGGCTGTGCAGTGATTGGTTGACCTTTTTCTTACTAATGCCAGTCACTTTTTCTCTTTTTTTGTATTGAAAAGTGAGAACAGTTATTTAGGGCGAGCACACACGCACAGAGACCTGAAATGAGAGCGCAGGGGATAAACTGATTCGGTCTTCAGAGGAACGTCTGAGACATTTGATACCTGCATCCTTCATGTCTTGCACACACTCCGGATTACACAGCGCCGACTCACTTTCACTCGTGGTTAAAATCCGGCCCACTGGGGATTAGGATTGATTACTTAATTGCTCCTCATAGGGTCTGTTACCTCTAGAGAGCAATTTGAGTGAAGCACACAGAGTCCCCACTCGATTGAAATTGAGATGTAACTCAAACTGGGGAAATGACAAACCCACGAGCTGCTAACATACTGAAAATCTGCTGCCTTCACTGAAGTTTTCATTTCTCTCCATGTCATCTGTTTTTCTTATTAGCGAATGTCACAGACGTCTTTGGGTCATATTTTGGAATTAAATCAAAGTATTTTAGTTTTAATGTAAATATATATTATTTAATATTTGTATAACATTTATATTATATACATATATATATATATATATATACACCGCACAGGGGCCAGGGGTCTCACCACAGTGCCCGGGGCTGTGCAGTGATTGGTTGACCTTTTTCTGTACTAAAAGCAATAGATATGTATATATACATATATATATATATATATATATATATATATATATATATATATATATATATATATATATATGTTAAAGATCCAGAGGTTTGTGGACGCAGAATAAGAAACTGACTTACACAAGAACTTTCTCTCGTGTTAGAGAATGGCTGCTGATAAGGCACACAGGGAGGCTGAGCCTGAATCCAGTTTCCAAAACACATTTGAGTTTGGTCCTTCACAGAGTCTGTGCTCAGTCTAATGAAGCTCAGTGAAGTCCTTGTAGCTTCTTCCCTCGAGCCATAATTGCATTTGTGTCTGGGGTTGGTTGGCTGTTAAGACATATGGCTGGCTAGACATATCAATTCTATGTAAATGGTCTCTTATTTATGTATTCCATTTACATTCTTTTCAATGCCTTAAGGACAATCTCACAAGTTTAAATAAACTGAAATTAATTTTGATCAGATTAGAACTGATGTTAAGTGCTATGTAAAACACTCTAATTGTACATTGTTAAATGCATTTTTTAAGCCAAGATGTTTTTGACAAATGACAAAAGTGAATTTCCAAGAAGTGTAATTTCCTGACAGTTAGGCGTTGATGTATTCTTCTGCTAACTCTCATTATGTGAATGAATAAGCTTATGTGAAAATTAACAGCTCTCCACAAAGCTAAATGAAGAAAGCAATATATATTTCATTTAAAATGAATTCAGAATGATCCTTCATTTGCTGGAGATGAGGTCTGAACCTTCCCACAGTGGCTGGAACATTTAAAGAATGTCTTATGGTTTTTATCCCAATCATCGTGCTTAAAATATGCTGCTTTCCATAACTCATTTACACCCACTAATGAACCACCTTCAATATACTTTTACAGTATTAGTTAGTATTCTTGCACTGATGTTAACTAAAGTTTGTCAGTATCAGTGGTGTGGCTTTTCCAAAAGAAGGCTGCATGGCCACAAGAACATTTTGTCCCTGAAGTGGGTTGAGATTTACACACCGAGTGAAATTCAGTGGGCATTACACAAAGCCACCAAAATCCTATAGCCAGACTTTTGACAATCAGCATAAAGTCTGATCCATACTGCTGCTTATTCTTGCCAAGAATCACCCACCAGCCCACTGACATGTAGTGACCAACAACTGTTTTCTCTTTCTCTAACCAACATGGACTGTTCAAGTATATTCAATACCTTCACTGAGTATTTGTTTTAGACTTCATCACTAACCCATCATCATGAAGTCTAAAATATAAAAAAGAAACATTAAAATCCTACATTCAAGCAGCCATTCCAAATCCTGGTCCTTGTTCTAGAGAACTCCATAAATCACCTGTCATTACAGGCAAGCATATTTGTTGGAGTCCATTTGTATTTGTTTTTCACCTGGAGCTGCCATTCCCAATGGTAATCCAAATGTTATTACACATGGATAAGAGCAGCACGACGCCACTGATAAACTTCTCTATATGCAAATGTCAAGCAATTAAAGCAAGAGAAACAGCCTCCAAACACTTTACATCTATAAGTGAGGCACTGCGGCCATTTTACCATCTAATGCCCCCTGTGTAAAGCTGTATATTCAACACTGGCATGATGATACTTGTGCCAGTTTTGTGCAATAATCTGTTGTATCTGTAAGAATACAACTAAAAAGAGCTAAAACATAGGTAGAATATTTATTATTAAGTGCGCGTAAATGAACTCAATGGGCTGATGATACATCTGGAACTGTTGGTTAAAGGGTGAGTTCTTTAAATATTTGAGTGTAGAATTTCAATGCAAATTAACAATTACATAAACAATTAGTGTTGCACCACCAACAGAAGCAGTCTGCAAACAAGTTTTTGTCTAAGTGAAATTTTTCGATTACAGCTGTGTTCTGCTTTATTTTTTGTGAATTTTAATGTGAATAGATTTTTTTGTATCTAGAATAAGGAAAATTTTAAACCTAAAGCACAAAAATTACAGGCTAGGCTATTCTTCAGACTGTTTGCAGAAAGGAACACGGCATCATAATGTCAATAAGCTTACAAGCAGAAAAAACTGCAGTGTGCTTCAATGCCATTAATAATTACCACAATAATAATATGTCTGGCTTGCGGAACTACATGTGGGGTGTGAACAATGAAAAAATGACCAGGCATGAAAACATTCAGAGCTTTACTAAAACCATTCAGAGCTTATAACCTGAGAACCCACCCTTGTGCCTCCCATTGCATTCAGGATGTCGAAAATGTAATAAAGTTCACGCCATGTTAGCTCTTATACAGAAATCACAATTCCCAGACACTAGAAAAGATGAGTTCTTACAAGTGAAGTATTGCTTCTGTAGCAACAACAGCATTTAGCTGATGTACAAAAGACTCAGAGTTTGATCTTTGCTCAGAGCAAAACTGACTACACTGCTACCGTGACCTGGATAAACACCCACGTGTGTTTCTTACTCCAGGGAGAGAGAGGTGAGGTCAAAGGAAGGCAGGAGTGATGGATCACGAGTAGAGGTTTTGCTCTGGCTGTGGAGAGCTCATTTCTCTAGATCAGAGGAAAACTTTGCCACGCTCCTCTCTTAAAGATGTTTACACTTTAATTTTTTGAATAAAATTAAGGTTGTGAGTTCAATAACTGTCTTGAACTAGAATTCACACTAATATTCTAGGGGGAAAACAAAATTCAAGAGAAAGAAAAAGGTCTGATAACTCAATTCCACCTCCTCTACATATTTTCCACTTGTCTACCCTCTGCATTAAGATCAAAGAACACAAATATATAAATAACTTCAACAGAGGAAAAATACAATCACGGAAACATCTATTACATTTTTACAGCACAGCACCTTTGAATATCATCAGGCGTCTGTGTAATTACACTGAATAATATTTGGTGAAGAGTGTGTTGAGTTGCAAATTGCTTGAAGTTGCTCAGAATATTAATCAGCTACTAATATGGTGAAAAAAAGTCATAAACGGAAGATCTTGACAGATGCAAGGTCTCACCATGTGACTACAGCAATAACTGGTTTGCCAATACTGGAACTTCACACCATCTACAGTACAGAACAAGATATGGAAAGTCCTGCTATCCCTGGTCAATTTACAGAGGGTTAATTAAAGTTCTTTATAGCAACGCAGGTCTAAGTGTCTCACTCAAGGGGAAATGATGGCAGAGCAGGTTTGTGAATAACGTTCTACTTGTTGGCGAACTTCCAAGCCTAAAATAGCTTTGGGACTCTAACCACCAATCTTCCAGTTGATGTGCCACACCACACCACTCCACTCCCAGCAATAATGATGCTTTCACTTGGACCTACAGTACTTACACAGATCTGCTGCTTTCAAAAAAGCAAAAAGTCCATCAACCACAGTTAACCATTGGATTCGATTCCCAGCCACCATCTTTCTATCTAAGTGCTTCCAGGTTTCAAGGCTGTCATAATATCTGGAACCATTGGATATGCTTTCTCTACCTCTTAAAGGTGAAGGGCGTAATTTTGGTGACACTAGCAGCACCAAACAGAATTGCTAAAACAATTATTGAAAAACAAGATTCAAATACCATATTCCTCCATTTGATTTCACCATTAGTGGACCCAATCCAGCCAGGTTTGACCAATAAATAAAACAGCTCAACCGAACACAAAGATCATGGGTTCCATTCCAAGGTAATGCATTCACTTAAAAAATGTAGTCTATAGTCTGAATGCATAAACACATAAATACAAGTGTTAAAGCCCTGTCACATGACTTTGTAAGACTTCAAGAAAAGCACCATGCACCGCTTTAACCTTCCCATTCAAAGCACTGCAGATAACACCATGAAAGCGCATTTTTCAAGTGTGCTAGGCAGCAAAAACACTGGAAGTGAATACAGTAAACAGTGGAAATATTTGAACTGAAAAGACGAAAGTGAGGAATGATGGTTGCTTTGATACATCGCAGAAGACACAGGACTGATTAAACGCAGATTTGTGAAAGTTTAGTGTGTCAGGATGCTCTTGGTGACTTTAAATTAGCTTTAGTAACCCACCTACCATTAGTAAAAAAGTCTGCATTGATCTTTTCTTAAAATTCAGCCTTAGAAAAAAACTTGTTACTTTGCTCTTAATCACGTGAGGACAAAATTTAAGACACACATTTTGCATATTTGCATATGTCATGCAAAGTCCAGTAATCACTGGCTATGCTTTGACGACAACTTGCAGTTACCAAAAGCAAAAAAA
The DNA here is from genome assembly GCA_036877525.1 of Chromobotia macracanthus. Lineage (NCBI taxonomy): Eukaryota > Metazoa > Chordata > Actinopteri > Cypriniformes > Botiidae > Chromobotia > Chromobotia macracanthus. Next base: position 2,410,837 of record JAZGTH010000001.1, read on the forward strand.
AAAAATCCATGAGAAAATATAACAGCAGCAAAGTCACTGTGAACGTGAATGAGGCTTCAGAATAAAATATATCCTGTCTCCAGTGAGTGGATTCTCAACTGTTATGTCTTGCAAAAGTAAAAAAAGTGTCTTTACAATCAAATATGGACATTAATGTTACTATGTGAATACCAGATATATGCAAAATTATTATAATTACTATATAGGCTAAATGGAAAAACGTCTAAAATCCAAGAAAGAAAGAAACTGCTGTTTACCACACTCTGACCTTTTGTGACAACATGCCCCAAAAGCAGACCATGACATACTATATGAGGTTGAAGTTGTCACAATGGAACCTGCCATGAAATCTGAGTATTACAAACATATTATTAAATAAAAAATAAACAAATAAAATGAGGTAACAGTTAGTACACTGTTTTGAGCACTTCTGATAACTTCCTTGCGTGACAACTAGCCTCAGTCTTCCTGTTTTGCATTTAGCATTGTTTATCCCTGCTGTCTGTGACCCAGTCAAAAGGACTCAACACCTGGGAACCACTGTCATATAGCTGCTTAATAAGTGAAAAGTGTATAAAGATTATTTTATTATGAAAAAGACTATTTGTGCATTTACATGTGGTGCTGATAATGTAACAATGCAGGTTTATGCACTAGAAAAATATTGAAATAATATGTCAGGAAGTTGTGATATTCTAAAGCTTAAAAACTCATGTATAAAATCCAGCAAATTAATTACATGAACCGTTAAATGTACATGATGTCACTGTCAGATACTAATTACATGGAAAAATCATGATTACACGGTACACGCAGCATCTGGGTAATAATGAATTAAGTTGAGCCCATATGATAAATTTGCATACATTTCACATAAACCGTAAAGATGAACTTGTCAAAGAATTCGCTAGGGTGTAAACATTTTCATGGACACAATTTTTGCTTTTACATAAAGTTTATCAGTATTCCAATAAAAGATGAACAGGAAAAATGATCAGAGAATCAAAAACACTGTTTGTAGATAAGAACATCACGTTCTTCTCTTTTCATTAAACATTGATAGCTTTTCAAAAAAGAAAAGGAAAATTACAACAATTGATGTTTTTAATTTGCAGTAATAGCTGGAAATGTTACTGTTATGTAACTCCATAGCAGCTATAAACTTCGTAGTCTTGCCAACCTGTTCCAAACAATGCTTCCAAAACCAGAACAAGCCAAACGCAATTTCCACATACTAGCACGTTTATCTCAGCCAGCTACACAGCGTTACCATGGTGATATATTTACACCAGCAGAATTCACAAAACAATGCTCAACAGACTGAAAACCAAATGGTGCAGTTTGCCAGTCAGGAAGACAATAGGTAAAGAATGTAAAATTGACGAAACTTAAAGGGACGTTTTGATCGTGTGACAATTTGCACGAAGAATCTGATGACAATAAAATATTTGTCACATGCAACATAGCAAAACGCACACAACTGTAGTATACTTTGGACTTTAATGATTAACACAACCTTGAAACACAGATGCAATCAACAAAACTAGCCATTCTACACCGGGGGCCGCATTATAAAACGAGCAGTCTTACACAGTACAGTTATAAAACATTTCCAACAAACCTCCAACCTATAACCAACCCAGGGGGTGTCTGTGGCCAGCTGGCTCATGTTTATGTTGGTCAAAGCGACCGCAGCAATCATAAAAATTCATTTGCACATGCTGAAGAGGTTCACTGTGGTTCTGATCCAGCTCACAGCTGGCTCAGGCTGAGAGGAAGACGTTTGTTTTGGTGGATTAATTTTGAGGTTTGTGTTTGAATCAAGTGCGGACCCATCTGTCTGGGCCTGCGAGAGGCCAGATAAAACCGACACGAGTGTTAAATCATGATTGGATAAGAATGGGACAGCATACAGGGACATCCAAGAGTAAGCTCAAATGAAAAACAAAGAAGCGAACAAACAAGAAAACAACCAAAACTAACCAAAGTGTGTTATATGTTTTAAGTATTGCTGCAAATTTATATAGTGAATTCCTGACACTGTGAGCTTCGTTCTGCAAGCTTTAATAATGCATTCACAGTTTTAAATGTTAGGAAGGACCTGACAGTTTGTCACATTTCTCCTCAACATGCATGGCACCATTATAGGTTTTTCTACACTTATAAACAGCCTGATGCTCGCGGCCTGTCACCCTTTCTTAATGTGCAGTTAACTTTCAGCTTGACACAAAGTGTCATCTTTGAAGCCAGTTTCATATGCTGCAAGTGAAGTGACACCCGGAGAGCATCCAACTTGAATTACACACCATCAGACTCTTAAAGATACAAACAACAGCATACCTGTGAACTGTATTCAAATGACAAAAGCAAATACTGTTGTTAAATTTAACTGGTTCTTTTTAATAAATATGCTCAATTAAATCATTCAATAATTCATGGTCTAAAATGATGAAGTTGTTAATCTTATTTGTGAAATATATTTTATATTTATTTTTTAAGTGCCCTAACCCTATGTGTGAGTAACAAAAATAAGCACCACTAGCACGCAGTTACAGTGGTAACTGATTAGATACTTTAATATGAAAAATATGAAGAAATAAAGAAAAATGTCCTTGCACTTGAGCCCTGACACTGTTAATTCCCTGCAAGGTGACTCAGGCACACAAACAAGGAGCACCACCTAGGCACAGCACAATGTCACAGAGTTAGATGATCATTGTGACCTCTGCATCGTTTGATCTATCAATACTTTCTCCTCCTTCTCCACTCCCCCCGTGGTCTTCTGACCATTGAGACGCATTGTTTCTTCAAAGGCATCAATCAAAGCCATCTGGCTGGGCATTGATTGGTTCAGCTCATTAAGTCCCATCTCAAGCCCCTTCGGTCGGTGAGCACAGAGGGGCCGTAGAGCAGAGTCTTATCGCTCTCAGCACAAAGCTCCCATCCGCCCTGTCATAAAATCCAGGGTGAGAAAGTACAGCTGCTGTGCTACACGATAGAGGTCAGAGTCTCTATAGCTTACAGCAGACTTGTTAGATATGATACCGTAATCAAAATGTACCCTTCAGCAAGTCATTTTTGTGCTTGCTTTCTTTAACAGAAACTCGGGGGACAAATCTCCATCTGTTATCTATTTTATGAGATCATATAGCAAGAACGATATCGCCACAAATAGCAATACAAGCCAGATTGTGCCACATGGTTTGAGATGGAGCCTTGTTTATCTGGCCCCAAAACAGAAACTCAGTGTCGTTTTTGAGCTCAAGGCAAAATTAGTTACAATTTGGCATTACCGAACCAATCTGTAACCCACAGTGCTTTGCAGTAATGTGTTCTGTTATCGTCTCAGCTAAATGGCTTTTAACAAGTGGATCTCAGATGGTTAGATTTGAGGATTATACACTACACTTCAAATAATGACCAAACACATTTTACTATAACCAAACACTGAAATGAATTCATATTAGTATGAACTGAACAGCCTCAACAATATGCAAAATTATATATGACAAACACTGAATATTAAAATTGACCATTTTGTTTCTAAATGTCTTTTAAGTAATTTCACACTTGATGACCTATATTTCACTGCACAAAACAAACTGTTTATCGTGCAAGTGAAGCTGTATTATTATTTTCTTTCTCTTGCGCAGTTTTGTTTATTTTTAGATGATGACGGGATGTCAGCAACATGTCTATGTTGTCATCCGCCTCATTTTTAGGCTTCTCTAAGTGACAGAGGAATTTGCTGTGAAATAATGTTTGATTTGATGCTCAGCTTTTTCTCCTTCCAGCTTTAGGTCTCAGAACAGCTTTAAACAACACAAACTGCCCAGAAATGTTTGTTATCTGATTGCTCTCTGAGTACAATGAGAGTTCAGAGTTATTTGCATACACTTCCTGAAGATGCTTGAATTAGAGGACACAATGCTAATTAAAAACACTTTAATGACCCGCTCATTATCCTCACAAGTGCTGGCCTCACCCCCTTCACCCAGGGTGAAACTGCAGCACCAATCCAAAACAGAAACTGTCCCCAGTCAAAATCAGACAGACATGTGGCACCACATCAGCCAAGTTAATGTTATAAAGTTAAGAGTTTTAACATAAGTAGTGACATGTTTTTCTAAGCTTTACTTTATTAGCTTTGTATTTTAAAACATCTACAACTGTGATCCTCAGTTGAAAACTGGAACTTATTATTAGGTTGCCTTTTTATGTCTAACATGATCCTACAGTACTCATTAAAAAATAAAACATCATATTAACTAATTCCTAGTAATGAGATGTAATCTCAATTTCTTCTGTTTCCAATTTTAATATAAATAAGCATATAAGCATTCATAAAGGTTTTTTATCCATGTATTTGCTCTAATAAGAAGGGTTCAGTGACAAAGAAGCAGCCAAAGAAGTTCATAATACCAGTTAGTTCAATGACAGGTGCTGGACTGAAACATTCAGCCCCAGACGGACAGACCTGTCACTAACAAAAAACATCTGTAAAGAAATATTTGTGAAATATTACATACACTTTTTGTCACTGCTACTTTTGAAAGGACAAAGTGGTTTTTGCTCCCAGAACAGAGCAGTTACCTCATCCACCAGCAGGGGTTAAATACACCACAATAACCAGCCAAACTCTAATCTCCTGTCAGAACTAAACAGGCCAAACATAACAACATTAACTCAACCAACTGTTTAGGGCAGAATCAACAATCTAACAAATCCAGACAGGGACAGCATTAAGAAAACCTGTCTGTTGTCTATAGTGATGCAGAATTACACACTCTGCTTTTAAGTAGACCATATATTATAGACTAGAAGAAGGCATTTGTCATCATCTCAGGGAGCATACAACAGGTCGCATTTCTGTGTCCCAACACGCAACTTATCTGCAAAAAGCATATAAGCAGCAATGCTACACTGCTGTCATTCACAACGGAATAATGAAAAGATAGTGCTTAGTGGTGTCAGTCCCATCATCCCCTAACTGTCCTGTCATGAGTACAATGCCAGGGGGGAATTGGGGGGCACACTGAAGTGTGATGACATGCTAAATGTCTCTGTAATCCTGTTTCTGACGCCAAGTCAAATGAAATAATCGCTGACTGACTCCCTGGAGGAAGGGTGACTACGCACGCAGCAGCCACGCCGGGATCTTAACGAGACTCTGCGCTAAGAGTGTCTCTCTCAATCGTTCTCCTTACCGCAGAACAGCCATATTGTCAGTATGGATTTACGTCAGCAGGGCCACACGCCCCGGGGAGTGTTTTCCGTTCCTGATTGGGTGATTAGTTAATAGGAGATAATGTGTGCCATCAGGCCCCGGGCTGCAGAGAGAAAGATGAGAAGACAAGGACTGTGTCTTATCCTTTACTAATCTGAGAGAGAGAGAGAGAGAGAGAGAGAGAGAGAGCGAGAGAGAGACTGTGGCAGCTGGACCACAGTTGTGGAAGTTTGGCAAGGACAAAAGCCAGTGTCAAGAATCTTCGCCTCTCTAACAGAGCTGTGCTAATGGGAAAGGCTGAGGGTCATCTGTAGCCATTTTTAATCTCTGATGGATGAGCCCCTTCAGAGACGAAAAGATCTTGAGTGGTTTTTCTCACTGGCTAAGGACAGTCTTAAATTTGAGGGTAGCAGTCACCATCTGAAGTACTGCGTGCCTTTTCTGAGCTAAAAATAAAAGTCGTTATAAAAGAATAAACCCTGAATAAACAGTACTCTCTATGACACTCATACGTGCTTGACTGCAGACATAATACCAATAGTTCCGTTTCTAAGATTGCGGTAGACTTTGGTGGGAAAATTGAGCTGGCCACCATGACATGTCAAGCCACCTTGCATTTTTCACAGAAAATCACTTTAGTGATATAGTCTGTGACTGAAAGCTGTACAATGCTGCCTCCGGAGGACGCATTTCAAGGTAGGCAGGCATCAGGGCATGTCCGAATCCAATATTTGCCCTTCCTGTTGCGGGAGAAACCTTCATCTGATCAATTTTTGAAGGGAACATAGATGTATCCTTCGCTGCCTTTGATATCCCACAGTACGTGTGTGTGTGTGTGTGTGTGTGTGTGTCCACAGGGAATGTAATTGGTTGAGCAGGGATGACCTCATAAAATTAAACTGGCATTCCAGCAAGTGGTCAGAGGACAGTTTTTTTATTTTCACTTTTAACAACTTTTGATTTTATTTCTACCAAGAAATCAGTATTGTAGTTTATTAATATTCAATTTGTATTATTCGATTCATATTTCAAATATAGTTTCATTTAATTGCATATGAAGCCAAACTGTGTGGAGGTACCTTCTCCAAAAGTCATTGCCTGACAGGGCAGCGAGGCAGCAGGTCAGGTGCCTAAGCTTACGGGCACAGCCTTAGAATAAACAACATTTATTCTAAGGCACAAGTCACTACATTCTAAGAAAAGTTTAGGAAAGCAAACTTTTTTAAGAATAATTTTCACTAATGAGCTGTTGCCCATTACAACATTGACATTGTTTTGCAAGTAAATAAACAGAATTAAATTTGATTTCTAAGTCTGTAAAGCACTGTGTTATGTGATGTCATGAGGTGTCATTGTGGCCATTTACTGTAAAACTTGATTATACATTTTCTCACTAAAACTGACCGTGGAGCCGCACATCCCTTTAAGAAGCAAACACTCAAGGTGAATGAATTAGGTCACTGTGCAGTTCATTGAGGACAGACACTTGCTCTGCTGCCAGCTGTAATAAATCTTACTGAAGTTCCTGTTTGTACCCAACAAAAGACACAGGGGCCAATGTAAATATTCATTCTGAATGGCCTGCTGTCTCTGTGCTTCTGAGAAGAGCAGGAACAATCGCGTGGTACACAGGGGTGCCCAAAACACAGAGAGTGAAAGGAAAAGAGTTGCATACATAACACGATTAGTGATGGGCCAACAGTCCGACCAGCGGGACACAGGGAGAAATGACACGTAATCCAGGATCCAGCAACGAGGTCTGAGGGAAAACAGCACATCTCGAGCTTAAGGCCTCACAACAGCCACAGTGACCTTGAATGATAAATAGAGACACATCAACATTTTAACAGCAAATGGTCTATTGATTGCTGAGAATTTTATCATTTAAACAGTTTTTATTTGCAATTGTGAGAAGTTGTTGTAAACAAGCTTAATAAATACAGTAGACACACAGTTGTATACATGTGTCATGGAGGACAATCAGAGAACAAAATCTATGTATTGAGTGTGACGGTGCTAAGATGATCCCCCCACATTTACAGCAGATGTTCCTAGCATGTGTTGCATTATTTTTTATCATATATTATAAAAGCTTTAATTAATTAATTATAACAGTTTGGGCGAATCAGAAAACGTGGATTTAGCTAAAAGTTTCCATTTCTGAAAAGGCTTCTAAAATCTGATAGTTAAGCCTGATAGTAAAATCTGATAGTTAAGCCACACATGTGGCTTAAATCTGGTTTAAACATCCAGACATTCTCATACATACAAAGACTTAATGGAACGTTCTTGCCTGACATAAATGGGATCATTGAGATTAAAATTCAGAAGCATTTGAAACAGTGTGCTGACTTTTCTGGATCAGAGAGGAAATATCTTTCTTAACTTACTGAACTTCATAGCTCGGCTTTCCATTATGGCAGGGCAATGCTTGTGTGGTCTCCAGCAGAAGAAAAGCAAGAGTCCTAACCAGATTTAGTGCTCTGTCTGCAATTATAATCTAGAAATACAATAAAAATATCTTCCAGAAATATCTTCCTTTAACAAGTCTTGGAAAAGCCCGTTTTCTTTCTTAAAAGGAGAATAATAATTTTATTTGTTTAAACACCAGTAACAAAACTGCTCTTAGCTGTACAGTGGTGTGTTATTTTAAAAAATGAAAAAATTGGTTACTTTGGCTTTATTACAAATTGTGGTTTATTTCCATTGACCCCAATTGTTTTTAATGTGCCAAAAGATTAAACAGCCCATTAAACCTCATATTAATAACTGGTAACTGAATCCAGTATATACTTTAAATCATGTCTGAATACTAAATTTAACATCATAGCACAGATTTCATTAACTGGTTCTAATGTGTGAAGTGTAAAAAATGAATCGCAGCACTGAGGTAAATGTGAAGCATTCGTGTTTAAAAGCAAAGTGGGCATACTAGAAACGTGCTCTTGAATGGTCCTCACATTTCCTATAAACCCACTTCTACTTGACACATAATTCTGTCACAGAGTTGCTGCCGGTTTAGGAGAGTTGTCTTTGAGACTGTTAATACCACAAAGAACGAAATTTAACGGACTTATACCGTACCGAAATACTCAACAGTAAAGTATAACAAAAAGTGCAATAAAAAGTTTGTTAATGAGCCTTAAATTATACTAAACCAGAACTCACAGAAAGATTCTACGAACAGAGACATCACTATCACAACTCATCTACGGCTTTAAAATATAAATAAACCCTATTCAGAAACCAAAGAACACTTCAATCAATTATCTTTTGCATTATTACATCCTAAAACAGACAAAAAACAAGCCATTACAAACATAAAACTACATATGTTCATGACAAGGCTCACTGGCCAACACTGCATTAGACAAGAACCCACACGATGTTCCTCAAAATTACCGTAAATAACACAACAGCCGTTGCAACTTAAACTGCAGCTGCTTGTTCTGCTTTTTTCCATTTTGTGTAGAAAATACACGAAAAGCCATTTAGAGATGTTAAACATGTTCAAAAAAGCAACAGCAGAAATAAAATCTAAATAATCTCTAAGGTGTTGGATTGGCTGTATTTTTATATAGATTTTGAAACGTGGACATTTTAATGCAAATTAAAGCTGTACTTTTTACATTAAGGAATTTAAGACGTGTAACATACCGATGCAGTCAACTGTAAGCACCTGCAAGATCTCATGTCGTGTGACCTGCTGGGGAACAACATTACTGATGCGTGTCACTTTATAAGTTTATGAGACAGCCTGTCTAGCCAATGCAGCCAATTAAAATGTGCTCTCGGTATCAAGGGCTACTTAACACATCCTCCAGGTAGCTGCTATCTAATGGTAATTAAACTGAGAGCCCAGTATGTCTAAAGCGAGTCCCTAATCCAAAAGTAGACAGAAGTGGATCATGCTTTTCCCGAGGTGAAACATTTCCAGCTCAAGGAAGGTGCCATGAAAAATGACATCTCACGATTATTCAGTAATATGATTTTTTTCCCCTCAGGCTTTCGTACAGTATGTGGTAATGCCTACATTTACTGCACTAAACCATTAAAATAAAGACCAGCCTCGGGAACCCTCTAACTAACATCCTTGCCAACTAGTAACTGCAACTCAACTAATAACTGTCCTTATTTCTGCATAAATGTTCATACTCAAATTTTGCATCTGCCAGGTCGTTTGTTGCATAGCAACAGTCGAGGTCTTTGAATAACAATCACATAATATTCTGCTTCCTTACAAAACCGAAGAACATCCAAATAAGATCAGCTATAAATATTACAATGTTAAGAAAAGAAAATACGAATTTTGTTTGGATCAATTTTCCAGCGGTGTTTGGCTTGACCTTTACAGTTTTATTAACCATAAGCTGCCATTAAGCGTCTGAAGTTTGTATGATGTACAGGAAATATACAGCGTTTGTTGTCTTATATTGTGACGTGGGCTTGCCTGTCCCTCGTTAAGTCATTGTTATATATATTATATTTTATATATAGTGTGTTGGTTGGACCTGATGGTTTGCCACATTAACAAAATCAAAACAAGCCCACAACCAGAACAACGGCCAATCAAAAGCAGCCCACACTCAACCCAAAGACTAATCAAAATGAGTCTACAATCAGCCCAATGACCAACAAAACCAAGCCCATAAAAACTAAATGCACCAACCATGTATTTACAAAATGTACATTTACCAGGTTTTTAAAATAAAGCTCTATGCATGGATTTGAACTACATTCTACAGTCCCAAATCTTTCCAACACTACATTTCCAAAAACTGAATTAATCAGCAGTTCTTATCATAACACAGTCTTCGAAGCATGCAGAGTCAGTATCGTGTTTAGCGGCACCTTTGCTGGCATGTGTATTGATTCAGGGCCACAAGGGCTTTCTGAGTACACTACAACAGCATGCAAGGCGCTTTGTAAAACTCAGGATCACATAAGTTATGAGAGGCTGGAGATGTTTACGGCCAGTCGTGATAAATGTACATCTGGAGATGTTTATTTGGTGCTGGATATTAAATGCATGAGGATACCCAGGTGACAGTGACCTCAGAAGTGCTGTTTATTCCTCAGTAGATATTCTTGCTGGAATGGACTGGGGTCAGAAGTTCAGACTATTACAAAACGGTGCTTAATTAATTCGCCTGAATGTCACCTTGCTGGAATGCAAGGAGAATCTCAATGTGCTCTTATTTGTAATATGCACTTTCAGAGACTATTAGTAAAGTCTGAACTGATGGTAGTTTAGTTATTGATGCTCTGGACTGATAATAGATACACTATATAGCAGGTCCAGATGCAGGTAGCTTTAAGGAGAGCCACCTTTTCTTGTCTCAGAGACCAGATCGTCTCATCACCAGCAGCATCAGATCGTTCGCCCACTCAAGACATGATATTATAAGACCTCTTCGCTACAAGTCACTAAATTCTAAGAAAAGTTTAGGAAAGCAAACTTTTTTAAGAATAATTTTCACTAATGAGCTGTTGCCCATTACAACATTGACATTGTTTTGCAAGTAAATAAACAGAATTAAATTTGATTTCTAAGTCAGTAAAGCACTGATAAACTGATAAGTCTGTAAACTCAGAGGTGGACTGTGTAGTAGAGCCAGACTGCTATAGGAACTCATAATGGTGTGCTTTACAGTCAGACAGAATGAGTAATACCCAAGGAAAGGCGAAATGAAAAGCTACCGATTAGGGTCGTTGCATAATATAATTTCACTGAAGAGAAGCTACTCGCCTCATTCATCTCACGCCTTTGTGGTGGCCACACTGTCATTAATATTTCCCAATAAATAGCATTTAAGAAAGCTACTATATTTATTTATTTCCTTTATGATCTGAGACCTTTTGATGATTAATCTGTATTACAGAGTCTGAGACGTATTACCTGCTTAATTAATTTGATATATGACACATTAATCTTTCTTCCTCACACCTACAGTCAGACACTTCCACAATGGAAGACGTGCGGGTGCTTCCGTTGATGTCGTCTTCTGCATGCACACTTCTCTTGTTGGGTAACACTTAAGCTGATTCTGGTCAAGATCTGTCAGGTTTTACAGGAAAGTCTCACAGACTGACATGAACGGTGACCAATTACAGCCTGTTCTGCGCTTTCAGGATTGTTTTGGGAGGTGGGTTTATCTGAAACAGTTCATACCTCAGTAACAAACCGGCGTGCAAAAAAATAAGAAATGACATTTACATAATTGCACAACTGTATCAGTGTGTGAGCAGCTTTACGGAAAACAGTGTAGAAATGAGCAGATAATAGGTAGAGACAATGTAATCACAATTTCATTCCATCCAAAAGCAATAAGTACAGATTATTTCACAGACAGAACTCAGAAAACACTGCAGAATATATATAAAGTTCTGCTCATGGATATCTAGTTTACCTGCTGCTAAGTGGCTCAAACAAACTACCGGACCAGCAGATAAAACACAGCAGTCAAGTTTTAACAAGAGCTGCTATATAAAGGCGAGCTACAAATTCCCACCCAGGCCTCTGACTATAGAATGACCACATTTAATAAAACCAGACGCTTTTGTTTTATTCTCCATTCTTGCCTTTTAACAACATATGGGAACATTTTCCCAGACATTATTGTGTTGCCACACATGTGACGTGAGGACAATATCAGAGCTATTTCAATCTTTTAAACAGCCACCAGCACAGAAAAACACTGTTGAGGAAGTTGCCCTGCTGGTAACAACAAAGACTGAACATGCATAACAACACACTTACAGACAAACACAAATCCATCAGATAGCCCTGATTACAGACCTGCTTTGTGTCATTAAATCAATAGTAGAAAATAAACGCAGAGGCTTTAATAAGAGACAGCGGCACAATCACTAGACAATAGTGAGTGAATGGGGCATTATGTCAATGCGATTGATTTGATATTGTTATATCAGATGATTGTGTGGAGCATTTGCTGAACAATCACTAATCCCAGACTGTCACAGAGTGACGTCACCAATAATATTTCATAGTTCTTCCTCGTCATGTGCTGGTCAAATGATGTCATCGCTATATGATTCAATAACCATTTAAAGCAAACTGAAGACAACTGGATTGCGAATCATCACGCAGGCTTAACGTGTGGTACTTAAATGACATACAATTATAATTTATGAGATAAATTACCATGGCATCTGACCGTGGTCTACAGGCTTCCTAACAGGTAACATGGGGCATGTTTACATCATCCAGCTGTACAGGTGAGCATGTTTTGTACCTGGAGTACCTGGAGTACCTGGTACCTCGGTACCGGTACCGGTACCGTTCCCGTTCATAGTTACACGTCCGTGAGGCGATGTCCGACTCATCACATGAATCACGCAGTGTCATCTCCACAATATCCGCTACAATCACTTCCTATAACTGAAGCTGTTGTGAGAGTGAATAAACACGCACTCGCCTCTTCTTCAGTACTGCACCCTCACACGTCACTCTGACGCGAGTGTCGTCATCAGTCCAGCTTCACCTGTCACTGCGTCACGTTCGATGACGCACGCTGGTGATACTCAAAGCTCATTGGCTACCGGAGTTACGACGATTGGTTGAGAACACGGAACGTCTGTTTGTTTAATTTTTCTCTCTTTTTGGCCTTTTGTAAAAGTTTAATTTTAATTATTTCTTAATTATTTTTATGACAATTAAGCACATACCGCAGCATCTGGATTTGTGTTATTTATTATTTTGTTCTCAATGGTGATTCTCATTTATCTGTGTTGTTCATTAGGTTCATGGCTGATTCTCATTAGGGTTCTGCACTATAGTTCTGCACTCATTAGGGCTCTGCACTCATTAGGGTTCTGCACTCATTAGGGCTCTGCACTCATTAGGGCTCTGCACTCATTAGGGTTCTGCACTCATTAGGGCTCTGCACTCATTAGGCTCTGCACTCATTAGGGCTCTGCACTCATTAGGGTTCTGCACTCATTAGGCTCTGCACTCATTAGGGTTCTGCACTCATTAGGGCTCTGCACTCATTAGGGCTCTGCACTCATTAGGGTTCTGCACTCATTAGGGCTCTGCACTCATTAGGGTTCTGCACTCATTAGGGCTCTGCACTCATTAGGGTTCTGCACTCATTAGGGCTCTGCACTCATTAGGGCTCTGCACTCATTAGGGCTCTGCACTCATTAGGGTTCTGCACTCACTTTGCTCTTTGAGCATTGTCCATTGAGGTGTGTTTTAAAGAAAGGATCTAAATGTGCAGTAGGCCTGCTAATCCTCCCCAGTAAGAGGGTTTCTGATGGATGCTCAGAAATGTCAAGACAGCACGAGTAACTAAATGTAACGTAATTATAAACGTTAACCTGACACAGAAACATGCAGTATGACTTTTATTAATTACAATATCATTCTTAGTCTCTTGGTAAGGGGTGTGCCTCTACTGCCCATATGCACATCAACATTTAGACACTCAGATGTCAGTTTTTATTTTTCATTCACACTTTTCCTGGGTAAAGCAAAACACAACCCACAGAGACATCTGGATGGAAAGATGTCCTTTCTCTGATGGAAATATCAGAGGATAATAATTATTGTCTGGGCCACATTCACATACACATGTGCACACACAGGCTGTAAACATTTAAAACAACATCTCTTTCCTATACCCCCCATAAATCGAATCTGCATGACAAAGGCGACACACTGATGCCTGGCTTTCCCCAAAGTGTTTGATGAGCAGACAGAAGGTAAAGCGTTGACAAGGAGGAGATAAATGTTACAGCCGTGGATTAACATCTCAAGGTCACAGAGCCGAGGCATTTCAATTAAGGACGTTTTAGAGGACGAAATTCCAGCCTACAGGACCCAAATGGCTGTTTAATGAGGCTGTCATTCCTGACTGAGCTTTGGAAAAGAGGGATTGAGGACAGAGGCCATATTTAGAACATGATAAAACATCAGTTGTATATACATATATATTGTGTGACCCTATTAAGCCGGAAATATGGGGGATTGGTCATGTTTGGGAAAGGACGAAAGCAAGTGAATTTTAGTGGTGTTATGGAAATAGGGATCTGTTTTCAGTATGGATTTGTTCATGCTGATGAAGCAAAAATTTGAGGGGAAATTGGGAATTTGGGAAACCTGGGAATTTGAGGGGGGAAAATGTTAAAGTAGTGAGGAGATGAAGAAAATGGAATTCAGCCCTTTCAGATATTCCAGTAAAACATGGATTACTTTCTCAAGTACACGGTCTAACTGTCGTGCCTTGGCATGTGTCAAACGTAAAGAGTGACAGATTACACTGTGCTTAACCCAACCTGCTTGCTTACAGGTAAAATCCTTTTCACACACACATTGACATGTCAAACTGCAGACAGTATTGGAGGTGGGAATTTAATTGTGGTTACGATATCCCCTAGAGAACACGTGTTGATTTTAATCACATCAGTGGTCAGATTTGATTACCATCTGGATTGTATAAACTTTTGGAGATTCTCATGTCCTCTTTTTGCCCTTGGACCTAAACATAATCTGTCTTAAAGGAAGAGTGCACCAAACAAAATAATTCTGTCATCACTCATGTAATTCAGCTGCATTAATTTAACATGCATTAAGTAAAAGTTAATTCATTTGTGTTTGACGGTAAGTGACACTAATATAGTAAATAAATCAGGGTTGGAAAAACATGAGGCTGAGTAAATGACATTGTAAGGCTTATGAATACATTGTTTCTATGGTTTAGAATCAACTGCATATACTGATGTAATGTTCCTCAAATATAATGTGGGACAGTTTTAATCTGCTGTTCTGCATTAAAAAATTAATGACCTATAATGGCAGTTTCTATCCAAGTGGGGTTGGATCATATCAGGGCTCAGACATGGCTGCTTAATTGATTTTTTGTCTGCTCCTCCTTCTCTCATCAATTTTACCTAAAATATAATCCATTTTAGACACATTTACATTGGATTTACTTCTATCAAACTTACAGATGGCACATTCTATCCAAGGAGAAAAAGTATCATTAGATTGAGCACGCTGATCTATTTACTGTATCTGTCTGTCTGTCTGTATATTACACATGAAATAATGTCACATGTATTTGTGAAATCTGCAGTAATAAGCACCACTTTTCCTCTATTTTAACTGTAGGTTAAATTAAGGGAATCAAAACAAGTATGCACTTACACTGAATAATTAAATCAATACTTTGTAATTTGTTCAAAGCTGCTGACTGAAATGCCACAGAGGTAAATTGAGACATTTTAATTGAAGTGGAAAAAATAGCCTGGAGTAAACTTCAGCATATGATTAACAATGTAAAGTTCTTACTGTAATGTTTGTGGGATCTGAGGTTTTGCACACATGGCTACTGAAATCTGAGCTGTCCAGATTTCAAAGTTTGATTTAGCCCCGGCTGTTTTTCAAAGACCAATTTTAAAGGAACCCATTTAAGTTACTCAGCTCCATGTCTTGACCTGTGCAAGATTGTAGAACTTCAAACAAGCAGATATAAATCTCCTGGGAGATTTTAGTAAACCTGGCATGACCCCTAACCACTCATAACTTGATTTTTTGATGTTTTTTGGGAGATACAAGAACTTAGATGCCATCAAGTGCATAGAGGCCTGGAGATCTTCAGCTCTCATTTGAGGGGCTTGCTGGAAGATTGTGCTGAAGACAGACAGCCTTTTGACTGCTTTAGGAGGAAGTCTACTAGTAGCTACAACAGAGGTGAATTTCTGACATTTGTAAACTGTGGTCTGATTTTTCATAAATCCTGCTGCAAGCCCTTTCATTCTTACAGCTTTAGCTCTCTTTCTCTGAGGTGCTGTTGTGATAAGGACATTTTTCAGTTAAAGCAGTCCGTTGTGAAGAGCAGACACAGTGACTGTGAGAACATGTTTCATGTGGCAGGTACTGACAGTAATGCTTCACTGAGGGAGAGAGAGAGGGGTACGTGATGTCATAATCAAGTATGCAAAATATGCTAAGAATAAATGTACGTTAAATAAAAATTTCCTTTGTGTTTTTTGTGTACATTGGTATCGCAATATATTCATTTTTAAAATGACCTACAAATACAAAACTACAATTACTACAAGATCTAAATAAACCCATTTGTCTCATGGTTAAAAAAGTGAAAAACTTTACAAACATGCATAGAAGGAGTGAGCAGAGGCTAATCTGGAGACAAGAAGTGTCATAAAGACTGCATCACACTATAAAACTACTAAGAACAAATTAGCAACTGCATAGCAACACCCTGACAACCACTTACAAACCTAAAATAGGCTGTTTTGCACCAGCCACATTTTCCTCTATTGTGTGCATTAAAAAAGGCCTTTAAATAACTGTGTATTATATTGTAAGACTGATAAGCAGAGTACATATCTAAATATTTTACAATGTGCATTTGAGGGCATTGTTCACATATGTGCATCTGGTGAGCAAATTGATGCATACATTTGTTAAAGGCTTTTAATTATCACCATACTTATGAGAGTTTATTCATATCGTAAATATACAACTTTCTCCACAGACATCAGACAAATCAACATTTCACAGTCACACTGACTTCTTGCGAGCAGGCAACCAAAATAATAAGGGATCATGGGATTTGTGAAATAAACATATTGCATAGCTCATATTGCAAGTTTTGCACATTAATCTGAAGGTCAAACCACATTTAGGAGCCGTTGACAAAGAAATCCATTTAATTCACAAGGGTTCACAAAGTTTTACTCTCAATTGTAAATATCCTTTTTTTAATTGGGGAATGTGTTCACATTAAACTCACAATGTCAAAAAAAACCTTTCCCTATTTTTTCCACCCCCAATGAGTAAAAAAGCATGTACTTTACAATATTAATGACATGCAAGCTCAGCTGCAGTACACACACCCAATCCACAGTCTAATTCTCCAACAGCAGCTCCACACACACTGGAATTAAAATGCATTGCTCTGATTCTTCATACTGGTCTGGTTGTATGCTCCTCTGACAGAATTAGTTCTTAATGATAGTTGCAAACAAGAGATTAAGATCTCCAAACAGATTCGATATTTCAAAAATAATCCACATCCGTGGCACTGGGCATGCTCTCTGGGCATAATCACTCGTATAGATGTTTCATACACTGTGTAAAAGAAACAAACAAGAAAGTTTGTTCAAAGCACTGGGGATGTCCTTCTGCTTCAGAATGCATCTTGTATTATTTAGTTTGCACAACTTTGAAACAGTTCATCTAATGTGTTTTTTATTTCTTCTTTGGAAAACTTCATCTTCGTAGCTCGTATATCATGCTGCGTTTGTGGATTCATAGGTTTATCTCCCTCTTCACCTCTCCAGCTATGAGCAGTCCATCTGTTTCAGGTACAGCTTCCACTTTAAGCAGGAACAAAACCTGAAGTTTTGTGTCTGTTGTTTGTAAAAGCACAGAGCGTTCCTCCAGGCTTTGATTCATTACAACACCTGTGTCAATATTTTGTATTTTTGGGTGTTCTAAAACTTTTCTCCTCTTTCTCATTTCAAGCTAGTCAAAGTATTTCCTAAAATATCGGCCTGCGTTATTATCCCTTTCCTCTTATATTAGGGTGCGCTTTCATGTGTAAAATCTTCAGTGGAATGAGATTCAGACTGGCTAATGTATCCCATCGAAGGCTTTGATATCCCCAATTATGTAAACAAGCTTTAATAAGTAAACAGGCCGGGTGCTACAATATTGAATCTGATTAGGGCTCTGTGGTCAGAAATATCAGCATTTTCTTTTAAAGCAATCCGGGATCAAAAGCTGCAGGGCTTCCTGACTGGATTTGACTTCAACTGCTTGCGCTCTGGAAAACCTGCCCCCGGCGCTATTGACGACCGCTTTGTCCTGAATGATTAGCCTAATGTCAGCTCCAGTGAATTCAGAGTAGAAGTAACCACACTGGCCTTCTGGCTGTGACTTTGACCTCACCATATCCATAAGCACTGTGATGGGGTCTGGGAACAGAGATTCAATACTAAAGTTCTTTGATTTACAAGAATCAACATCAGAATACATTTATTACTGCTGAGGGTATACAGTAGTCCTGATTTAACTTTCCGGGTGTAATTTGAATTTGTTTGGCCGAAGTGTTTTGACACATCACTATTTGACTCAGCAAAAGTTCTCTTACATGGTGTCTACAGTGGATGTGTGCATTGTGACACGCTTAAACTAGAAGTCGTCTGCACTGGAAGCATTCCTGACGTGATGCAACAGACGACTCCAGCTGTTTCACAGCCACTTTCTTCTCCTCCCTGTGTTTCCCTGCTAATAATGAGATGCTCCTATAAAGGTAAAATACATCCACACACAAATATTTGGTAAAATAGTCTATGCTTAATGTTAAAAGATCAAAGTTTCTCACAGCACTTATCACATTGCATTTTGGGATTGCTTTCCTGGAGAAGGATTTTTGCAAACCTGGGCCACAATTTTTAAATCTGGATTTGAGAGTTGATCTTAAATTGTATCCTAATAAACAGCCTTACTATGTACGATGTTTTAAAATGCTGCCTACCTAGGCCGCTCACTTGATTTTGGAACAGAGCTAATATTTCCTGCACGTGTTTAAATGGAGCTTTGACTTGAATCTGCAGGCCTGCACTGAGAAACTCTTTAACCGCAGTGTTTTGACCTCCGGCCAACACTTCAGCAAAGTGAGAAAGTGCATTAAGATTCTCTTTTTTTCTGGGTTTTTAGTTGACCATTTCACCTCCCAGAGCAATGGCTACATAATATGAAACCCAACCAATGGAAACACACATCAATCCAGAGTAATTCACTCTCTGAGGCGACTCCACTTACAAACTCAATGCAAATTCAATACCTGCAATATTTACCCTTATCTCACAGCTAAGAACCTACAGTGCCAGAGACTCGAGTTCCATTAAGAAAATGAACCATTTTTATATCCTAATCCAACAATACATCATTTTGCTGGGTTGCTATTATTTCATAAGCCTGGGATAGCAAATGTAAGTTGTTGAAGGAAGCTGCAATGGGAGATTACAGTGTGAGCAATATTCATACACAATGCATTCTGGTTGATCAGACCTCTGCGTTCACCACCGAGAAACAAAGAATATGCATGTATTGTCATTAATCCCTCCAACCCTCAACTCAGATGTTATAAATGAGAGGCTTTTTGATTTATTGATGAAACCAGCACTGAGAAGTGCTTTTCGCCGCGGGCACGACTCAAGGCTAAACCAGTTATAACAAAGATAAAAGCAAAAATGATGTTGAATTTCAAGCTATCCATAACAAATGAGATCTCCTCTTTTGATTTTCTGCCTCTAAAAATGTACAATAATTGACTTTACAGCATTGAAATTCCTTTTCAAGTGCAGGTAAAATGTGCAAATAAATCTTCAGATCTCTTGAAGGCTTATAAAGGCTTGAGTAACAAAGAGCAAAAAGCTGGAGGCAGACTGCGGTCGCACCTCCAGCATTTACGCAAACGTTCAATGGGCTAATAAACTTCAGCGTGAACGTTTTTTAATGGCTAAACATGCAAGGTGTATTAACAAACCTTTTGGTGTTTTTAATTATTAATGAAACAATCATGTTGTAATCGGGGGCATTGTGAGAATATTAGCACTTATTTCATCTAACAAGCTAATGCTAATGTCTGTGAGAACTCGGCCGAGTAACAGGTTCCATGAAAGGACCAGTTAAAGCCAGCCTATGAATTGCTGGTTTAATTAGGTTTAAACTGGTTTAGGTCGCTGTCCTGTCAAGCTGTTGTTCATCTGTTTCAGCAGCTCAACTGGTAGAGTATGGTGCTAGCAAGGTCATAGTTTTCGGCCCTGAATGGTCATCTTGACAATACATATACACTTCACATTGTATCTGTTAGATGTAAGCTGGTTTCTAATGCAGGTGTGAGTCATCGTTAAAACCATCAGACAACCCCGAACAGCAAAGACCAGCAAACCACCTGCTGGATTTCAGCAGGACTCCAGAAGTTTCTCTCTCATCGTTTGCGTCTAAACTACAAACTGCAAAATTAGCCCACTATGCTATGTTATTAATTTCTACCCAGCTGTCCTTGCTGATTGGGAAAGGCAAAGGCTGCAGAGGTCTTCCCGTGCATCCCTCTCTCTCTCTCTCTCTCTCTCTCTCTCTACTCATGTCCTCCTCTTCAATTCCAGAAATGCTGTTTGGGGGCTGACACCAGCAGCTATGGCATGTAGGGTCATTACTAGAGCTGTCATTAAGAAATGAAATCAATCCCCAAAATGCAGCAAGCCCAAGGGAGAGGTTGCGTGATAGCGATTGTGAATGCGGGCGTGCGTGCCCGTGGTGATGATGGTGAGGGAGGAATAGAGGGGGCTATCGCTTCATAAGCTGTAGATTGCTTTCCCCACCGCACTAATTATGATGTAACTGGAACAACAGTGTGAGGTGAGTGTGTGTGGTGATTAACCTCAGGCGGCTGCGAAATGAATCTAATGAGGAGAGCGGGACATTGGAACTGTTCAATCAATTTTACCTCTCTCTCTCTCCCTCGCTCTCTTCTCCTCTTGTCTCCAGAGCATTTAAATGCATCTGTGACCTTGTAATGGGTGACAGTGGCAGTCTCTTGAACCCATTTAGCATAGCACGTTTTATTCATTTGTCTCTCGGCCTGCAGTATTCCACAGGACGGAGGGGAACGAAGGGTGGTGGGACTTAAGTGGTAACATATTCGAAAGCAAGACAAACTTGTGTTTTCTCCTTGAACAATCAGCAAGCTACACGTCCCACCATGCCGCTGCTAAATTTGTGTCATTGCAGGACAAGAAGAAACAGAGAAACAAGACATTTAAACAGACACTGATGAATTAATTAGAAAGGCCTTCAAAAACACAGTCAGTCTTAGAGAGTATTGCACACCCAGGCCGCTAACGATTTAACATTAGGATTACTTACTTCTAGAACAATGTTTCTCAACCGGGGGATGGGACCCACTGGGGGCCTCAAGATGACTTAAAATGATTTTAAGTAAGACAAAAATACATTACAACAACTCTAAAACAAGATAGTTTTAACTGTTTGGTCACTAAATAATGGCAAGCTTTAGAATATTGTATTAGGTAGTAATTGTGAGTGTGTAGCGTGTTGTTGGTGACAACACGCTACACCCTTGAATTATCATTGACAACGGAGGGTGGGGTGGCGGAGTGCTTTAAGTAAAAAGGTTAAGAGGCTGTGCTAGAACACAGTCCACTACACTTTATATTGTGGCACTTTGGAAATCTTGATTCGGACTATCTGAAAGGTGTTGATTAATGCTCACAGGTATGAGGTGATATATAATGATGTAGTTTTTTAATTTACTTTTCAAGTCTATGGAAAGTATGGTTCCTCTCTCTCCGTCTCACTCAATCACACAATACAGACACACATTGAAATAGTTCAGACAGTTGTTGAGTGACACTTTTGAGCGTCAGGTTATCTCGGGTTATCTGGACCAGCAACAATAGCCTGAGGTGTTTCAGAGATGCTAAACAGTGGCTAATAAAGCAGTTTTACACATGGCAAAAAGCTGAAAAACGTCTTGCGGTGTGGCAACCGTAGTATACGTTGAATAATTGACTCCAGATGAATTATTGAAAATTAATGGACACTCGCTTCAGGTCGCTGGCCGCATGACCACCTCAGGGTGTGCATTCATTTTCAATAATTCAACAGTCTGTCGTCAATTATTCCTTACGTACACTGTAAGCTACGTTCACACAGTCAGTGTTTGGTGATTGACTACTGTATATACTAACCGATATGATTCTCGAATTGTCATTTTCATTCAAAAGCAGAAAAGGAGCAGCTTGAATATTGTCTGTATGAACCAAATGGAAGTTAAACATGTAACCATAGTGATGGCTAAAGACCCTTTAGTTGAGATTATACTTAAAATACAGCACAAACTCTCATAGCTTATGGCTTTAGTATACAGCAGCACCTTCACAACACTGGAGGAGAGAGAGAGCCTGTTTCACCTGTTTCACTGAAAGATAATACAAAATGCAAGTCATTAGTAAATACATTTTCTTAAATTATGACAGACACATAAATGTACAATAGTTAGGAACTGCAAGCACATTTTGTGTAATTTTTATACTGGCTTTATTCATTGGACTACCTGTCTGTTTACTGAATTCATGAATACATACATGAATACATGATTAGTGGATATGACTTTCATGAGCATTCTGTGTGCGAAACAGTTTTCTTTCCTGAATTCAAACTGAAAAACATTTACAACGATTACAAATGCAAAACACATTCTGTAATTTTTTTTGCCGTTTAAACTCGACAGCCTTTATATCTGTTGAATAGAACTGATTTGTGAAGAGATAACCTTCATCATTACACAGGCCTTTCCCTTGAACAACCAAATTCAGTCCACGTGATTTTCTGTCTTCTGGATCAGATGTTGTTTTCAGCAGTCGGGTAATGTACAGTGGAGACTGTGACTGTTTTGTGAGTGTGGAAACAGCAATCTATCCCATGAACAGAAGCTATTCCATTTGCAAGGACTGATCAGCCAAACCTTTCCGTTTGAACTTTCGCCGGTGTTGAAGAATTCAAATTGAAACAGAGCGCAACAGTTACCATCTCGATTCCCAATTAAATTTTCTCCATCACATATTTTAAAACATGAACTCAAGCAACCAGCTGCAAGAGGAATGACAACAATAAAACCAATGAAAACACAACATATACAAAATATGAAATAACTGGAAAGGGTTTGAAAATCAAAAATATATATTACTATTTATTTCTATATTTGTATTTATATTTATTTTTAGTGTAAGATAACATTATTCACAATGCTTCATGGAAGTGGAAGCTTACAGCAGAGCGTTTTTGGTGCTGTTCTCATTTCTATGGTAACCACAACATCTCTGATTGGTGGATCCAAAGAGGCCATCTCCTCAGGATTATGGGTAGCGTAGTCCACCTGAAATTTGACTATTCAACACATTTTTTCTATAGAAGCATATATGATGGCTTAACAGTTTCTAAGCTAATGGTAATTATGTTGAAAGTTTTGTATGTTTGTGTATGCCATCAAAAATGCATGATCAATTCTGCTAGTCTGCTATGGATTTCATTTAATAACGTCTATAACGTCTGTCTATTTATTCTTGTGAATAATGTTTTAGACAGATTTGTCTACATGTCTGTTCATATGCAAGCTTATATCTGTATGTCTAAAAAACTATTCCCAAGCATTTAATCATAAGCCTATAAATCAAAAGCTTTATAAGATCATGAGGAACATTTTGGTCAAATGTGTCCAAATCTCTGAGCAGCAATGTTGAGGGGACCAAGCAGACTCATGTGCAGTTCACTGGTTTGAACCCAAGTTGAGACAAAAGCTTTAGCACTTACCAAATAAACTCTGAAATCAGCCTGACTCGGGTCAGCACCAGAATCAAAAATGTCCTGTCCTTGAAACATGAGGAGATATCATATGTGAAATGATATGAATGAAAAAGAAATAGACAGCAGCCAAAAGTGTCCAGTTTTTACTAGTAGCAGAATACAGTATCCGCTTGTAAATGTAGCTATGTAGACTTGGCTTGTTGGCTTGCAAGGCTCTCGTCCTTTGTAAGGCTCTTTGGATAAAAGTGTCTGCTAAATGACTAAATGTAAATGTATATATGTACTAATAGCAGAACATTCGTATTGCCATCAGCATGGCCCAGCTTCTGTATTCAGGCCATAGTAAGTAACAGAGGCCTTTAAGAGTGGCCGCCCCCCTCCTCTCACTGTTTCCTGAGGCACCCGGCAGGACTGCGTCCTTGGATGCTGCTGAGCAACATCCTTTGAATAATCAGTAAGTTTGAGTTATAGTTCCACAGCCCGATGCTGACATGTCCATCTAAAGAAACTTGCCGCTTGTTTCTGCCCTTCACTCTCTCTCTTTTCTTCTGTGCGAGCATGTGTGTGCGCCTTCACATTTCAACTTGTCACGCATAAATAATCGGCGAAAGCTCTGTCGCACCCTGAGCGTTTGGACGTAATGTAGAAATTCAGCCTGCGTGGCTGAAGCACTAATGATGTGGCAACGATGACATTTGAAGTTTGAAGACATTTGCAGCTTCTTTAAGAGAAGGGGCCAGAAATAAGAATCAGTCTGGGCTGTGTTAAACAGATTCTTTCATGTCTTATTAAGCATGATTAGGTCTTGACCTTGTTAGCCTCCATCATTGTTGGTTGCTAAACGTCGTCATTTAATTCCCTCCTCGTCCCAGCACACTTAATTATTCCAGAAACATGCAAAAGAGTAAAATCATTTTCTCTGGGCATGTTAAGTCTTTGTCAAGAAAGAAGTGGATGTTAATGATGTCCTTTAGAAATATACAACACACATATGAAAGAAGATCTTTACATTGTAATGCAAAAGTTTTGAAAGTGTTTACTACCCCTATACGATATGGCCAGCCTATTTATTCCTCTATAAATAAATGTATTCACCTATTTATTCAACTATGCATGATTATATGGTGAGCTGCATTCTAATAATTAAATTTTACTACCTTTCTGTCTGTTATCTGCAACCCTAACCAGAACTAATACCCAGTAAATAGAAAGCAGCAATAGTGCAGAAAGCAATACTAAATCCAACAACACGTCTCCACTAATCAAGATCTTCACTTCAACAGGTCGTGAACAATGCCACAATGTGCTTAAGCCTATGTAAAGTGATTCTAACACTTGCAGCCATCTCTCATCGTCTCAGTCCGAGCTCAACCAGCCTAACACACCACGTTCAACCTGCTCGCCTGACACCTCCACAAATGTGGACAAGACTGGAGTGATGAGGAACATATCGCCTTTGGCAACTGTTTCAAGTAGCACGAGTGTAAAGCAGAGATCCCTGTCACCTCCCATGATCCTCAGCAGCGGACTCCAGCACCTTGATTTTCCTGTCGCCTCCTCCAATGGCATCATTTGTGAGGAGTAATTGATGGTGGCATTGACAAATGCGGAGCCCACCTTGCATAATTAGTAAATGAAAGCGTGGAGTTCTGCAGAGATTCCTGTGATGTGTGGGAGAGAGGTGTGCCCGCGCTAGCAGCAGCTATCTGGGGACAGGTCTCATTTGCATTCCTTAGACTGCGTTAAAACACAAAACACCAGTTCTGATAAATGCTCGTTTGCAGCGACATGAAAGTTGGTGCGTTTGATAATTTGACAGGAAGACTTTCAGAACGCGACGCCAGGTGTTGCGTTTGTTACCTTGTATGTCTAAATAAAAATAGGGAAGCAAAAAATTGTACAGATTTCAGAATGGATAATCAGTTGGATGGTGGGATTTCCTAACCTGGAACTGTGTTTTTCTCTGTAATTGTACACTAGACTGACAGCATCTTTGTTTCATTCAATCAGAGCTGTCATACCTTAATTGAATTGAAACCTTTTCCAGCAGCCCCACGTGTTGGTAAATGCACACGAGGAGACCTCAGAACAGAACAAAGCATGCGGTTATCAACACGCCACATGCGCTGTCTTCTCTGAGACAAACACGAGGGTGGAATGCTTCTCTTTGTTCTTTCTGTGGTTCATTGGAACAGTTGGACTTAAGCAGTTCCAAGCGATCTGGCTTCATGCGGGACCGCCTCTTTGGTTCCAGGCTGCGACTCTGGGCGCCGAACTGGCTGTCGTTCAGAAAAACAAGCAGTCAAAAGTCACGGCCCTGTATGCAGCAGTACAACTGCGTCATGACTAGAATCCTGAGATAATCTTTGCGATATAAATAACAGCAAATCGACATGTGACCCGAAAGCAAATGCGTTATAGGCACGTTGTTTCTGCACTGAACAAAATAAACAGCTTTGAACAGAGAAAACCAGATAGTTCAAGGTTGCAGCTGAAGGCAGGAAACCAAAACAGCTGGCCTGGGAGCGTTTAGGACGAGGCCGCCGCGGCATTGTCTGTTTCATCACCAGTAATGTGTACTATTTGTTGCACTTAATGTGCAGCGAGAAGGCGATTTAGAAAGATTGATCTTTTCGCTTTTGTTGAAGACCAAACTCTGAGACATCAATATATGTTCTGAAACAAACCTTGATTAGTTTCCACAAACCACAGGACAATAGGTGCAGGAAAAGAGATGCAGCCCGCTTTCATTTATTGTGGCGGGGCTGTTCGGTTGTGGTACAGCAGACATTTTTACAACATTAACAGTGTACACTGACACGCCTTGACTACGATTATTATGACTACGAGTGTAATTACAATATATATTCCTCAGAAAGGATGGTGCAATATAACCCAAGATAAAAAAGCAATAATGTAAAATATAAACATGCCTCAGAATCATTTTTCACTTGTGTTGTTTGGATGAGAAACTGCACATTTTAACATCATTAGACAGTCTGTGTGTATAACTAGAATCAAAGCTTTATTAACAAGGGGGAAGGGTTAGACAGTAGCAGTGACCTGGTCATAAAATTGTAATGAACTAACGGTCCTCATGCAAATTCATTAGCAGAATCACTCGATAAGGTTTGAAATGACTCAATCAGTGATTTTAAATTTTATTTTTTTCAATTAGTGATATTAAACATCATATTAATGTTTGAAAAAGCATCACAGAGCTGAAACAAACTGTTTATGCAAGTCAGGGTTTCATTAAACTTCAAAAGGCTTTGAATAGACAGTGTCAACACACCTGCCTGTAATGGGTTATTTGAGTTCACACATTTTTTAATCTCAAATTACAATTCAAAGGGTGCGAAAGCAAAGATATGCACTTCTCAACAAAGTTAAAAGGAAAACACTTGAAATATATACAGAAAAATGACACCAAACAAACACAGATCTTGTTCTGAAGAACATCTGAATGATGCTTGCTTTTATAAAGTCACTTTTAGGGCAGTTGCTAGGGTGGTCTGAGTGGTTGCTATGCAGTCTGTAGGAGATCTGGGTGGTCCTTAAGTCCTTTGATGTGTCTATACACCATCACAACAGGCAAAAATCAGTCCAATCACTTATTAAAGAATCGGTCTGTATCTTTCAATCTCTTGACACAAAACATGTATGTCACTGGGACAAACGTTTATGAGGTGAGTTAAGCACCTGTGTTTGGACACAGAGATTTGTTCAAATCCCCCTATGAGCAATAATAACAGATTAAGTGCAAACAAACTGATTTTGCCAACCAATTTTGCCAGCCAATATATATATATATATTATATGATATGTAATGACCCTTTAAGATAAAAAACACACAGTCGTTTTCTTTTTTATCTACAAAGTAAGTCTGCTCTTTAGGTAACTCTGGTTAAATACGATGACAGTACAGTTTTGGTAAAGATGATTGTTTGCCTTAGAATGTGTTATTAGATATTAGACAGCATATTAGACAGAGAGATCTTAAAATTAAAGCATTCGGTTTGTCACTTTCAACCTAACATCTTTGTGCAGTCTCTGATTGACGGAAATTGAACAGAAACCAAGCTGAATCTTGTGAAAACTACAACAAAATTCTCAGATACGAACCGTAAAACACAAAACGCAGACGGGCCTTTTGTAGGACACTGTTATGACTGGTGCAGAGGCGAGAAGCCGAGTCAGCCGAGCGTCAAATGCTGTTGTGCTGAGGAAACCTCTCACCTTCTCAAGTGTGTCCTCTCTTCATATTTTCTGTTGTTCTTCCGCTGTTTGTTTGGTTAAGTCTTCAGCATCATTGTTTGAGAAAGTGTTCTCCACTAAGCGAAGCGTTCTCTCTCTCGCTCTCTGATAATCTCCTTTCATGGTCTGCTTGGCACCACATTCACTTCTGCTCATCCACACGGCGGAGAAGGGAGGAAATCGACTTTTATTTATTTAGCTTGCTAGAGCTTTTTTACTTATTTGTCAGCAGGCACAGATATTGTGATTCTAGTCGCTGGTTTTTGTCAAATTGTTTTGAATGAATTCAAATGTGTCTCTGTGTGCGAGCTGATTATCAGTCTTTGATAATTCTCTTGATTTTTCTTTGTGGTCTCTCTTTGTCAGCGGAGTATTTTTTTTTTCATTTTGTTGGGCTCTCTGTGGCCCTTACACAAATACATAGCCTTTAATTATTTCTCATTGTTTATAGGCATCACTGAATATGCAATTCAGGTTTTGCTACATCACCTACACTGAATAGTGTTGCTTATGTCAAGTGCATACTGTATAGTGATTGTAAACTTACATAAAATATGTACATCTAAAATCAACATTTCTCGAGACTCGTCCACCATCTTGCATATTTTTACTGTGTTAGTAACAATGCATTGTGGGATTACCTTATCCATGATGAATCATGATGAACCCATGATGATTGGGACATGGTCTTAGATTCTGTCCAACAGATGGTGGCTTGGAAGGCTGTACCTGAAACAGTCTTTGTGTCTAGAATGCATCAGTGATGCATAAAATGCTGTTTAGGTAGGCAGCTCACTGGAATTTGGAACAGAGGAATGAAGTTTGTTTTGCATGCATCCCAGAAGGCTTTGCAGTCTTGTTTGTATGCTTGAGCCTAGTGTACAGATTTATATATGCATGAAAGGTTTAATAAAAACTGCAATCAGCAGACTCAAAATAAACTATAATAATAAGAGTAATATGCACAACAATAGCACCGTCACTGTCCTGATTTAATCGAATCATAAATATGCATTTTTATGACATTAAAACTTATGAAAGTTAAATCCAAATGCAGTGAACACAGATGACTGGCAGATAACGTCTGCTTGTTTGTAAGTGCAGGGCAAAATCAGAGATAAAAATCACCTTTGTATAATACTAATTTACATAATCTCAATTATTATCAGATTACATATACAGTACTGCATGTTCTGAAACGGCAAAACCCCATAAATTCAACATTAAAGGGTATGATAGATATCTTTTTGTCAGAAAATAAATATATAAATAAATGAGGCTTTAAATTGTCTCCAAAGCTAGAGAATTGAAATTCATATGCCTGGTTATAAAAACCAAATGTTCAGAACACCTGCCAATAACCAGAGTAATTGTAAAGAATCGGTCGAGTCACTGGAGTGGAGTGTGATTGATCACAAAAACCTGCGAGATTCACACAGTGTATGCTGAGGGAGATATCACTGGTTCATTGCAGTGTCCTCAAGATCAAATATGTCAAGATCTAATCTCTCCAAAAGTAATTAATAAAATCTTGAATGAAGACTTAATTTGAGGTTGCTTTATATGTGTCATGCCCTGAGAAACAACTTCAGGCTTGTAAACGTGTGCTTATATTATACCAAATATTTTTTTTCAATAAGCATTGTCTACCAGTTCTCCAGTTCTTCAAAGAGCACATCCAAACCACATCACTTAGCACTGGGATTTTCAACTTGACATCCTCAGAGGGTGGGTAGCTAAATTTAAAACTTAATTCCATTTACCCGCTTTCATGCCGTCTCCATGAGTTTCCAAGAGGGAACATTCATTAAATCAAAGACGGAAGAGCCCTGCGAGATATCTGGTCACATTTTCTTCCCATTTTGAGTAGGATTACGGTCAAAGTCCTGTCTTTAGCGCTCACAGATTGCTGTGGATCGTTAGACCGGGCAGGGAAATGCATAACTTTGTTTTAGTCTAATGAGATCACTGGATTTCTGTCTCGTACACTGGAGTAATAATCCACAGAAGAAAGGAATTGATTGCCACTGAAACAGGGCTCAAATCTGTAATGGCAAGCGGCACAATGTGAGCTTTTCAAGAACATAACAGAATGGAGAAGAAATGCATTCCGATGGCATCAGAGTGCTGCACTTTTTGAAAATGTGGGAAATGAGATTAAGTGTGTCTGTTAAGGGCAGACAAGAAATATCTGCCTATAAAGTGGCCATCTGTAAAGCCTCTGAGCAATTTACATTGAATAGAAGGAGAAAAACGATACAGATATCGCATTTATTTTGACCCAAAAGAGACAGCGCAGAAACATTTTGATTTCGACCTCAGAGTAACAATTGGATGTAACAATTGGATTTGGAGAGATTGAAAAAGCTCTCTTTCAAATGAGAAAAGTGCATTGGTCAGTCAAAATTACCTTAGTTTTGTGTTACATTTTATGTCATTTTCAAAAGTGAAACTGATCCAACTTACTGATTTTTTTACACATGTACTACTATATATATATATATATATATATATATATATATATATATATATATATATATATATATATACACACTATGATTTTCTAACTCTGCATTTATCTGGGGTTCTTTTACACTTAAATGACTAATAATATAAAGTGGGACCAGAACTATTTCTGCTTATTAAATGTAAATCTTTACTTTCTAAAAGGATAAACACACACGACACACATTGACAGGGTAAAATGACTTTGTTTTCATCCAAATTCACTCTATTACAATTGTTTATGTTCATGTGGTACTGCTTCATGTTTCTGATGCTGTAATGTGGCATTGTGATACATGAAATGAAATATCAGAAGCGGGAATTTAATCCTTCACCCCTCTTCTGCTCCTAATTTGTAAGTACGACAGATCTTGTTGTTTCAATTAGTGAAATACCATCAGTATGGACATAGACACAATACTGCAATACTAGTTAGGGGACAGAATAATTACAATTCTGTGCAGTGCCACACAATTACAACCAATGGGACAGCTATGACGCCTGGAATTTTGTATCAGTGAGTTTTCACTGTGGGCGGGGCTAGGTATCAATTCACAGGAATAAAAAACAAGCCTCAGCAGAATTTCCTGTTACTCATTACATTTGGATATAAATTTTATTTCTACCCATTGCAAATGCAATCTCAAGCTACCCATGTGATTTATAAAAAGTGCATGGGTGGATTAGGTTTTCAAAGACATCAGGGAAAAATATGTAGCTTTGACAATCTTTCAAAACTAACCAACTCATTTCCCCCTGCATTGCACTCTTTTTAAATCTCCAGTATCTTTGGACCAGTGCAGGCATTTAGCTCTCACAGAATCACTGTCGCTGCGCAGCCTGCCTTTTCCAGATTGTTCCCCGGGGGCGAGCCACCTGCAGCAGCCTCTGGTTGCATGAGCAGATTGCGATCGCTGGTAATTGAGACTGCGGAAGAGCTCTGAGACATGTCGGCAAAAGCTGGATGCACGCAGATAGCAGCGGCTGGGGCGTTCACACTCAGTGAGAAAAAAGAAGACAAAACCTCAATGTTGAAGAGTTTCTTCTATCCCATGATTTTTCAAACAGGCCTGTCAATGCTTGTGAGGAGCGTGTCAGAGGATGGGTTCCGCCTGGGGCTCCAACACACAGATTTAGCCTTGAGAACTATATATGGAGTAGATGGGCTGGGCTCAACAGAGAAAGTGTGAATCTTACGACGGTCTGACTTTACAAATGTTGATATTTACTCAGCGTGCGGGGAATGTTGCAGTGAATATGTGTGAGCTGTCTTTGAGCTGCTGTGTTTAGCACAATGAAGTATATAGAGAGAGAAAGAGAGAGAGCTGTCTTCACCTCCTCTCTCTTCTTTTACTCTCTTTCTCTGCCTGCGCTCCTCATGTGCGTGTCACCATGCCCTCCTCTCCTTTCATTAATATCCACAATATGATGGCTTTAACGACAGAGCTGCATTCATTAATATCTCCCTCTTTAAATGCCACTCTCCCGCGCCGCGCCAAAGTGAAACGCCACCAAATCAAAACATTAATTAATTACGTCGCCACCTCACCAACCTTCAGCAGGCTGACATTTTCCTCCCTGTCGCTCTGATGAGTGAGCTGGCTTACGGCTGGGTCTTCACAGGGCTCTGCGTAGCAACTGTGCTGCCGGCTTTCAGATGGGTGAGGTGAGATGGGTGAGCTGGTGATTTGGCGTGTGGCAGTGGAATGTGAGTGCCCACTAGTGGACGAGTGAGGAATGAGGCAGAGACATGCAGGAGAAAGAGGTACAAAACACACACACTCTCTCTTCTGCTTCAGCTTTTCCTCGCTGTCCCTCTCTAATATTTGCTAATATTAGCTATGCTTTGCTTATCTTTCTCATTTTATTTTCATGGACGTACACAGGTGCTGTTCACGCAGTTTTTCTGCACTGCTTGTGGGTTCTGTCCTATTGACTGCGTGTCTACACATATTTCAAAACACAGTGACCTAATTCAAACAAAAATGAGAGTTGTGTTGACAATTATTTATTCACCCTCAGGTTGTTCCAAATAAATAGTGGTGTGGCTGTTCTGCCCAACATCTGCTTTTGTGTTCCACAAACAAGGATGCGGATTTGGAGTGGAGAGGAAGAGTAAATGATGGAGAGGAAGAGTAAATGATGATGTAGTTTTAATTTTTGGGTGGATTATTTCTTTGAAAGTTCATAAAGACATGAAACCATCTGTTCACTGTGGTGAAGAACGGCAGAAATGAAGGTCAAATAAATGTTTATTTGCTCCAGTGACCTGCCTCTCCTCTCCTTGACCCTTACTCCGGCTGATCCCTGACCTCTGATCTGATTCTAATGGGTCAGGTAAAGCACAGGAGAGTGGGAATTTGTCACCAGGCTGTACTCCCGTTTTGGATTTCACACCTGATTCACCTTTCTTACATCCCTAATCAGTCTTTCTGACCATAAACACACTCTCACAGGTGAGACATTAACAAGGCCAGACTCTGTCTGACACACACACACACACACCTGCAAACACAACCCAGATTTACACATCTCCTCGCAGTGACACAAATGGAGCATCTAATGCCAGCAAACAAGCAGATAAACACACAGCACCTTTTCCTTGTTTCTACAGGGACCGAAATTTCTGTTTTGTGAGACTTGCTAGTGTATGTTCCTCTTTATTTTTAAAAACCTATTCAACAGTTCAGAGAAACATGCTCGCTCATCTATTTCAAATATCTGCAGGAAGATTCTAAATAAGAATTTGATTAACCGCGCCGGCCCGGATACCAGATCCACTATTTCAACTGCTTCCATCACCAAAAAACTCTCCCAGAACACAGAAAGCTTTAAATGTGAACATGTGCTTTGTGCTGACTCACACGAGCCATTATCACTTCAATGTTGTGCTCAGTCTAGAGATTGAGGGGGCTGGAAAAACGCCCGTTTCCTGCTTTTGTTTGCATCCCATACAGTATAAATTACATGATATGATCTCCACCGAGCCGGGCAGAGTAATAAATATGATAATGTCTATGTTTTGTTCACATGGAAACATATTAGAGGCAAAAAGTGTTGTCTTATTCATCATAATGTTACCGCTGGGTACATTTCTGTATTACCTGGTCATTGTAAGCAGAACTAGTCAGCATAACAATACAGACATTATATTCAGAAAGGAGCAGATGAATAATGTTTGGGGTTCATATTTTCAATAATTTCTGTTATTGGACCTCGCACTGGCTTTGTCAATCTGGCTGAAAACAGTAAAATAGGTCTTTTTTTTTAAGGTCCCATCAATGTAATTTACGGTGCTCTGTAATAGCTCCGTAAACGGACAAGGTTAGTCAAGGACGAGCGGTTGGTGAGACAGCACTGCTTGAATTGTGAAAGAAAAGTGCCCCTTTCCTATAGCCCTTCCCAGAATGCATCTGTCCTCCATCGTGGGCACATCCACGGTAATGGCCAAGCTGTAAAAACGGTCAGTGTGCGTGCGCTGTCTGTAGACACAGATTAGAGGACACTAGCGGGACAGAGGCTAGCATACAAACAAAGAACATGCGCTCCTCACATCTGCAGGGCGGCTGTGCAGAGCGAGCGAGTGTTTTGTTGTGACGGTGATGTATGGCTTGTCACTCGCTAAGCTTTGCACAGAATACTAATGGATCTTTTGGTGAATGAGACGGAGAGTCTGAATTCATCTCTTTATTTCTCTGTTTTCCGTGGACACGCAGTAACAGGCGGCACACACTCTGTTGGGGAGCAGAGGTCTAGCGTGTCACGGGGTCTGGAGATTTTTTCCCTAGATAAAAGGGATAAGGTGTTAACCCGAGGAGCTGACACATATCTGCAACCCTATTTAAGCAGCCTCCAGTCGCTTGCGGTTAGCGCTGTGACGGGCTCACGGTGATGGGAGATCTTGAACTCACCCTGACCCAGCCCAGCTGGAAT
Organism: Chromobotia macracanthus; assembly: GCA_036877525.1. Lineage (NCBI taxonomy): Eukaryota > Metazoa > Chordata > Actinopteri > Cypriniformes > Botiidae > Chromobotia > Chromobotia macracanthus. Next base: position 2,445,147 of record JAZGTH010000001.1, read on the forward strand.
TACTTCTTTTGAATGGAAAACCAATCCAAGGGATAGCCACAAAATAGAAGGTTAGCCAGCTAATTCTTAATGGGAGTTTAGGATGGCTCACAGTCCTTGTATGGCAAGATATAAGACTAATAAGTCTGCATGGCCATTCCCATTATATATTCCCCTAGATTTATCCAAATCCAGTTTTACTGTTTAAAAACTGTTCACACAGCCAATACTTAAAATCAGATTAAACAAATCAGACGAAAACACAGTTGCAAAAATATGATTTAAATTACGCTTCAAATCACATTGTTTGACTGCTCAGACAACAAAAAATTGGGTAAAATACCTAAATAAAAAAGAAGCTATATTTGAACATTGGACATATATACATATAAGCACACACTCAATGTCTCAAACTCTCTCACAATCTTAAAACTATCCTGTTGACATGCTGTTGGTGAGACTGGTGCTGGAAACATGAGGGACGCTGCTTATACAGCATTTACATGCTAAAGAGTACGAGAGACATGCTGAATTAAAAGGTTTGTTTTACGCAGAAAGAAAGCATTCAATGCAGTAGCTACATTTATGTGATACAAAGGACGCTATTTTGTCTCAATAGAACATAATATCAGACAGGGCAGGAAATAACCGGATCAGTTTAGATAATGTATAACTAAACTCTTTTGTTTAATAACCTTAATCATTCACTAATTCAATTAAGTGAATTTACCCTGACATACAAGTGAGCAATGAAATGCGGAACGTCCCATTATAATCAACAGTTAAAATCAGCTGTGTGTACTGAAAGCAGTATTAAGACATCTTATGCTACGCTATTATGCTAAGAATGCAACATAAATACGTATCTTTATTATAAAAATTCAGTTTTTGTAACAACACCTCTGGGTGCCTGTGCTAGAGAGAGCACATGCAACAAAACAATTTAACCTGACAAAATCAGATCATTTATAAATGGTAATTGAGCCCACTATCTGAAGCTGGACATATTGAAGTGAGTGAGTGGTTGTCTATATGGACAATGGAGGGGTCGAGAGAGTCACGGACGCAGAATCAGCAGTCATGTGTCCTAAAACAATACAGCTACAATGTGCTTCATTTAGCCTGAAAGCTCTGAGAGACAATGAGACATTTTTATGCTTGATTATTTGAATCAGCTGGATGTTTTCAGTGTATAATGGTCCACTTGATGAAAACTGTTAGAAGTGTTATTATCTCAATAAAAACTGCAGATGCCTAAAGCTGGAAGACTATCTGTCTTCAGAAATTAAAGAGAAGAATGAAATGAACTGTAAACCCTTTTGAACGTGACAGTTGTCTTAGGTGTGTGTAAATACTGTATTCAGTTATGTATTTAATATTATATGTTTAGGCATTGTAACCATGGTGCTACTCTTGAACATCATTTGCAGCTAATGTTACCATTGAATAATGTAAAAATGTAAACAAGACATGCTGTACATGATAAATCTCATTTAAAAACATTCTTCTGCATGGACTCCTGTTATTTTATTCCAAAATATGAAGCTAATCCATAAACATATATTTACTTTGATCATTGATCAACATTTGTGGTACATTTAAAGCAAATCTTACACATAATGGCACAGTTTTGTCATTTCCCACCAAAAAAGCATTTTCCTCACATCTGAATCGTTATCGGCACAAAAGCTGTGGGTTTGCTTCTGATAAAATGTATTACTTGAATGCACTGTCAGTCACTTTGGATAAATGCGTCTGCCGTGCATGAATGTAAATGAATGAGTCTTCATGTAATGTCTGTGAGGGGAGCCATCGCTGGCACAGACATTAGCACTGAAGCACATTTGTGTGGAAGAGCTAACTGCTTAATTCTCTATGTAATCTGCATTGGCTCTAATTTTTCTAAAGGGAGGGAGGTCGTATGCCTGTGAAATTGTCTCTCTTAGCAAGCGCATACCTTTATTTCCCTGTACACACAAAGCCTGATTAAATCAGGGCCGTAAGGAGGATAATTGTTTTGTGCATTACCTTGAGTTAGTCAGATAGTTTCAGGTAAGACCCAATTTAAAGTAAGCCAAGTATTCTCTGCACAAATGATCCATACTTGACCTGCCGCGCGTGTTCTGCTCAAGTACATACTTGATCCTTAAGAATCATGAACGCTTTCACACATTTGACATGATGCTTCAGCGTAAGAAAGCTCATTCTTAAATGTAAACAAAATAAAACTGCTGCCTCCCTCGAGACTCTGTGCCCTGCTGAATGATGGGTAAATCATTTGTGTTCACCTGCATATAAACTTGTATTTCTATCTATTTATTGTGACATTTCAAACCTGCATGACTGTGTGATCTTTCACAGAACACCAGAACTTCAAGAGGAAATTCTGAAGATTATTCCGGACACTGTTCTCTGTGCAATTACAACAAACAGAGACTGATTTATGCATTAAAACAGACACAAATGCATCATCAGAATTGTCCGTCTAAATCTATTCGATAGCTTTGTGTAAGAAACAGACAATCTTTGTGCAATGAACAAACTATTTGTTTGAGTCGGATGAATACATTTTCATTGCATACTTTGATCCAGTTCACACAACCAGTGTGAATGGGTTCAACTCACTGATGCAAGGAACTGTGAGAAAAGAACATGCAAAAGATGTTCTCATAACGTTGTGGAATGATGTGAGAGAGAGTAAATGATAACAGAACTTACATTTTTGGGTGAACTGTTTCTTTAAATCTGTATGTTTTTATTCTGCACCAGATAAGATGAGCTTGTTAATATAAGGTGAGTTTGTGGTTATTACCTGAGCAGGTGAGAGCAGGTGAGGCAGGCAGCAAGCGCAGGGCGACACTGTCATAGAGCTGCTCTCAGGACTGAGAGAAATGTTGTAGAACTGCTCTGATTACCACAGCTCCTTATCATCTAATTCAGGTCAGAGTACCACCTGCTGCTCGCCCGGCCTCTTGGGTCGCTCCAAATCAATGCCATGACCCAGAGGAAATCACCCCTGTCTCTCGTAATGCTCAGCTTGCACTGCACTGCACCGCCAGTATTACATCAGACAACCAGAAAAACAACCCAGAGAGAGAAAACACATTTGTTTGTGAAGACGCAAACCACATTTGTTTTTCTGCCATTGTACTCTTATTTTGTTGGAGAGAAATGCAACATTTCTGAAACATTATATGGAGAAGTGTTGCACACAAGCAGACGTGCACATTTGTCTTTGCTTCATACAGAAATAAAAACAGGAAAGTAAAACAAGCAAAACAAGGTCATTTTGGTTTCTACTGCACTGTCATTCAACAAAAACGTGACTTTAGTGTCCCTCATTAAAGGATGTGTAAAATCAGACATTTTTAAACATATTGGCAACTATTTGTACTTTTTGGTTACTTGCAAAGCTGAATTGAGATGAATGTAACAGAATGTCTCAAATCATTTACTTTTAATAAACTTTTAAAAAATGGAAGAGGTGCTTGTTTGACCCTGTTTATTTAACAGCAAAATCATTCCACCTTATAAGGCAAACAACACTGCAGAATGAAAGACATTATCAGAATATTTTACCTCATATGTGTATTATTTACAAACCTGAAGTTGAGTCATCAGCCTATGAGCACAATAAGATGCAAACAGACACACACACACACACACACACACACACACACAGATCTCTACCGGATTTAGATAGTATCACTTGGGGATTGTCTTCTGATTGGCAACCCGGGTGTTTTGCTTGTCTCTTGAGGCCCTGAAATTCTCTCTCTCTCCATCAGCCTTTTTCTGTTCTTTCAATTCACTTTTGGTGGAGGCAATCTTTGTTTCCTCCGCTCCCCTGTGATCCCTCACTTCCTCAGAGCATGTGCATCCCTACCTGACAGTACACGGATCTGCCTATCAGAGGATTAGAAGCCTCAAACTCTCAAAGTCCCACTGGAATTACTAGCTTACTGACAAATTAACCTGTTTGACCAACCCCTCTGTGAGATTCCTCAGTCATTTAGCCGAAGGGCCGTCGGAAAACACAAGTACAAACACACGTACATGCCCATACACACGTCTCATCTCTCTCTAAGCTCTTCCTGTAGTAATTTATTCCAAGTCCCCTTGGATTTGTGCTTAGAGGACGTTTTATAGAGGAACTGACCTGGATCATGTTATTTTGGGTCTTTCTGTCACTCTACTGTCACGCATGACTGTATAGTTAATGTTCCTGCCTCTCAATCATGGGGGCCATTCAATTATATCACAATTATAGCATTTCATTATCCATTGTTTGTGTTTCTTTGAGCCCAAGCATCCACCATCTATCATGTGTCCATCTACCCGTGTATTCATGTGTCACTGTGGAGCTTTTACACATTTCTGCTGTATTTTAGATGTTTTTTACCAGGGCTTTACCCACAATGCTCTCTGTGTGTAGATCAAATGTGAACTAACAGCCATGCTGTGATTACAAAGCAGCTGACCTTTACCTCCACTTCCACATGCCGTCTCCATGTCTGACAAGCTGAAACACTGAAGGTTGCAAAATGGTTTCAAAACATGGACTGTAACCTTTGTGACATTGCCTGACCTTGACTTTAAAATAGTTTCAAGGTGACTGTCCCTCTAAATAGGATAGGTTTGCTAAATGAGACACTGAAATAAGTGAAGGCTTAGTTAGAAGGATTAGTTTTAAATTAACAAATTTCATGTATGCTAAATGTACAGTGTGCTCTTGTAATTCACTGGCTGCATTACTCAATATATACTGCATTTTAATCAGGTCTACACATTGTATTTCAGGCCTGTAAAATATGCAGCATTCATAAACCATTGTAGTGAACTGATTACTCAGCTAAGATCTCTGTTCTCCGCTACGTGACACAATATAGCACAAATACAAATTAGCATGTTTTTCTTGCTCGCTTTTCTTGATTTGCAAAACAGAAATAATTTTTACATGCAGCACTTTAGCAGTTCTCCGCAGCACAAGCCTGCTTCTTAAAAGCCCGACACACTCTTTGGATGCGGCCCAGTTGGTGCTGCATCTGCAGTTCGTCTCCCTTCATGAAAGCTTTAAAGTTTAAAGCGACATAACGCATCGGCTTTCCTGTTTCCAGCTGTTGTTGATGGAAACTGTAATTGTTCATGATCAGAGTTGTTCTGCCATGTCGCTGTGTTCACTCTGACGGCTACATGCATCGGCCATTACAGAATGTGTCTGGTTTCTTTATTGCATAGCTTGAGAAATGGAAGGGGGCAAAAAGTATAAGGAGTTGCTGCTTTCAGACGGCAGCTCCATTAGACGACATGCACGTCGGACAAAGTGTATAAAATGGATTTGGAGGATTGTACACTAAGTGCAGCGAAAACCTCTTCAGCTGCCTTGTCTCATTTCGTAACTCCTCGCATACAATGAGCGGTTTGTCACAGCCAATCACAGTTGTTGTGGGCTTTCCCTCTGTAAAGTTCAAACGATGTTGGGCCAAGTGCTTGAGAAGCTCAAAAGTATTGTTTAACTGTGAATGTGATGTCAGGGACTGTCAAAATTTTGGGCAGAGATGTACATTCATACACTGAAAACAGAGGTCATGCAAAGTACGCAGCAGCAGCTGGGTTAATAGTTTTTTGCAATTTGATATGCAAAAATTATTGCTTCAAATTAAATGCAGATTTTGACTCTTCATTTGCGTGAATGTTGGAACATGACAGATATTCTTTGCCAGCAAAGATTTTTTTATTGAAATGAGAAACAAATGATATTGGAACTTAAGTTACGCATTAACTACTATAATATGATGCATTTCTGAGTGGAACACAATACATTGAACCAGATAAACACAGAGTGAGACATGATGAGGTTACACTGTGGATAACAAACAGGGTTTTTAGGGAAAAGTAAAGTGAACCTCAACACCATCTGTTTGGATGTGGCAGCAGGCAGGTGGTTGGACTAGCTGATGTCTGTGAATGAAAGTCTTTTCACAAGAGATGCAGTAACATAACATTTTAATAAAAACCAAATGTGTACACAAACACAAACCAGGAATGTGTATCGGGAAAGTAAACAGGGTCAATTTTCATTTCACAAGATTTTCACCTTTCATTCTTCTGAAATGCTGAAAATCACAGACATACAGCTTTTGAAATGCCCAGTCAAAACACCATCAAATTCAACAGAAAAGTGAACATTCTCTTCTGCAGAATTTATCAGGGGAGCTTGTGGCATCTCTACAGCATCAGAGGTTTTGATGTCAGAAGCACAGCTTTGTCCTCCAGTTAAAGATAGAAAGCTCTTATCAATTAGCTGCTCGGCCACTTGATGCATCTCACCTTGGGCAGGAAATGGCCCACGAGAGAGAGATTGGAATTGTCCTTTTTGTCCTTCTTGTCCCTTCTCTCCTCCAGCACTTCCCCATCATTAGCTTGGCTGGCTGTCCTCCACAACACACAAAATTTGTCTTCCTGCCAATTTTACCATCACTTGAAACTTTGATTTTCTAAATGTAAAGTCAAACATCATCAATACATTAAATACAACCACCCGGCTGGTCTCAATATGTCGCATCACCAAAACTTCTTTTATGCAACCAGCTCGCTAGAAAAATCATTACAGTTAACCAGCTTCACCAACTAACTTTGCTTGTAAACAGCATCTCTGTGCTGGTCACCATCTAACCAGCACGTATCAGCCTGGAAAATTCACACAGAACTTCACACTGTTGAATGCTGGTCTTTATAGCAGGGCATTTGTAGCCTTGGAAACAATGATCTGCTTGAATAAAAACCAGCAGTAAGGAGAGACACAAGTTATACTGTGAATTAATAATTTCTTTGCGTTTTCTAACAGCTTTTATGAATGTGTGGGGGAGAAAAAGCAACTTGTTTATGATGAATGCAACATGATGGTCATATATATGGCCTTGTAAATTGAATTTGAACAACACGTGGGCAGAAATCTCAACACCTCTTGATGCGGAGTCCACTGAGAGCGATACGGCTCTCCAACACATATCCACTTACAAAACAACTCCAGCTGACAGCACCTCTCAAAGCCACAGACTCTGATTCCATGCAAATGGCGAGGTGAACGCCTCTAAATATTTCAACGTTGACACCGGATTATCTCCTGTGTTAAAAAATGAATTCATTCAGGGAGTTTTGAAGTGAGTGGGGTGCAGAATAAGAAGACTTCCAAGGACAATGGTTTTCTCATGTTCTTTGGCTTTAATAAAACGTTAGGTCCAATAACATCCGTGGAGCCCACGGTAACACTTGCTTACCGAAGCCTAATCTTTTTCCCCCTTCACGAGCACAAATTTGAACTAGTGTTGCTGAAAGATTTACTAGATCATGCAAGATTTACGACGCTGAGTGCTGTAATGGGTTTTAGCAGCAAAACCCAGAGTCATTTTGCATGTAAAAATGTAGAGTGGCAGACTGGAGCCCTTCCTGCAGCAGAAACATCAGGTTTCTATTAAAGTCAACGGTATAGATTAACGATGGAGAGCTGAATAGGTTTTCACTTGTTGTTGATTGAGAAGCTAGATGGTTGCTTCTAATTGGTTGCTAATTGGTTGCAATTGCCATGTGAATTACATTTTTATGCAAATTAATCTGAAAAGTGATCACTTCAAATGAGCAGATCTGATAATAAACACAAGTAAAAGCACATGGCTGAAGAAATTACAACACAAAGGGAGGTCACATTTTGTTTCTGCTGGAGTTTGTCAGAATTTGCTTTTCACATTTTCTAACCAAAATTGTGTTAGAAACTGTTTTTAGTGTTCCTGTAGCTCAGTTGGTAGAGCATTGCACTAGCAACACAAAGGTTGTGGGTTCATTTCGCAGGGGGCACATGAACTGTAAGTCGCTTTGTATAAAAACGTCTGCCAAATGCATCAATGTAAATGTAAGTTGAAACTATAGTTGAATGCATGCTTTTGCTAAACATGAGCAGACTCAAACAGGATTGTTGGGCTTTATAAATGTGACAAAACACCTTTTTTCTTTTAAGATCATGTTGTGCAAAGTATTAAGCATGTAGACAGTCAACTTCCGGCCCCCCAAGCGAGCTTTGCTTTTACTACTCAGCACCTTTCATTCATATAACCTCCTTTGGCAAGTTATTAAGGTCAATCAAGAATAAAACCATCTGCTAGAGCTTTTCCCAGAGCTCTGCCCAATGAAGCCACAGATGCAACCTCCTGTTTTCTATTTCATTATCATTCACACACATCTTACATTACACAGCTCTTAATATCATATCCACGCCGAACAATCAATCTTATACTCTGATTTTATTATATAAACACTCCAGGTTTTCAAAAATCCTTTAACCCTTACATGCACATCTCAGGTCTTCATCCACTACCTTTTCAACTTTTGAAGTTAGTTTTGCATGTTCAAAGGCAAATAAAGTCAAAATATAATGTGCTTTTTTATCATATGTTTTTGTTAATAAAATATTAGAATAGTTTTTACCAGCTGGACAGTTTAAAGATCCAGCTATGTGAGATTACATTCTGGGTGGTTAAAGACCCAAATAGTAACAATGATCGTTGAAAACAAGTGTTTTAGGGTTAATTCATGAGTTTAAATCATTTACATTTAACCTTAATCATGTTTAGTTTAATTACATTGGCCACGATTACAGGAAGTTGACCTGGAAAATATGTAGTTTTTCAACAAAATATGCAGAAATTTAATACAGTCATACAACAAAGAAACTGCATTTGCCTAATACAAGTTTTGGGACCAAATATAAAAAATTGCATCATTGACAGTTGCCGTACAACACAACAAAATGTCATCCACATTGTTTTCAGATAATATTTTTGCATTCCATTAATTATATAATATATTAAGAACATTTTGGGAATATAAAAAGTTAAACTTTCTAGTAATTTCTTAGTATTTCTTAGTAGCATTTCATACTCTGAAATCAGTTTATTTTGTCCGTTGTGGACATTTTGGCAGCTTGGATAAAAAAGTCGTACAATTTCTATTTTTATTTTAACTGCCCATTTAATCTTTTGGACAAATTCAGCGAATATGTAATTATAGCTGCCAAACAAAGCACATTCACTGCTGATTCTCTCAATGCACGACACAAAATCAATTTCCAACTCCTTAGTCCAAAAATAGCCTAGACTAACCTTCTCATGAGCATAAAAAACTGATCTGAGATCAGTTTGTGAAGTCATTTTTCTGAGGCACTTCAGCAACACCTCAGAGGCACCTCATAAATCACCTGACATCCATGCGACTCATGAGCACATATTCCTGGGCTGATTAGCAGGAGAAACTGTGGCACAGTGCTGGACACTGGGACATCAGATTGTGCTGGAGGAATTTTTGATTCACTCATCCTTTTTTCTGTGTGTCTCACTGCATCTGTATTCGCTTGTTTGTCCCATTATCCAGAGTTCCTGAGTTCTGGGTGACAAAGTGGCCATGTCAGCCAGAAAGATGGTAGTGAACGCACATGTTTCAGTCAATTAATAATGCAACAAATTGCACTACACAAAGCCAAGTAGGGCAAAAGAAAAAAGTTGGCAGTGAAAAACATCAATTTGATCTGACAGTCCTTCATGTGCATTTTATGTGTGTGACAAATGTAGAAGTCATGTTTTAATTTCATCCTGGTGTCCATTGCAGACACTTGCTGTCAGCTTTCCTGGTAGACAGTTTTTGGAAAGCTACTTTTTGGTGTTACTTTTTGTGCATTTTTGTGACTGTATTCTGAAAACAGAAACTGGTAGGAGGATAAAAAATAAGGTGACGACCTCTTGTCAGTAAATAACGACACATGACTACAACATAGTGGTGATCAGTTTTCCTCGCTGATGTTTAAAACAGCCGTTGGACACCAGAGAAAGCTTTAAGGGAATGTTTAAGTGTCTGTAGGATGTAGCTATTAGCTATGATTAATGTGTTGTAATTTTATTATGTCTTCATGACAAATGTGAGGTGTAAATGCTTCTAAAAAATATTATTTCTTTATCAAATTAATTTGATTTGAATGTTCAAGTTCATCAAAAAAGAAGAAAAAAGAAAATGTTTTTAAAAAAGAAAAACTCATTAAAATGAGGAAGCATTAAAAAAATAATTACATGCCCATTACTGATATAAAATGGTAATGGGACTGTTACTTTCAGATGGTAACTTCACAAAATGGATGGTGTGCAGAAAAGAAATATGTCCACGAATAGCAATTGCTGTTATTAGGTCAACTGCCTTCCCGTGACCCAAAGAAAAGATGTTGAAAAAGAGCGTAGAGATCTTTGCCGAAGCTCCACCTCCCCCGTCTCCTGGTTCTCAGGAGGGGGACCCACAGATTTGCAGCCCTCCACTGGGCGCTTGTGTGGGAGAGCAGGGTAAATTTCATCTCGAGCTAGTCTAAAGGGAAAGACATTTAATTCTCTACTCAAATAGTGTATAAACACTGATAATTAATACATACACATGATAGCCTCTTACAGCTCTCGCTTTCTCGCTGGAGATATTTGTCTCCCAGCTGGTGTAAAGTTACTAAGCAACAAGCAGCTGAGTGAAGGATGGTTCATTTCTTTGAAGGGATTATCTTCAGGAAGCAGACGACATGGCATGCGTCTCAATCACACAACCTTCTGCTTGCAGATGTTACTCATTCATATTAATGAGGTCCGTGATGCAGTCTGAGTCTTTCAGCGGTCAACACCGTCACCTGCGCGTCAGTTAGAAACTGTCTGACCTGATCGGACATTTTGCTGATGGTTCATTTGCTTTTCACAGAGGGAGAAACTGAGCAAAACGTGATGTGAAACGACTAGCTGTTGTTGAAGTTTATGTAAGAAGAAAGTGCCACTGATGTTCTGAAATAATATGATTTAATGGTAATTTGTTATAAAATCACCATCAAAACAATCTCCGTATAGAATGTTAATCACATTTACATTTATTTAAGTTTTTTCCAGAATTACCTTCATCTCTATTATCTTCATCTCTATTGTGAATGCCGTATCTTTTAAATGTACCGCAGCCAAGTTACAATGAGGTATTTGGTATCTTACACAAGTATAATGTTATGAATGGTAGTGTTGAATTTCTCTTACTATTAAAAAAAAGATGATTTAACTGAACGATTTTGAAAGTTTGATTTGACAAAATCATAATGCAAACTTAAGGGTTAAAAATTTCACAAACTTATTAAATAAGTTCACTGTGACATTGTCCCCAGATGCTTAAATTAAGAAACATTCTTGCATCATATGGCTGTCAATATTATAACAGTTGAAGGTCAAGCCACCTAATCTTCTGTCACACTCAGAAATGTTAGATCCCTTGCCAACAACATGGAGGAGCTAATGATGCTAATGAGGAACCAGTGGGAATCTTTGGTGTGCATCTTGTTTTATGAAGACTTTATGAAGATTGAATAAATTTTGGATGATGGTGCTATCATTGAGAAGCAGGAAAATAAAGAGAAAGATTTAAAAACAGCTAAAGAACAACTATACAATCCAGGCACACAGCCACTATTAAGCCTAGCCTGTGGCAACACTGCGTACAGTAGGTTTTCAAATGTTACTTTAACGTTGGTGAATATCACTTCCTTTGTTGATCCATTCTCCCTCACATAGTCTGCCTAGCCATTTACACTTGGCTGTGACTCACCACCAACAAACACAATTGTAACCATCATCAATCAGTTTATTTAATGATCTTCCTGGTGCAACAGCAGTATGAAGTTGCTGCATAATGCATGTAAACGCATGCTGCGTGTGAGTCAAGGACGCATTCACCTCCAAACAACCTTCTTCACCTCCTGCCTTCATACAAGCATCCAGTAACCAGAGCACACTGAAGAGATGATCAGCTGGGGTTTAAACGCCTGGGGCAACCTGCGCCCTGGAAGCACTCATGAATGAGTGGAGATGCCTTCAGGGTAGGTGATAACGAGGAACTGAGACACTTAAACAAGGAGCTGTGGGTGCTCAGGGTATTTGGGTCTACAGGAGCAACATGCAGGACAGGTAGCATGAAGAACGTGAGATGGGAAAGAGGTGTGGAACCACACTGTCAAACTGTCTGCCAGCCAGTGAAATGATGTGTTCTGGAGAGGGCCAGCAGCAGAACCTGCCATCTCTCAGGTTTCTACAACACACCTCGCCTTGTTCTCCATCATGCCCAGTTCACTCTGTAAGGTTTATCTTTGAGTCACACACCATCTACTGCTGCCTGAAGCTTACACATACTTGGAGAAGACGTGGACAATGTCCAAGCCCATTAAAACCATACAGAACAAGCTGAGAAAGTCATAGGTCCACACTGCTGACATGTGTGTAGCTACACATTCTCTCAACCTCTCTGAGCAAGTTGGAGCAATACAACTTTTCCAGAAGAGGCCAGCCTTACTCTATTCTCCCACCATCTACCATTTTTTAATCTGGATTATCATCTGCATAAATTTGTGGATGTTTAAACGGAGGTATAAAAGGGTTTGGTCTTCAATAAAGAAACAAGACTACAGACATGTCCAAGAAGGGCCAATCAAACTCTGTTTACTGAGAACAGCTCAGTCCATTGAAAATGTAGGAGTCACCTTCTATACTCTCATGGGCAATAAGACAGCAGGATGCCAACAGAAAAGGCTGGTTCAGTGTTTGGGATCAGACCCAGCACATTTGGCACAGAGGTGATTGTTGAGAGAAGAATGCTGGCCAAACAATCTCTTAGCTAACATGAGCTAACATCTTGGCGTGACCACACAGACCTTTTCCACACCTTTGTGATGCTTTAAAAGCATGATAAAGAAATCTTTTATCCTTTATTCTGCTTCATTCTTTATTAATGGAAATAAGCGTAGAGCAGAATGCTTTTAATTGTACTTGTTACAGACAGTCCATCACAATAAGAAAGGTTTTAGAAAACGTTTATATAGATTTATATTTGGCAATCACATTAACAGTTAAAACATTAACAGTAAAATTGATTTTAAAATCAAGAGTTGTGGTGTCAGTGGTACCAGTTCTTCAAAACACACTGTGTGTGTTCATCATTCTGACTGTGATGAAGTAAAACATAAAACAGAGTGATGAAATGATGGATGACATCATATCTGATGCTTGTTTACCAAAGCAGAAATGTTTTCAATCTATAACAGCTGCAACTGTTGACAGACACGAGTGGAAAAAAATGAGAACAGAAATATAAAAACTACAAGCCATTGGCAACATCCTGCTCTTCTTGGGTCTTCGTAGTAGCCAAAGCTAGTGGGTTTCCTGTTTGTGCTATACAGTAAGCAACATTATGAGTGCTGGGTTGTCTGTGCACACGTAATTTCAGGAATAAAATCACACATGCGTCCAGTGGTAAAGGAATCAGTGTGATAGTGATTAGTACTGACAGATTAAACGGCCTAAGATCACAGTGTGTCTAATCTCAGTCTGTTTACAGAGCACGTGTCAGCTCGCAGCCGCAGGCCAGTGATTGGTGAAAGATAAGAGCAGTCTGGGATACATAAATACTCTGCAAATGACTGAAAGTGCTAAATTAATCTAGATTTATGGCAGTGTAGCCAGTGTTTTGAAGATCTACCATGATGGTTTTAGCCTGTATTTGATTCAGTGACTGTAAACCTCAGTTTATGCTAATTTGTTACATTATAATTGTAAAATTTCCCATGAGGCTGCAGGGAGCCATCAGTCACACATTTAGCACATACTCAATCTACACTGAATTACATTTAATCAGTTCTCCTCAAAATCAAGAAATGCTAATGCATTCTCAGCAAACACAGAACGTTTCACAGAACATTGGTATTTAATTCCTGTTGTGTTATTTTTTGGGAACCAAATAATAACATTTTAGAAACATTCTTTATAATAAAAAGAAAAAAGTTGATAGAAAAGCAGATTTTTTTAGAATCGACTTTATAATAACATTAAAGGAATGTTCTTTATAGGCTTTATTTTTTCCAACCATGAAATAATGTTCCCAGAACATTCTGCAAACCAAAAAACAATGTTCTAGTTATATAAAGAAAGCTTTCCTAACAAAAAACAAACCTTAAAAAAGAACCAAAATCTAACCTGGGAACCAAAAACCACCATTCCAGAATGTTCTGAGAACCAGAAATTGTTAGCTGGGCATTAACTATGAAATGTGTTCACATGCGTTTCTGACTAACTGAAGGTTGTGTGATTGGACCACAATGTTTTTGACATCCTTTACAGCTGTATTCAGCACTGGCCATGTGTAAACAGAGCTCCTGACATTACAGTAAGATCAGGTATTCCACGAGTTCAAATGCTTTAACATCATTTTCATCCAGAACTTAACAATTTGCTATCAGGCATGTTTTTGTTGCCAAATGAATATCTTTTCAAGCTACACATCGCACACTGCGTATGACAAGACTGGCACAGTGTGGCAGTACTGACACAAAATTATGCTCAAACGCCAGAGGTGTAAAGCTAGAGGACAGACAAAATTTAAAAGCAAAGAAAAACTCTAAAACCTTTTTATCTGATCTGTCAGTCTGTATTTCAACAGCATTTGAAGCAGGTCAGCTGAAATAAAGGCCATGAAAGTGCTGCTGTTCTAATGTGGAAACCAGACCTCAAATACACAATGCTCACTAATGCTAAAGTCAAAAAGCTTCTGCCAGAATGAGCCCAGCAACAAACTCGTCCCACTTTATTAAGCGTTAAGCCAGCGGCCGCTCTGTGAAAAGCTCAATGTGACGTTCAATAGAATTTTCATGCTATTTCTTAGATTTGTAAAGCCCCGCTTAATTATGATGAATTTGGAGTCACAGCTTGCCCAGACTCACAGTTCCTTGATGTGAATAGACTATTGACCTATAGGTAAAACAATAAATCTTGCCTTTTATAGCGGGAGGCCACTCTCTGTGGCGCATCAGATATAATTAATACGCTTCTATCTGCTATATTATTGTGATCTTTTTATTGTTATGGACCAAAGACCCCACAAACAATCTGTCAATATATGAGCCTGCCTGACAAATTGCCATCTTCAGCATTTCTGTCAGCAAGCCTCAAAACAACAAGGACTGTACAGCTGCTATCATACGTCGTACAAAACCATTACAAAGCTATAAATCAAGAGAATGCCACATTCTCTAGACATAAACTGATTTTTTGCCTTAGCACAGACAAATACACCTGATGAAAAGAGGTCTAAGAAAACAGATGTAAACATATTCATTATGTGCCTGCCGAGGCAACAACAGGCACAAAATTCCTGCGAGCTGCTTTGGTATGACAGACATGACTGAGAAATAAATGAAATAAATGTTTTTTGGTCAGATGCTTGATCAGTACTTTTGACTAGTGTGAGAGCTGTCTTCACTCAGCAGATAGACAATATTACTGTCAACAGTCTGAGGGTCTTCAAACTGTAAACTAACTAAACTAAACTAAAAAATCTTCAGGTCTTTAAGAAGCGACAACAACAATAAATCAAAACGGAATGAATAAATACATGAAAACAACAAAATGCACATTTTAAGGATGACAATTTAGCATATTAGTTTAAAAATACATTACATTCTATTCATGGCTTCATTCACCTGCCACAGTATTATAATACCTTTTATTATTGGAATCATCATGTCACAAAAGTTTTCTTTATTTGTATTATTAGTTTTAATATGAATGTCTTTTACTGTTAGTATTATGTTAGTGTTTCTGTGATGTCGGGCTGTTTCTAGCTCAGCTTCACTCACATTAACATGTTCATGCATAAACAAACACCTTCCTGTTTACTTTGAGAGCTAGAAAAATGCCGTCCAAGCAAAATCATTAACAAACAGTGTGTGCGCGCGTGAGAGCGCATTTATGTGTGTTTGCTTAATTAATACTACAGAGATCTCAGAGCTGGTCAGAAATGCTGAAGTCTTTTTTGCATCTTCATAAAGTTGTGAAGCACATCACATTCCCATTGACTGCAGACTGCTGAATTTAAACTTATAAATTCCAGTCGAGGAATCCAGCAATAAACCAGACAGTGTGTTGATTTTCTTGTGTTTTTGTTGTTGTCTGTTTGATGTCATATCAAACAGCAGGACTACAAGCATGAAAAGCAAGCGAGAGATGAGAGAGACTTTAATTTGCTTGTAGGATACCTCAATGTTAGAGCGGTGCTCACTTTAAAAATGTTAAGCAAATTGCATAGACATGCTGAACTCTTACTTACGGTTGTGTCAAATAGACTGAGATGTGGACCTACAACATTTCCTCACTGCTGTTATTTTACATATTAAAGACTTTTTCAATCGATATTACGGTATAGAATATCAATAAATACCGAAAGCAAAGCATCTGTCAATGAAATCTTGGCATGCTACTGTAGCTGGGTTATGAGAGTTGAAATGTTTACTTACATTTTATTCTGTTCCTTTCGCAATATTTAGAAAACAAATTAATTATAGTGCACAAATACCTGTACTTTTATAATACTTCATGGTCAAAAATGTTTACACAATTTTACACAGAATTAAACACAATGTTTGGAACGACATAAGGATAAAAATTGGCTTTCTTTTTAGTTCAGAATTATTGAGAATTACTGATACGTCTATCAGGCCTTTATCTTCTAAACTCTGGAGCTGAACATTTCCAGTGTAAAAGGCTGGTGTGAGGCTGTCTGCTTCAGGGTGGAATCCTGGTCCATGGGGAGGTGTTAATGGCACAGAGCTTTTTAATTGATTTTTCCTCTCCCCTGAGCCTCTGAAAAAGCATCCCTTTGGGATGCTGAAGGGCCCAGGTCTTATGTCCTCCTCCTCTCCAAGCTGAATTTTTATTAAATTCACTCCATACTGGCTTTAATGTCTATTTATAAAGCATTATTTTATTTATGGTTTTTATGTGAAATCGAGTATTAAGAGGGACAGACAGGTGGAGCTGTTGTAAGATTGCCGCAGATTTATTTATTTAAAAAACACACTGCAGATTCAGCTAACTGTCAGTGTGTCTCCTGCTTTCCATCACACAACCCAACAGATACACTTAAAAACTAAGACAAAATGTTGCAGGGAATCTTGGGGCTTCAAAACTGTTCTCTGTACATTACACTGCATTAAAGGAAAGCAGCTGGACCAATGAAGTCTGTTTCTACAGAATCTTAACCCTCTCACTCCATCAAACAGAATGTAAAGTGTGTTTGCTCTATTATGCATGTAACTCAATAATCATCATCTGAGGAAGTACTAAATAGTTTCCCATGATTGTGATTCAGTGTAAATACATTTGGGTCACTTCTGTTCTGCATTCAAACAATCTGTGTAAACACAAACAATATTTGCCAATTTGGTGGTGCTTCTATACAAAATAAAATCCCTCTAAATGGGTAAATTTAGCTATATTGTAATTGGCTTATAATGTTTTGAGGGGGTCCAAGAGAAGGGTCAGACCCGCCCACATTACAGGGCTGCAGGGGTGTCAACAATATACTGTAGTTTACTTGCTCAAAAGTATTCAAAAATCTGTATGTGTACAGGGAATGAGAATCATTAAATTCCTTATGATTTATGTTTTTTAAATCCTCCCCTAAAATAATGATAATAATAATAATGATAATAGTACTACAAAAATAAAACTACTTCACTCTCACGCTAGAACTGATGTCATTAACTTCACCTCCAGTGTTCTTCAGAACCATCTTGCAGCTTCATGAGTCTGATCTCCTTCTCAATTCTCTTCCATTTATCAGGCCCTCATGACCTAATCAGACTCTAATGATGAATCTGAAAACAGATGAACTGGAATAAAGTTGGTAATAAGGCTGATTAACATTTTGACGGCGGTCTGTGATAGTAACATTGAGCATCTCCATTCATCACAGATAACTCAATCACATCCTTCATGTGTTCAGAAAATGGAATCATTTGCATATATATACCAGCTTCAATTTGCTCAAATAGATCATTTCCAGCAGCTCTGCTGGTTGTCTCTTTGGAAGCAGAACTTTAAGTGTCTATGTAAGGTTAGAAAATAATAGACACAATGTGGTAAACATCTTGTAATCTAAGACACAAATATACATGCTGTCCACAATGGCAGATTGTAATAATGGAATAGCTATTACAAGGTGCAGGCTGAGGTAGCATCACATATACCCTTCCACACTCCACATTGTAGTTTATAATTTAAATGTGTATTAATTTGTTGTTTTAATTCAATATCCCACTGTGATTAGCTGGTCTCTGTTCTGTCATGTGCAGAGTTATCTAGATTAAACAATGATTCATTCACTGATGATTCAGTTCTGCTTTTATCTCATGATTTTATTGGAGACTTACATTAGACGTGCAATTGGAGCTGCATGAGAGCAGCGCAATACTGAAAACAGACTGTGTGCGGTGGCCTCAGGTTCTGTACACTCTCTACAGAGCAAGAGACGGGCAAAACTGAAGAGGACTGTTTGCTTTGCCATTAGAGACATGTTCCTGTACACTTATTAGAATCTCATTGTGTTCTCCAGTCACATAAGAATGCAGGCTTTTTAACAGAGCTCTTATGCTATCACAGCCATGGCACTATTGAATTAGTCTGTGTGGAGTTCATCTGGGTGAATTGCTAACTCTGACAATGATAAAAAGAAAAACTTCTTACCTGCTAAGATTCAAGGTCAAGACACGACAACAATGAACAGCTGAAAACGGCAACATTTACATTTACAGCCCTTGGAAAATATTTCTTAAATTGCCTTCAGTGCCAATGGCAAACTTTGCTGGGTGTCAATATGTGCACTCACTTCAATAAACAGACCTATCACAGGCAGTTCAATACAGCACATCAGAGGATATGACATCGTATGACATCACTGACATCACAACACGGGCAGCAAGGATTGTTTATCTCAATTGTGTTAAAAAATAATTAGGATACCTGTAAATAGAAGTGTGACCCATCTTATACAGCAGAAGATAAAGTGGGAGAAAGTATCATTAGGGGCACTAATCATAACTAATTAGTATGTGCAAAACACAGTTCCTTGCTTTATGTTCCTTGCTTTATAAGGTCACAGCAAAATTACAATTAAAGACAGAATGTTTAAAAACGTCTACGATTGTGTTGTGAGAGTCACAAAGATCTTTCTTTCTTTGATACGATTGGCTCTGCACACAGATGGTTAACCATGGAGTCGCGTCCTCATTTGCACTCAAGTGTGAAAAATATGTATTTAGATATACTGGAAGTGTGAGTTGGGTCACTGCTCTTCATGCCCAGCACAGGTCTGTGATTAGTTAGGGATGGCTTCTCCAGGGTGCTTGGGTGGTAATGAATGCTTCTCCATGCCCACAATCATGTCATTTGATCAGGCTTCTGCTCTTCTCGGATGCTGGTGTGTTGGAGCAGAAAACTCTGGTGTATTGGAGGCTAGCTTTTACCAGGTCATGTGACGCCAGTTGAGGAGAGACACAGGAGGGTTATGAGCGATGTATTGCTTCTGCTAAAAACATTCGGGCACAGACGGCAGGCCTAGAAATGTGTAACAAACTTAGATTTCTTCTATCACAGTTGAATGAGCAGCAGTTTTTGAAGCCCATATCTATTGATTTTCAGTACAGAACAGAAGCTGTGAGAAATCTCGTGTAGAAATACGCAGCACTAATTAATTCGTAAGACAAAGACAATGTCCTGGAACAATGCAGAGATTTGTGTTTCAAAGCAAGACCAAACAGAATTCAAAAATAACCTTTCTGAACAACATATGGAATAGAAACAGAGGAAATACAAGAAACAGAGTGTCAATGGACTGTAGGCAACAGTTTATATAACTGTTCAACTGTAACCGTCCAAGATTACAGCCAAGCGTTTAATCACCTTTTTGCCTTCACTGGTTAATTTTAAATGGTCGTGTGATGGGATTAAACAATTTTGTAAAAGTCCTACTAGATATTCTAGTAATCTGTCAATTAATATTTAAATCACAAAATGTAAATAAATAGCATAAATA
Source organism: Chromobotia macracanthus (assembly GCA_036877525.1). Classification (NCBI taxonomy): domain Eukaryota; kingdom Metazoa; phylum Chordata; class Actinopteri; order Cypriniformes; family Botiidae; genus Chromobotia; species Chromobotia macracanthus. The sequence goes on from JAZGTH010000001.1 coordinate 2,465,091, forward strand.
TTACTTGAAAGATTTGTTTCAGATAAAGACTAGCTTGTCACACTGCAGTAGTTCAGTAACAGTTTTAGAATACCCATCTCATTTTTCCTAAATATGTGTACATACTATCATGCTTCATTTGTGGAAACATATTTAAAGAAGGTCTACATTATCTTACTCGTGTATCGCTGACAGTATAATTATTCCTCAGTCAATTTGTTTCCCCAGTAGCTTGAGTGGATAACACTATTCTAAGAGTAATTAAAGTATAGGGGGCGCTGATTGTATCTTTGCATGTTATTTCTAAGTTAGACACGATCCACACCATTGAGTTTTGCAGTGCTAACGATGCTGCTAATTAATTCATTAAGCCAAACAGCCTCATGCAAAATCCAGCACAAACAGACACCTCAGGGATCTGCATTATTAAATGTGAGAATTCGTCCTGCCCGGGTTCGAGCAAAGGTGAGGCCTGCGAGCTGGATTTGAAGTGAAAACAAGGTTTAAGACCAAGGGTCTTGGCTGACAGGGCCATGGGGGATTGTTGGAGGGGGAGTGGACCTCTGATCTAGTATGGTGCGTTGGGTAAGTTTATTGTATAGCTGGAGGCAAGAGAAGAGAGGAAAGGAAGGTGGTCTGACCCCGGAGGCTGGCTTTCTCGCCCTGTTGTCCTGATCGGGTCAAAGTCAGAGAGGCAATCAGGAAAGCACACAGTCAGCAGATGAGAGCCGGGCCTCATCAGCAGAGCGTTCTCCAGTCCTGAAGAGCCTGCAGAAGAGGTGAACATCCTGGTGAGAGAGATGAGAAGATCAAGAGAGAAGAATAGTATGTGACAATTTGAAGTGTGATGCTGACACGGTTGCTTTTTTTAAAATCTCCTGCCAATGAGATTTATCCATGTGCAATTTATTTTAAAGGAGAAAAATCTTTAAACACATCAGTCTGGTTGTTGTATCGGATAGATACATTTTTTATTAATAATTATTAACTTCTGCCTATTTACAACTATGTATGAAACATTTAGCTTGTGAATTATTAACACTATACACTTATGTCTTTTTTTATTTCTGTTTTCTTTCCTCTTTCTGAGTCAGTCTTTAAGAATTGGTAAAATTGGTGTCAGTTGTATTGGCCAGCAAATATCATATGATGTTTTCCTGTTTATAAACAGATTTCAGTCTGCGGGAGAAGCTCGGAACAGAAAGCGAGTAAATAAAGCGCTAATGAAGCGTGGATAGTGACTGCACGCACCACTGCACATATTCACAGAGCTCTGAGATTACACACACACTAAAGAAACAGGCATATCCTACCGAAAGCTCATTGTTTTATATGTGCATATATATACCCTATCACTCTCAGATAAGTGCCTGCTGGCCTGCAGCAGTACCCTGTTACCCTCTCATGATTCCTATCAGGACAGGGATGTTAGTTTTACCATCATATCAAACTGCCTGTCATCACAAATTGGTACTCTGGGTGGGCGGTAGGACCCAAATTTCATATCATGTTAGAGTGACATTATATATATGGCATACACGTGACATTTACAGAGAATACCTGGAGAATTACATTTGATTATTTTCTCATTTTTTATGGATGAATGCATTTGCCTTTACTTGAAGGTTTCTGCTCAGTGTCAGATTTATTAATCATGCAGATTATTTACCAGTTTTTCATATTTTTACTGTAACAGTGTATATGGCATCATAGTGCCCATCCAGCCCTACTGGGTTCTAACTGCACAATCATTCTCAGCTTTCACTTCCTTGTTCTCGTCTCGTTCTGTCTCTGTCTACATAACCTTGTGGTGTATTTCCACCTCACACCCCACTCTACAAGCCCTGCTCTATTTCTCACTCTTTACCCCTTTGAGGCCTTGAAATGAACTACCACTGGTCCTTCTGTGACTGGCTTGCCACTGGCTCTACCTCATATCTTTCTAAAATGACATTTCCAGCAGCTCTGTGCACATGGGACGTCTCCTCCAGTCCTCGGTCTGTTTGATTAGCACTGTGTTCTCCAGGTTCTAGCAAGGCAAGAAGCCACTGGTAGTTCTTGACTTGGCACAGATCTATCGGCGAGTCTCTCCTCTCATGCTCCTAAACCACATTGTAAACATTTAAGTACAAACCAAAAAAATGCCAAAAATATACTGCAAACCCATAACCAGAATGCAAGGGCGTATGTCTGGCAGGTTAACATGATGCAGTTTTGAACAGCAGTTTCGATTTTGCCAGTGACTTTTTTTGTGATTTTATTAGAGCTGCTGAAATAGATATTTTACCTTGTTTCTGACTTTGATGTCTTGGGACTGTGCACACTCTGGTAGTTCCACAAGTAAACTCACTTGACCACTTGTGATCAGATTAGATGTTCCAGGTGTAAACGGGGACTGTAAGGTTTTCTATTTCTGCACTGCAGATGCACGGATGCAGTATTTCTGTAGATGTTTAGGTTTAAATAATCACTCCATCCTTCCCATCCTGAGACTTCAACTTCAAAGAGTTGCACAGCTAGAGCTGTATCATAGTTTTGAGCAGCTGAACACAAGGTAAGAGGAAGAATACGGTTTCTGCATTGCAATCGTGCTGACGATTCCTCATCTCACCTTTATAAAAAATCAGTTACATGACATTGCATTAAACATAAATTCATCTCAAGGCCACCTCTGCAGCATCGCCCGTTAGCCGCTCCTCTGGTGTTAGCCAGATCTTCCCGAGTCATTATGCAGTCAGAAAGCTGGTTATGAAGGGTACGAGGTGTATGTGCAGTTTGAAATAGCATTGACTCTATCGATTCACTAGCCATTTGGGAGCCAATTTCTTTCTTCAAAAGCAGTAGAGAACATTTAATACATGAGTGATACACGAAGCAGCAACTGAACAAAGTAAAACTAGCAGCCGCAGCTGTTTCCAGGTCTCATTTGGCTGTTCTGTATAAATTAAAGGAAACAAGCAGCTCGTGTCACATGTGACGCCCCTCCTAACAAAACTGTCAGTTCCCTCCAGTATTGATATTTCACTGCTCTATACCTCGGCAATGCAGAAGTCAGGCTAATGTGGGATTCTGTTGTTTTTGACTTAACTCTTCTGAGATTCTGGATGCTGTACTCAAGGCTGGAGCTCCAGGTGTTGTGATGGAGTATGTCCTGCTGTATTTGTTCTGCAAAAACATAACAATAATGACTTCCAGCTGAACCACATCTGAGGAAAACATCTGCTCTAAACATTACATACGCAAGTCTACAAATCCCATTTTCACCCAAACCTATAATACACAAGGATATTTGATTGTCTATAGTCGGTATTATCATGCATACGTTATGTGCGGTGTTGATTTTCTATAGTCAGCATTTCATGCATGCAGTGTTGGGGGGTAACAAATTAATAATAATAACCCAGCTACCTTAACTACGTTTTAACTGTGTAACAGCTAAAACTGCATTAACAGCAACAAGCTATTTTTTCCATGACTAAGTGGAATTTTTACAAAAGGTTGAAAACACCTAAATTAGCTAATCGGTTATTTTATATGGTAGATGCAAATGAACAGTTTTTAATGAACAATTCACTGATTCCCACTTGATCGCACTGAAGCTCCAGTTATTTAAATAAAAGTCTTTTCTATTTGTGTGTAACATTTTACCGTTTAATTTAAAACTCTTACTTTAATAGTGACCACACACACAAACACTTTTGTAGCTGTAATGTAGCTATCTACTTGTTTTAAAGGACAGTTTAACTGTAGTTCAACCACTGTAAATTCTTAATATCTACAGTTTTAAAGTGGCATCTCCAGCACTGATGATATATCCTCTAGACATTTTCCTTGATCAATTTTTTAAGCAAGGCAAAAAGTCAAGTATTAATTGCTGTTCAGACTTGGATCGTTTCCTAGTGTCACATCCAGCCGTGGAAGAACCTGGATTGTTCTATTCAGCTTTGGCCTGCAGAGGACAAAGCGACTGGAACTGCTGTTTAAGTCATTTAATGTGACCATATTGGCTCAGTTCAAACCGATAAAGCTTGTGATAAATGCACTGAGGACAAATAGTTTGCATTCAATTCATCATTGTCTTCTTACAATTGTAAATTCATTGTAATGCATGAGGACGGAGGCGTCTCCGGCTGCGCTGGACACAATATGGATCTTGTAGATGCTCTGTCTCGCTTTGCTCTATACGCACTCATACACACAGGAACAAGGCCAGTGCTGCTGTTTTGATTCAGGAGATATTACTGGAGTAGCAGTAATAAAAGTTGGAGGAGCAGACGGGCCGCACTGAGGGGCAACACGGACTGCACATTTACCTTCACCCTCTTTTGTTTTGCTGTTGTTGCTGGGTTTGTTTTAAAAAGATACAGAACTAATAGTATATGAAACTGTGTATGACGTACAACATAAAAAGACACACAACATTCTCGGACTGATTTTCTAAGAACATTTCTTATAGAACACAATGAGTTTCTGATAAAAGCTATGAACGTTACTGTACTTTGTGTGTGTTAAGGGTGAATAACCAAAGTTAAAATGATGAACTTAAGGAAAAAACAACCTTTTATGTTTCCTGGCAGGAAATGCCCCTGTTAGCAAGAACTACCCTATTCAAATAGTGCTCATGAATATTAATGCAAGTATCCCTCACTTACGCTGTAAGTTCTGCCAACATCAGCTTTCACTCGGGACTTTGATGTGTTGAATGTAAGAGCAGCAGAGATTCAGGACTCGCTTTGATAATGTGAAACTCGCTGTTCAATGTTCAAGTTGGCAATTTTGCTCCTGTTCATGGAAGAGCTGTTTGTATTGACCCAGGCACCTCCACACCCTGCTACAATCCTTCTCTCCCAGGAATGAAATACAAGACTATACTGCTTATTTTTAAACTAGTATAATTACATGTAGGCAATACCCAATAATAAAGGGTTGCATACATCACATGACCTTACTATGCAATCTCTACGGTGAATTCAGTGAACAGCATCCAGTTTTCTTGTGAAATGATTCTTTTATCCATTTATGATATAAATATGTGCAGTGTAAAAATCAGGTCATCCGACACAGTGGGAATGAAGTGAAGTCAAGATGAACACATTGCATTGTGGGATACCTCCCCTCACACAGCCTGGCTTTTGACTAGGTCAGCAGTTCAATTCCCAAAAACACACACATTTTGAAATAATGAAAGATGTTTTTCACTTTAATCTGTTCTAGATTGACATTTGACAAACGTTCTGAATGGTTTTGTGTCTGAACAGACAGTGGGTGTTCTGTGGTGGAGATCTACCTGAGCCTGAGAGAGACAGTGTCTTTCTATAAAACATAAATATGTATGTCTCTATATATGATAACCTGAGTGTCTGAGTGGTTAGATGTTTATTTCATTAACACCAGTCATTAAAATCAATTATGTTTATGGATTCATTTTTGAACATATCACCTCTAATATCTGCATATAAACAACAAAATCGTTCTCCCCAAGACATACATTTACATATTACATATTACACACGCAAACACGTATATACACGTTATGTATTTATGCTCAACACAATGAATAGCACATATTTACTGAACAAATGCAGATGCAAAACTCCTTAGTCCATTTTAATGAGAGCAGTATTTGCTGGGTGTTGACAATGAATAAAGAACACAAAAAAATGTCAACATTACGTTATATCAGAGGAAAACACAAGTGAAAGAGATCAACAAAGAGTCTGTTCACTAATTCACGCCTCACTTGGTCTGTTCTGGGCAAAGTTCCACGCCAGTTAAACAGCATCTCTTATGTTAAGAGTCATTCTGGCAGTCTAAGACAAGCAGCACAATGGCCTCGTCAGATTAAAGTAAGTGATATGAGCCAGATGAACTCATTCTTGTTTTTATTATTGTTTTTATCATGCAGTGAGAAGTGATTCCCAGCAGTATTGTTCACATCTGTGATTGGGTTTGATTGACAGCTCACTGTGTTTACCTCAAAACCCTTTGGGCTTCCGCTCATGTCAGTGGATGCTGAAACCCTCCAGACTATGCTCTATATGAAACAGACAGGTCAAATCCATAATGTGCGTCGCTCGCAGATCACTCACTCACCCGGCTGTCTGTTAAATGACAATGTGGATAATTAGCGCTGACGTTCGCCTGCATACCACAAACAAGCCAAGGATTTTTTATAGAGGTGCCAAAACTTTGACAGAATAAATGAGTTTAATATTGTAACTTTTAATCCTGCCTTTTTACAGTGTACAAGTTACAGTATCTGTAGCCAATCACATTTCTTATTTAGTTAAACATCAACTAAACACATAAACAGCTTTTATAGATTATTTTGTTGCTTGTTTTTTTCTTTTTTATATAATCTTAAGACATCTTGAGCTCCATTGGAAGTTTGTTGAGGCCTCACAGTGGCCCCGGCCCTCCGGTTGAGAAACGCTGCTTTAGGTCTATATCTACATGCTCTGCCAGTGATGTCCAACTCAGGCTGTTTGTAAAGTTTTGCTTTTGCAACATTAAATCAGTAGAAATTTGGGCATTAAACTGTATTTCATTTCTAAATTGATGCCATTGGGTCTTGATGATTGATGGTGGATGAGTGGGGGTTGAGTGTCATGAAACTGACATGAAACACAGTGAGGTAAAGCTTCAGATAAAAAGAAGAAATAAGCTGCTGGAAACAGCTTTACTGAGATCTGTCAAGTTGGTTTTGATTAGTTCAGAGGAACATGTTAAATAAATCTGAAGGGAAAATAAGATATCCGTTGTAAATAAATACTATTATTAATATTATTACATTTACATATTACTCACTGGGACCCCACACATAACGACAGTAAAATCAATCTCAGCCCTAATTTTCTCTTTTCTCTCATTCTTGGGTGTGCAACACCTGATTTTTCCTCTGCTGTTCTTCTTGCTCCCTCTGTCCATCTCTCTCCCCTCCTCTCTACTCTTTTCTCAGCTTGGTGAAGCAATTTGGCACCATCGTCTCACAGGAGCAAGATGAACCTCCCTAACCGGCCTGCTCAGATCCATTAGTGATGCATTGGGATCTCTCACTGACACACAATCCAATCATGGAGCAGACTCCGACCTTGCTGTAATCCCACTCCAGTAAGAGAGACGCCACCCCAGGCCTGGTGCACAGCCTGCTGGGGCCCGGCAGTGGACTTTGTCTCCTGAAATGAATTGGTCTCTGCGGATGGTATATAAACAACCTCTAGAAGCCTTTAATTTGGAGATCTGAGCCCTTTACCCCCTAAATTTCAGCTTTTAGCAGATTAAATATTTAAAAGATGAGTATTTATTGTCTTTTTCTCCTGGAAGGAGACGGAGAGTCTGTATGGCTTGTCTGTCAGTCTGTTGGGTGGCGTGTTTAGTTAAGGACGTTCAGTGACAAACGATCAGAAGGTATATGAGTCCTAAATCACTTTTGTCACAGATCAACTTTCAATCAAATGCTGTATTGTCACATATACGGAACACAGGTTAAATGTCAGTATGCAATGGCAGGCTGGCAGATTTTATTTACAAACATACATAAAAAATGCATCCCTGGTCTTAATAATAAATAAGGCTTCATAATGTTTATTGAAACATGTTTTGCCTCCAAAATGACTTTTTGGCTGAAATCAGGAACCCCTCTTTTAATAGCTCTCCTCCAATCACCGAGAGGGATTTGTGATGTCAGCTGTAAAGAGAAGTCAAAAACATTACATTTTCTCCTGTCACTCTAAATGATCATTTTTATATGAGAAGACATTCTGCGACACCTTCTTACATTGCTCCTTCAGATGCAATACACATGAAGTGTAAGTTTTGCTGACAGCCTTGCCTTCTGTGCTTCCCACTACAGACTGCTGAAAAGATTACCCACAATCCCCCTCTGGAATGGTCTTTGACTTTACAGGCTGAATTGACAAGCACCTTGTTTTCTCTTCTCTGAGCACCAAGACAAGAAAGTATGGAAGTGGAAATCAGACCGATTCTCATAAATCCCATTCACAACAAATCCCAACAAACTTCCTGAAGTTAGGGCTGTAAAACCCTCCTCCATCTCGGCTGCTGGAACAGGCTCGATCAGGGGAACTCCCAGCACTTATCTGTGCTCCAGACGAGAGACCACTGAAAAATGCCATATGATCCAGTCGTATCAGTTAATGAAGCTGGTGAGAGAACACAGGTCGGCTCCAAAGAACAAATCTGAATGAATGGTGCACGCATCTCCCTTTTATACCTGGATATCTGGGACAGAGATGAAAATTCCATTTGGCGCTTAGTGCCAATTTTCATTGCCGTTTTCTGATAAGCAGCAGAGTGATTGGTCTCCCAAACACCTAGTGTCACTACATCAACACGTCGAGTGAGTGACAGAAAGAGAACAGGTGGATATCCATGATTAACATCATGGAGTTATTGTATTTTATTTTTAATAAGTATTGTCTAGTTTTTTGAACACACTTTTCATTAGCAACTCGTTTACAGTACACTAAATATTACCAAGTAATTTTAATGAATGCATGATCATTTAATTACATTCAAAGACATCCATTATACGCTAATGTTCTTATCTGTATTATAATCAAACTGTAATACAGCAAGAGCAGTATGATGATATTTTCTTGGAAATGTTTTGTTCCTTATGTTTTATGATTCTCTGTTCTGTATATGTGTCTTTGCAGTAATATTAAATCATTTCAGGAGTGCAGTCATCTGCTCTTTAAACAAAACCACTCCATAGTTAAATTTAAGGTTATAGGTCAAGGTCAAGTCAATAGTCAGCCTAATGAGTTCATTTATTAAAAATCTCTTGAATTATATGGATTATGGAATCCCTTCCTCACCATTTATCTTTCCCTGCAGAACGTGCCATGTTGCATTTAGCATTTTTATATCCAAGACTCAAAATTTTCTTTAATCTCTGACATATATCTAAGCATTTGTATATCAGTCACACTTGTGTAAGAGATCTAATGTCAAGCTGTAAATAAATGAGAATGTATAGGTAACAGCAGCCCTGTGTCACTTCTGTTGTATTACAGATAGCTCAGAACTCCACAGATGAGGGAAAGCTCTGTTTATTGATTGCTTGAGGAATTGAATTTATCGTATTCATATTTATTCTCTTCTGTGCTGGGATGTATGATAATGGTGATCTATGAGATATTCCCAGTGGGTCTACTGAACCAAGTTCTGCCACATTTATTTAAATATTCATTCAATAATGGTGTGTTTCACAGAAGCTCTGAGCTGTCTTATCAGTCACTGCTGTTGACAGCCCTGAATACCTTAGCAAAGCCCTTCCATCTGTAGAGTAATACATGTCGGTTTACAGAGGACTTGATAAAAGCTAGTTTTAAAAACTGAATGAGTACAAAATGTTTCAAGAATCGTGCATCAGGGAAACAGGAAATGGATGTAGCACAGTAGCGTATTGGTAATTTTGCAAACTATCTGCAAACTATCTTTGTGGCCTGCCAATTTTCTAACCAACATACTGTACCAGCAAAACTCTATACAGCCATTTTTGGAAATATCATTTAAAATGTCCTACTTGGAAAAGTGCAAATTAATGCCACCTGAATTGTGACTTTCAGCTTTGAAACAGATGCAGAAATAAACCACTCCAATTTGACCGAGATGCGGGTCTACGCTGTAACCATGAACACACAGTTAATGATAAACATTCACTAAAAATGCATCAGTGAGTCAATGTTTCTCCATTACATTATAAATAAGGCCTACAGTTGTGTTACACATGCTTATCCTCTTGTTTGCTAATCGCACACCTGCATAACTAATGTTAGTCTATTGTTTTACTGTCTGCAATGTGGCTGCCAGTTGACTTTGTTGACAGCCAAACACCTGCAAATCTAATAGTAACATTTTAGCATCAGGCAACAAATCTTCTTTCTCTGTCAAAGTCGGATATATTAAGAAAAAGGTGCCAGTTCTAAATAGAAAGAATGCAAAATATGACACATTTTTGAGGTTTTCTGCCTGTGGGAAGGAAATTGTTCTTTAAATATACACAAGTGTTTCTTTGTGACTTTTGCAAGAGTGCAGAAGTTTTTTATGTTGTACAGTAATTCTGTTATAATGAAATCTTTTGATATTGGACCTTAAAAGTACACAATCTGTAGAAATTCCAAGAAACCACTTTTAACAATAACAGAACAACTGTAACAACAATCATCGCTCTACGCTTAACAGTCGAGGCTACATGCAACCCGCTTTTAGAAGCAGAAAAATCAATGTTTAATTTCCACTCAGCTCTTGTTTTGAGGGCCTGCCCTTCAAAAAAGTCTCTTCAACAAAATCAGCTGATGTTTCAAACTAAGAGTGTGTTTTGTGAGGGGTGTTTTAAAACTTTCATATTTCTATAACTAGCTCCCTACATTAATATGTGCTCTAGAAGTTTCTGCAAAATTTACATTGCATGTAGCAAATTATTTATAAGACCGATTACAAGTTTTGCATTTTGCATGTAAGTCTGACATGAAATTATTTTGAAATTATTTTGAAATTAATTTGTGTGGTATGTAATGTCTTTGCTCACTGACCATGTCATGATTGAGTGCAGATGAGTTTTGTTTAAGCATTGTTTAATGCAAATTGTTTTTACACAAGATGGACCACTCATGTATATATTCCTCCAAATGTAATGTCTGTAGTCCCGTCCTTTAGTTAAAGAAGCCAATTACCTTTCAGATGCATCATAATGCTCAATATAAAGGCTGCAGGAAAGTTAGTGCCATTCTACAATTAAAGTAAAAAAACTGTTTGTTTACCTTAATATCCAGCGACTAAAGCATCCGCTAGCACTAGCACATACAGAAGGTTTCCCTCATCAGCTGATCATAGAGACTGGACAGATCTGGCTTGTGTGTGTCTAAAAAGGAAGATCTCCAAAATGTGCAACCCTGTCGGGGGACTAGACGGGAAACACTGCTCTCGAATGTGCCCACGCATTAGTTAACCTAGCTACCTGATTTCTTCTGTGATCTGAACTACAGAAGCACAATTTTTGTGCCACACCTTTGGTTTTATTCCAGTTTTGAAATATGGTATTTAAATTCTATTAGTGTGTATTTTTTGGAGATTTCCCCAGAGACTGGAGCTGTACTATGACTGGAAATAGGTGCCAATATGGCCGCCAAGTAAACAGACTTGCCTTATTAAAGTGACTTGTATGAATATGACAAATACTTAATATTTGAACATGCACAGTATTAAAATGAGTCATTAGTAGACAAACGCAGTCCATTTCACTTCACACTGCTTGCCATGAAAAATCTACTGGCTGGCAATAAATTCGATTCGCTTTCAAACACTTGTAAATGAGCAGCACATGACTAATTAACAGCAACATGATGCATTATGGACACACACTGACTCCTCTGGCCATTTCTCTTCACCATCAAAATGATAAAGAGTGTACCAGAAACACAACTGTCCTTGTTTTTTAATGGGGGGTTTATTGTTGTGTATTAAAATCTCTCCAATCAATCCTGGTCCAAGTCTAAATCTCACCCAAAGTCCTGTCAGAGCCCAATTTGTCTTCATAATTGCTATGTAACAATTGCTGGCACAGGATTTATGGTGGCTAAATGCTGTTGCAAGATACCAAACACCAGAAAAGCACATTTATGGTTTATGTTCAGGAAAGAAATGCACAAATTTTCAAAATGATTTTGACTTTTTCTGCAGGTCTTTAATGACCAACTATTATATGCTCTTAAAAGTCATGGTCAGAACCACAAAGCATTTTTAGACTAATGGCAAAGGAGAAACTTCTCACAGCCTCCACAAAGAACTTTATATTCTCTAATATTCTCCATTCTAAACTTCTGCAATCATTTACTCAGCCTCATCCTGTTCTAAACTTACGTGACGTTCTTTCTTCCTCTTGAAGATTCATACTACACTTTTCCATTTAATGAAAACATTCAGAAAAGGACACTCTGACTTGTTGGTCTGTTTCACACATTAAGCTACTGTAGGACTTCCAAAGACTTTGAAGAGAGCACAGTCTGTGTTTCAAAGAGAAGGGAAAGTCACGCAGGGTCAGAACGACATGAGGGCGAGCAAATCATAACAATTTTCATTTTTGGATCAAATTTCATTTTTGGATCAACACAGAAAGACAAATATGTATCGTCTTTGTTACTCTGGACTGGACTTTTCCATCTTATGCATATTTATTAGACAGTCAGACCCAAGACTGACTAAAATAACCTCTGTGGTAGCGATATTTAACACTGTTTAACCAGTGTTCTGTAAATCGGCCTGCTGCCAGCTGATATCCAGTGGAGGGTTCATCTTTGTGCTTTAACAGCCTTGATTGGTACTAAATGTGAGAGCCATGTTATTATTGCACAGAAACTCTAAATCCTCTTTTTATAGACAGGACCCCTCTTGGTGTGCATTAAAGGTTTATTAAGAGGTTTTTAAGGTAATAAAGATGGGTTCTGAACATAAATGAAGTCTTAAATCATCTGTGGAGAAGTATAAGTGAGAACATATTGAATTATTTCACTGTTTGAGGAACCTGCAGGAGGCCAATTAGTAGGACCATAAGGCATTTTATTCTATCTTCAGAAATTGTACCATTGTAACATTTTTTTCCTGGTCATTCCGTGTTTAACAAAGTACTTCTCATCTCACTTTTGTGTTATTTTTCACAATTTTTATTTAATTGGGGGAAAACTAAATGTCAAAATTACTTTTAACTGGTAGGCTGCTATGTTAAAGCGCAGAATGACCTGTAAATCTGTCATGTTTTTAACTGTATTCAGTGTTGGTTTGAGGAAAGGACACGGGGTAAATGAAAACAGCAGCAGCTACCTAGACTGAAACTGCAAGTTGTCTGTTCTGCAGAGACTCGCATATACTCAGCTTAACACTTCAGTAATGATAAACATAGATGACAGCGCACTGCTGTGTGATTTAGCCCACAGATTAGGTTAACTGCTGTTTTTCTTTATTTTTTCTCAGATCTTACCTCAGAAGATTTATATTTAACCTGACTTTCTCAGCTTTGTGAAACACGAGGCCCAAAACTTGGACTGATAGACTGTCTGTGAGAGTTTGTGATTCAAATAATGTTATAAGAGGGTACAGCTTCACAAGAAATCCCCGATGACATCACCTGACCCTGACGGCTGTGCTGAATTGGGTCTCAGAGCACGAACAGGCACCTTGTGTTAATGAGGAAGAGGAGGCAGATGTGTAACACATAGAATGCTCTCTTGTGCTCAGAATTAACAATTAAAAGACATACGCCTGAGAGAAACTTGCCCTGTTTTGTAACTGATCTGATGTGAGAAAGCTGCAGGATACAAGCTCCTTGCAAGGTTTGCTACAGTAAATAAGTAGTTCACCCAAAATACATAAATAAAAATGCTTTCATTATTTACCCATGTTGTTATAAAACCACAGGGGTTTAAAGATTCTTTAAAATAAGTGTGCTTTAGCGCTAAACACAGGTTTGGAGTTTTCATTTTTGGATGAACTGTCCCTTCAAAACTGGCCTTTCAATTTAGTTTAAAAAAGCATATGTGCATTTTGTCAGTTTAGCCCAATTAAACTTGTCATGTTAGATGGCCCTGCACGGACATTGAGCTGCTCGCTTAAAGGTCTGTAAGGAACAGATTTATCATGGTTTGGTTATGTTACTCTAGAAGCCATTTAGGGCAATTATGAAAAATCCAAATGAGGATAATTAAAAAGTAATAACCAGAAACTGCAAATGCAATTTGAGTGCATTTTCTGAAATGGGAATTCAATGGCCGAAAAAAGCATTAATAAAACCTGTTTGTGATATTGTTTGGTTTATTGTTGAAGATTTTACATTTTTGCATCTCAGAAACACATGAATTTGTTGTGCAGTATTTTAGCAGCAGACAATTGTAACAATATAATGATAATGATAATGGCTTTTTAATAGCATAAATATATTTTGCATGATGCAATCAATGTTACCTCTGTATTGTCATTACGTTTCTTGTCGGATGAATTCTGCGTTCCGTTTATATGCCATCTGATGCCCGGAACGAAATGACAACACAAGCGTTTATTTTGCAGGTGTACAATTATCAACATAGTGGATCATTACAGCATTTCACTCATCTGTATTTGTTAATGTTTGTTTAAAAGGTTCCATTATCACGCAATGTAGCCACTTTGAGTAGATGATGCAATTTATTTGCTTAAAAGGTTTTTTTATTATTAGCTTGTACTTACATAATCTGTGTCATGATCTGCTTACATAATCGTCACAGATGCCACCTTGTTGATGTTGTGTGTACATACAGGACGTGATACATCTGGAGTTCTAGATTTCCACTTGTAAAGTTTCCATGATGGAAGTCTGTCATAAAATGCCATTCAATTGCATTTTGCAAAGTAAGAAGCTGTAAATTCTTATTCAATGTAAATTTTGCAATAAGTTATTGTATAGAAGATATAACGTCTCTATCATTACAGTGATCTATTATTAAAGCTAGCTTGATATAATAAACTTCTTCTATTCTACAATAATCAGTTACTCTTCTAATGAGACCATTAACTGAAAATGAACATGATAAATAACACAGTGTAAAACTTCTCTCTTCTGTTAGATATTTAGTGACATTTGTTAATGCGGGAAGCTTGAATAATTTGTCAGCTAGTCTTCCGTGTCCGTCGCTGTGAACATCCCGCACATTTCTATGACATCACAATCATTCATTACTCGACAAGTCAGGCAGCCCAGAGAGCAGCTCAAGAGGGCTTGAGACAGAGGTCCAAAGTCAGAGATCATGACCCAGATCAGGACTGAGCATGTATCTGAACAGAACAAATCTGAAGCAACACGCACACCATGACAAGGTGGATAATCTTGTATCTGATACAAGATTCACAACAGTAAGAGAATGATTTATTAGCTCAATGTGTTTACAGCTTGTTGAGTTTCAAGAAACAAGACGTGCTCTGATCGTCATGACAATGGCAGAGTTTAGAGTTGGATCAGCACTTCCTTTATCCGATCATCACAAACTAATATCCATGTTCTCCTTAAATCCAACACTGCATGAAAACATTTTTTCTATAGTGTAAAGATTCTTCACTAGACAAAACAATAATATGGAGAGATAAAATATTCTGACTGCCAACCTGAAACATTGCTACACTTTTCTTGGTAGCTGAAAGCATAATCAGATGAACTAATAAATGTCCTTTAATTGTTTTTGCATTCAGTACTCCTGCAATGCTCATTGCTCCGTTAATTTCTCGAGCCTTCGTTTCAGAAACTCAGATACTCACACATGCAAGATGGTTCAGACCCTTGATGGAAAGGAAATTTAGAGACTGGACGTCTGTGAACTTTAATTGAATACTGCTCAGCTAGAGGAAAAGTAGTGAGGAACATGGAGGAGTAAAGCCACCAAAAGTTTGACAGAACTGAAGCAGCTCATTAGTGAGCAGTCTGAGGAAACGGGGTGCAGTTATTTCTGCTGCAGTCTTAACCTGAGATGCCACACCCACAAACCACCCACAGTCCGTTCCCAGACCAAACGCTGACCGAAAACACCAGCTCCAATCTGATTGGCTGGTTTTTACATAATTTCAGAGAGTAAGGGCACAGAGGGTTTTTATGATGAAATGATGACTGACTTTGTAATATACTGTCTTTTACAGCATATTTTACAGACAATTTTACAGACAAGATATCCAGTAGCAAGTAAATAACGTAAAATTCCTCCATGCGTTTCTCTGTAATTGTCCATGAAAATTGCTGCAGCAGTTTTTAAAATAATTTGTGGTGCATAATACCACCTGCAAACTGAATAAGTTATGTTTATAAGTGGGCGACTATTTGCAAGAATAAACTTCATTGTAGATCAGACCTTCTGTCATTTAATGAAAGCCACACAATCATATCTCTGCTATGACTGCTTGAGTAGCTGATAGATAAAATAATTGAACTGTTGCAGTAATTTAAAATAAAAAGACTTCTTTCTCTCTAGCTGTAAAGAATATTCACATTCTTCAATGTAAATGCAAATCCTTTTCTCCTTAAGTGCACAGACAAAACTGAAAACATTCTAATGACAGCACAGGTATGACGGGAGAGTTAAGAGGATTTTTAAAACAACTGTTCCATGTTTCTGCAGAGAGGAAAGTGCAGGCTAGGAGATAAATCGTTCCTGGGATTTGTAAGAACTGGCTCAATGATAATTCCCAGGTAGTTAATTCCCAGTCCCATATAATAACAGTCCTAATGAGCTTCTAAGCCCTCTGGATCCCAGCTTTCAGCTGTCTGATGCTCTGGCTTTGATCCTGGACCTCGGGAAGCTCACAGGGGTCTTCCTAACACTAATTACCTAAAGCTAATTCCCTAAATACGCTCACCTCCCGGATTCCTGACTGGTCTACACCACACTGCAGATCAGAGAGAGAAATGAAGGACAGGTGACCTGCACTTTGCTTGTAACTGGCTGCTGTACATCAGTTTGGACCATGATTGGAAATTTAGCAGGTTAGATGTTGATATAAAAAATCAGGGTTGTGGTTAAACAGCATTTCTCTGTTTGTCACAGTGTTTAATGTCATCTTACTCTGTAAGTCATTTTTCTAATAATGTTGTGGAAATAATGTTCTAAAACAGTGATGAAAATGACATTTTAAATATTTTTATGAATAAAATAACAGTTCAGTTCACTCAGGCAGCATCTTGGAGGGTTTCTAGGCAGCTGTTTTATTACTGAATGCAAGTACAGCCCAATTTTTTACTATTAACTACAAAACTGACAAAATTACCAATGTCAAGTCAGCAACTGAATTTGACAAAATGGTGTCATGCATGCCTCTTTAGCCCAAACCTCACACACAAATCAGAGTGGTCAAGCTTCATTCTCTAATTATAAAAGGTGATGCTTCTTTCCATAAAACAACATAAACAATTGGCTCTTAAATAAAGACAGGACCTACAGAGCTGCTTGGTCATCGATGGCATCAATTTGTAAGCCAACCAAGATGGATTCCATAATAACAACTGCTGGTTTTAAAGCAGTACAACTACAACAAGGATGTGAGTTTATATTTGATGACCCAGACAACTACAGTAGACCTTATTTTATTCATAAATTGAAAACCACCATTCAAAATCAAACAGGAAACTCCCGAGGGCCCCCATGGCTCTAAAAGACTGTTTCTTTTTTTTAGTATTTAGGACTAAAACCAAGAAGCTGAATGTTGCGATTTCTACCACTGATTTTCACTATGAGAACAAATTTCCCAGTCAGGCATGCTTAGCATGCTTTAAACTCCTCCCTACATGGTGTCTTATTTTTTACTGACAGCTTTAGGAGACAACACCCCTTGTAGAGCTCCTGTAGAGGTAGCAGTTACATCTATTGCCACATAAGTTCAGTTAGCTAGCTTCAGCAAG